>BSBK01001026.1:2500-748206 GCA_027943335.1 Chamaecyparis obtusa | reverse complement strand
TGGAAAAAATTAAGAAGTAGGTGTACGTCTGACACCTTAATCATAATCAAATGATAATATTTTATTATAAGATTTTATATATAAGTAGTAAACTCATGCTCGGATGTGACGCATAATTTTTTTGTAATTTTATTCCAAAAAATAATTAATTATGAATTTTCTGCTACAACATTTTTAGAATAAAAAACTCCTGTGTCTGACCACCTTAACTCATTCAAAATTTTACAAAATTCAAAAAAAAAAAATTCCTTATAATAGACGAAGCATAGAATGTGACTCATTTTTCGGATTTCAAAAATGTTATACCGTCTGAAAGTTATAGTCATTTTTCAATTAGTATATAAATCAACACTTTAGAGGTAACTCAATTAGAAAATAACTAATATTATTTACCGAATTCAAAACTTTGACAGCAATTATATTGATAGAAAGTGATAATCTCCTTAAGATACCCTTTTCATTTCATCAAATTCGGTAAAAAAAAGTCGGTTAGCTACATGGTCAAAGTCTGGAACTTAGAGAAATAGGGGAAAAACACATTTTTGAGACATTTCAATAGTTGACCATGTAGGTTTGGTGCACAAAGCAAATACCGAGCCTAATTGGGTACCCGATATTTTCGAGTACCCAAAAATTGCCGGGCAGAATTTTGATTTTTCAATATTCCATTCCTTTGTCCCTCCCCCTTTCTCCATCCTTCATATAATATATTATATATCAAAACTATATATTAGATTATATATTATATATATTAAATATTATATAATATACATTTTACATTAAATATTATTTAATATTATTAATATTAACATGTTACATTATATATGTATAATATATTAATATGTATTTTACAACTATGTACGAAAGGTTGGAAGATTGCAGAAAAAACATGGATGGCCCATTGAAAGAAGCAAAGGAAATCAATCAGCCATTTAAAAAATTCATGGGTGGCCATTGAGGAAGAGAGAGAGTGAGAAGGTGGTGGGGACTAAGAGAGGAAGAGAGAGTAGTGAGAAGGTGGAGGGGGCTGAGAAGAGGAAGAGAGAGAGTGAGAAGGAGGTGAGAGAGAGAGAGAGAGTGAGATGAGAGGAGAGAGAGAGAGAGGAGAGAGAAGGAGAGGAGGAGAAGAGAGAGAGAGATAAGGGGAAGGAGAGAGAAGGGGAAGGAGAGAGAAGGAAGGGGAGAGAGAGAGAGAGAGAGAGAGAGAGGAGAGAGAGAGAGAGAGAGGAGAGAGAGGAGAGATGAGGAGAGAGAGAGAGAGAGAGATGAGAGAGAGAGAGAGAGTTAAGGGGAAGGAGAGAGAAGGGGAAGGAGGAGAGAGAGAGAGAGAGAGAGAGGAGAGAGAGACGAGAGAAGGGGAGGAGAGATGGATAAGAGGGAAGGGGAGAGAGTAGGAGAGAGAGAGAGAGAAGGGGAATGCGAGAGTAGGGTAGAGCGGAAGGGGAAGGAGAAGAGAGAGAGAGAGGAGAGAGAGGAGATGAGAGAGAGAGAGGAGAGAGAGAGAAGGGGAAAGGGGAGAGGGAATAAGGGAAGGGAGAGAGAAGGAGAGAGAGAGAGAAGGGGAATGCGAGAGTAGGGGAGAGAGAGAAGAGAGAAGAGAGAGAGAGAGAGAGAGAGAGAGAGAGGAGAATGGGAAGGGGACATAGTAGGAGAGAGAGAGAAGGGGGAAGGATAACCAATTCATTACAATATTAATCTGTAAGGAGAAAGGCAAACTTAAATAATATCATAGCAGGCATTAGAAATCCAAATACTAATTAGGAGTTTTAAGCAAAGTGAGTAAGGTCCTGGATAGGGACATTACAGATCCACATATTGTTCAATAGATACCTCCAAGAACCCACATACACGAGAGTAGGTTTGAAGTAAGACTAAGATTGTTTATCAGTTCAAAAATATTACTGTGTTGTACTTTTGATTAACATCCAATGATTGGATGTGAAATCCACAAATTTGATCATATTACCACTGGTTCTATTTCAAATTCTGGAAAAAAATGGATATTTGACATACGTTGATAAATTTTAGTCAACACCATTTTAAAATAACACATCAGTTTATTTTTACACATTGAGAATATCATCAATAGGAATTGAACTGAAATTGACATAGGTCATAGGAAATAAATGCCCCATCTATTTTCTTTCTTCTGCATTTTGAGTTTCTTATTATAATCAGGAGAAGAATATTACTCTCCAAATGATTTTGGACAGTAACATTTGTACTTCCTCTTCACAAATATTTCTTCCCTCATCTTGCTGCCTATTAATACCAACAAAGTGAATCTAGGCATTTCTGCCATGTAATGGGATAAAAATGGTTTCCTAATTGATATGTATCTAAATAATACATGCAAGAACCTCTTTGTTGATATTGCTCACTAACCCTTTACAATAGAAAATGTTTACAAAAAATGGCATGTACTTGCATGAGGACATTATATATTACAAAAATCCTACACAAGAGCAGTTGGCAAGCTGCTCAAAAAGTAGTAACTGATAGCAAGTGGGATAATGCAGATGTTTTAATAAACCACTATCTTCTTTACTCAAGCAACATCTAGTTCATCTGCTTGACTGGGGAATGTTTGGGAACAAAAAGTCTCCATTTAAACTCAAGTCTCTGGAAGCAGTTATATTTTTCAGTGGAGGAGATACACCCATTGGATCTGCAATAACTTTATGCTCACTGGAATTTCCATTTCTCTTCAATTGGGATACTCTTTCCAAAATTGCATCTACCCTTTTACCAATTTGGGAAATCAATGGGTCTATTTGTGGACCTCCAAGGTGTTGGTCACCTAAATGAGAACCTTGAGATGAATCAGGAACTTCTCTATGAAAGAGATTAGTACCTTGAGAAGCTCTCCACTTGTCAGCTGAATTAAAACCTTGGACCATAGATGGCTTCCTTTTGTTGTAAAATGAGGAGTGAGACTGCCTTGCCAAAGGTGGAAATGAACTTACATTTGAGGGATAATGCCCAACATGAGTAACCTAGTTTCCAAGTCCCGTAAATGCAAGGCCATTGACGATTAGGCATTTCTAATAGAAATATTTGTGGTGCTAGAATGAAGTGCATGACCAAATTATTTTCCTGCTAATGAACCAATTTGAGGTTTCATTTCACATTGCTCTATGGATAATTCCACAACACTTGTTACTTCTCTATCTGAATTTTTTGTATCAGTGTACATGTGCACTGAAGAGCTTCTGTCACTACTTGAGCTACTAGCAGATGGTGAGTACTCATCATCATCATGTGACATAGGCTCACACACATATCTTACTTCTTTCCTTTTTTGCTTTCCCCTTCCTAGCTCTTCCTCCTTATCTGTAACTTCTATCATGGGTCCAAGAAGTTCTTCCCACTCTTTCCCATTAATATGAAAATATTTTTGTCTGTAATAGTATTTTTTGCATTTATTATGATATTGATCAGATTTTATGCATCTTCGCTATTTGATCCATACTTCCCTTTCATTTCACTTTCTTTGCTCATTTTGCACGTCATAGGCCAGGATTTGACAACGGGTATGACCTTGGTACTGCTGGCATTAATGATAAATTTTACCTTTTAGCTATTAATTTTTTGTCATTTTTCTTGTATGATGCTTTTGTATACGAATTGTGAATATTCTCTGAGAAACTTTTCATTTTTTCCTGTAGGATGCCTTTGTATACAAATTTTGGAGAATCTCTATTAAAGAGTAGGTAAGGATGGCTAAGCTGAGTGTAGTGGAGAGGGAGAGGACTAAATTGAGAGAGTAGAGGAGGAGAGCAATAATGACAAAAACATTTTAGGGCTTGTGAAAATATGGAAATTATAATCTTCCTCCCAGAGCAGACATTAATGAAGTTCTCCATGCCGTAGCAGAGGAAGCCGACTGGATTGTTGAAGCTGATGGTACTACATACAAAAATGCGGTATGTATTTTTGGCCTAAATTTTATTTTTCATTTCTTTTAGGTCTTTAAAGGCAGCTGACTAAATCTTTGTATTAAATGTCAGGGAATGCATGAAAATAATATGATTCTGAGCATGAGCATGAGTCCCTACAGGGGCATAGTTGTGCCTTTTATAGGCACCATAAACCCTAGCTACACAGAAATGGAGGCTTTCAAGAATAGTTCATAGGAGGTGGAGAGAGAGAGAGAGAGAGGGAGAGAGAGAGAGGGTGATGAGAGAGAGAGAGAGAAGGAGAAGGAGAAGGAGAGAGAAGGAAGAGAGAGAGTCCCCATGAACCCTATGGACATATTGGAACCCTCATTTGTGTCCTAAGGGGTCCTACGACCCCTTTGGACACACTTGAGCATTCAAATGTGTCAAAAGGGGTCATGAGGACTTCCTAGGGGTCCTACTACGCCTTATCACATGTTAGGACCCTTAGGAAGTCTGCATGATCCCTATGGACACATTGGAATGCTCAAGTGTGTCTTAAGTGGTCCTAGGACCCCTTCAGACACACTTGAGCATTCAAATGTGTGAAAAGGGGTCATGGGGACTTCCTAGGGGTCCTAGTATGTCTTATCACATGTTAGGACCCCTAGGAAGTCCCCATAACCCCTATGGACATATTGGAATGCTCAAGTGTGTCTTAAGGGGTCCTACGACCCCTTCGAGCACACTTGAGTGTTCAAATGTGTTAAAAGGGGTCATGAGGACATCCTAGGGGGTTCTAGTATGCCTTATCACATGTTAGGACCCCTAAAAAGTGCCCATGACCCCTATGTATAGATTGGATCCCTCAAGTGTGTCCTAAGGGGTCCTATGACCACTTCGAATGCACTTGAGCATTCAAATGTGTCAAAAGGGGTCATGGGGACTTCCTAGGGGTCCTAGTACACCTTATCATGCATTAGGACCCTTAGGAAGTACACATGAACCCTATGGACACATTGGAATGCTCAAGTGTGTCTTAAGGGGTCCTACGGCCCCTTCGAACACACTTGAGCATTCAAATGTGTCAAAAGGGGTCACGGGGACTTCCTAGGGGTCCTAGTACGCCTTATCATGTGTTAGGACCCTTAGGAAGTCCCCATGACCCCTATGGACATTGGAATGCTCAATTGTGTCTTAAGGGGTCCTACGACCCATTCAGACACACTTGAGTATTCAAATGTGTCAAAAGGGGTCATGGTGACTTCCTAGTGGTCCTAGTACACCTTATCATGCATTAGGACCCCTAGGAAGTCCCCATGACCCCTATCGACACATTGGAACCATCAAGTGTGTCCTAAGGGGTCCTATGACCCCTACAGACACACTTGAGTATTCAAATGTGTCAAAAGGGGTCATGGAGACTTCCTAGGGGTCCTAGTATGCCTTATCACGTGTTAGGACCCCTAGGAAGTCCCCATGACCCCTATGGACACATTGGAACCCTCAAGTGTGTCCTAAGGGGTCCTATGACCCCTTCGGACACACTTGAGCATTCAAATGTGTCAAAAGGGGTCATGGGGACTTCCTAGGGGTCCTAGTACACCTTATCGCACGTTATGACCCTTAGCAAGTCCACATGACCCCTATGGACATATTGGAATGCTCAAGTGTGTCTTAAGGGTTCCTACGACCCCTTCAGACACACTTGAGTGTTCAAATGTGTCAAAAGGGGTCATGGAGACTTTCTAGGGGTCTTAGTATGCTTTATCATGCGTTAGGACCCCTAGGAAGTTTGCATGACCCCTATGGACACATTGGAATGCTCAAGTGTGTCTTAAAGAGTCCTACGACCCCTTCAGACACACTTGAGCATTCAAATGTGTCAAAAGGGGTCATGGGGACTTCCTAGAGGTCCTAGTATACCTTATCATGCATTAGGACACCTATGAAGTTCCCATGACCCCTATGGACACATTGGAACCCTCAAGTGTGTTCTAAGGGGTCCTACAACCCCTTTGGACACACTTGAGCATTCAAATGTGTCAAAAGGGGTCATGGGGACTTCTTAGAGGTCCTAGTATGCCATATCACGCATTAGGACCATTAGGAAGTTTGCATGACCCCTATGGACACATTGGAATGCTCAAGTGTGTCTTAAGGGGTCCTACGACCCCTTCGGACACACTTGAGCATTCAAATGTGCCAAAAGAGGTCATGGGGACTTCCTAGGGGTCCTAGTACACCTTATCATGCATTAGGACCCCTAGGAAGTCCGAATAACCCCTATGGACACATTGGAATACTCAAGTGTGTCTTAAGGGGTCCTACAACCCCTTCAGACACACTTGAGCATTCAAATGTGTCTAAAGGGGTCATGGGGACTTCCTAGGGGTCCTAGTACACCTTATCACATGTTAGGACCCCTAGGAAGTCCTCATGGCCCTTATAGACACATTGGAACTCTCAAGTGTGTCTTAAGGGGTCCTATGACCCCTTAGCACACACTTGAGAATTCAAATATGTCAAAAGGGGTCATGGGGACTTCCTAGGGGTCCTAGTACACCTTATCACACGTTAGGACCCGTAGGAAGTCTTCATGACCCCTATGGACACATTGAAACCCTCAAGTGTGTCCTAAGGGGTCCTACGACCCCTTTGAACACACTTGAGCATTCAAATGTGTCAAAAGGGGTCATGGGGACTTCCTAGGGGTCTTAGCATGCCTTATCATGTGTTAGGACCCCTAGGAAGTCCCCATGATCCCTATGGACACATTAGAATCCTCAAGTGTGTCTTAAGGGGTCCTACGACCCCTTTAGACACACTTGAGCATTCAAATGTGTCAAAATGGGTCATGGGGACTTCCTAGGGGTCCTAGTACACCTTATCATGTGTTAGGACCCCTAGGAAGTCCCCATGAACCCTATGGACACATTGGAACTCTCAAGTGTGTCCTAAGGGGTCCTAGGAACTTGTGTCAGGACGTCATCAAGAGCCACACCCTATACAATAAATTGCAAGTAAAATATTTATTACTACACACAAGTGGCATACATATGCATGCGTTATTGATCTTAAACAATTAATTACCTTTCCTTTGTCAACACATGAAGAAGGAACCCCCTCGTACCCCCCACTAACATCAGCTGTAGCCTGCAAGAGTACAATAAGATGACAATATATTGTTAAATGTATGAATTTTATTGCTCTAATTGATAGAGATTTATGCATGTACACCAAATGATATTAAAAAAACTAATGGGTACATAATTTATAATATACTGTATAGGCATCAAGGCCAAATGAAATGGCTGAAAGTGTGGAGTCATCCACTTGTCTCAATTTCTCTTCTATCATCGATTGAACATAAATGGAAAAAATATATATACATAAGTGCATGTAATCATTAAAACTAATCTAAATAAATAAATTATTTTAAAATTAAATAAGTCATGTGACAAATTTATTTATAATGTTTACTCTTACCATATCAAGAGGAGTCCATGGCTCTGCGTACACCTCCTAAGCAGTCTCAAGAGATGTAGATGCTCCATGAGGTGTTGCAGCCTCTGCAACTACGTCTCCTATATCCTCCTCATGAATAACATACTGATATGTATTAGAATCAGTAAGTGGTCCGAGGCACATATTCTTGCATATAATGCAAATATGGGGCTCACGTACATGTGAAATCCGATGAGATGTCGATGCGCTAGCATCATCCACACTAGGAGGCAACAATGACCTAGTCTGCATGATCAACTGATCACTCAGCAAATGAATGGCCCTAATACTCAGTGAGGTAGCCTCTGCAATGATATCAGGATACTACACTGGAGGAGGGGGTATGACATCAATGGGGGGGATGAAGGTAGTGGCCTTTTTGCGCTAGGCAAATGGCCTAGTCTGAGGACCTCCTTTGCCTACGCCCATGTTGGGCCTCATGCTAAAATAATTAACATTGTGACCAAGCACAAACTCAACATACAATTATTTTATGAAATAGAAAGGGAGCTCCAAATTGCTATGGGGTGGTTTATCAAAAAAATCCACCAGCGATCCCAAAAGTGTGTGCACATTACTTTATTTGTGCACCATTTTATTGATAATTTGGGCTTTTTGGGGTCAACTTTTAATCTAATTTTAAGATTAAAAAAAGGGAGGCTATATCTTCCTTAGTTATATTAAGGGCCACAACCTCATCATGGTCAAGCCCTTCATCAAATTGGGCGTGCATATCATCACGCCAATGAAGAGCAGCATTATGTTGCTGCATAAGGGTGTCAATGTTTTCAGCAATGGTATTTAGGGTGTCAAGCCATTACAACATTTGGGGTCGAATTTCAATGCTAATTTGCGACGCCACTACAATTTGTGTTTGTTTTTTGTCTTTTTTTTTGCAAGTACCCCCGACAGTGTCGTACTAGCGATGATGACATCATAATTGCGACACCCATTTGGTTATAAACAAAAAAAAGAAAAAGAAAGTGTCATTTGTAATTTGTGAATTCGAAGAGCTGCCGCAAAGATGACACCACACTTTTGCATGGCGCGAAGAGGGCATTCAAGTTTGGCATTCGCAAAGAGGCCGACATCATGTGGGAAGAGGGCACTAGCACTTGAGGTAGGCATTCAAGCTTTGTCTTCTCATTAACTCAATTCCATTTTGATGACATTTGTTGATTTAATGGCAAAATATGAATGTTAATACTGGTATTGTTTACATCTTTGCATTTGGAATGCTCGATGACCTACGAGATTTGAGAGCTAGGGCATCATTGCTATTACCTTCAAGGCATTATGTGAAGTGTTTGATCTCTCTTTATTTGTTTTGCTATTGATATTCACTATGTGGTGCTCCCTGTTTATGATCATTTACATGATGAAATGTCTTGATGGCTCCTCGGCTGCAAGCTAGGGCATCATTTTTTATGAGCTCACTATTGAATACTAGCATTGTTACATCTTTTCATTTGGAATGCTTGATGACCCGTGAAGCTAGGGCATCGTTGCTATTACCTTCAAGGCATTGTGTGAAGTGTTTGATCTCTCTTTATTTGTTTTGCTATTGATATTCACTATGTGGTACTCCCCTTTTATGATCATTTCATGAGGAAATGTCTTGATGGATCGCAGGCTGCAAGCTAGGGCATCATACATTGTTCATGAGCTCATTGTTTAATACTGGCATTGTTTACATCTTTTCATTTGGAATGCTTGATGACCTGTGAGATTTGAGAGCTAAGGTATCATTTCTATTACCTTCAAGGCATTGTGTGAAGTGTTTGATATCTCTTTATTTGTTTTGTTGTTGATATTCACTATGTGGTAGTCCCTGTTTATGATCATTTCATGAGGAAATGTCTTGATGGCTCGTGGGCTGCAAGCTAGGGCATCATATATTGTTCATGAGCTCACTGTTTAATATCTGGCCAGGCCATGTAAATGGTACCAGACCAACCCAATCAACCCAACAAACTGTGTCATATTTATCTTTGTCAAATGCACTCATTCACCATTTTGTTCTTGTTCTTCACAAAAATATTACATCAAAAGTAATTGTATAAATATTGTATAATTAAGCCTCAAACAAAAAAAGTGCAAACCTATAAACTTACAAGCTATATACACCACCCTGATCCGCTGAAAAGGTCTTAGCCTTCTTCTCCCCTGAAATCACAATAGGAACAAATAAAATTCAATACTCTTAGTTTTTATTCAAATCTATTTGAAACTCCTATCAGCTCATTGTCCAATAGTTAAACTAACCTATGACTTCAAATGAGGAATTATGAAATATAGTTGTAAGTAGTTATCTCTTCTATAATGATGGAGGAGTCAAAGGTAATGATCAATGAGGTTGATGTTATTAGATCATACATTAATACACTTACTATTTTGAATTTGAGCTCGGGCATCATGCAATGTTATTGCTGTCATTGCATGCTTGCTGTTGTTGTGCACCATATATTGTTTTATACACTGTTTATTTCATTGAGACCGTGGGCTTAGCATTTGTAATGTATTTTCTATTATTGGATCAATGCTAGCATGTTGTTGAGTCTATGTATGGCTTGAATATGCACATGCATAATTGTAGATGAGGATCAGTAATAGGGTGCCAGACATTGCTTAGATCCTTTGGATCTAATCCCATCTTTTTCTTCCTTGCAGGTTTTGGATCATACAAGAGCTTATTGGATTGAACCCTAGGTCAACACTTCATTACTTCAGGCAATGTCTGGCACCTTTGTTATTTATGTTCATCCACTTATGTATGTTTTTATTCATTCATATTCTTATGAAAGTTGGCTATTAGCGACCATATATGACGATTCTTGATGTTTTTGGGTCATTTGTTGAAACAATGTAAAAGTTTCTTAAAAGTTTAAAATGGAGACTATATTTCATAATTCTTACAACTACCTACAACTATATTTCATAATTCCTCCCTTGAAGTCATAGGTTAGTTTAAAATGGAGAGGGGTCTCAAAATATCATAAGTAAAAACATTACACAGTGACATTCAGATTAAGTACAATATGAATTCACATGCCTTTAATTATGATACACTTTTGAAATTATCACTCATTCGTCATTTGAGAATTCAAAATAGTAAGTGTATTATTTTATGAGCTTAAATTTAAAAAAGTAAGTGTATTATTTTATTATTGATGTTCCTATTTGATCTAATAGCATCAATATAACAAACAGAGCACCGACCAATCAAATAGGGACATGAAGTGCTCAAACAGTGAGCTCATAAAACAATATATTTAGTCTTAGTAAAATCTTATAAAATAACATATATTGTGTGAAGTGTTTGATCTCTCTTTATTTGTTTTGGTGTTGATATTCATTATGTGGTACTCCCCGTTTATGACCATTTCATGAAGAAATATCTTGATGGCTCATGGGCTGCAAGCTAGGGCATCATACATTGTTCATGAGCTCACTGTTTAATACTGACATTATTTACATCTTTTCATTTGGAATGCTTGATGACCCACGAGCTTTGAGAGCTAGGGCATCATTTCTATTACCTTCAAGGCATTGTGTGAAGTGTTTGATCTCTCTTTATTTCTTTTGTTGTTGATATTCACTATGTGGTACTCCCCATTTATGATAATTTTATGAGGAAATGTCTTGATGGCTTGCGGGCTGCAAGCTAGGGCATCATGCATTATTTATGAGCTCACTGTTTGAGCACCTCATGTCCCTATTTGATTGGCTAGTAATCAAATAGTGAGCTCATAAAAAATGCATGATGCCTGAGCTCAAATTCAAAACAGTAAGTGTATTATTTTATTAAGAATGAATATATTGTTTTATTAAGATTTTATTAAGGCAAAGTATTTTGGGTTAGTTTTATATTGTTTTATAAAATTTTATTAAGACTAAATATATGATGTAAACTTATAATTATACTTGATATATATACTTCAAAAGAGGAATTATGAAATATAGTTGTAGGTAGTTATCTCTTTTATAATGATGGAGGAGTGAAAGGTAATGATCAATGAGGTTGTTGCTATTAGATCATACATTAATACACTTACTATTTTGACTTTGAGCTCAGGCATCATGAAATTTTATTATTGTCATTACATGCTTGCTGCTATTGTGCACCATATATTGTTTTATACACTGTTTATTTCATTGAGACAGTGAGCTTGGTTTTTCTTTCAGAAGTGTATGGCTTGACTATGTACATGCATAATTGTAGATGAGGATCAGTCATAGGATGCCATTCATTGCTTAGATATTTTTTTATCTAACCCCCATCTCTCTTTTCTTTGTAGGTTCTGGATCACACAAGGGCACACTATATTCATACCCAGGTCAAAAATTCATCACTTCAGGCAATGTCTGCCACCCTTATTATTTATGTTCATCCTCTTATGTATGCCTGTACTCTTGCATTTTCTTCTGAAATTTATTTTTCTTGTATAGTATATACAAGTTATTTTTCATATATATACGTGTAATCTTTAGATGTAAATTTTTTTTTTCCTTTACATGTATCCTTGCATGAAATGAATAAAAATTAAACAAGATCATCTAATAATGCAAACTAGGGTACTGTAGTCACTCATCTATTAATTAGTTCCCCAAACCATTACTAAAGATTGAACATAAGTCTAAGTCCCCAAACCTATTGTTCTATGTGTATAAAACAATAGATGGTGCATAAAAACAACAAACATGCAATGATAACAATAACATTGCATGATGCCTGAGCTCAAATTTAAAACAGTAAGTGTATTAATGTATGATCTAATAGCAGCAACTTCATTGATCATTACCTTTCACTCCTCCATCATTATAGAAGAGATAAATACCTACAACTAGGGCATCATGCATTGTTTATGAGCTCACTGTTTGAGCACCTCATGTTCCTATTTGATTTTTCGGTGCTCAAATAGTGAGCTCATAAATAATGCATGATGCCCTAGCTTGCAGCCCACAAGCCATCAAGACATTTCCTTATGAAATGATCATAAATGGGGAGTACCACATAGTGAATATCAACAACAAAACAAATAAAGAGAGGTAAAAAACTTCACACATATATGTTGTTTTATAAGATTTTATTAAGACTAAATATTTTTTTTTATGAGCTCACTGTTTGAGCACCTCATGTCCCTATTTGATTGGTCAGTGCTCTGTTTGTTATATTGATACTATTAGATCAAATAGGGACATCAGTAATAAAATAATACACTTACTATTTTGAATTTAAGCTCATAAAGATTAAGATATCCCACTGTTTTGAATTTATATGTGCTTTGAGCCAATGAAATTTTTGTAAATTTGTAATTTTGAAAAAGAAAGTGTCATTTGTAATTTTTGTGAATTCAAAGAGCTGCCACAAAGACGACACTGCACTTTTGCATGGTGCGAAGAGGGCATTGTTTATGAGCTCACTGTTTGAGCAGCTCAATTTTATTTTGATGGCATTTGTTGATTTAATGACACAATATGAATGTTAATAGTAGCATTGTTTACATCTTAGCATTTGGAATGCTCAATAAGCCACGAGCTTTGAGAGCTAGGGCATCGTTGCTATTACCTTCAAGGAATTGTGTGAAGTGTTTGATCTCTCTTTATTTGTTTTGCGGTTGATATTCACTATGTGGTACTCCCTGTTTATGATCATTTCATGAGGAAATGTCTTGATGGCTTGTGGGCTGCAAGCTAGGGCATCATATATTGTTCACGAACTCACTGTTTAATACTGGCATTGTTTACATCTTTTCATTTGGAATGCTTGATGACCTATGAGCTTTGAGGGCTAGGGCATCATTTCTATTACCTTCAAAGCATTGTGTGATGTGTTGGATCTCTATTTATTTATTTTGTTGTTGATATTCACTATGTGGTACTCTCCATTTATGATCATTTCATGAGGAAATGTCTTGATGGCTTGTGGGCTACAAGCTAGGGCATCATACATTGTTCATGAGCTCAATGTTTAATACTGGCATTGTTCATGAGCTCACTATTTAATATCTGGCTAGGCCATGTAAATAGTACCAGGCCAACCCAATCAGCCCAACAAAATATTTCATGTTTATCTTTGTCAAATACACTCATTCACCATTTTGTTCTTGTTCTTCACATAAATATTGCATCAAAAATAATTATAAATAATGATTCAAAGAAAAAAGAAACAACTACAATAGATCAGACCCCAAAAGAATACAATCAACTACAATATCTCACTATCTCAATGAAATAAATAATGTATAAAAAAATATATGGTGCACAATAGCAGCAAGCATGCAATGACAAAAATAACATTGCATGATGCCCAAGCTCAAATTCAAAACAGTAAGTGTATTAATGTATGATCTAATAGTAGCAACCTCATTGATCATTACCTTTCACTCCTCCATCATTATAGAAGAGATAACTACCTACAACTAGGGCATCATGCATTGTTTATGAGCTCACTATTTGAGCACCTCATGTCCCTATTTGATTGGCGGGTGGTCAAACAGTGAGCTCATAAATAATGCACGATGCCCTAGCTTGCAGCCTGCAAGCCATCAAGACATTTTCTCATGAAATGATCATAAACGGGGAGTACCACATAGTGAATATCAAAAAAATTAAAAATAAAGAGAGATCAAACACTTCACATAATATATGTTGTTTTATAAGATTTTATTAAGACTAAATATATTGTTTTATGAGCTCACTATTTGAGCACCTTATGTCCCTATTTGATTGGTCGGTGCTCTGTTTGTTATATTGATGCTATTAGATCAAATAGGGACATTAGTAATAAAATAATGCACTTACTATTTTGAATTTGAGCTCATAAATATTAAGATATCCTACTGTTTTGAATTTCTATGTGCTTTGAGCCAATAAAATTTTTATCATCATGATGAAGTAATAATGCATTAAATATCTTACTTATGTCCCTATTTGATTGGAGGGTGCTTTGTTTGTTATATTGCTACTATCAAAGTAGAATGATAGTGGTGATTCAATGCATCTACAGCCTCAACAACATCGTAGCATTGATCCAATAATAGAAAATACATTACAAATGCTAAGCTCATGGTCTCAATGAAATAAACATTGTATAAAACAATATATGGTGCACAACAACAGCAAGCATGCAATAATAACAATAACATTGCATGATGCCCGAGCTCAAATTCAAAATAGTAAGTGTATTAATGTATGATCTAATAGAAGAAACCTCATTGATCATTACCTTTCACTCCGCCATCATTATAGAAGAGATAACTACCTTCAACTAGGGCATTATGCATTGTTTATAAGCTCATTGTTTGAGCACCTTATGTCCCTATTTGATTGGCCGGTGCTCAAACAATGAGCTCATAAATAATGCATGATGCCCTGGCTTGCAGCTCACAAGCCATCAAGATATTTCCTCATGAAATGATCATAAATAGGGAGTACCATATGTAGTGAATATCGAAACAAAAAAACATATAAAGAGAGATCAAACACTTCACACAATATATGTTGTTTTATAAAATTTTATTAAGACTAAATATATTGTTTTATGAGCTCACTATTTGAGCACCTCATGTCCCTATTTGATTGGTCAGTGCTTTGTTTGTTATATTGATGCTATTAGATCAAATAGGGACATAGAATTTGATATCAACCTATCATATATCCATTCCAAATGATATAACTCCATTTGAATAAACATACATGCCAACCATTTGACAAAATGTCCATATGAAATCTAGAGCAATACATTAATTTTATATCAAATTCATGATTTATAATGCCCCTTATTTATAGTGAATTAATTTTATAGTGAATTCATGATTTATAATTCAGTTGTAGCAGCTCAATGTGTTTGAACTCAAGAATAGCCCTTACTTGGTTTCCTACAAGCCTTTGGTGAAATCTATCAGAAAATGAGAAGCTATGAGAAGGTGACGTGAAGCTAATGAAAGGAGGCATCTCCAATTTTTTGTAGATATACACATTAAGGATTGTGTCAGATAATACAAGGAAATTCAATCAAAATAGAGAGGCAATCGCTAGATTGTTGTCTAACTTTCAAAAAGAAGGCAATGAAAAATGTTATTGTCCATGCAAGAGTTGTAATGGCTTAAAGACAAGAAGAATCAAAATCAAAACAACAAAGAGACATTGTAGGGATAATGGTCACATTGAAGGGGGGTTTGATTATAATCCAGTGGTAAGTTGTTTGTAATATTGTTTTCACAATTAATATACATATGAACCATGGAAGGAGGTTTGATTATCACATTAAATGGGGATTTGATTATCATCATTTTTATATAGGTTGATCT
This sequence comes from Chamaecyparis obtusa, assembly GCA_027943335.1. Classification (NCBI taxonomy): domain Eukaryota; kingdom Viridiplantae; phylum Streptophyta; class Pinopsida; order Cupressales; family Cupressaceae; genus Chamaecyparis; species Chamaecyparis obtusa. The sequence goes on along the minus strand of BSBK01001026.1, from coordinate 732,509 downwards.
CCCCAGTGTGAATATAGAGGAACATGGAGGTGTGAGTATTGAAGTTGAAGATCATGATCCCATGGAAGATGATGATCATGCACCAGAAAACACATTTAAAGATGATGGTATGAATGCATTGATCATTGACACATTTGGTATTGGTGCTGTTGGTGCTGGTGTTGGTGCCGATGATGATGATTATGATGAGGATGACATTGACAACATCCATGACATACCTCTACTTGAGAAGGAAGACATGACCCTTTATGAAGGCTCCCAATCTACTCTTCTCTCTGTTGTATTGTTGTTGGTGAATTTGAAGGTTATGAATGGTTTATCCAACATAGCAATGTCACGTATGCTAAAGTTTGTCATATATGTCATTATAGTTTATAAAAGGTGAAACATGTACCATTAAGATTGTTTATAGTAATGACTTATATTATTTATTACAGATTAATAGGTGAATTTTTGTTACCACCATCAAATGTTCTCCCTCGCTCGTACCGAGAATTATGTGCCACTATGAAACATATTGGAACGGAGTATCAAACAATAGATGTGTGTCCTAAAGATCATATTATTTATTATAAAGAACATGAAAATGCAACAGAATGCCTTGAATGCCATACGAGCAAATATTGAGATGATTAAGTGACAAAAAAGGTGCCTCGCAAGGTTCTTCGTCACATCCCCATTATTCCATGTTTGAAATGATTATTCAAGTGCAATAGCTTGGCACAATTTATGGATTACCATGCACGTGGAAGGAGTCAAGATGACATTATTCGAATGCCTATGAATGGTTCATCATTTATGGAAATATAGGAAAAGTGGCCACACTTTAAAGAGGAACCTCAAAATCTTAGGCTTTCTCTAGCAGCAGACGGTGTTAATCCGCATGGAGAGATGAGATCCATTTGCTCAGTGTGGCCTATTTTTGTTATAAACAATAACCTTCCTCTATGAATGTCAATAAAGAGGGAGCACATTATGTTGGAAATGATTGTTCCAGGTATCTTATTATTTTATAGTTATCTACATGTAATTATAAGTCTTGGAGTGAAATGGCCACAATAATTATGTGATGTTGTTGTTAATTCAACTAGGCAAGTACCAAGTGAAAGATATGAATGTATATGTTGTGCCTCTTATCGACGAGTTGTTGGTGTTATGGAATGGTTTCACTATGCATGACATCTCCCGACCAATTGGACAAAGAAAATTTCAATTCCATGCAATGCTTGTGTGGACAATTCATGATGCTCTAGGGCTGACACATTTTTGTGGTATGTTATGGTGAATTCTAGTTGTACGTGATAATTCAAATTCTAAAAATATACATATTTAATTCAATTTTATTATTATTTTGTAGGTCTTCAAACAAAGGAAAAATTTGCATGTCCAATGTGTGGTCCAAAGATGAAATCCCATCATTCCAAAAGTTTAAGAAAATAGGTGTTTGATGAGTATAGGTAGTTCCTCCCCATAAATCATAAGTATCGAAGTGCAAAAAGACATCTTTTCAATGGGAAAGAAGAGACTACATCAAAGCCCCAAAGAATGACACCTCACCTATGGTAGTTGGAATATAATAGAATTCGAGGTAATATTGTTCCACGTAATGGTCGATGTTTGAAAATTATATATTTTGATTGTGTTTTGTTGGCTAATTATGTAGTTGATGATCTTGAAGGTCATGAAGGCATCACTGACCAGCTTCCAAAGGGACTAAAATGTTATCCCAGAGAATTTAGTAGGCTGCCCTACTATGAGCATCTACAAATTGTGCATTTGTTTGATACTATGCATATTGGAAAGAATGTAACAAAGACACTGTGAAAAATATTGGACGGAAGGCGTGACAAATAAAAACTTGACAAAATTTGTAGTGACATTCATGATTCCAATCATGCAATGAAAAATATCATTGAATCAAATAGCAATGGAGACCGGATTAATGTAAGTGCTCTTCCTTGGTTATTAATAGAGAAACAAATTAATGCCATAAAAGAAGTGATTTGAAAAATTTGGTTTCTTAAAAGATTTGCTGCAGATATAAGCAATCTCATATCAAAGAAAAATGATTTTGGGTCAAGGATGAAAACACATGATTGACATACCTTCATCAAGGTAAGTCATAGTCTTTTGTATTTATAATATATTTGTGTAATTGCATTCAATTTTTATTGTATTAAATGATCAGTTGACAATTGTTGCAGTATTTGCTACCCCTATCTTGTTGGAATTAGGAGAGATAGGGTACTAAGAGGGGAGGGGTGAATCAATGCCCACAAAAACTTTAACACATCAACCTTTCATATCTATAACAGTAAACAGTAGTAACCTTGCAAAATAACTTGTATCGAATGCATGTATCATGCATCCATTCAACTTGTGAAAGTAAATAACATGGAATCAACAATATAACAGTCCCATAACACAAGTATTTTGGTAACATAGAAACCCTTGTTAGAAGGTAAAAAATGCGGTGGGGATAACACCCACAAACTCTTCACTACTGCAGATAGAAAAGGTTTGCCTGTTAGGGCTACAAGTTTTGATCACTTCTGGTGATCTTACCCTGTTAGGAGTAACATATTAAATCAGCTAGATCTATCTAGTTATAGGATTTTAGCAACACTACTTGAGCATGCACTCGGTTAAGAGATTTACAAAAAGACTATCAAGTCTACTCTATTAGGAGAGTTTACCAAAACTCTATTACAATGATTATAAATCAATAGGTAACTATCTGCTAATGATAACTCTAATTATTTGATACAAATCAATAAAGTATTGAATGTATATCACCTTATACTGTGTGAATCTCTGCTTTGAACTACTTAGTTAGCTTGCTCTGATTATGCTTAATTTGATTTCCTCTGAATACTGATCTGCTCTGTCAACTGATAATCTTGAAGGTTGGCTAGTGCTTCAAGTGCTTCTTTGCTCATACACTAGTTCACACCAAAAATGATGTAAACATACAAATATATAGCATACTACTTTATGCCGCTTAACAAAATTAGGTTTCAACAACTTAGAGAAAAACCCTAAGATCTACGGTGTACAAAAATAACCTAGATCTAACATTCACAAAAGATCTTCAACAATAAATGATCCTCGATCTTGGTAAAATATTTTTTGATTTCGTTGTAACCATTTGCATAGAAGAATGTGCCATTCCTGATTACTATTGTTGGCAATTTGGTTGAGTTGATTACATAGATGTTGTCATTATGGAAACATATGATCCACATGAAGATCACACAAGTCAAAGAGCAAGTATGACAGAGTGCATTGCAAATTTGTCTAAGTGTGAGACAGTGTTTTACCAGTGAACCTGGATACAATTTTTGTTTGCGACATTGACTGGAGTAAGTTCAGTACTTGCACACTTGAACATAGACTCTATGATGTCTATTGATCACCCATCTCAAAGTGCAAGTCAGTATGACATGTACGGAAGAAGTTATGATAGTTTTACCGAAGACAGTGTGAAGCCGACAAGACAGAATATGAAGACAAAACTAGTAAAGAGTTAAGAGATTATTTTATTTATCAAAATAATGACTTAACAATATAAAGGGATGAAATCCTAGATGTTAACTCTTGGATAAAGCTATTGGTATAAATGTAAATGTAATTATAATTGTAAATAGTAGTAATTGAGATTCAAGCAGCAAGTGATTGTAGTAGTATGATGCGAAGTATATGAAGCATATGTAATAGCGATAGTGAAAGAGCAGCGAAGTGATATTGAGGCAAGCAGTATAAGGTTATGTACCTTAACCTATTTTTTAATTAGTGTATATTGTACATTACTTGTTTTGGTAGTGGGTTCATCTGGTAGTCACATTTTGTACTACAACTCCTAACAGGGTTGAGGCTTCTAACAAGGCCTATAGTCCCTTAATCAGGACTGATACACTATATGTTTGTAATAGAGTCCTAACAGGGTCAACATCCTTAACAGGATACTTTTGATTAGTGGATATTTGTGGGTACCATCCCCACCGAGGTTTTCCCTTGGCCAAGGTTTCCTCGAGAACAAATAATGTGTTATGAGTTATTTATTGTTATGCATGTTGTTTAGCTTCTTATGTTATGAATATATAAAAATAATTTGTTATATCCATAATTGGGCAAAAGATAAAGTTTGTAGAATACTTATTCACCCCCCCCTCTTAGTATTCCCTATTTCTAACAATTGGTATCATAGCTTAGTTACTTGAAAAAGAATCATTCGAGGAAAGCCTAGCAACTTGAGTAAGATCTCTATGGATATGGATCAACTAAAAAAGAATCTTGAAGAATCTCTTGAACAAATTGACTTGATTACTATTGAAAAAGATACTTTGAAAAGAAAGTATGATGATGCAAAGAACCTCATTGAGAAACTAAAAAAAAAATTGGAAGATCTGAGATTTGAAAAAGAATCTGAAGTTTTTATTGAAGATTGTGATGACAATATGGAAAAAAAAAATGAGATCTTTAAGCATGAATTGAAGATAGAAAATTTGAAGCTTAGTTTGAAAGATGGAAATGGCAAGAATGAAGCAAATCTGAAATTTGAGAATGAAAGTCTAAAGACTGAAAATGAAGGACTGAAATCTAAACTTTCTAAAGTAACATCTGAACTTGAGAAAGTCAATTTGCAGTATGATGAACTTGAGAAATACAAAAATATTGTGAAAGGTGAACTGACTCAATCCAAACAACAACTTGAAAGGCTATATTCAACTAGTGAGAAGATTGATGAACAAATATCCTATCAGAAACCATTCTATGATAAGATTGGTCTTGGATTCAACACTTTCAAAGAAAATGATAAAGGCAAGGAACTAGATATGAAGATATCTGAAAGCATGGATGAGAAGAAGCATGATGAGATCAACAAATCTAAAGATACACCTAAAGAAGAAGAATCACCGAAGCAAGAGGAATCACCCAAAGGTATGCAAAGAGAATTCAAAGGTAGATGTTTTTCTTGTAATACTATTGGTCATATGAAAAGAGATTGCACATGTAAACAATTTAAATCTCTTAATGGTTATTGTTACAATTGTCATGGTTTTGGACATAGAGCTATTGATTGTAGGAAACCTAAATTTATTGAGAATAATGATGGTAGTAGAATGTTTAGGAATACTAACAATGCAGATAAGAAACCTACTGAAGATATGAATAGAAGAAGTAGAGTAGTATGTTACAGATGCAACAAGGTTGGACACATTGCTAGAAATTGTAGATCACAAATCAATCAACCTGGGCCAAGATATGGAAACAATAGAATTGTTTGTCAAATATGCAACAAGATTGGGCATACAACAAGGTTTTGCAGAATGAACAATAGAGTTTTTCATCCTAATCCTAACCCCAGGAATCATGCAAGAAGAAATGAAGATGCTAGTAACAGTCAAAAAGGATGTTGTAGTAATTTAGATGAAGTGAAGCTTATAAAAAGCACAAATCAAGGAGACATATTCAACATTGAAGGTAATCAGAAAAGTGAAGTATTGAAAGGTGAGAATGAATCTTTACCTAACCTATCTCAAAGTACTTAATTCATGTAAATTGCAGTAGAATAGGAACTTAGATTTAGTATAGAAGTATATATATGATGAATTGAGTCTTGTGCAGTTAATGCAAGGTAGTTTATGATATTTTAATGCTATGGTTAAGAGAGCAAAGAAAAATATTATGTTTTGTGAGATCGCAAGAAGTTTTAAGTTTTGCAGGATAACAGAGACAACTTTTTGGAAAGAAGCGGCAAAAGAATTGAATGTGATGTCAGATCTAAGTGAGATTGAATTAATAAAAGGTTATGATCAGTATTATTTGATCATCAAATAGAATTCAAGTGCCAAGGAGATCAAAGAGCAGTGATAGAAAGCATTTTGCAAGGATTTGGAAAAGAATTGTGTGCCGAATCTACGCAAGCCCTAAAATCATGAAATTGAGGTATTTTACTTGATAAATATTTGAATCAGTAAAGGCATTTGAAGAAATCATGGATGTTTCATTAATACACAATGTTAGAGATAAGAATAGACCTAAAGTAAAAAGGGAACTAGTAGAACCATTGGGAGAAGACCCTAGGTTTGCATTATCATCCGTACTAGACGGAGTTTTACATTTAGAGAATGTCAGGAGTTATCTTGGATGCAAACTAGAGATAGTAAATGATAGTGATTTTACATATGAATATCAAAAGATGTACAATCAGGATATGACACTGAAACAAGGTTTTGAATACTTGGAACATAATGAAATTGTCAAATATGGATTATAGTATGAATTTGATAATGAAGAATGCACTAAGATCATTTTGAGTAGAATTCATAATGGAAAGTTTTGGCTAGAAGATAGAGTGATAGATATTACAGCTGATTTGATTCATGAAGTCACTAGATTATCTAAGACTGGAGCTATTCCTTTTAATGAAAAAAATGAGAAAAATAGTCATTGACAACATTAATTCATCCTATAATGGTAGAGGAATTGTGATTAGCAAGATCAAACAAGTTGATGTGAGATACATATGCAAGATCCTAACTACTAAGTTTTGTGCTAATTCAAGAGAAGATGACATGGCAGCTAGAATGGTACATGCATCTTATCTTATGTGTGTTGACAAGGTACCAGTTGATATGTGTGAAATTCTTAGAATTAAATTGTTTGAGAACTTGGAGAAGATCAAGAAAACTAAGTATACACAGTTTAGGTTCTCATCTCTAATCACATACATGTTCTTTCATCTTTTGAGGAGATTTCCTACACCATAGGAAATAATTGGAATGATGGACAAACCACAATGGAAAGGATTAATGTAGTATACAGAAAACATGTTATTGATAGTGTTAATGAAAGTGCAGTACTTGTTATTAAGACATTTCAAAATATTGTGTCTAGCAGATCAAGAATCCCTAAGTCTCTTGTTGAGAAATATAAAGATGATATATGTTTTATGGTGGATACTAACTTGACCTATATTTAAGTAGTAGAGCCTAGAACTGAGTTCATAGACCCTCTTGGCTATGAAATATCTGAGGTAGAAACTGAAGAGTATGTTAGTAGACTATTGAAGTGTAAGTTGGACACTCAATGTAACATGTTTGGAACCTTTGAGGAGAACTTCAACTCCGCAAAGATTCTAATTGAAGAGAAAAAGTCTAAGAAGAGAGTTGAGAGCACCATTAAGAAAATCTTAAAGGATACAGGAATGACAGAGAGAGAGTTTTTGGTAGCAAAGAAGACAACAACTACAATCAAAGAGAGTGGAAAAAAGGAAGTTTTGTCTATCCCTCCTTTATCTTCAATTGCAGTGCCACAGGAAGAACCACAAGTAAAGGTGAAAGTGGAAGTACCTGAGAAGGACATAGAAAAAAAGATGTCTAATAGATCCACTTCCTCCACACCTAGAAAAAGAGTTAAGGAGAGTGCCATTGGATCAGGAAAGAGGCATAAAACTCTAGTGCAACCTATTCCAAGAAAGATTGCAGAGGTTAAAGATGATGTCACTACAAAGAAGAAAGCTTGGAAACCAAAAGTTGAAAAGCTTAATGAGCAGATTATTGAGAGTGGTGACTTTGCAAGAATGAAAAAATATTATGATCTTTATGATTATACTGATAGACTTAATCTAGAGAATGTAGTTGTGAAGCATATGATCTTGTCTGGCAAGAAGTTTGATACTATTCAAGGACAAATACCTGATGATCTTTATAAGAAAATTTTGAATAGAAAGAAGAGAGCATCAGATGAAGAGACAACTATCAGAGAAAAGGTTGTGAGGAAGATTTGTGAGATAAGAGATGAAGCTCATTTCAACCAGATCATGAAGGCCCTAAGCACCCATCTAAGAACCAAAAGGAGAAAAATTCAAATTATGGGAGGCAGGTATGAAGACGTAAATTCTGAGACTGAACAGGCAATCATCAAAGTTATGGCAGAATATGTTGGAGAATCATCAATTGCAGCAGAGCAAGCAGGAAGCTACAAAAGAAGAGCTGATAGAGACCATAGTTGTGGAACCACCAGTTGTAGAAGAACAAGTTCCCCTTCCCACCAAAGAAGATATCAGTCTTACTCCTGAGATTGGAAAGAAGACTCAAATTGGCTCAATGATTGAGCATTTAGGAAAAGAAGTAGATGATGATAATCTGTTGGAACTGATTACATCCTTGAATAAAATAATTGGTAAGAATAAGAAGGTGAAGAGTCTTGAAGGATGTCTGAAGGAACTAACTGAGAAGTTACAAAGTATTGTGACCACACAAATTTTAGAAGCAGACCCTATGGAGAAGGAAAAGAAGGTAATGAGTACCTTTGATAACGAATTCACACACCTAGCTGATATTGCAAAAGTAAAAGCACAAACAGACTATGAGGCTAGAATGCTTTTGAACATCAGTCAATACATTAGCAATGATATTAATACTCTTGATATATGTATCAAAGATTTGAGGAAGCATTTGGAAACATGAAAATCTTTGTACATACGGTGTAAAAAATCAGAGACTTTGACAACTGAGGAAGATCAGAAGATAAAATTGAAGGAAGCAGAGATTCTAAATGAAACAAACCTTCTATCAAACCCAAATGTGAAGGTCTATAATATTAAGAAGAAAATTAGAAAACTATATGATGAAATTAGAATTGTACAAGATGAGAAAGATAGGAAACTGAAAAGATATACTCTTTTGAGAGAGCATGTTTCTATGAAGTTGAGCATAATTGAAGAATAGTTGGAAGATTGTCTTTCAGCAAAGACATCTTTTCAGAAATTTAACTTTGAAAACCTCCAAGCATGTGAAATTGCTTCTTATGGACTGAGCACACTACTTAATGTGGTAGATTCCATTAAGAAATCATGGGAGAAGGAGATAGAAGCCATGAAGATAAATTTTGTAGATTGTGTTGCAAGCCTATCGGCTTTGCAATAAATAAATTGAGGTATAACTTTTTTGTGATACAATTTTGTAACCCTCCCTACCTTATTTTGTCATTGTTGTCAAAGGGGGAGAGATATATAGAAGAAAATTGATAGTTTATGATAAGGGTTGTTACTCTTAGGGGGAGTACTATATTACAGGCAATAATTTTTGAAGGAGTTATAAGGATAGTATGTATTTTATACTATGGCCACAATTTTAAACAATATTGAGATTTTTGAGTTGTACACTTAGCTAATTTTCTCATATGTTGCCACTAATGACAAAGGGGGAGATTGTTGGAAATTTGGCTGAGTTGATTACATAGATTTTGTCATTATGGAAACATATGATCCACATAAAGATCACACAAGTCAGAGAGCAAGTATGACAGAGTGCATTGCAAATTTGTCTAAGTGTGAGACAATGTTTTACCAGTGAACCTGGATACAGTTTTTGTTTGCGACATTGAATAGAGTAAGTTAAATGCTTGCACACTTGAACATAGACTCTATGATGTCTATTGATCACCCATCTCAGAGAAAAATTCAGTATGACATGTACGGAAGAAGTTATGATAGTTTTACTAAAGATAGTTTGAAGCCGACATGACAGAATATGAAGATAGAACTAGTAAAGAGTTAAGGGATTATTTTGTTTATCAAAATAATGACTTAAAAATATAAAGGGATGAAATCCTAGATGTTAACTCTTGGATAAAGCTATTGGTATAAATGTAAATGTAATTGTAATTGTAAATAGCAGTAATTGAGATTCAAGCAGCAAGTAATTGTAGTAGTATGATGCAAAGTATATGAAGCATATGTAATAGCGATAGTGAAAGAGCAATGAAGTGATATTGAGGAAAGCAGTATAAGGTTATGTACCTTAACCTATTTTGTAATCAATGCATATTGTACATTACTTGTTTGGGCAATGGGCTCATCTGGTAATCACAATTTGTACTACAACTCCTAACAGGGTTGAGGCTTCTAACAAGGCCTATAGTCCCTTAATCAGGACTGATACACTATATGTTTGTAATAGACTCCTAACAGGGTCAACATCCTTAACAAGATACTTTTGATTAGTGGATCTTTGTGGGTACCATCCCCACTGGGGTTTTCCCTTGGCCAGGGTTTCCTCGAGAACAAGTAATGTGTTATGAGTTATTTATTGTTATGCATGTTGTTTAGCTTCTTATGTTATGCATGTATAAAGATAATCTGTTATATCCATAATTGGCAAAAAGATAAAGTTTGTAGAATACTGATTCACCCCCCCTCTCAGTATTCCCTATTTCTAACAACTATGTCATTTCCTGTGATCCTCGGTGAATAGTGTAAATACTACTCGGTAATTACTCTAATGCTCGGTGTTTACTGTATGTTAGTGTCGGTGTCTGATACTTGGTAAAAAGTTTTGGTGCTCGATATGAAGACTTAACCGACTGGATTGTATTGCTTATAGTTACTAACTAGGTTCATATAAGTAATCGATCGATGTCTTTGATAACCTTTGATACTAATGACAATCATTAATGCTCAATAGAGATAACAATCTCCCCCTTTGGCATTAGTATCAAAACTTGAATGTATATAGACCCTATGTCTCAAAACATATATCTCTGCCATATACATATACATATCAAAAAATTTCTATATACTCCCCCTTGGTGCATGCTCCAATAATGTATAGTGTACTTAGGAATTTTTTTTTACATATTTGGCATAAACATGTTATCCTCCTTTAACTTCATCTTCTATATACATGTTTTCCCCCTTTTTGATATTAATGCCAAATAGAAAAAGTGTATATTTACAACTTGTCAAAAATGCACTGATGAGTTTTCTTCAATGACTCCAAGAGGTTTTCCCATTCCTCTTTCAAGTTGGTGAGAGCAATGTGCTCAAGACCAACTTGTCCATACATATCAAAAAATGTTGTCCAACACATAAATCTCTAGTGTTGCAATAAGCGTTTGTGCCCTGACAATATGTTTCTCAAAAATTTTCAAGTATGGAAGGATTTCTATCTGCAACTCAGTAACCTAATTAGTTATCCGATCTTCTTTCTTCTTGAGATCTTCTATCAACTACCTAAGTTCTTGAACTCTGAGTATATGCTTTGAAAAAGCTTGTGGCTCAGTTGTAGCTACATTTTCACTAATTGTGATTTCATTCTCAAATTGTTTAATATTTTCACTGATCTCTACAGTGAATGTTCTGATAGTGCATAGCTTAAACAATATTTGGCAAATAGAATTAGTAATACATTGAATCTTAGTTATTACCTCTGAAAGTTTAACCTTGTTAATAGCCACTTCTTGGCTGATTCTCTCGGCAAGTATATCTTGAATTTTTTACTTTGCCCTTTCCTCTATTCTTTTATCTTCTTCAACATCTGCTGCATTGATCTTCTAGGTAAGTGTTACAAGTTGATCGATGATCGAAGTATCTTCATCTATGTTCACCTCAGGTACTACCTATTATAAGATATCTCGAACATTCTCTAATACTTCCTTGTTCTTATTCTCTTGCTTCAACTTATCTTGTGATGCTTTTCTTATACATAATTCCCCATATTTTTTCAATTCCTCAGGGCTAAGGGTCCTCGGGTCATAGTCAGGTATCATAATGACTTTGTCTAGAGTGACCAACCCTTTTCATTTCTTCTTCTTCTTCTTCTCCGGTGTAAGTGGTGACTTCTTGGCAACAATGACAATAGCTTTGTCTTCTGCCATCTGAGTGTTCTTCCCAATTGACACACTATCTTCCTTCTTCTGCTTCTTAGTAACTTGTGTGTTGGTTGAATGAAGTGGAGCCTTAGGTGTGGTGTCAAGTGGGATATCCTTAGTTGCCTTAGGATCTTCTTGTGCCTTCGTTTCTATTTCAGTAGCCTCTTTTCCTTCAGGCTCATTTGTCTCTACAGGTATCTCAGTGCTTTGTTCCCTTGGTGTATCTTTAGGTTGCTTGGGGTCTGAGCCATTAGGTTGTTCCTGAGATAGAATCTCTATGGCTTCAACAAGTACATGAAGCTCACTCGGTAGTGATGGAAATGCACACTCGGTAACTTTTGCTTCATCCTGTGTGTTGTCTTGTGCATTATTCACATCATCATCTTCATCCCTATCATCAAGATCACTGTTTGTGATGTCCTCAATGAGTACATCCTTGTCATTTGTATCCTCAATCTGAATCACTACTGGATTCGGTGCATCTTGTGAACTGTTCTTAATTTCTTGACCAATTGTTGCATCAATTACCTTGGTAAGTGATACCTTTGACTCTTTAATCTTCTTTGTTTCATTATCTTCAATGCATATTCCTTTTCCTTTTGAATTCTATCTCTTTTTAGATGAATTTTGAAATGCAACCTTCTCATTATGCTCTCTGCAGCCAAAAGTGAACTCCAGATAAGTTGACTAGACTCATCAAGATTTTCCAGATTCTCATCTATGATTTGCATAGCTCGGTGGTTGACTTTGAATCTCTACACATACGTATCCATAAGCTCTTTAATCTCATCAAGAGATAAGTCTGGTGCAATTGATACAAGGGCTTGTTCCCTCATCCTCTTCTCGGTGTCCAAGACATATGACCACTTTTGATTTATTCGGTCCTCTAATGTCTTGGGTAGTGATAATGCAAACTCTAATGGAACTCATTTGAAGCATATCATCATCTGGATGACTGCTTCCTCAATTTTGTTTTGGTCTTAATTTGATATACTATCAAACTTACTAAGTTCCAAATCTGCAAGATTTATATTCTAAATTATTTCTTCAATAAGATCATCAATTGACCTATTCTTATTACTGACAACCTTGAATTGATTTTGGTCATCTTCATTTTATTCATCATCAAGGTCTTCTCTATTTCTTATCAATTTTCTCCTTTTCTTCGATGCCTTTGCTATAGCCTTGGGTCCTTTCTTTACATAAGTCTTTGTCGGTGTAGCAGCCTTTCATTTTTTTACCTTCATAGCTACCTTCTTCTATGGTGGTGAAGCTGCAATTGATGACCTTGTGCGTGCACTTGTTTGCACTGGCAACTGCCTCTTCTTTGGAGCTCGAGTGGGAGAAACTGGTATAGGTTCTTTTTCTTCTTTGGACTCAGTTTCTTCACTGTCATATGGTTTGTCAGCCAACATTAATTGACCTTCAGTTGCTGCTTCAACTGGCGACTCCTTAGATGAGTTGGATTCAATCCCAAACTTCTTAGATAAAAACTTGTTCATTTTCTTTTCTTTCATCATCATTTTACTGATGACCAAGCCTATTTTAATTCTAGTCTTACCTTCTTCAAAGGTTCCAAATCTTGTAGCCTTAGTGTCCTTTGGTAATGCTAGCAGTACCTTAACAGATTTCAAACCAAAATCATGATCCATTTTATAGCCCATAGGTGCTAGCCATTTTATTCTTGGCTCAACTGCTTTAATTATAGTGTGGTCGGTGTTCACTAAGAAACAAATATCCATCACATATTTTTCGACCAATTCATTAGGAATCCTACTTCTTAAATTCATCTTTACTTTAAAGTCTTCAAAATAACTATTGATTACATTCTCATCATTATCTCCCAGACCTTTCATAATCTCAAAAATTTGTGAAGTGATCAGTGTGTCATCTATTCAATCAGTGTGACTAACAGAGGGAAAGAATTTCTGGAGATAGAAAAATAAACATACAAGTAATGATCCAAACTTATAGGTATTGGAATTTTGTGTCCTGATTGTTTTCATGTTTTCTTCGACCTATCTCAATAACAGCTCGGCAAGGTCTATCTGATGTCCCTTCTTTATCAATTTGTGAGCCATGTTGACTACGCTACAGGGTATGCTATTTAACCTGCTTGACTAATATATTTTGTACCCAATCACATGCACTGCAAACTTAACTTTGGGATCCATAATAGATGATATTTTCAATGATCTACTGTCCCATGCCATGCCAGTATTCTTTTCTACATCAGCTTGGGATGAGCTTCAAAATGCTTTGGCTTTATCGGTAGTAGGGTAACCAGTAACCATGCTAATCATTCTTTTTGTAACCTTGATTGGTCTATCTAGCCAGAATGTGTTCTCATGATAGCGTCTCAACACAACCCTAATCCATTCATTCTTAAAATCCTTCAGGAAATTTAGGGCATTGGTAAGACCAAGTGATTCAACAATTTTGTGCTCTGGTTTTAGTTATATTTTCTCATCACAAAGTTCTTGATATGCAACATACATATCAAAATCACATATTTCCCCAATTTTACACTATATGTATGATCATATGTCTTCAGTTAACAAAACCCTATGTGGGATGCTTGAAAAAGCGCCTGCTAAATCCATTTTCGAGGCAACTTCAGGGTGTAACTTATAAGGTGGTTCCTTGTAGCTTGCTAACATAATTAAATTAACTTCTTCCACAACTTTAGAAGAACTCACAATAGATGCCATTTCAACAAACTAGGTTTTTTGATAAGTATGAGAAATATGCTCGGTAGGGTTTCAACTTACTCGGAATGTATTGAAGAGTGTGCTTGGTTCGATTTGTAGCTACTTGAATTTTATTGAAAGATTCTTGCTCAAACTCGCTCTGTGAAATTTAGCTCTCTGAAATCGCAATGTGAAAAATAAATTCTATCTTCTGCGTATTTATAGAAATTTTGATATTCCTGCTAAAAACTTTATGCAATAAATACTTGACCTACTTTCCAGTCCATGACAACTGTCATCTCGGTGATAGCTACAATCTTTCATCAACTTAGTTAACACTAGACTTCTTTTCTCAGTTGATACTATTATTCGGTTAACCTTGAATAGTGATTACCGACGGGTAACCAATGGCCGGTCTAACTTTTACCGACTGTGTAGCTTTGTTAGCTCAAAAACATATAAACCATAATGCATCTTTATTCATGTAGATTTGGTATGTGCACAACATATATAAGGAACTTTTTGTAAAATGTGATCATTTTGAAATGTCAGTCCCATACATACCTATAGCTCCTTAGGTGGAGGTACCGATGTCACCCAATCCAATGGACAAGGTTTCACCGACAACATTACTTGACTCTGCATTCTCATTAGATGCCTTCTTCCACATGTTGTTCCTTATTCTCATGATATCTACAATAGTGTTTCCACTTTCAAATACATGACCTTCTGGTGCTCGGTCTCTGCAGTCTTTTCTTAAATGACCGACCTTATGACAATGCATAAATATCATTCCAGTGCTTGTTTAGCCCATCTTTTCTTGTTATAATTCGCTACAATGTTCCCATATCTACCACATGCAACATAGTTAGCCCATGTGTTATAATCCCAAACATAAGAGTTACCTTGTCTCTTCGGTTGGTAAGGCTTGCGTTGTGTCTTCTGTTTAGGAGTCCATACTTGCTTCATTTTTGCCTTACACTCGCATGTAGTGTGTCCATGTGTATTACAAGTATAACATAACTTCTCCATAGAGTATTTTTAGCATTCTATTTAGCTTTACATTCATAAGCTTGATGACCTTACTTTCCACAATAGTAGCAATATCCATTGAACTTAGGAGTGATAGGAGGTTTACCTTGTGCTTTGCTTCTACACACATTAGATGTATGTCCCGGTTTGCCACAGTGATAACATGTCAACACTTTAGGTCTCTGATTTTGATTATTGTTGACCTGTTCATCTTGTTGTGATGATTCTCCTTCACCGGTATAGCCTAATCCAGCTTTGCTTCCAAATCTTCTTTGATTAATCAAAAAATCATCAATCTTCTTGGAATTGTTCTTAGCTAGCCTCATCATCTCATTATGCTATTTTTGTGTCTTTATTTCATTTCTCAATTTTTCAATCTCTTCTCTGAGTATTGCAACATCTTCAAGTCTTCTAGATAATTCTCCAGTCACTTGGTTGACTTCTTGATTCATAGTCATCATTTGATTAGATACTTGAAAATGACAATTGGTGAGTCTTTGTATCTCACTCTCTTTAGCTTATAGTTGTTTAGTTGTCTGTCTTTAGTCTTCAATAGCCATATTCCTTTCTTACTCAGCCTATCTAGCATTGTTCATTATTTCAACCATTCTCACCATTTGAGATTCTTGACCGATTTGCAGTGCTTTCACTTGGTCGGTTAAATGTTGATTCTTCTCAGACAAGTCAGAGATTATACTTACAGATCCATAAAAAATACTCCATGAACTAGATCCAATGTGGTCAAATATATCATCAACTACTTCTTCATGGTAGCTAATCTCATTTTGTAGAATAGCTAGGTTCTTCCTTTCAACTAGTAATTTCTTCATTCCTTCTTTGGCTTGCTTATACTATTCAACAAACATTTGCATCTGAATCTTTTGATTCTCAATAGACTTATCTAACTTATGCCTCTCCATGACTTAGATCTTTACCCTTCGGTGGTTAAACTATCCAATAAGAGAACTGAGCTCTGATACAAATTGTTGGAATTAGGAGGGATAGGGTATTGAGAGGGGAGGGGTGAATCAATGCCCATAAAAACTTTAACACATCAACCTTTCAGATCTATATCGGTAAACAGTAGTAACTTTGCAAAATAAATTGTATCTAATGCATGTATCATTCATCCATTCAACTTGTGAAAGTAAATAACATGAAATCAACAATATAACAGCCCCATAACACAAGTATTTTGGTAACGCAGAAACCCTTGTTAGAAGGTAAAAACTGCAATGGGGATGACACCCACAAATTCTTCACTACTGTAGATAGAAAAAGTTTGTCTGTTAGGGCTACAAGTTTTGATCACTTCTGGTGATCTTACCCTATTAGGAGTAACATATTAGATCAGCTAGATCTACCTAGTTATAGGATTTTAGCAACACTACTTGAGTGTGCACTTGGTTAAGAGATTTACAAAAAGACTGTTAAGTCTACTCTGTTAGGATATTTTACCAAAACTCTATTACAACGATTAGAAAGCAATAGGTAACTATCTACTAATGACAACTTTAATTGTTTGATAGAGATCAATAAAGTAATGAATGTATATCACCTAATACTGTGTGAATCTCTGCTTTGAACTATTCGGTTAGCCTACTTTGATTCTGCTTAATCTGATTTCCTTTGAATATTGATCTGCTCTATCAACTGATAATCTTGAAGGTTGGCTAGTGCTTCAAGTGCTTCTTTGCTCATACATCAGTTCACACCAAAAATAATGTAAACATACAAATATATAGCATACTACTTTATGCCGCTTAAAAAAATTAGGTTTCAACAACTTAGAGAAAAACCCTAAGATCTATGGTGGACAAAAATAACCTAGATCTAACATTCACAAAATATCTTCAACAATAAATGATCCTTGATCTTGGTAAAATGTTTTCTAATTTCATTGTAACTGTTTTCACAGAAGAATGTGCCATTCCTGATTACTATGCCATTTCCTGTGATCCTCGGTAAACACTATAAATACTACTCGATAATTACTGTGATGCTCGGTGTTTACTATGTCTCAGTGTTGGTGTCTGATGCTTGGTAAAACTATCTGGTGCTCAGTATGAAGACTTAACCGACTGGCTTATATTGCTTACAGTTACTAGCTAGGTTCATATAAGTAACCGACCAATGTCTTTGATAACCTTTGATACTAATGAAAATTATTAATGCTCAATAGAGATAACATATCTCTCCTAGAGAACTTTGACAATAATATCAAACAAGTGATATATGATCTTGAAAAATACATGAGGTAAGTAGTGATATTTGTTCAATTTATCAAACAATAATATTAAATAAGTAATATATTGTAAAGTCTCATATTTATATATTTATGTCTTGAATCCCTTGTAGGTGGTTGTCATCTAAATAAATCTATAAAGAAGATATAAAATATTGGAAGAAAAGAACTTGTCGATTAATGTGTGAAATGCAAAATTGTTTACCTCCAACTTTTTTCAATGCACAAGAACACTACCTCATACACCAAGTTGAGGAGATTAAATTGTGTAGACCTGTACATGCTGGGTCAATGTGGATGGTTGAGAGACACTTGAAATTTTTAAAGGGTTTGGTATGACAAAAAGAACGTCCCGAGGGCTCTATGGTTAAGGGATATATGGTATACCAAATGATGATTTACGTTACATAATATCTTCCTAATTTTGTAGCAAAAACTCATATAGATTGCATTTGGGATCTCGACTCAATTAAAAAATCCATAGTTTCATCTTGCATTGAAAATCCCTAGTGTTTCATGGTGTGTGCCCTTAGCCCCTGGTAGTTTATTGTGTCACCTTGCTCCAGTTCAGATCGCATCTCCTAAATTGCAAAACCCAGGGAGTTATTAAAATTTTAAGGTCTGTAGGAAATAATTTTAGAATTTGCCATAGTGTCAAAAATCCATAGTGTTTTTGAAAATCCATGATGTTTTCGGTTTGTGTGAAAACCCTCATTATTTTCAACCTTGTGCCTTCTAGCTTTTGTGCGCTTATCTTTTGGTATCCAAAATCCTGTGTGTTTTCGACCTCGCTTTTCTTCCCTTTTGCTGGCATTCCTTGTTCGTCGGGCTTAACTGCGCAAGTGTGATCGATTGGTGGGACCCTTTCCTTCCCAAGGGGTTAAACTTCAGTAAGATCTCGCGGTTGTCATTATACCGCTAGGAAAAGATGCTCATTTTTTAAGATCGTGGTATAGCAACAACCATCGATCTTCTTCAGCAATGCAATGGACCGTGGGATCGTTATCAGAGGATGCTAAGGTGGTAGAGTTCTATTGGATGCAGAGCGGTGATGTGGCAAAGTTGGAAGTTGCGGGCCCGGTTGTCAGATCCCTTTGATCTTATGGCTGTCGCATGACTGCAAGGAATATTCTTTCCCCTTGCGATCATGCGACAACCATCCGATCTTCAACCAATTCACAAGGGCAACAGTGCTATGGGTTCGGTTCTCAGTTTGTTGTGACGTGTGCACTTTTCATTGGTCGGGGAGTAGTGACTTGGTTTTTTGTTAGTGGGGCCGAGGGTTGCAGTGTTTAAAGAGGTCCAGTTGATTGGTCTCCATGATGAGGTTGTTCTTGATTGGCCAGCGGGTGACAAGGTGGCAGTCTTGTGGCCTTGTCGCATGATCGCAAGGGCCATCTTTCGGCCATGCAACAAGGGTGCCACGTTGGTGGGGAGTGGTGACATGGTGTTGATGTGGAGGCTTGTCACATGTTTGCATAGCCCGTCTCTTGGCTATGCGATCATGCGACAACTATTTGGACATCGCGATTGTGGAGTTAGGGTGGGTCCACTGTGCCAGTGTTGCCAAGTTGTTTGATTTTGATTGGTTGCTGACTTTTGACGGGGCTGTTGACTTTCTAAAGGGGCCCGTAACTATTGTGAATTAAGTATGACTGCCTGATTTGTCGGGAAGGAGGTGGATCGATGACCATGTTTTAAATTTTGTCGATTAGCCATTGCATTTGAATTCAAATCTGCAGAGGGTTTCCTGCGACCAAGAAGTACTAGTTCTGAATGCTTTCACGGCCATATCTGATTTGTTTGGTGGTGTCATTTGATTGCGGTGTGGTCCAGGGTGTTCCATGATCATTTGCAGGGATTTGTACGGTATGGTGATGGACAGATTTTGTTGCTCGAGGCTTTTTGTAGGTCTGTTCAGTTTGATTTGCATGGTAAATTTATGATCTTCCTGTCCTTCTCAAAGATTCTTCTCAAGTGCGAAGATCATCCTTGGTCTGACAGGCTGGTGCTGGTTTTCCCTCCAGTGGTTTTTTGAAATTTTGTTGTGGTTAGCTATTGTAACCCTGGCCCTAGTCACCCTAAGCTTATTGCAATCCCTTTGAGATTCCCAAGGTGGCTAGTGGTATAAAATTTTAATTTTTTGACTGTGTAAGGGTTCCATTCTGTTTTGATTCCTGTGGGAAGTAGTAAAATCTCTCGCATTGTAGGAGGCTGAATAGAATTTCTTTACATCTTTTGTAGGTTATTGAAGTGGTTGCCTCATCTCTGGTATAGACATGTACATGATTCATCATACTTAATATAATTGTTTCAAGCTTTCAAGTCTCTCCTTGGTGTCAGTCTTATGAGTTTTGGATTTTCTGGTCCATTGCATAGGGTTACCTTTGCATATGTTCTAGTCTTTAGTTCTCGATCTAGGATCAAGTGAAAAATACTTTGGATAGGGCATAGATTCATTAGATTCATCTACAGAAGGATCTTATAAGTAGTGGATGGGCTGGAACAGTTGTATTTATGGCTTTGAGTCTTTGACAGTAGTTGGTTCATGTTCTATATTTATTTTTGAGTGCTGCCCAATGGATAATGGCACTGATCAAGGACTAGTATATTCAGCTGAGTCCAATGCTTGATGGTTTTTGGCTATTTCCTGCATCTTTGAATAGCAGCTCAATTTCAAGTCTTTTTCATTATTTCATTGATAGTAGTAATACCCTTCACAAGGCTATTTTATACCCAATAGCAATTGAGATTCAATGAATGTCTGGTTAACATTTAGTAGTCTCTTGCTATCATCTACTTTTTTTAATCTAGTCCAAAGTCTTAAAATGCCATAAGTTACTAGATTAGGTACACCTGCAATGGTTTTGTAGAGCCAGAAGTGTAGAGGGCAGTCTTGACCCTATAGTTGGTCCAGTTGTCTTGCAGAGCTCTCATACTTGGAATTAACCACTCCTAACATTAGTCTCAAGGCATATTGGCATCCCTAAGTGGCATAAGCATTTTCAAACATCAACAAGATGGTGACTCTACTGGGGATGAAATAAGTTTACCATTAAGTGTATCCCAGAGTCTTGCTATTTTCATTTTGGGGAAGAGTCTCATAAGTATTCTAATCTGAAAATTGTCTTTTAGATTTACAAGTGTGCTACCTAGATTTGCTAATTGAGTTATATGTGGCTTTGCTATGGGAGCCCAGAGTCTATTGGTGTTTCAAGATGGATCAATGAAAGTTTGTGTCCTCTGAAGAGAGGTGGTGACTCTATGCTAGAAAGAACTTGAGTTGTGAAGTTTTGTTGGGACTTCATTTAGCTGAGAAGAAGGCAACAACATTTAGCAGGGCGATCCAAGTATTCTCCATCAAAGTTTTATGTATAAGCATGGTCCTAATCAAATGATTATGTCATTAAAGGGATAGGACAAGTGTGAAGTATCTCAGAATAGCTAAGTGAGAGGTGGGAGTCATTTACAAGTGTTTTGATTCCCTATTTTTGATTTACAAAGAATCAAGTGTAAAGGCACAAGGTTGTATATCAATGATGGATGTGCTTAGGGGTCCTATTGGTAGGGGTTATGCACCATTTTGTTATGATGGCATACCTGGTTTCCCCAACAAAGTCCTTGATGAAATCAGAGAGTATCTACTAAAGTTCAATAGGAATCAGTGTCCATCAGCAAGAAAACATGTGATGGCTTTTTCTGATTTAATGTGTGATTTTGATGTCTACCATGAGGATTTGTGGATGAGGTTGTTTGTGCAAACTCTTGAGGGAGATGAAAGGGAATGGTTTTCATTTTTGCCTGTAGCCTCTATTTCTTCATGGGATGAGTTGAGTTATTGCTTCATTGATTATTTTGATAGCGGGGTAGATGTAAAATCAATGTTGGACAATTTGATGGGAATTCAGATTGAGGAAGGTGAGTTGATTCAAAGATTTAATAGCAGATTCACTAGGACATTATTGGATATCCCTGAAAATTGTAGACCGCATGATCAGATTTGTTGAGTTATATACTTGAGTGCATTTAACCAGAAAATGGGTTTCTTGCTGAGGGATAAACAACTACAAAGTCTACATCAGGCTTTTGAGGTTGCATTGGATATTGAGTGCAATCTGAAGTATGGAGTTATAAGAAGACATGTCTCTGCTAGTTTTCATATTCAGAGTAGGGTGAATGATCAGGGGGAGGTTGAGAAACATCAGTGCTCTCATCCCTCTAATTTTTGTATTAATCATAGTGTTGTATATGAAGGTGAAATGAGTTCTACTGCCAAAGATGCTGAGAAAAGTGTTGACTATGGGAGCATGGATGAGGTTGAGAATGAATTACTTTCTGACGATATGCCACAGGGTTTCTCTCATATTGCAGAGGATTTTTCTTCGTAGTCTTCTATGCCAGTGGGTGGTAATGATGCTGATTGTAAAGTCTTGGAGATTGAAGATTTGTGGGGAAATCCATTTAGTGGTACTTCTGATGATGATGAGATTGATTACAACATTGATTATTCATATGTTGACAGCAGTGATGGTGAGTCATGCTCTAGCTTTGACTCTGAATTTTCTTCTTCTTTTGAAGATGTGTATGATGATGGAAATAAAGACATATATAGTGTGGTTTCCAATGAGTTATTTGATGAGGACACTAGTGAGAACCAGTTGGCACTTTGTCCAAATTATTATGAGAGATAATTCCATGTTGTTTCTAACCCACTATTTGAGGAGTGTGCTCAGAGGATGGATTTTTTTGAGGATTACTCACCTTCTATACTTAAAGTTTCACATACGGTTGATCTAGAGTCTCCCTCACAAATGAGGCCAGTTGAAAGAAAGGTAATGCAGGATGAATGTTGCTCTATTGATGAAGATGCATTACATTGTGACAATGTTTTTCTTCTGCCACCTAGCAGTGAAAATAATGGTGATAATTTAATTCATGATGTTGATCATGTGAATCATCCTTATGAGGATAAATGTGTGATTTATCAAGAGAAATCAAACTTGATAAACCCGAGTAACTTGATATTTGAGCATGTTTTAGTTGCCTTGGCTGAGGTAAGTGAAAGTGAGTATAGTTGCTTTTCTTTTGATATGCAAGAGTGCATTGGAGATGAGCTGGATGCTTGCAGCTAGGAAGAAAAAGTATCAGTTTCTTGTCCCCTTTCATGTGTTTCAATGCATGATGATTTTGATGATGTTTGTTTTCCAAATAGTGAGTTTGTGGGGGGACATGTGAAGGAAGGCATTGGTGATGGTAAATCCAGAGTTGTTCTGTAGTCTGTGCTTAACAATGATTTCTATCATCATGCATGTGGTAAAGGTTTCAGACTCTTGTTTGATTTTATGAGCAGAAACCAAGTTTTTGATAGAGGAAAAGGATGGCATTCCTTTGGTGTCCATATGTTGCTTGTGTATATTCTGTATATCTTGTATAATGGTGTTAGAGTTTTTGGTAGGGAGCCAGTCTGTGAAATTTTTGGATTTAAAGTGGGGAGAGGGCCTAATTGTTTTGTTTGGGTATGGTCTTCTTTTCTCAGAGATCTGAATTCTTGCCATGCCTGCAAGAGGCATGCATCCCCAGAAAGAGCCATTGTTAGTCCATTTTCCTGTCAGTGCAAAATCCTATGAAAATGGCCTTTTCCCTACAAATTTTAAAGTTATCCCACCTTGTTGCATAGTTTCATCTTGCATTGAAAATCCATAGTGTTTCATAGTGTGTGCCCTTAGCCCCTGGTAGTTTATTGTGTCACCTTGCTCTAGTTCAAATCGCATCTCCTAAATCACAAAACCCAGGGAGTTATTAAAGTTTTAAGGTCTGCAGGAAACAATTTTAGAATCTGCCACAGTGTCGAAAACCCACAGTATTTTTGAAAATCCATGATGTTTTTGGTCTATGTGAAAATCATCATTATTTTCAACCTTGTGCCTTCCAGCTTTTGTGCGCTTATCTTTTGGCATCAGAAACCCTGTGTGTTTTCGGCCTCGCTTTTCTTCCCTTTTGCTGGCATTCCTTGTTTGTCGGGCTTAACTGCGCAAGTGCGATCGGTTGGTGGGACCTTTTCCTTCCCAAGGGGTTAAACTTCAGTAAGATCTCATGGTTGTCGTTATACCGCCAGGGAAAGCTACTCATTTTTTAAGATCACAGTATAGCGACAACTGTCGATCTTCTTCGGCGATGCAATGGACCGTGGGATCGCTATCAGAGGATGCTGAGGTGGTAGAGTTCTATTGGATGCAGAGCGGTGATATGGTGAAGTTGCCAATCGCGGGCCCGATTGTCAGATCCCTTTGATCTTATGGATATCGCATGACCACAAGGAATATTCTTTCCCCTTGCGATCATGTGACAACCGTCCGATCTTCCAGTGATTCACAAGGGCAATAGTGCTGTGGGTTCGGTTCTTAGTTTGTTGCGACATGTGCACTTTTCATTGGTCAGGGAGTAGTGACTTGGTTTTTTGTCAGTGGGGCCGAGAGTTGCAGTCTTTAAAGGGGTCCAGTTGATCTGTCTCCATGATGAGGTTGTTCCTGATTGGCCAGTGGGTGACAATGTAGTAGTCTTGTGGCCTTGTCGCATGATCGCAAGGGCCATCTTTTGGCCATGCGACAATGCGACAAGGGTGCCATGTTGGTGGGGAGTGGTGACATGGTGCTGATGTGGAGGCTTGTCGCATGTTCGCATAGCCCGTCTCCTGGCTATGCGATCATGCGACAACTATTTGGACATCGCGGTTGCGGAGTTAGGGTGGGTCCACTGTGTCAGTGTTGCCGAGTTGTTTAGTTTTGATTGGTTGTTGACTGCTGACGGGGCTGTTGACTTTTCAAAGGGGCCCGCAACTATTGTGAATTAAGTATGACCGCCCGATTTGTCAAGAAGGAGGTGGATCGACGGCCATGTTTTAAATTTTGCCGATTAGCCGTTGCATTTGAATTCAAATCTGCAGAGGGTTTCCTGCGACCAAGAAGTACTAGTCTGAATGCTTTCACGACCATATTTGATTTGTTTGGTGGGGCTAGTTGATTGTGGTGTGGTCTAGGGTGTTCCATGATCATTTGCAGGGATTTGTACTGTATGGTGATGGACAAATTTTGTTGCTTGAGGCTTTTTGTAGGTCTGTTTAGTTTGATTTGCATGGTAAATTTATGATCTTCCTGTCCTTCTCAAAGATTCTTCTCAAGTGCAAAGATCATCCTTGGTCTGACAGGCTAGTGCTGGTTTTCCCTCCAGTGGTTTTTTGAAATTTTGTTGTGGTTAGCTGTTGTAACCCTGGCCCTAGTCACCCTAAGCTTATTGCAATCTCTTTGAGATTCCCAAGGTGGCTAGTGGTATAAATTTTTGATTTTTTAACTGTGTAAGGGTTCCATTCTATTTTGGTTCCTGTGGGAAGTAGTAAACTCTGTCGCATTGTAGGAGGCTGAATAGAATTTCTTTGCATCTTTTGTAGGTTATTGAAGTGGTTGCCTCATCTCTGGTATAGACATGTACATGATTCATCATACTTAATATAATTATTTCAAGCTTTCAAGTCTCTCCTTGGTGTCAGTCTTATGAGTTTTGGATTTTCTGGTCCATTGCATAGGGTTACCTTTGCATATGTTCTAGTCTTTAGTTCTTGATCTAGGATCAAGTGAAAAATACTTTGGATAGGGCATAGATTCATTAGATTCATCTACAGAAGGATCTTATAAGTAGTGGATGGACTAGAACAGTTGTATTTATGGCTTTGAGTTTTTGACAGTAGTTGGTTCATGTTCTATATTTGTTTTTGAGTGCTGCCCAATGGATAATGACACTGATCAAGGACTAGTATATTCAGCTAAGTCCAATGCTTGATAGTTTTTGGCTATTTCCTACATCTTTGAATAGCAGCTCAATTTCAAGTCTTTTTCATTATTTGGTTGATAGTAGTAATACCCTTCACAAGGCCATTTTATACCTTATAGCAATTGAGATTCAATGAATGTTTGGTTAACATTTAGTAGTCTCTTGCTATCATCTGCTTTGTTTAATCTAGTCCAAAGTCCTAAAATGCCATAAGTTACTAGATTAGGTACATCCACAATGGTTTTGCAGAGCCAGAAGTGTAAAGGGCAGTCTTGACCCTATAGTTGGTCCAGTTGTCTTGCAGAGCTCTCATACTTGGAATTAACCACTCCTAACATTAGTCTCAAGGCATATTGGCAACCCTAAGTGGCGTAAGCATTTTCAAACACCAACAGGGAGCACTTGGTGGGTAACAGTTTATTCAAGAAACTAAAAGGTAATAAATTATGAGATGTTATTATAGTTAATTAATTCTTAATCTTCAAAATAAATATGTTGTGAGTCATCTATTTACTTTTGTACATCTTCTAAAGAGTGGGATGCAATACATTTGTTTATTGCAAACAATCAAGATTGGATGACGGCATGGATTGAATTATGTCAGCATGATGGTCATAGATTAACATGGGAATCCATGTCTTCATTGGTTATACAAGCTCATCATAATGGAGATCCCAATGATACACAAAAGGAAATAGATTTAGCATATGGTTTAAGAGATCACCAAGTACTTATAAATTTGTTAATTAATCAAAAGTATGTTTTTCAACTCGTGATGCAATAATTTATACTTGTTTGACATTATTGTAGGTGAAACACCACAAGGCTATGTTTTGCAATGGTTATAAATTTCGCATCAAAAAGTTGGATGACACGAAGAGAACTCATGATTCTGGGATAAGTGCAGTGTTCCAGGTGACTAATATTTAATCTAGAAATGACTTACATCCTCGAGAGTCACAAAATTGATACTATGGTATTTTGGTTGATATACTTGACTGTGACTTTAATTCTTTCGAATTAGTTCTTTTCATTGTGAAATGGTACAGACTACGACTCAATAAAAATGATCTTGATAAAACTATTATTGAACATGACAATATATTTTTAATGATTAATACAAGGTTGTTTGAGCTAGTTGGAGAAGAGCTCTATGTTCTTCCAAGCCAATGTGAGCAGGTATTTTACTCAGAGGTTCCACATAAACTGAGTTGATAATTTGTTGTTAGACATGATCCAAGAAGAAGACCGAGAAAGTATAATGTGATGGAAGAAGATACCAAGGAAGATGAAGAAGTGGAAGATGATGTAGATGATGATCACAATCGAGAGCTAGTCGAAGAAGAATATGAAGAAGAAGATGATGATGATGATGCTACTGATGAGGATGATGAGGATGATGATGATGATGATGATGATGATGATGATGATGATGACGACGACGAAGATGATGATAGTGGTGGTGATGATGCCGTCGACGATGACGATCTTGATGATGAGATGGATGAAGAAGAATATTAATGACATGAATGAAATGTACAATTATGCCAGATGTTTGGCATGTTCTAACGATTATTTTATATGTACTACTCTTATTCACCTTGTTTTATATGTCCTACTTATATGAGAGTTGCTTATGCTAATTTTCTATTTCCTTGCACATCAATGATGTTAAATCACAGGGGACTCTCTTTGTTCCTTGCAATGGAGTGAGCTAATTCTGAATTGCTTATTAATTACTTTTTATTGCATGGTTGTCTTTGGTTTGTCATTTTGTTTTGAGTGTCTATTGATTTAAACCAAAGACTTCAACTTAGCCAAAAAAAGTGAAAGTCTATATTAGTATGTTTATTTTTATTGTAATTATAATTAGTATGAATGAACAAAATAATGACAATGCAATATTTGTGATAATGCAATATTTGTCAAAATAGCGTCGATGACTTCGGTCAATGTGCCTATGTGTCAATGTGGTGTTAGCCCATGCATGTTGAAGATGTCACACACAAGTAATCCTGGGCGTCAATTTTGGGTTTGCCCAAATAGGAAAAAGGTCTGGATATGTAATTATATTTTATGATTTAAAAATAATGTGACAACTAATTAATCATTTTATGAAGAACTGATGTACATTTGGTATTGCAGGGAAATAGTGGATGTCAATAATTTTGGTGGGTCGATCAAACCACATTTACATATACCCTATCTACATCTATACCTGATGTAGGAAATGAGTGCAACTTGTGCAAGGCTCGAGAGGCAGCTAGTGCCACCAAGATTGTTTCAATGGCGAAAGAAGAAATCATATTTCTGCGATGCCTTCTTTGTGTAGTTTGTGCACTACTTTGTTGGGATCATATGCATAAATGTGGTTAACAAAGGGCCATTATAGATACTAATTTTTTTTTAAGAATTTCTAGTAGATACACATAAAGAACATGCACATAAACACGACAAATGAGAAACATAAATGTAGATATCACAATAGTTGAGAAACATAAATGTAGGCATCATGGTCACAATTTTTTGGAGACAACATAATTGAATGGTATACCCAGACGATGCACAATTTTTTGGAGACACAACATAATTGAATGGTATACCCAGATGATGCAATCGTCTAGGTATACCATTCAATTATGTTGTGTCTTCAAAAAATTGTGATCATCTGGGTATACCATTCAATTATGTTGTGTCTCCAAAAAATTGTGACCATGATGCCTACATTTATGTTTCTTAACTGTTGTGTCCCAGGACCCCTTATGACCCTTTACGACCCTTTATGATCCTTAAGAATACATCTTAGAGGTCTTAAAATATCGTAAAGGGTCATAAGAGGCTCCTAGGAGGGGTTAGATGAGCTTCCACCTTCACATGGTTAGCCCTGTTAAGTAGAGAATGTTAAACTATTCTCGAAAAAAAGAGAAGCTCAATAATTTAAGATCTCAATCCACGTACGACAAATATATATCGATCCATCTCAATGGCTACCAAATCAACATACCTCTTCCAAGAACCTAGTCACAAAGAAACAGCACAGACCGCACCGCGAACCCACTATGAAGAGGCATCCAATGTCTCATAAGTCACATCAAACAACCCACTTTTTGTTATCTGTCTCTCAGCTCGGTTCACCAAGAAGAAGACTTCTCCCAAGTCATCACATCTAACTCAATAATCTACGAGCCGCTACCAAATCTTCTGCAAAGTCATCTCCAAATGATCCATAACCAAATCACAAGCAAGAACTAGATTTGCAAGAACACCCTTCTAAATCGATACCAACCTGATCGACAAATATATATATTATATATATATATATATATATATATATATATTTATATTTATATTTAAAAAAATTGATGGCCATCCCAATTGCGACAACCATAAAATAGTGAGGGTTATTTGTCGAAACAATCTGACATCTAGCCATCGCATGCACAACATCACTATCGTTCAAAACTACAAATGATGTATATCCATCATACACTTTCGATGGATATACGTCACACTAACAGGGTCTCCGTCGGCAAATGAATTACAAACAACGACAACTCGTCGAAAGATTCTGACGGGTCACCGTCATTTTTATTTTTACTATGGATAGGCATTGAAATTGGGATGACTACAAATAGGTCCAATGCCAGGTTCACTGTGTTTTCACCCCCTTCTTGCGACGTCCAATGTCATTGTAATTACGACTCCTAGTGAAACCGTCAGTTTTTTCAACTACAAAATTGCGACGTCGGGTGGTGTTGTTATAGCGATGGTAAACCGTCCCAATTCATACGACCTGCCATCGGAAAAAAGTCTCAAATGTACTAGTGAGCATAGGAGCTAACATAGGTAAATTGTGGTACGTGTTTCTGAAGCCCCGTATAGTGTTCAAATTCTCCTGTATCAAATCCTCTAAAGATTGAGGGTTTTGAAGTGGTTCTGGATTGTTTTCAAGATCGTTATTTGGTGGGGGAGGGTTATTATCTTCATTTTTATCATCCATGCCCTATTAAATAATAAACAAATATAAATTTCAAATTGATTTCATATATTATTAAAAAAATAATCCAAAACCCTATTTTAACCAAAAAAACTATATTTAACATGAAAATGAAAGAAATTAATCAAGATATAGCAACAATTTACTTAATGGATCAACTGTGGAGTCAAATTTTTTGTTTGCGCAATCAGATACCCGAAAATATCATGTATATGATATTTGGAGCCATTTTCCAAACCCAAAACGTGAGGAGAAATGAGGAAAATGACTTGCGGGTTTTGATTTATGCCACAGGTTTCGAGTACTTGATTTTTTTGGGTACCCGATAAGGCTTGTTCTTTGGTGTCAAGTTTGCCCAAGTGTACTGACACCCAGGCCTACTAAAAAGTCAACATACATTTTCATGCGCTTTTGGACGACTAAAAAGTGGATTTTTTTACATTGCCACTTTTTGGCCCCTCATGATCTTGCACATACCCTCCAACTTAACAACTAAAAAAATAACCCTTCTAAAAGAGTGTGTAGAAAACTGTTGAGAAACATGTGTCTCAACCTTGCAAAGTTTTTCCAAATGATTCCAAAAATGTTGTTAGTAGTTTTCCACTTGTTAATGCCTTGGAAAAGGGTGCATAAGTTGTTAAAAGAAGCCATGTCCATAGTATAATATAGGGGAGCCATTTTTAGAGTATAGATGACACGTTTCATGACTTTTATGAGGGTAAAAAATAGGGAACAAAATTTTGGATGTGAGTACTATTTTTAACCTGGTTTTTTCTATCTTGGAAAAATAAATGAAAATAATGGGCAACATATGGCATGGACGTTTTGCCCATGGTATTATAAGACCATAAGTGGTTTGTAGGTTGTGAAATGCCTATATAATGAGGGCTTGGGGAGGAGTTTGTATCATGAAGTTTTGTTTGTAAGGCTGGGTGCTAGAAGGATGCTAGTGATGTATCTCCAAGCTTGAGTTGAGGTGATGCTCTTGTAAGAACTTGCATTGCAAGTTTATTGCAATCATTTGTTGATTTGGTAATACATTATGCAGGTTTTAGAGTGGAGTTTTTCTCCCGTAAGAGTTTTCCCATGATAATCATTGTGTTATATGTTCATTGTTTTATTCATCCTATTGTATGTTTCTTGAGATTCTTGTAATTAGTTAAGTTGAAATTTGCATAATCATCCTCTCAAGATTAATGTAGGAAGTGATTCCGCACACCTTTGCTTCCTTACAAATGGTATCAGATCTTAGCTAGTTTTGATTCTATTTATTGGGTATGAGTTTTTTTGAGCTAATCAAGGTTTGAGTGGGAGCTTGTGTAGAGTATTTCATTTTCTATATTGTAGGATTATAAATATGGAAACGATGTCGGGGAGGATTGATGTAGAGAAGTTTTATGGCATGAGCTTTGAGATGTGGAAGCTGAAGATAGAAGATCTGTTGATTGATCAAGATCTATGAGATGCAGTGGATGAGAATAAGCTAAGGCCCACATATCTAGTTTTAGTTGCACAATATGATGTGATGGATAGAAAAGCTAAAGGTCTTATAAGATTGTGTTTTGCCAACTCAATTTTGATTAGTGTCCATGAATATTCTACTGCAAAGAAGCTTTGGAAGAAGCTAAGTGAGATCTATCAAGCAAAATAACTTGTGAATAATATTTTTTTAAAGAAGAAATCATATTCCTTAAGAATGGAAGAAGGTGGACAAATTTATGAGCATCTAGAAAGATTTAATATGTTTGTGACTCAGTTGGCCACTGTTGGGGTGTCAATGGATGAAGAAGAAAGGTGTTAAATCTTATTATGTTCATTTCTAGACTCGTGGGATAGCCTTGTCATGGCCATAAAGAGCACTTTAGTTGTCTTGAAGACGAAGGATGTTGTCTGTTCTCTAATTTCTAAGGAGATGAGAAGGAAGGTCTCTTTGAATGCCAAAGAGGCTTTGAGTGTTCGAGGAAGACCAAATGAAATACGCAAGAATGAAAAGTAACATGATCATTCTAAGTCCAAGAATAAGGGGAGATCAAAGTCCCCTGGTAAGTCCAAGGCAATCTGCTGGAACTGTTGAAAACCCAGACACTTTTGAAAGGACTGTAAAGAAGAAAAAGAGAAAGAGAAGAAGCAAGATTCTGATCCTGAGTCTGAGAAGGAAGATGGAGATGTTTTTATTGCAGCCTTGGCCACTCGTGTAGGTGAGAATGCATGGTTGATAGACTCAGGTGCATCTTTCCACATGACTCCTAATAGAATTTGGTTTAGTAAGTATTAAAATTTGTATGGTGGTAAGGTGTATTTGGGTGATAACTATGTTCTTGATATTGTTGGACATGGAAGTATTTGTGTGAAATTTTCTGATGGTAGAATTAGAAGATTTGATATTGTCTTGCATATCCTAGGACTAGCAAAAAATTTGTTATCTGTTAGAAAACTAATAGATGCAGGTTTGCATGTACAATTCTCTGAAGCTGGTGTGAAAATGGTGAGAGGTGCTATGGTGATAGAAAGCGGAAGTAGATTGGGTACATTGTACCGGTTTGATGCATGCATAATTAAGTGCAATAGTACTTCTGATAAGATTGTGAAAAAGACTACCCAGTTAGAAAAGGAGAGGGTTTCTCTTTCAATAGATGGCCATGGTTTTTGGGTACCCAAGGGTGCTCTTAAAAGTGAATCAAAGTTACCTACGGAGAAGACCATGTTATGGCACCAACGATTTGACCACATAGGTGAGAAGGGTCTACGAACCTTAAAAATAAGAACCTTGTTGATGGATTGAATGATTGCAATCTTGAATTTAATTTTTGTGAGCATTGTATTTATGAAAAATAAAACCGCATTCAATGTTACTCGAGTTCTCATAAGTCTTCATGTATATTGGATCTAATCCATTCAGATGTATTTGGTCCAGTTGATGTTCCTTCTATTGGTAGATCAATTTATTATGTTTCTTTCATTGATGACTTCAATAGAAGAATGCGGGTTTATTGTTTTAAGAGTAAAGCTTAAGTTTTCAGTTGTTTCAAAGAATTTAAAGCAATAGTTGAGTTGCAGACTAGAAATAAGATAAAATTTTTGAGGATAGATAATGGTGGTGAATATTGCTCTAATGATTTTGATACATTTTGTAAAGATTATGGTATTAAACGACATAAGACAGCTCTGTATTCTCCATAACATAATGGAGTTGCAAAAAGAATGAACAAGACCTTGATGGAGAAGGCGAGGAGTATGCTGAGTGGTGCTGGAATAGAACAAAAGATGATGCTCTTGCAATAACTTGCATTGCAAGTGTATTGTAATCAGTTGTTGATTTGGTAATACATTATGCAAGTTTTAGAGTGTGGGGTTTTTCTCCCGTAAGGATTT
The DNA here is from genome assembly GCA_027943335.1 of Chamaecyparis obtusa. Taxonomy (NCBI): domain Eukaryota; kingdom Viridiplantae; phylum Streptophyta; class Pinopsida; order Cupressales; family Cupressaceae; genus Chamaecyparis; species Chamaecyparis obtusa. The sequence continues at coordinate 699,691 of BSBK01001026.1, read as the reverse complement.
TCCCCACGATAATCATTGTGTTATGTGCTCATTATTCATGCTCTTGTATGTTTCTTGAGATTCTTGTAATTAGTTAAGTTGAAATTTGCATAATCGTCCTCTCAAGATTAGCGTAGGAAGTCATTCCATGCACCTTTGCTTCCTCAAAAAATATGGGACTAAGTCAATTTGAATATATAATATAACTTTTAGTCTTTAATATTAAATGATAATCGCAATCAAGTAACCCATCACAAAGTCATCCATATTATATTAGCAATACAAGAAAAAGTCAAGCAATAAATTATTAATATCTATCATAATTTATTCAATATAAAAATGTCATCACGTATAAATTTTTTAAATATTTGTAAATATAAAGTTGTTCTATATATAAATAAATGTTTTTTTCAGTCATCGTAGCTGCTTTGTACTGGTAGTCTGACAATATTTTATTTCTTGTACCTACTTATTAATAGCTCCCATTCTCTATAATCTGATTTGATTCAATGTAAAAATATAAAATTAGAAGATTAATACAGTAGGCAAAATCTCTTAAATATAATGCCCCATTGCTGTTTTTAATTTCACATTATGCTCATGAGGGGACCAAAATCCTGCTAATCTGAGTAGTAAAACCCACTTACGACAAGATATTATGCCCATCTCACAGTTATTTGGTTCTAAATATATTTCAGTTAAAGTTGCTAGAATCAAAATTACAGGCTTTTTCAGTGGGGAATTCATTTCATCCTTTTTCTGGCAATGGCAAAAAGGGTGTGATTCCAACAGAGTGAGAATTCTTTAAAATTTGCTGGGCATGCTCAAGCGACAAAATTATCTCCATCAGTCCAGTACATTATTGCTAAAAAGGCGAAAACGTTTAGCATCAATGGCTACTTGGCGCACTGAGGAGATGGTGCCCATTATCCCAACACCCGTGAAAATCACCATAATTGCATTGTTTATCCTGTAAATTGAGGAATTGGGAGCGAGGTTGAAGCTCTTGTAGTAGAGAAGCATGGGAAGAATGAAGTCCAGGGGAATAAAGCCAATGGCACCCACCAGCGCATTTATATCTCCAAAAAATGGCAGCATGGCTGCAATCACCGCACAAATCACTATGTAAACTGTTCTCAGCAACAACCTCGGAATTAAATTTCTGGCTGCAAAAATTCCCTTCTTTGCATCTGCTGATTTCTTCTCCATGATCTCGTAAGCTACTTGAGAATACACCTTATTAACATATTTGCTCAAAGATCAGTTTCTGATTTAAAGACTGTAATTCAGAATTAAAAAATGATGCAAGGAGAATTATAATTTTGTTTCTCAATTAAATTTCGAATCATATTCTATAATTCATTCATCATCATAAGAGCATTTCAGAAAAAACTAGTCTTACAATAGATCATAAAATATAATCCTAAAAATTGATTAAAAAACATACGTACAATCAAATTTAAAAATTAGTAATAAAAAGTCTCATAAATTGTGAAAATGTACTGACATAGATTATAGATTATAAGTTACCAGTGCTATTGCAAAGAGCTGGAGGAGTACGAAAATAACAGAGAGGCCGAGCAACCATGTGGGTGCGAGGGCGGGACCTTTTTTGGGCAGCAGGCTCTGCAATATGTTGGACTGCGCTGTGTTGCCAAAAACCCAGTAGCCTGATACTGCCACACTGTAGCATGCCACAAGCATTACTGCGTAGCACAGGCATAAGCCTTTAAACATTTTACCCGTAGCCGGAGGAGCTACAGTGGCCTGCAAGAATCACCATTTTTAATTGAAAAGATTTCCTTTTATTGAATATTTGTCAGCTGCTTTACAATAATGGCCGGCATCGTGCTAAAGATAATTCCATTATAACACTTAGTACAGAGCTACCTATCCCATTAAAAGCTTTAGTCCGCAACAATTAAAATCCATATTCCTATTAAATTGCCTTGGTCAAATTAAAATCCATAGATAAGATTATTTCTGGATTTAATTGTGTTAGTTTTTCAATAGATGTTTCTAATTATTCTTGATGGGTAGCTTTTCAATAGATTACTAAGTATAATTCTATTTAAAAACTAATCCACAAATAAAAATAATCCAAATTTCTAATCACACTCTAGTCTCTACTTTCAGATGATTCTATGACTAAGTATAATTTGATTAAAAAATAATCCATACAAATCCAATATGAATCCACTTTTCTAGTCACGCTACACTTTTTATAATAGATTACTAAGTAAAATTCCATTAAAAACTAACCAATACAAATCCAAAATCAATCCAATGTATTAAAAAAACTAATACAACTGCAGAACTGATACTAGAGTTACAAAGACATGATAAAAACAAACAGCTTACCATTCACCGAGGCCCACAAAACCATGACTCAATTAAAGTAAAGTTAGGGTGAGGATTCGATGCAGGAAAACAACCTGAATCTCTGGAAGAATACCGTTGCCGAATACACTTCCGAGGATAGACATGGAGTTGAATGCGTCGAATAGTCGCACGACTTTTGATCCTTTGAGCGAGTAATCCCTTTGCGGGTGGGGTGGATGGTGTGAAAACCCTGCCCAGCACGAATCCTCAATAAATTAGCAACCTTTTTTCAAGACAGGGGAACGAATAGAGTGAGAAATGATATTACCTGCATGCAAACATGCAATGACGACGCACACTGTGTACCCCAAGCTCAGCAACAGGGACCCCAAATTGATGTAGCGGAGGGAATGGAATGACGGAAGTTGAGAGAAAATTATTACTACCGCAGCTGCTATGATTATAAAATGGTTCAATTTGAGGTGTCCATGTGGATTGACATTTGAGTAAATGATCTGCACAAGTCCAAATCATATGAATTGAGCTGATTGTGGTGATGGTTTCAATTTTGAAGAAGATTGGTTAGGTTACCTCCATAGAATCGGCACTGAGAAGGATACATCCAACGCCCACTCCCATGTTAATTGTGGTCTGAATGGAAACCACCAGATAAAACATCCAACTAGAGCCTGCATAATCAAACACATATAAGCAGAAAACGTGCAATTTGAAAGTGGGTTATGCAGATAGAATACGAATTTTACCGAGGACGTCTCTGGCCAGCTCTCTGAAGCGAATGTGGCGGCGCCCCTGCTTCTCACAGTTATCGAGAACTTTAGAGAGGAGGAAATAGCTGTAAAATGTGACCGCTGCAGCAATGGAGAGGGAAAAGAGGCCCAACGCCCAACCCATGCCGCGGAAGGCGTAAGGCAGCGTCAGAATAGTCGGTCCGACTATTGCAGTCGTCAAATGAAACCCAGCGTGCCACCATGTCCCTAATTCATCTCTCTTATCAATACATTTCTTACAAAAAACAGTGTCAAATAGAATTGAAGATAAGTTTAACAGAACAAGGCAAATCATGTACCTTTGGACTGCAAAACAAATTCAGTGCCTGCATCAGGATTGACCTTGGCCAGAGGCAGAAGATTGCTATGTGTTTCGCTGTTCCCCTTTTCTACTTCCATACTAAACCCTGCCTTTAACTGCAACTAGCTCAACTAAAACAGGCAGAGCAAAAGGGTAGACAATCAGAAAACTGTGCAAAAGACGGCACAAATGGAAATGTTTTTTTCTGGCTTATCTGGGTTTTCGCCTTTCTTTAAAGTTGTTGTAGGCACGCTAACTGCTACAAAAATCCTTCTTCCCTCTTATATCTTTCTGATTTACAACGGAAATGAGAAGAGAGCCGAAGTGCTTTATAATAACTGGAGGACTCACGCACGACCCGCCCAGATTCTACAAGACATTTGTGACAATTACGTCTGTGTTAAAAAATTATAAACGAATGGCACAGCCATAAGTCTAAATGAGAATTCTTTTTTTTCTCTTACAGTTCTCTTATCTTGAAATCATAGAATATAATCTAAAATATTGATAGTAAAATTGACTCACACAGTGTAATTATAGAAAGAAAGGTAAAAAAACAAAATACATTCTTAATACTTAACAGTTCTCTTATCTTATTTTGATAATGAATCATAGAATACTTAACAGTTCTCTTATCTTATCTTGATAATGAATCATAGAATATAATCTGAAATGTTGATAGTAAAATTGACTATCCTAAAAAGAAAGAAAAAAACAAAACAAAAAACATTCCTAATGCTTAATAATTGAAATGATTATCCTAAATTTCTTTTATATTCACTCATCTCATAAAATCTATGAAGACTGCTAGTATCCCATAAACAAGCATTAATGGAAACATTTGTACAAATAGTTTTCAACTCAATATCACTAATGGAGAGTAGCATCAATATTTCTTGGGTGTGTTCAAAATTAAAAAATATTTAAAAGTAAATAGATTATAAAATAATTTTTAAATAATAAAACAACTCTTTATGAAATAAAAATGACATTATTTTTTAAATAAAATAAATTAATTCTTATGACACAAGTCATTTTGTAGATAATTGTTAAAAACAATTTGTCTCACAAAAAATATAATTTCCTGAAACAAACAATTTGGTGAAAAGATGTTTGTTTTGATCATCTACACATTTTTTTCTATTATTAAAAACGATTTTGAAGTTATTGATTCAACTAAAGTTTAATTATTCATTACTCAAAACTAGTGCACGAGAACAAAGAGCTCTATATGGAAAATGCAAATGCCCAAAGTTTTCTTAAGCAAGGAAAGAAACTATTAAGCAAATGCAAAAGAAACAAGTTTCTAATGACTATGTAAATTCATAAGATAGGAAGCAAAAGTAACTAGTAATATAATTTTTAGGTTGCTTAGGCTTGTGATTAGTCTTGAGTTATCTTTCTTGTTAAATTGTTATGCACCCTTATTTTATGGGCATTATCCACATTTTCCTTTTTATTAGCTTTCTTATTAGATTGTTATGTACCCTTATTATATGTGTGTGGAGAAAACCCTTTCAATAAGAAAATATTATAAATAATCAATTAATTATAACACTTTAGGAAAGTCCATTAAAACATTGATTGAATCTAGGGAGCATTTCTCCTCACTTTCATATGACCAATAATATATTTTGTTCATAATGATAGAATTTACTATAAATTTTTATATTCAACATATTGAAATGAGAGAGGAGCTTCTTAAATATAAAGAAGTGACACTAATACTTGGAGTAGTATTAGTCAAGCATCTACTCATGGCTATCATAATTATTTAAATGATATATGATTTATAAAGCATATGATACATATAATGTTTCATAATTTTATATTAGAACATCATATACAAATATTCTAAAAGTACAACCATTTTTAAGATGAAAGAACAAGACATCTTATAAAAATAATCATTCTAATATCAAAAGATATAAAAAAGCACACTTAACAATCACACTATTTAATGGTTAACATTAATAAATAATATTAATAAAGATTTATATGCAAAATATAATTTTGAGAAATAAAAAATATACACAATGTTGGGTATGTGAAGCCCAATGGTCACGACCTTTCACCTTCTCCCATGTTCTCATTTGTTAGCTGCATATATGTCTATAAAATGTTGTGTACATGCTACAGACACATGTATTGGTAAAACATTAATAAGATATTTTCCCTATTTTGAGAGTGGATGTAGACATATTTGGTGCACCACTATAATTTGTGCATTATGTATTTTGTCTCCATTTTTCTTTTGCTATCTTAAATACATTCATGTTTATATCTACTCATTTATAACTTAAAATTATACACAATGTTGGGTATGTGAAGCCCAATGGTCACGACCTTTCACCTTCTCCCATGTTCTCATTTGTTAGCTGCATATATGTCTATAAAAGGTTGTGTACATGCTATGGACAGATGTATTGGTAAAACATTAATAAGATATTTTCCTTGTTTTGAGAGTGGATGTAGCCATATTTGGTACACCACTATAATTTGTGCATTATGTATTTTGTCTCCATTTTTCTTTTGCTATCTTAAATATGTTCATGTTTATATCTACTCATTTATAACTTACAATTATACACAATGTTGGGTATGTGAAGCCCAATGGTCACGACCTTTCACCTTCTCCCATGTTCTCATTTGTTAGCTGCATATATGTCTATAAAAGGTTGTGTACATGCTATGGACAGATGTATTGGTAAAACATAAAAAAGATATTTTCCCTATTTTGAGAGTGGATGTAGCCATATTTGGTGCACCATTATAATTTGTACATTATGTATTTTGTCTCCGTTTTTCTTTTGCTATCTTAAATACATTCATGTTTATATCTACTCATGTTTATGCTCTTATTTTGATTACAACAAAATTTTCAACAAATGTTTGGGTGCTCGATACATGAGAAACATTTCACACTACTTCGCATGAGGAGTTTTTCAAAATCTTTCAAATTGGTAATTTTGGTAAGATCTTTATCGCAGATGATAAATGTCTTAATATTGTTGGAAAATAGGTTTTTTTTGTTGAAAATAACAAATGGAAATTCCTTTGGCTACTACAAGATGTTTGGTATGTTCCTAAACTTAAAAATAATTTTATTCCAATTGGGCAATTAATCTCTCAAGGATGTAATGTTAGGTTTGAGTCCAATTAATGTAAGGTGACAAAAGAGACTTTAGTGATTGTAAAAGGAAACAAATTGGATTCTTTATATTTGTTAGAGTCACAATGAAGTGGGAGTTATTCGTAGAAGTGGTGCAGAGATTTGGCATAAGATTTCTTAGAATTCTCAACAAGAAAAGCCAAAAAGGAGCATAAGAAATGTAAGGTGAGAAATTGGGAAGTACATGTTAAAAATTCTGATTTTCACGATTAAAATTGTAATTCTACATATAAAAAATTAAAAGGAGTAGTGTTTTCTTTTGTTGAATGTGAAATTTCACCAATAAAAATAGATGTAGTTCTTGATAATTACTTCACCATCAAAGTTGATGAAATGGAAATAGGTGGTTTGGATCAGGACAGAGATATGGAGCTTTCTTCTATACATAATGGCCAAAATGTTAGAGCTTCTATGGAAAATGACAAGGAAGAAGCATTTTTGGGTACAAAGGAATATCTGTGTGGTGTCAACGATACAAACTTTATGTATCCAAGTGTTGTACACATGTCCAGGACACAATTTTTTTCATCTTAAGAAACACTTTGGTAAAGGTGAAAACAATATACCCCTTTGGAGGCAACATGCTTCTTTGCCAAGAGAGCGAGTTTTCAGAGTTTTTAGTGGATGAGTTGGGGCAGAGTTCAAAACCAGGTCTCAGAAAATTGAGAGAAAGGGGGAACTGCTTCTGGTTCCGGCATCGCGTGCCAAATAGGTGGACAATGGGGGTTCTGTGAAAAGATCCATGACTTTTTCTTCAAGCAACAAACTTTGCGGTGTTCCATCACAAGATAGAAAGTGGCATATGAATTCTTCATCCCTCCTTGCACTCAACGAGAGTAGAGAGCAAGAGTTAGTGTAGAAACCCAGGTGTCTTAGACGTGACTCATTTGCAAGGCATGAAACAAAGAATTTAGGAATTGTCAAGTTTTGATCTCGCATGGATGAGAATCTTAGAGAAGAAGGTTTTATGAGTGCTCACGCCTTACTTGTGACTAAGTGTGTTTCCAGTCAAGGTTCTAGATTCATTTTTGTATCGATAGGTTGGGATGATGAGGCACTTCTATTAAAGAAAACCAACTCTGATGATGAGTCTCTGATCATTGAGGACTCTTCTATTAAAGAAAACCAACTCTGATGATGAGTCTCTGATCATTGAGGACTCTTCTATTAAAGAAAACCAAGATAGGAAGAGGAAAATGGACAAAATCTCCCCTTTGGCAAAAATCCGAACATATTCTCAGAGAAGGAACTGAAGGGAAAGTCAAGGGAAGCACGTGACACAAGATGATGTGAATTTAAAGTCATGGACAGGAAAACACAACCTTTCGTCTCGCAAAGTTGATATGAGAGTATGGGCGTCTTGATGAGTGTTTTATTTTGGTAAGTGTGGGATCTTGGAGCATTCTTTCCAACATGGGGTAGTGGGAGTTGTTGAAACTTGCAAAGCTGTAACATAACTCTCAATAAACCATTAATTCCATTGGTTAGTATAAGAAATCAATCATATACAAATAAAAAACCAATAGATGACAACCTATTTACTTCCTAGTTAAGGTGAGTATAATCTAATTAAAATTTTTCTCTCAGATTATGCATTAAATAATTGACAGGCCACCGTGAAATGGCAGATTTAATGTAAAATACAACTAGATTAGTGCAATTACAATGATAATGATGAGAAACCATGCAATTAGATCATAAAATGAATGTGATTGAACAAAGACCTATTGAATTATGGATCTACATGATCAATTAAGCTATGAAATTTGATCTAAGATTCTCAATTAACACTAAATGCTCTTAAAATGCAATGAATAAACTCTAGAGACAAATTGACATTATCTCCTTGCAAATGATCTAGATGTCTCAAATGAGCTTGGTTGATGTTCTTTTATAGATTTTCCTTGGAGGGAAAGTTGAATTCAATGGTTGAGATCCAACCATGATGGACGATGGAGATTACAAGTTGAGTGATCCTTGCATTTGAAGCTCATTTGTTAGAATTAACTTGTTTGTCCTTTTGTAGTAGAGGTGGACATTAGGAGATTTTTGTAATTCCCTTAATTAATATTTCTATCTATGTGTATTTTTACTCTTGATTTAATTAGATAGGCTAGGATTAATTAATTAAGGAACTCTCTTCGATTAATGCTCCTTGATGCTTGATGTTGATGAATTATGCAATTGACTTGATCTTGTCCAATTACACAATTAAGATTAGGATTTGATTGATTTGATAGCCTTGATCAGGATTAAATCACCTGATGAATATTTACGAAAATTAGGCCTTTTGATAAGACTAGACCAATTTTAGGTGATTACATTTTCCCCTCTATGAATTGATGTGCAAACAATGCATTGATTCAAAGACCATTTGATGTCTGATGTTAATATGATTCAGATTAAGAAAACAACTTGATATAGATCTTGATGAAACTAATCATGATTGATGTTGAATTTGAGAACTTGATGCAATTGATAATCAATTGAGACAAGAATAACCAATTTGATGTGATGCAATGAAACAGATCATCTTTTTGATATTGATATTGATATTGATGATGTTATTGATAACACAATCAATTTGATGTTTATGTGATGAAATCAATTACCATTATAAAAACTATGAAAGTGTTGATACTGAAAATAATGAATAACCAGTTTGATGTGAAGTGATGAAACTAATTATCATCAAAAGGTTGATCAAACAATTAACTTGATATGATTGCTAATGAAGTTAATTATTTTATGATTCAAATACATTACCAATTTGATGTGGGCGATGAAATTGATATGCCTATGTTGATTTAACGATGTTGAAAATAGTGATGTTGACAGAGTAATTTGATATGATGTGATGAAATCACTCATTCATTGCGATGTATCATAGATCCCCAGCTTGATTATGGGTTTTGATGAAGTTGAGATGCCTCTAGCGATATGATTTAGTTCAATTCAATGATTTAATTACCTAATTCGATGATTTATTTAATTTATATCAAGATTCAGTTTGATGAGTAATGTCTTGATTTCTAAAGAAGATTTGATAAAATTTGATTAAAAAATTTGATGATTTGATAACAGAAATTTGATTGGTTTGCTATCAATTCGATGTGCAAATATGTTGATCTTATATGCTCCCTCGGGAGAGAAATCAAAATATGATAGTGGCATTCAATTGATATTGGATGATTTTGAATAATCTTTTGATTTGGATGTTAAATTGACGTTGACTGATTTCTGATTTTGATTTTAGATTTTGATGATGAAGAATATAGGAAGAATGATTTGATGATGAAGATTGATGATTTAATTTTGATTGATTATGAATATTGTTGAATTGATTTTGATTTGTCTCTCGATAATGATATTGTGTAGGTTTTGATCATCAATGATGTCTCAAATTTGATATGTGATGTATTTGTGCATGATGTTGTTGATATCTTATTGAGATATTGATGATGATACTCAAACATATATAGGAGAGTGAGTGATGATTTCCAACAGATTGAATTGTTATGATGATCTCAACTCATTTTTTTCCCTCCTGGAGATAATCTTGTTTAGCTCTTTTTTATCAATGCAAGTGAATGCAATACTACATGAATGCAACATACTATGTAATTCTATGATGACTTTTCTTTTGATCTTTTGTTATGATTTTCATCATTGAGATTTTGTTAGCAGTAAGTACAAACATTAGTGGCTTTAAAGTCAATGATGAACCGGAGTGCTACTTTCGTTAGTTGTTAATTGTAAGAAAGTAAACAAACAAGAGTTCCTTATGTTCTTGTGCAATGTGTAACATTTTTCCTAAGCAAAAGAATGAAAATGCCAAGATCTAGAAGCTTAATTGATAGCACAAGAGAGATGGGAAAAATGATATGATAAAATGATTGGTTTAATATTGATCAAATAATAAGAGATACAATTGGTTAAGTAAAATGAAGATGTTCTTGAATATATAGCAAATGCATGATAACTAGGAGAGATGCAAATAATAACCTATCAACTAGATAAGGTGTAAGTAGATATCCACCAAAGGTGGATCATGCTCCATTGTACAACAAAGTATGTGCAACATGTGCAAAAATGAGAGGATGATAATATGATAAGATCACTAAAGGTGGATCTCACACCTAAAGTGGAATTCTCATACACCATATGTTAAAATGAAATGCAAACTCCTAGGTGGACCTCAATGAAAAACTACTATGTAATGTATTATCCTAAGTATACTTAAGTAAAGTGTAATTAAGAATATTTAATTACACCAACACCCCCCCTTAAGTGAAACTTAGGGGAATGTACTTAAGCTCACAATGCTAGATGACAGTGCATGATGGGTACCAACTACTAGGATATGTTAGGTACCCATGTACAATATGCAAAAGCAATGAAATCTCTCATAAAAAGGAGAAAGAGGGAAAACCTCATGGGAAAAAACTTCCCCCAAAAAGAGAGATGAAAAATAAACAAGATACATGGATGGAGTAATCAAGGACCCCCCCTCCCCCATTATGACATACATCATGTATATACAATAAATAATCCCCCCATAGGAAGGAAATAAGGAGACATGATATCCCACCCATAATGAATAATCTCCTCCTAGGATGGTGAGTTCTTGAAGGCAAAAGATAGTCCAATGCCTACAAACAACATTTATCCCTTTATGAAGAAGATAAACTAAGTATAGATGCAAGAAGGCTTCCCAGTGTGGATAGGAAGAAGGAAGGGGAATCCAAATGAAGTATGATGTCTCGGAAGTATGCCCATGTCTCTCCATGTTCTTTGTTGATGAATATGCCACAAAATAATTAAGAAGATACCCAATAGATGGTGACAAAACAAGGAACTAATGGTAACTGATCCATGTAAGAATTTGGATCAAAATCCAAAGAACAAATGCCTCCTTAAATGAATAAGTAGGAAGAGAAGAAAAGAATCCCCCCTCAATGAAGATTGTACACCCATGATACGTGTGTCTGGATCAATGTAGAAACTACACCAAGAAAAATGAATGACGTTCCTCCTCTTAGGAAGAAACAATGCCATAGGTGTATCAATGAATCCTCCTTAATCTCTAGGAAGAATCCTCAAAATGTATGACGTTGAGCTAGAAAATGAATTGGAATATGCAATACATGAGTATGATCATCCTAAACCATGAAATGTGACATCTCAAGTGAAGTTTTAGACTCGTGAAAACCAATCTCCAAAGACTCAAATTCTTCTCTGAAGATAACAAGACCTCCTCCAAATGCTCTATCAAAGGATCCACAATCATGTCAAGCTCGAAAGAATGATCAAGTGAAGAATGAAGATGAGGGTAATAGTGTTCCCTTGCAACAAAGGAATAAGGATCATCCTCAACAAAGAGAAGATGAATCTCATCAATGGTATCTCCCAAATCCTCAATGTAGGACTCCATAAACAAGCCTGCAATGTATGTCAAGTAGTCATCCCAAGGAGCTGAAACTGGAAGACAGGGAATATCATGTTGCACCAAATCACAAGAACCCATGACTATATGAAGGAAAATATCATTAAAAACAATAGTGTAAGAAATATCAATAGGAGAAGTAGGAGCTACAACTAGAGGTTCTATATCTTTTGGGAGTGGAGGAACATGTGGATCTCCATACATTTCCCAAAGAAAGGTCCAAAGATTAGGAATAGTCTTTGTTTGATCTTCGTAGTCATCAAGGGAATCCATAACATCCATATCCATATTCCAATAGATAACATTAATAACTTTTTTCCAAGAGTCCAGATCATAAGGAGGACTAGTAGATCTGTGCTCATACAAATAGGAAAATAGATTATGCCCATTAAGATGAGAAAGAACCAATTAACACCATTTTTTATAGTTTTCTCTCATCAATCTAATTAAACCATCCATGATGCACTTCTCACATGAAACAATGAGATTAGAAAATCAATGCACCCCCCAAAATGTAATGAATCAAAGAACCCCCCCAAAATACATGATTTTGGCACTTTATATGTAGTGCATATACAATTTCTACTTACAAAACAAGACAAAGTGGACTTTTGATATTGACAATTACAACTACATAAATACAGTTATAGAAGATAGAAAAATAAGCCACAAGATCACTCAAGGATCCAACAAATTAAAACTGCCAAATATAGGCCAAAATAGACCAAATGCTGAAAGTACTATTTACTCAAAATTTATCCAAACTGATATCAAATCTAGAAAGTAGGCAAAAAATCATGCACTTTAAAAAAACAACACCTGAAAATGTGTCCATATGAGTCCGAATGAAGCCTCTGAAGTTGCAAAAATTGGGATTCGTGATTTTTAGATACCACCTACACTAGTGTGTAGATCATGAAATTTTACCCCAAAATAAAAAAATTTATTGAAAAAAGGAATTTGGATGACTGAGATATCAATCACTAGTACTTTTTGCACCATTTTTCAACGCACTATTGGTCGAAGTTTCTACCCAACTTGGTCGAATGGTCGACCAACAGGTTCATCGCTATTATTGGCATCGAAATATTGATCCATTACTGAACCCGTCGAATGATCAACTCCTCTATTGGTTGAAAATGAGGGAAACCTAGGCCGAAGATAAAATTGGTAAGTGTTTGTGTATTGGTCGATCTTTCGACCAATATGGGTTGAAAACTTTGGTCACTCCGACCAGGATGCCAAATTCACGACGGTCATATTTCGACCAAATTTTGTCAAAATATTTAGTGGCTCCGACCAGGATGTCAAACCCACAACACCACATTTCAACACAGAATTGTCGATTTTAGGCTAGACTTTCGACGCAAGTGGGTCAAAATTTCGATGCAACGCGGAGTGTCTAAAAAAAAATTGAAGATAAATATCCAGACTAATCACCAATGACATCCTGATCAGTGATTAGTCTAGATATTTATCTTCAGGTGTCTACACTCATTCTGCTACTTGTTGCCAGCAGGTCCCTACTCGTTCTATTTTCTAGACTTCTTTGGGCTCTAGCAATCCATCTGCTCTGCTCTGCGTGAAACTATTGGTTTTTTCATTTTGTTTGAACTATTTGTGAGATAGGCTCTAACTGGTGATCCGTGAATTGGTAGAGCTTCCTCTTAGATGCCCACAACTCTTTAAATCTATTGGTGTGAAGCCCCCAAAGGGTATTCTTCTCTATGGGCCTCCTGGTTCTGGGAAAACCTTAATTGCTAGGGCAGTGACAAATGAAACCGGTACCTTCTTTTTTGGTATCAATGGACCTGAGATCATGTCAAAGTTGGCTAGAGAAAGTGAAAGCAATCTCTAGAAGGCTTTTGAGGAGGCTAAGAAGAATACCCCATCCATTATATTTATTGATGAAATTGATTCTATAGCTCCCAAGAGGGAAAAAAACCCACGGTGAAGTTGAGAGGAGAATTGTTTCTCAACTTCTTACACTTATGGATGGACTTAAATCGCGTGCCCATGTTATTGTTATGGGAGAAACTAACCGACCAAATAGTATTGATCCAGCACTCAGAAGGTTTGGAAGGTTCGACAGGGAGATTGATATTGGGGTTTCAAATGAAGTGGACATGTTGGAAGTGCTTCACATCCATACAAAGAATATGAAGCTCTCTGATGATGTACGTATATTGGGGCCTCATTTTTTGTACTTCTATATCTAATGTTAAACAATTCTTGGATTTTGAAAGCATTTATTAATCTTTATGTTTCTTGATGGAGTATATATTTGTCTTTAGTTTTCTTGTTACAGGTTGATCTTGAAAAGATTGTTAAGGATACCCATGGATATGTTGGAGTAGATCTTGTTGCTTTGTCTATTGAGGCTGCACTTTAGTGCATTAGGGAAAAGATGCATGTTATAGACTTAGAAGATGAGACAATAGATGTTGAGATTCTAAACTCCATGGCCGTTAGTAATGAGCACTTCCAGACTACTTTGGGCTCAGCTAGAAATCCATCTGCTAAAGCCATTGCTAACAAATGTTAGGTCAATTTCATCAGTGTGAAGGGCCCTAAATTGTTAACAATGTGGTTTGGAGAGAGAGAGGCTAATGTGAGGGAAATTTTGATAAAGCTAGAGGATCAACTCCTTGCATCCTATTTTTTGACGAGCTTGATTCTATTGCTACACAGGTGTGTTGATTTTTTATGAGTGAAGTTCAAGTTGAGGACAGTGAATATATTTGAGTAGGAATTTTGTTTGAACTATTTGAGATAGGCTCTCTGAATGGTGATGCATAACTAGTTTTCATGTTTGCAGCATGGAAGCAGCGTTGGGGATGTGGGCGGTGCCGCAGATAGAGTCCTTAACCAGTTGTTGATGGAGATGGATGGTATGACAACCAAGAAAATAGTTTTCATTATTGGTGCTACAAAAAGACCTGATATATATTACATACAACTTTTAAAATTATAAATATACAAATCTATAAAATATACATATATAACATAAAAGGAAGTGTTGATGCATATTGACAAATAAAATAAGGAAAGCTTCTGCTCTCTTGATTTGTAAAATTTTCTCTCCCTCTGCTTTTTCTTGTGTTGCCACCCTCATTCTTGCAGTTGATATAAAAGAATGAAATGAATGATGGTGAAATTGAGAGAAATTCTGGGTAAATAAACTAAACAGATATAGAACAAAAATATGAACAAAGTTGAGGATAATGAGTTGGGTTTTTCTTAAATAAATGAATACCATCAACCCATTTACAAAATGCAAAAGTATATGCTAGCAATCTCCAACAATATCATGGTAAAAAGGACATTTAGTATTGGATGTAAAAGTCTTGCCTGCATTTCTTTCATTCATTGCTTTCTTAACATGCACATTGGCCTCTATATCCACAATAAGTGTTTGAACTATCTCATATCCATAGTTTGACATAGCCTATAAGCATAGAAATGAATGATTGAATCATACTGCATTCAAATTTCATCTTGTTTGATATTTAAGAGATATTTTACAGTAATCAATTGACAATACACATCAATAAATAAATGAAATTGATATGAATATATCAACCTTTTCAAGTTCTCCAACAGCTTTAGCAACCTCGTTCTTTTGCTCAAAGATATTGTCTAGATTCATCTTTGGAACACTGGAATGAATAACTATAAATCATACATGGAAACAAGGTAATTTATAAGAGAAGAGATATTATATGATAATACAAATCACATTAATCTAAAAGACTACTACACCATTTCAAAGATCATATCAATCAAATTAATTTGAATCCTCACAAGGCAAACATAACATTCAGGCATCCAAAAATAATGGATGCAAATTCACAAACTAATTTTCTAAAATCAGCATTTCATCATATAAGAGGAATTGCCAATATTAATATATTATCTCACAAATAGATGCAAACTCACAAATTAATTTTCTAGATTCAGCATTTCATCATATAAGAAGAACTACCGTAGACCTTTTGTGAGGGTATCAAGCACGTCGCTTGACTCTAAATATTTCCTGAAAGCTTCCTTCTTGGATTCATTTGCCTACCATATAAGGATGACAAGCATTATCATAGAGCCTAAATGTTCAGTTCTTGTCATTGAATTCATGGATACAACCATCTACAATTGCAGCACTAAAACAACTAATTTTTTAGCACATAAGGATTGTTTGCTTAAGTAAATCCTAAGGGGACAGCAAGTAAATTTATTCACGTGGGTGTATTAGGCTATTAGCTATAGAATATCTATGCTACTTATAGATCCAACTGATATTTGATTTAACACTTCACTTACTCAAAAACACAAACCAATGAAATAATCCACATTAGGCCAAGAGAGGTTGATGCATTCAATACAAGAATACTTACACAAAATCATGCCAGACAATGACAATGAGAAGTTGACTATTGGCCCTTCTAGTTTTTTATTTGATATTTTCCCTACAATGACACATTCAAAATTCACTTATGAGCAAAGACCTAGAATGAATGAAATTGATTAAATAATGAAGGTGTGTTAGTTTGAGCTTCACTTGGTTTCAGGAATACTCTAATATTCTCTACGTAACAAGGCCAACCACGTGAAGGTGGAAGCTCATTTGGCCTCACCCCCCCTCCTCCTAACATCAATCTAAATTCCCCATTAACATCTAATTACACACTTCATTCATCCATTTATGAACTATAACATTCAATCAATACAATCACATAACATTCATTAATATGATATAACATTCATTAATACGCAACACTAATCAAGAATTAATTAACACATAACAATATTCATTAACATGAAATATAATTCAATATCAATACAAAACATTCATAGATAATTACTTAAAACAACGTTCTTTCATTATCCAACAAAGTTAATCAAACAAGTTTTATCAAAGAGCATTTTTAAGAAATCATTTCTTTTTTAGGTTTTTCTTAGATTCTTATTTAGGTAAAGGCTGATAGGACCATCAATATTATATTCCTCCTCTTGTGGTTGTGATCTCAAATTATGATGCTTCCTCATGTCTCGAGGAGGACGACACTGCTGCACTAAAGGGGGGTTTTCTGCAATAACAAGTAAATGGGTTAAATTCACATACTTTTTTTTTACTGTTACATGTATTTCATTAACCAGTAGAACATAACATGCATTTTTTTTTACCTGACAATGCCAAATCATCATGTACAATAACATTTTGATCTTCCGCCACCTCAACATGCTTAACATGCTCTAAAATATTCAAAAAAAGGTTACACGGCCAATTGCAATTAAAGATGTTAAATTCTATTAATAATTACGTAATTTCTTTCCAATAGCAAATTAATACCTCCAACACTATGATGCACATCATGGCCTTCGTCACGCCCAGGTTATGTGGTAGGATTTGAAGGCTGTAGTGAAATGTCATGCCCATTGTTATCATGAAATAGTCAATTTATGTTCTAAATTAACTATTCAATTTGATTTACTTTTCATTTGACCAATTTACCTGTGTCTCATCTAGTGCAGCATATTCTTCATTATGGCTTTGGGATTCTTGGCGTAGGCATGCAGCCACGATTGCATAGCCTTCCTTCAAGGCTATTTCTTGTCTTTATTTGTGGGCTCTACATTGAATTCTGTGCCCTGTATTTTTTGTTTAATATCGTCACTTTTACATGTATGATTTGATTAAATAGAATTGTTTGCAACCTTATATATAAAAATTTGATATGAAATTCCAATGCTACTACTTACAAGTTGAGAGTGAAGTTTCATGTAGCCACCAGAGCCAAGTTTGTGTTGGCCAACCTTTGTTAATCTCACTTGTGTGGCTTTTGATGTGTCTTGCAGTCTATGAAAAGTTTGAAACATGTTAGATTATATATTTACAAAGATCACTAATTAGTGCATGATTACATTCTACTTAATACTATCACAACATACCTTCTTTTGTCTTCTTCTGGTTGAATTCCACTACCCTTTAGCCTTTTCTCTTTTACATCTTCCATTATTTCATTCCACTCCATCGGTGGAATCATAGGAGGATGCTCGTACTTTGGGTTATCCTTTAGAGCCCTTCTATATTGGTCCCTCACAGTCTCTAAATGTTTGCATGCTCTTGTAAGAATCTTGCCTCTATCAAAACTTTTAATTCCAAAGAGGTCCTCTAAAGATTTAATGAGCTAATTTTTTAAGTCAACATCCTAATCATTCCACCTTTTTTGAAAAAACAAAATTGTTAGATATCATAACTTTAATATAGTACAATAAATGGAAGATAAGAAAAATATTGTACCAATATTATGAAGCTACATACCTTTTACGTATGGTGGGCCCAAATAGCTTCAATGTCATTTCAAAAATATGTTCATAAAAAACATCATTTCCTACAAAAATAGCATGGGATTATCAATCCAAAATGAGTTATGTATAAGTAAACTACAATTACACTATAAATAATAACAATTTTAGAGCACCTAGAAGCTTTGGTACTTTTAATGGAACCATATTGTTCTTGTTCATCAACAATGTCCCCGCGAACGAACCAGTACTAGTAATGGGCTGATCTAGGAAATGGTTGATCTTCACTAGTACTAGTCTGATCTGTTCTTGTATCAGGTGTAGGTGTATCTATTAGTACACAAAATAGGTCCATACAGTGTATAAAATTCACACAAGAAAATAATCAATTCATGATTAGCACATAACAAAATATAGAAAAATAAGGTTTTACTAGTTGTAGATGGTATAGAGGAAGATGTCTGCAAGCACCTTGTTGCGGACAATGTAGCTGTCAAATGTGGAATGTTAAGTGAAGGAGGTGTCTGCACTTCATCATGAGCTATAGAACACATTGTTAGCAAAGACATTTGCAATGGATAAATATTAAATGGGGTACTAGAAGCATCCCAAACATAAGTTGAGTCAATAATGCATACAAAGGTTAAATCAATGGTTAAAGGTTTAAGGATTATTTACATGAAGGTTGTGTGGTGCTACAACCCTCGCCATGTTGATGACATTTCACACGTCAAAAAATTCTGTAAGAAGAACACATCATATTTTAGATCATGATCCATAAGATAGTATAAAATATAAACATCTATTGAACTTTAATTATTGCTTAAGATTAATTACTGCTTACATCAATAGAATTGACTCTACGTGTCAATTCTTCTTCGAGTTCCTTTGACTCCTCAATTTTGTTTGCTTCCATTAGAAGGTTAAGAATTTCATTACCATATTTAGTTTTTATTTGAGTAGCCATGAATACATGGTTAGATTTAGATTCTACGTCATCTCAAAATTCCGTGTCAACTTCAGATTGAAATAGATTTGCTGCCTCTTTTGCTTTTCTCTATCAATAAGTATAAAGTTGTGACATCAATATCAGTAAAATTCTATCAAAATAACTCCAGAGCCATAAAGAAAAGAACATAATAATATGACATTTGTTTCTATATAATTTGTATAATTACACTAATTAAGGTTTATCTTTTCTGAAGAAAGTGTACTGTGAGGAACATCCCCCCTTGTACCTTGAGGTGGAATATCCATGTCGCCCTGTGACAAAGATTAGTAATTCTTAGCAATTAGAAGCGATTAGAGTCAATATTAATTAGAGGCAATTGGTTTAAATGTTATACTTACCAGTGCCATGATAGGGAATTTTTTTGTATCTACATGATTCAAATTGTAATATATTAGAAGCTCTTCCCCTACATTTATTGATTTTATCACACATACAAATACACGATTTCCCTTGCGTGCCTCGAATATACAATTCGGCCGATTATTAGTTGACACAGGTCAAGAAATATTTATGAAACCTATAATATTCCCTATTGCTTTTGGCCTTCCATCAATATACATAGAGAGGCTTTTAGTTTGATCATTTTCTTTGCATTGTATATAATTTGCTGACAATGCATACCTACACATACTTTTTTTATATTGCACAATCCACATCCAATTCTTGTAATTGTAACAAGGTCCTACATACTCCATCAATTCAAAAACTTGATTATAACTGACCTTTATGCCATCCATGGAAAATAAGCCCAAACCATGTAATGAAGATGGAGCTATGTGATATATCCTTTCATTAACAGAAAAATCAGTATTAATTGGAGGTAGTTCCTTGGGTACCCATTCTTTCTGAAGATGTGTGTACCTTAAGGGAACCTTCACGTCACCTTTGGTCTCATTATCATAAGAACATGACCCCCCCCTCAGCAAGGAAAAATTGCATTTGTTTATCAAATTTTCTTCTAATCTTTTGACCTCTAGTTGATCTCCCTATTTTAGACCTACTAGATATCTCACTTTTGTCTTCTATTCCTGCATTTTCCTCACTTGAGGAAGATAGATCAGACAAATACCTATTTGGTGATACCTTCAATCCATCAAATGAGAGACATAGTAGGATCTATATATTTTTTTGACTAAAGAGAAGGAAACCAAATAATAAATTATACCTATCAATCCATGTCAAAGACGTTAAATTTCTTGCATGTTAAATTTCCTGCATATGTAAATCATTTATCTTAAGTTAGCCAAAAATTACATGATATGTAAGCTAAAAATTACATAGAAGACAAAATTTACATGATGCAAAATATACTCCATGACTATAGAGTTCAACACATAATAACTTAATTCAAATTTCTATGAATAAATCAATACCTCATATGTGTCATTTATCATACCTTGACATACATTTCATTGATCATGTTATTCATCATCCTCCCCATCCATGTTATCATCATGAATATCATCATCATCATCATCATCACGAATACTATCATCATCACCATCATCATGACTATCATCATCATGACCATCATCTTCATGACCATCATCAACATCACCGAAATCATCATCATTTTCTTCTTCTTCTTCTTCTTCTTCATTGTGTAACAATCATCTGTGATCATCATTTACTTCATCTTCTAATTCTTCAGTATCTTCTTCTTCCATCACATTATACTGTACCGGCCTTCCTCTTGGGTCATGTCTAACAACAAATGACCAACCTGATTTATGTGGAATGGAAAAGTAAAACACTTGCTCACATTGGCTTGGAAGAACATAGGGCTCATCTTCAACTAGCTCAAATGACCTTGTATTAATTATTGTAAATCCACTATCATGTTCAATAACAGTCCTATCAGGATCATTTTGATTTAGCCGTAGCCTATACCATTTGATGGCAAATAGAACTAATTTGAATGAATTAAAATTGCACTCAAGTATATCATCCAAAATGCCATAGTATCAATTTTCAAATTGTTGAGGATGTATGTCATTTCTAGATGAAATATTAGTGACCTCGAAGACTACACTTATCCCAAAATCACAAGTTTTCTTCGTGTCGTCTAACTTTTTTATGCAAAATTTACGGCCATGGTAGTACATAGCTTTGTGGTGTTTGATCTGCAATTATTCAAACATGTCAAGGTTATTTTCATCGATCCATGAATTGATATTAAACTTATGGGTCATGGTTAGTAAACTTATACGTACTTTTTTACCTCTTAAACCATATGCTAGATCAAGTACCATTGGCGTAACATTGGGATCTCCATTACAATGAGCTTCTTTAACCAATGATGCAACACCATCCCATGTTAATGAGCAGCCATTTTCTTGAGATTGTTGAATCCATACCATCATCCAATCAAGATTGTTTGCAATATACAAATGTAGTGCATCCCACTCACGACCAACTATAAAGAAAACAAATAGACCGCTTAGAAACAACTTATATTGAAGATCTATAAGAATGAATAAACTATAATAACATGATATAATTATCTTTCACTTTCCTCAATCTACCTTTCCCCATCAAGTACTCCCCTTCAAATTTGTTAATAGAGTCGGGATCCCAAATGTGATCTACATGGATATTTGCTGCAAACTTGAGAAGATATTCACTAATATACACCATGGTCTGGTATACCATATATCCCTCCACCATAGAACCCTTAGGATGTGCTCTTTGTTGAACCAAGCCCTTCATAAATTTTAAGTGTCTCTCAACCATCCACATTGACCTAGTTTGTATAGGTCCACACAATTCAATCTCCTCAACTAGATGTATGAGGTAGTGTTCTTGAGCATTGAAAAAAGTTGGAGGTAGACACTTTTGCATTTCACACATAAGCTAGAGAATTTTTCTCTTCCAATATTTTATATCTTTTTTATCAATTTCTTTAGATGATAACCACCTAAAAGAGATTCAACTCGCAAGAACATATAAACAAGATTTTAGATAAAAAAATATACAATAAATTACATAAAAAGTAAAGAAAGTCATAAATATAATAACACTTCTAACCTCATGAATTCTCCTAGATCGTATATAACTTGTTTAACACTATTGTCAAATTGGTCTGGGAGGTATAGAGGTAGGACGTACTACAATGATTAAAAAATGATCTTTTCAATATATTGTAAAATAATACAATAAAAAGTACATGCAATTTTACAAATATATTGTAAATAGAGAACATGACTTACCTTGATGAAGGTATGCCAATCATGTGTTTTCAACCCTGACCCAAAATCACCTTTCTTTGATACAAGACTTCTTATATTTGCAGCAAATCCTATTGGAAATTTTGTTTTTTTTATGACTTCTTTTAATGCATCATTTTGCTGCTCAGTTAATAACCAAGGAAGGGCACTCGTGTTTATGCAGTCTCCATTTCTATTTGATTCAATGAAAGTTTTCAATGCATGATTGGATTCATGAATGTCATTACAAATTTTGGCCATTTTTTCTTTGTCACGCCTTCCATCCAATGTTTTCCATAGTGTCTCTGTTACATTCTTTCCAGTATGCATAGGATCAAACAAATGCATGATTGGGAGATCCTTGTAGTACGGAAACCTACTAAATTGACTAGGATAACTTTTTATTCCTCTAGGAAGTTGGTCATTGATGCCTTGACAACCTTCACGAGCATCAATAACATCATTAGTAAATAAAAGACAATATCAAAATCTAAATTTCAAACAAAAATCATCAAATGGAATGACATTACCTTGGCGATTTAGTCTATCCTATTCCAACTTCCATAGATGAGGTGTCATTCTTCGTGGCCTTGATGTCGTCTCTTCTTTCCCATTAAAAAAATGTTTTTCGATAGTTTGATACTTATGATTATTGTGGAGAAAGTGCCTAAACTCATCGAACACCTGCTTTTGTAAAATTTTTGAATGATGAGATTTCATCTTCAGACCACAAACTGGACATGCAAATTTACCCTTTGTTTGAATACCTAAAATATATCATACAATTGGATCATGTACAATTATCATGTGCAACTTAAACATACAACAATAATGTGTAAGCACTATAACATACCAAAAATACATGACCTTAACATGAATATATCACATCCCACAAAAATGAGTTAGCCCAGGGGCATCATGTATTGTCCATACAAGCATTGCATGGAATTGAAATTTTCTTTGTCTTATTGGTCTAGAGATGTCATACATAGTGATCCCATTCCATAAAATCAACAACTCATCAATAAGGGGCTCAATATACACGTTCATATCTTTAACTTGGTACTGACCTAGTTGAATGAACAAAAACATTGCATAACTATTATGACCATCTTGATGCGGTGTTTATAAATTAATTTACATAACTATTAAATGAAAAAATACTTGGTACAATCATTGACAACATTATGTGCTCCCTCTTTATGGACATCCAAGGAGGAATGTTATTGTTAATAACAAAAATAGGCCACAGTGAGTAAGTAGATCTCATATCTCCAAATGGATTGACACTATCCACTGCCACTAAAATCTTGAGATTACAAGGCTCTTCTTTAAAGTGTGGCCATGTTGTTTCTATGTTTTTAAATGCAGAACCATCTGCACACATTCACATAATGTCATCTTGAATTCTATTGCATGCATGGTAATCCATAAATTGTGCCAAGCTAGTGCACCTAAATAATCATTGAAGATGTGGAATAAGGGGAATGTACCAAAGACTCTTGTGAGGCACATTTTTTGTTATTTGATTTGACTGATATCTACTAGTATGACAAACAGGGTATTTTGTTGCAAATTCATGTTGTTTATGATATAGAATGTGATCATTGGGACATGCATGTCTTCTCTGATACTGCATTCCAATTTGATTCATAATGGTAGATAATTCTCGGTACGAACGAGGCAAAATATTTGATGGTGGTAAGAAAAACTCACCTATCAACCTACAATAACAAATATGAATTGTTAATATAATGAATCGTAATGGTATGCTAACATTGAAGATGA
Organism: Chamaecyparis obtusa; assembly: GCA_027943335.1. NCBI lineage: Eukaryota > Viridiplantae > Streptophyta > Pinopsida > Cupressales > Cupressaceae > Chamaecyparis > Chamaecyparis obtusa. The sequence continues at coordinate 675,374 of BSBK01001026.1, read as the reverse complement.
CAAAAATGGCATACCTTAGCATACGTGACATTGCTACATTGGATAAACCATTCATAACCTTGAAGTTCACCAACAACACTATAGCGGAGAGAAGAGTTGTTTGGGAGCCTTGGTATAGGGACTCGTATGCCTTCTCAATTATAGCTATATCAAGACTAGCTTCATCATCATTATCAGATGCACTAGTACCATCATCATGATCATCTTGACCAGCTACGCCAATACCATCTTCAATCATGTCCTCTACCACAGGATCAACTTCTTCCATAGGAGAATTATCGTTGACTTGGATATTCACACCTCCATGTTCCTCCAATTGGAAATCCACATTCACCAATCGACGAAAATCATGCCCCCCTTCAATGTGACCATATTGCCTACAATGACTCTAGGCTATTTTGATTAGAATTATTCGAGTCTTTAAGCCCTTACACTTTTTGCAAGGACAATAACATTTTTCAACGTCTTTTCTTTGGAACTGAGACCACAATCTAGCAAGTGTCTCATTATTTTGTTCCAGGTTCATATTGCCAGGTGTGGACTTTCTTCATAGGCTATAAATATACAAAATGTAAACATACAAACATTAGTAGTATCTTGTATATAATAAAAAAAAATTTAAATATTATAAGATTATACAAGATTTACAAATACACACACAAATCATGCTCACTAGACCATGAAATATTGAAAAGGATAAGTATTTTGGGAGTTACACAAATCTCCTCACTAGACTATTGAATTAGAGATTATAGAGAATATATTCTAGAGTTGTATAGTCACATTTTCTAGTCTATAAAGATATACAATATATTTTTGCACAAGAAACTTGCAATTGAAGATAATAACACATCAGGATTTGGCATTGTAGTGGAGGTGATTCCATACCTAGTACAAATTATTTCCTCTAAAGCTTCCAGATGGCCTTTCTCTAGGAGTTGCATTAAGGCATTCAATTGAGCATTAATGCATTAATGCCCATCTATATCTAGGTTTGCATCACACATGATTAAGGAAAAAGTTCCTAATACAACTGAAGAGAGTAATTAATATGGAAATTGAATAAAATGTAAGCAACATATGGCATTTATTTTCAAAGACAGTGACAATTTAAAAGTATTGGAAAAATATAGTGTACAAGAAATGATAGTGCACCATGGGAAGTCACAATAAGTATGAACCCATAGAGGATTTTCATTGTTTCCTAAAAGAAGATTATTTTCAGAGTGAGATTTAGCTACATAGAGGTGAAGCCATGACATACAAAAGGTAAGAGAACCTCAAAGTTTCTAACATATAATGCTATCATGTCAAAAGGACAACAAAGTGTAGTTTTTAGAACAATGGAACAACCATCTCTCTTAAAAGGAACAACCATCATGTTATAGAGTTATTGAATATGGTCATTATCATGACATCATAGGGAAAAACACATCTATCTACTATTAATGAACAATTTCTTCTATAGAGGCAATTTTGAATTCTATGCTCATGTGAAAAGGAAATGTCACTCAGTTTGAAGTCCTAATAGAATAAATACAATAAGAAGACATTGACATATCATGCCTTATATCAGAACCAATCACAGTAAGAAGATGGAACAACCATAAGGTACAAGCATGTGCAAGTCATTGTAATCATTGGAGATATGTTAAAGGTTAAGTACAATAGTAGAGCACGACCATGATACAATTAATGAAAGTGCCATAAAACACCATGATATTTATAATCAATCATAGAGAAAAGAAACAGTGACACAAATGATTTGTATTTTAGTGCCACCAAATACATTCCAAATAGTCATCAATGTATTAAAGCATTCCAAAGTATAGGATAGCAAGGTGCTTCAATACATAGATGTAGTGATCAAAATAGTATTTTACAATATCATGAAGTAAACAAATGCAATGTTTCAAAATAAGGCAAACTAAAACAACAAATGACAAGCATTGTCATTAAACACAACATAAAAGGCATCTTTGACATTGAGCCCTCAAAGAGCAGGTTTGATGTTTTCATGTTTTGAAAGTTAACAAGGTTTATATTTTCATCATGAATACATGAAAAAAAGCACAAAGGATCACAATAAGAAATCTCTAATATAAAGAAACACAATGACTATCAACATCAAAGCGATGGTGTAGGAACTCAAACATCATCTAAAGATAATTTGTCATGTTCTCTTTCCTCTGCACTTTTACAGGATATTGAACATGAAAGAAAAAGAAGTGAGAACCCCAAGGCAATGGATGAGGATGATAGTGATGAGGTAGCTGAAATAAAGGCTGCTCATTTTGAGGAGTCGATGAAATGTGTCCGAAGAAGTGTAAGTGATGCTGATATTCAGAAATATCAAGCCTTTTCAAAAACACTACAGGAATCTCAAGGCTTTGGTTTTGAATTTCTAGTTCCAGATAGACTTGATGGTGCTTTTGCTGGTGCTTCGGATGTATTTGCTACAAAAAATAATAAAGATGATGATGACTTATAAAAGTTGCACATCCACATCCACATCTGATATAAAATTTATTATTATAAAGTCTTTTTATGGAAATATGTTTTACATTAGTCTATATTATTCTGAAGCCTTGTTATAGAAATATGTTTTATATTAATCCTCAGAATTAGTTAGAAAATCTTCTTCTTCTTTCTTTCTAAATTCATGAATGATTCTATTTTTCTGTAGTAAATAGCATACGTAACAGATAAACATGAAATCAGAAAACAAATATCTACCTTATGCTTTTACTACTAATTCTTTGTTTGTCATGCATATTGATTATAAGTACTAGAGGTATCAGGTTATTGATATGCCCTTGGTATTTTCATGCATTTAATCTTATAAAATCATCAATTCTTAAGCATTAAGCATAGTAATAGGTCACTCTTCATTTAATTGCAAAAATGAAACACCAATGAAGAAAATAATGAGTAGCAAATAATAGATATTATTAACATAGGTTGAAGCCAATCTCATCCTTTGATTATAAGAAGGATTTCCAAGCTCCTATTTGAAAACAATAGATATTATTGAAATAAGCGGAAGCCAATCTCATCCTTTCTCTTGTGATCTTATATCACAGGATTTCAAAGCTCCTATTTGAGAATAATAGACATTATAGACACATAAGTTGAAGCTAGTTCTTCATTGCTCTTGTGATCTTATATCAAGGATTTCCTAAGCTACTTTATTCAAATTGGATATTATTATCACTTGATATTCATACCTTCTCGATAAAAAGAATTTTATCGCTAGATACCTAGTGACAAAATTCACCCTCTCCTGGTTTTAGATTGAGGCCAAGCAACGCCAGGCTTTCAATGGGATAAGGTTTAGTATCCATATGGCATTCAGCAACCACACTTTGCTTAAATCCATTTTTCTCATCCTTCAATGTTACCAAATACATATTTGTACTCTTCATATGGTGACAGTAATAAACTTTAAAAGGAAATAACATAGAGTGACAAGCCACATGCTTGATGGAGGAGGGAGCCAAGAGTTTTTCTCCCTTTAATGTAACCAAATAAATAAACATCATTTTAATACGGAGGAGTGAAAATCTCAAACCTTTTTATCAAAGCATAAAAGATAAAGAAATTTTGTCAGATGTTGTAGTTGCAACTGCCCTGGTAGACATGTATGCAAAATGTGGAACTATAGACAAGGCATGTGAACTCTTTGACAAAATGCATCAAAGACATGTGGTATCATAGAATGCCATGATTACGAGCTATGTACAAAATGGATTTTTTGAAAAGGCTTTAGAAATTTTCAAGCAAATGAAAATGGCAAGTGTAAAGCTAAATTCCAAAACCTTTGCCAGCATCCTCCTTGCCTGTGCCAAAATGGGAGCTTTGGAATAGGGTAATTAACCAGTCATTGTTAATATATTATGTAGTCACATTATATATATTATGCAGTCACTGTTAAGATTAACTTAGTCGATTGCTTGATCACACGATAACCAGTAATTAATGGTTATCGTAACAAATTGTTAATGTGTTATGATAACCACTAATTAGTGGTTATTCGTATCACTGTGTAAGATAATGAAATGATGCCAGCCATGTCTATTAATATTGTTATTAATAATCATTGTGTGGGTTGGGAAAGACTTACCAATGCCATATAATTGATAGGAAATAATCAATGATACCCTAGCTTGTATAAATGGATGCCCTAGCTCGTGGGTAACCAGAGAATCTAATGAACACACATTAACATGATGCCCTAGTTCACTAACACAACAAATGCCATAATAAAATCATCCAAATAAATGAACTCAATGCCATGGATACAACAAAGCATGGAGTAATGAATATCATAGTAAGATGTGCCCTCAAAATACATGATGGTATTCAATCAAATGATCAAATGCAATGTATTCTATCAAAATGTAGAGGAGATAACGAAACAATCCCTACCTCTATGAGCTTCCATTTGATAAGGAGAGGAAAATCCAAGTTTCCAAAACCAAGCTCGAAGATCAAAGGCCCAAGTCCAGATAAAAACTACAAACCCTATACACAGTGCATAATCTGCCTTGGCCGATGAGGTTTCGCATGCTGCCCCTTGAAAAAATTTGTCATGGTGAGAATGATCAAATGAGAAATGAATTCTACTGCAACCCCTACACACAATGCCAAATCCTCCCTGGCCGATGAGGTTTTACGCGCTACCCCTTCAAACAATTCACCGTGGTGATAATGAAATTAGAAATGAGTTCTTTTTTTTTAAAGTTATGCCCGTGTTCATCGCAATTTCGATGTACACGGTAGTGGTCAAAATTTCAACTAACACGAGCATGGATTTTAAAAAAATGAAATTTTTCCTTCTATAATCCGACCAACCAAAACCTTTTTATTTCATGGTTGAAAATTTGGGTAGAAAAATGGTGCAAAATGTACTAGTGGATGTTTTAAAATCACCTCTAAAATTATTTTTCCTAAATTGTCATGGCCGCACTTTCAAAATTCAAATGGCTCTAGATTTGGCTTTAGATGCTTGATTTGGATTTAAAAAAATTGATTTAGGGGTTTTTAGACCTCCTCAATGTGATGCCAACCTCTAATTTGTACTAGAAAACTTCAATTTTGACCTGCAACAAAATTCTCTCAAAATAGGCTATACAATGACACTCCTATGGCTCTGATACCATGTAAGAATCTGCCTAAGGAAAAGAATGAAAATGTCAAGATCTAGAAGCTCAATTTATAGCACAAGAGAGATAGGGAAAAGGATATGATCAAATTATTGATTCAATATTGATTAAATAATAAGAGATACAATTGATTAAGTAAAATGAAGATGTTCCTGAATATATAGACAATGCATGATAACTAGGAGAGATGCAAATGATAACCTATCAAGTAGACAAGGTGTAATCACATGTCCACCAAATGTGGATCATCATCTATTATAAAACAAAGTGTGTACAAAACATGTACAACAATGAGAGGATGATGATTTGATAAGAGTAGTAAAGGTGGATCTCACACCTAAAGTGGACTTCTTCTACACCATGTGCTAAAATAAAATTCAAACTCCTAGCACTAATACATTTGGGGGCATTTTGCGATGGCTATGTGTTGCAAGTGCGACGGCTATCTATCGCAATAGCCACACCCATAGACGTCGCTATTTTTTAGTCACAAATTGCGACGTCTATGGGTAGCCGTCGCAATTGCGACTCCCTCCCATCGCAATGTCGCTAAGATTTGTTAGCGGCATGGGCGTCGCCCCCCATCGCATGGCTTCGGAGGGCTATCACAATTGCGACGGGCCTCCCAAGCAATTGCGACGGGCGCCTGCATCGCATTACGATGGGCTCCCGTCGCAATTGCGACGCCCGTGGGTGGATAAAATAAATAAATTATTTAATACATTGCTAATGAACCACATTAATGCTTTTTTCTTTCAACAAATGAGGACAGCCACTGTAAAGACAACATGATAATGTACACTCACTGTAAGGATAGTCACAAATGAGGACATCTCACAGTGACTGTCCCTTGTGTAATTGCCACTTGAATGTATTGCTATTCAGCCACATTAATGCTTTTATTCTTCAACAAATGAGGATAGTCACTCTAAAGACAACATGATAATGTACACTCACAGTGAGTGTACATTATCATGTTGTCTTTAGAGTGACTATCCTCATTTGTTGAAGAAGAAAAGCATTAATGTGGCTGAATAGCAATACATTCAAGTGGCAATTACACTAGGGACAGTCGCTGTGAGATGTCCTCATTTGTGATTGTCCTTACAGTGAGTGTACATTATCATGTTGTCTTTACAGTGAGTGTACATTATCATGTTGTCTATACAGTGACTTTAGAGAAAATAATGAAACTAATACAATTGCAATACGGTGGTATTTAGAACAAACAGAGCTTCACAACCATCAAAGAAGAAAAAAGCACATGCATATATCGAGTACTCCTCAATCAGAGAGATAGAGAAGAATTCAAAACATACCCAGACTGAACATGGCCATACCAAGACCAGCATCAGACAATATTCTTATTGACTGCTCTAGGATAGCTGGCATTTCAACTTTCCATCTGCAAAATAGATTATAAAAACATGAAAATATATCAGAGATGTTTGATATTGATACAAAACAACACAGATTCATTTCTTCATACACCTGTATATCATAAAAATCCTTGCACACTTCAAAAAATTGTATTTCCTTTTACTTACTCAAAAGTAATTTACATAAAGCAGTCATTTGATTAACATGGATCCTAATATTCACAAGTACATGGTCATGTGCTCCATTGTAGCATCTTATAGATTTAGATCTGTTCTCTGAAATAATTCAATGTTTTGTTTACAATCCACAAAAGAAATATTTTCCCTCATCTACTTAATCCTAAACAAAAGGCCATATAGCAATATAGATAGAACTATATAATAGAAACCATAAACAATGGTAACCTTAGCAGCAGCAAGAAATTGTTGCAAAAACTTTACCTTATCATACCCAGATTGTTGCTTTGCCTGGCGGAGGGAAATTTGATCAGTAAAATTGACATAGAGTATGCTGTCTCCATTGTCATGCTGGATAACAAAACACCAACTTTAATGGGCATGTACTGTCCCTTGTGTAATTGCCACTTGAATGCATTGCTATTGAACCACATTAATGCTTTTTTCCTTCAACAAATGAGGACATTCACTGTAAAGACAACATGATAATGTACACTCACTGTAAAGATAGTCACAAATGAGGAAATCTCAGAGTGATTATCCCTTGTGTAATTGCCTCTTGAATACATTGCTATTGAACCACATTAATGCTTTTTTCCTTCAACAAATGAGGACAGTCACTGTAAAGACAACATGATAATGTACACTCACTGTAAGGATAGTCACAAATGAGGAAATCTCAGAGTGACTATCCCTTGTGTAATTGCCGCTTAAATACATTGCTAATGAACCACATTAATGCTTTTTTCCTTCAACAAATGAGGATAGTCACTATAAAGACAACATGATAATGTACACTCACTGTAAGGATAGTCACAAATGAGGACATCTCATAGTGACTGTCCCTTGTGTAATTGCCACTTGAATGTATTGCTATTCAGCCACATTAATGCTTTTCTTCTTCAACAAATGAGGATAGTCACTCTAAAGACAACATGATAATGTACACGGGCTGTAAGTGTACATTATCATGTTGTCTTTACAGTGACTGTCCTCCTTCAAGTGGCAATTACACAAGGGACAGTCACTGTAAAGGCAACATGATAATGTAGAGAAACGTTGTCATTTGTATTTTCAACAGTGCCGAGAGAGATTCCCTCCGTGAAATCACAGCTACAATTTCTGAGTACGTTGGGTTTATTTCTCTTTTGTCATTATTATGTAATCTGGTATTCAGCTGTTACAGAGCTAAAATACCCAGAAATGAGGACATATCTGTGTTGAATTTATTGTTAGCGGCTTTGGTTATTTAGAAGTTTAATTTTATTTGTTCATCTTTCAAGCACAAATGTTTTGTGGACCGTAACATCTTCATTGTTTTGGGTATGCAATGAAACAGCCCTAACTTGCAACTACCTTCACGGTACTTGTGTACATTATCATGTTGTCTTTACAGTGACTGTCCTCATTCAAGTGGCAATTACACAAGGGACAGTCACTGTGAGATGTCCTCATTTGTGACAAGGACAGTCACACATGAGGACATCTCACAGTGATTATCCCTTGTGTAATTGCCACTTGAATGTATTGCTATTCAACCACATTTATGGGCCCATTTGGACCACAGCACACAGTAGCATCTACAGAGAAGAATATCCCAGGTGTAACAAGTTGTAAGAATATACCAACAGTTCTAAGAAGTTCCCTAGCACATAGTAGCATCTACAGAGAAGAATATACAACATGAGGGCAGCCACTGTAAAGACAACATGATAATGTACACTCATTGTATGTGTACATTATCATGTTGTCTTTACAGTGACTGTCCTCATTCAAGTGGAAATTACACAAGGGACAGTCACTGTGAGATGTCCTCATTTGTGACAAGGACAGTCACACATGAGGACATCTCACAGTGACTGTCCCTTGTGTAATTGCCACTTGAATGTATTGCTATTCAACCACATTTATGGGCCCGTTTGGACCGCGGCACATAGTAGCATCTACAGAGAAGAATATCGCAGGTGTAACAAGTTGTAAGAATATACCAACAGTTCTAAGAAGTTCCCTAGCACATAGTAGCATCTACAGAGAAGAATATGGGTCAACGAGGTTGACTTCAAAGCCATAAGTACACACCTCTAGCATAATAATTATATTTTACCACCCATAAAATGAAAAAAAGATTTTCACAAGAGAAATTGAAGCTAGATTATAAAAATGAACCATCTTATTGGAAACTGGAACTGTTATCATACCCAAAAGGACTACAAAATTTCACCTTATCATACCTAGATTGTTGCTTTGCCTGGCGGAGGGAAATTTGATTAGTAAAATTGACACAGAGTATGTTCTCTCCATTGTCATGCTAGATAACAAAACACCAACTTTAATGGGCATGTACTGTCCCTTGTGTAATTGCCACTTGAATGCATTGCTATTTGATGCAGGGGCATCCCTAATGCAAGCCAAAGACACCATGATTGAAGGAAGTTGCCATGAAGCCAAGGGGTCAAATCCTATCAATTGGAACATAAGATTTTCACCTTGGAGCTTTGAAGGATTGACTGGTGAAAGGTCCTTTTGATTGACAAATCAGAGTCTTTTTGAATGACAAATCAGAGTCTTTTTGAATGACAATAAATTAGAATAGGAGTTTTAGATGTTTTCTTGGTTTGTAATAAATATTAAGGATTGATTTTATCTCCTTATAAACATCCACTTGTTGGACACAAGACCCCTTGGTGACTTATAAACCTTGGGCATCTTTTGAGTCCTTGGATGAAATGAGCATAGTAAGTGTTTATTAGGTGTCTTTTAGATGTTGTTAAGAAGTTTGAAGGTCTAAAATAACTATAATAAGGTTCCTAAAGTTTCACAACACATTTTTAACCTTCTCGGCAAAGTTGTTTGCAAAGTTGTAATGCAACTTTAAAAGTTGCTTAGCAAAGTTGACATTTGTTGGATAAACTGTTCTAACCACCTAGATGGTTGAACCAATGTTTGGAGAGCCTATTTTAGGCTTCAAATGGTCGAAGACAGACAGAGAACCAGTATTGTAATCATTTTGCTTTCATAAAAAATAAAAATAACCCTGTTTTAGTGCATTTCTGGTGAAAAATGAACTCTGTACGGTTGTACGGATGGTGTTTGGATGATAAAATTTGCCTGGAAGTTGTAATAGTGACATCTGATGCTTTGGAAGTTGGTTTGATTGATTCTCTTTATTTTATATCTAAGTTATTTCAAATTTTCTGTGCATTGTTTACAAACCCTCATTTTCAGGGTTTGACTGATGTAAAGACCTTAACTCACGTTTCAACCATTGGAATTCCTTCTTCCTTGGTGGAATGAGAGTTAAGGATGTATATTTGTATATTCTAAAAGCCCTGAGGCAGGGGGTTGCATCTGCATTTGTTGAGAGCGAGCCCTAGATCAAAAACTACCATGTTTTTGGCTGGGAAGATGGTAATCAGAATAAAATCAGAAGCTTGCATCGTATTGAGGACTTGAAAACTTGTGCATTCTTGTTTATCTGGATCAAGAGAACACTCCAAAACTCTGATCTTGGTTTCATACACCCAATTTCAATGCTTTGTTTTGGAACCCACACCTAAAAGCATGCATTAGGTCTGCGGACTCAATGAAGACATTGATATGCTGGAGTGGAGTCAGGGTCTGGGAGTTGGTGGTCTATTAGAAATACAAAAAGGGTACTTAGAAAACATATAACTTCTTAGAGTCCTTTGGCAAGTTGCAGAGTTATGGCTGCAGAGCAGGTTTGGGAGACCTACTAGGGTCACTAGGTCAGTTTGTTATGTTGATGTCTTGGGTTGTTTAGATCACAACCAATGCATGATTCTTGTTATTTAGATGATATCTAAGGGGTTTCTAAGTTTTTCTACAGGAAGTAAGATCTAGAACCTTAAAAGTCTCTTTTGATAGAAAATCAGGGAACTTGTCCCTAAAAGGAAATTTGTTATTGAATGGGATTGAGTCCATAAGTTGTTGTGTGATCCTTGAAACCTTCAAATTCATTACTTTGTAGAGTTTAAACATTAACCTATAGAAATCAGAGCCTAATTGATTGGTTGAGTCATTTTGGTGTCTTGAAGTGGGTTGGGACATAGATCCAAGTTTCTTGTTGACTACTCTGCATCACTATTGAACCACATTAATGCTTTTTTCCTTCAACAAATGAGGACAGTCACTATAAAGACAACATGATAATGTACACTCACTGTAAGGATAGTCACAAATGAGGAAATCTCAGAGTGATTATCCCTTGTGTAATTGCCACTTGAATACATTGCTATTGAACCACATTAATGCTTTTTTCCTTCAAGTGGCAATTACACAAGGGACAGTCACTGTGAGATGTCCTCATTTGTGACAAGGACAGTCACACATGAGGACATCTCACAGTGACTGTCCCTTGTGTAATTGCCACTTGAATGTATTGCTATTCAACCACATTTATGGGCCTGTTTGGACCACGGCACACAATAGCATCTACAGAGAAGAATATCCCAGGTGTAACAAGTTGTAAGAATATACCAACAGTTCTAAAAAGTTCCCTAGCACATAGTAGCATCTACAGAGAAGAATATACAACATGAGGGCAGCCACTGTAAAGACAACATGATAATGTACACTCATTGTATGTGTACATTATCATGTTGTCTTTACAGTGACTGTCCTCATTCAAGTGGCAATTACAGAAGGGACAGTCATTGTGAGATGTCCTCATTTGTGACAAGGATAGTCACACATGAGGACATCTCACAGTGATCGATTGTCCCTTGTGTAATTGCCACTTGAATGTATTGCTATTAAACCACATTAATGCTTTTCTTCTTCAACAAATGAGGACAGTCACTCTAAAGACAACATGATAATGTACACTCACTGTAAGGACAGTCACAAATGAGGACATCTCACAGTGACTGTCCCTTGTGTGATTGTCACTTGAATGTATTGCTATTCAGCCACATTAATGCTTTTCTTCTTCAACAAATGAGGATAGTCACTCTAAAGACAACATGATAATGTACACTCACTGTAAGTGTACATTATCATGTTGTCTTTACAGTGACTGTCCTCCTTCAAGTGGCAATTACACAAGGGATTTGTGTTTTCATTTGTGTTTTCAACAGCGCTGTAACCCTCCGTGAAATCACATCGGGATATAAGGGCAAAACAAACAAGAACATTGTCATTTGTATTTTCAACAGTGCCGAGAGAGATAAACAAACTTAAAACTCAGACTTAAGAAAGATGAAGGCAATGCTTCAAAAGGCCGATGCCCTAAACACGGGAAAACACAATACCACCATTAAACAATGTCCTAGTCACCGTATCAATGCTGCCAGCTCCGTACCAGTATGCTAACTGCTCACTTTCATCCTGTGATAAAGGTAACTTCATTAATCATACTTGAAATGGCAGCATACGAACTAAAGCTGATGAACATTTATAAACTAAAAGTTTAAAACTACAGATTACAAATGTAGCAGTTTCATACGAAAAGAACTTGATGTCTGAAATTTACCATTAGAAGTATCCAAAGGAATACCACAGTACTGTTGAACTTGGAGAATCAGAGATGATCTACACAGCAAGGTTCAACAGCTGTAAGGACTGTTACACCATCTTTAGCATTTGAATACATTTTCTCCTTAGCTTCTGGTGGATCCTCAAAGACCCCCAATGACATTTTCCCTACAATTATCAATTGTCTGTTAGTATGAGATATTAATAAATAAGCATTAATCACAATATTAGGCAAAAAATGTTCTTGATGTCTGAATCTAAATCACAGAAAGCTCTAATAAAGCAGTTCTCAGTTTCACATTAAACCAAGTTTCAATTTCAAATGGTTATAATAATTTTTGCAAGTTATAAGTAGCTGGTTACAGTATATGACATAAAAAGAAAAAAATCATTTCTATTCTTTTCTTCTTTTTCTCTTTCAACGAAGCTTTTGCACCACACAAATGCATACCAAGAATTTCTCAGGAGGTTTCAAGACCATTGCATACCAAACTTCTTCTCTGTAGATGCTACTATGTGGCGTGCTCCAAATGGGCCCATAAATGTGGTTGAATAACAATACATTCAAGTGGAAATTACACAAGGGACAGTCACTGTGAGATGTCCTCATGTGTGACTGTCCTTGTCACAAATGAGGACATCTCACAGTGACTGTCCCTTGTGTAATTGCCACTTGAATGAGGACAGTCACTGTAAAGACAACATGATAATGTACACAAGTACCGTGAAGGTAGTCACAAGTTAGGGCTGTTTCATTGCATACCCGAAACAATGAAGACGTTACGGTCCACAAAACATTTGTGCTTGAAAGATGAACAAATAAAATTAAACTTCTAAATAACCAAAGCCGCTAACAATAAATTCAACACAGATATGTCCTCATTTCTGGGTATTTTAGCTCTCTAACAGCTGAATACCAGATTACATAATAATGACAAAAGAAAAATAAACCCAACGTACTCAGAAATTGTAGCTATGATTTCACGGACAGAATCTCTCTCGGCGCTGTTGAAAATACAAATGACAACGTTTCTCTACATTATCATGTTGTCTTTACAGTGACTGTCCCTTGTGTAATTGCCACTTGAAGGAGGACAGTCACTGTAAAGACAACATGATAATGTACACTTACAGTGAGTGTACATTATCATGTTGTCTTTAGAGTGACTATCCTCATTTGTTGAAGAAGAAAAGCATTAATGTGGCTGAATAGCAATACATTCAAGTGGCAATTACACAAGGGACAGTCACTATGAGATGTCCTCATTTGTGACTGTCCTTACAGTGAGTGTACATTATCATGTTGTCTTTAGAGTGACTGTCCTCATTTGTTGAAGAAGAAAAGCATTAATGTGGTTCAATAGCAATACATTCAAGTGGCAATTACACAAGGGACAATCACTGTGAGATGTCCTCATGTGTGACTGTCCTTGTCACAAATGAGGACATCTCACAATGACTATCCCTTGTGTAATTCAGAAGATCAACATGATATGAATAAGGGATAGGTCGCTATGTGTTTCAGAAGATGTATTGATAAGCAAGAAGGATAACCATTCATATATTATAAATAATCATTAATTGCACAAGTTTAGACAATGACATATCCGATAAAGCAATATCAAACATGAAGACCCGCTAGCAAATATGCACCATCACTTCCTATGTTATCATGACAATAACAGAAACTAGATTGAATTCTACTATCTATATCAATAGACACCACATAGGAGGATATCGACTAAAGGATTGAAAGATTATCGATTGTCTGAGATAAACCACATCTTGTAGAAACACAAAAGCATTAGTGATTATATCACAAGCTATCGATGAATGAGGCATCAGTCATGGATAATAAGTACAATGTATCCTTAAGTATTAACAGGAATGGAAGTCAATTTGAAGATCAAACTCCAAAACCAGCAATCAACCAATAAATGGACAATTATTAGAAAATGATATCGACTTATATCAAAGTAGAAAGATTGGATATAATCATAACAATATGGGATAAGGCAAGAGTTAATATCGATTGACTAAATACTAATGATAGTTAGACCAAACTAATACAAACATAGTGGATGTTAACTATTGGTTGCACTATCAATTAGGGAAGATTACCTTCATAAAAAGATTTGATATTGAGTCAATCTGGGAGTTATCTATGATCAGAAAATAATGAAATAATATTATGCGAACTGTTGGATTATGGAAAGGTGTGATTAACAAAGGGACATGGAGGAAGAAACAAGACACGTCTCATTCATAGCATCTCTTCATTTGTTAAAGACAATGTAAGAATGCATTCTCGTCAGTCACTCAAGGCATCATTGGAACTTTATTTACTTATCCATATTTGGATATACTCAATAGAGCATCTTCCTTTGGCAGTTTGGTTTCAAGTTTATCATTGCAGATCAGAGACAGCACCATGATTGCACAGATAGAAAGGATAGTCAGAAACAACATCAATATTTGAAGTTGCAAGCATATAATTCAGAATTTGAAATAGCAACATATCACTCATAGCGATATTACACATTTGCATAATTACATCATCATATCAAACATAGCAAATACATTGCTGCAAGCAATACTTATTGATTGTATATCGATATTGTTTATATTAGACATAGCATCATTATACTATCACTATAAGTGATGGGAAACATCATATTCATAGCATATTTCATATCATTATATCCGACAGTGCTATTAAACATATTGGTATCAATATCATCTTGCACACATATTGTGATTGAATCTGAAATAGCGGTTGATATCTTAAGTAACCTCCATTACTTAGTTTAATTGTAAGTATCTGATAGAGTAAGTCTGAGAAGTGGAGTAATTGTTCCTGTTTTCCAAGTTAGCCAAAAAGGGGACATTACAGACAATCACTATGAGATGTCCTCATGTGTGACTGTCCTTGTCACAAATGAGGACATCTCACAATGACTGTCCCTTGTGTAATTCAAGCGGCAATTACACAAGGGACAGTCACTGTGAGATGTCCTCATTTGTGACTGTCCTTACAATGAGTGTACATTATCATGTTGTCTTTAGAGTGACTGTCCTCATTTGTTGAAGAAGAAAAGCATTAATGTGGTTCAATAGCAATACATTCAAGTGGCAATTACACAAGGGACAATCACTGTGAGATGTCCTCATGTGTGACTATCCTTGTCACAAATGAGGACATCTCACAATGACTGTCCCTTGTGTAATTCAAGTGGCAATTACACAAGGGATAGTCACTGTGAGATGTCCTCATTTGTGACTGTCCTTACAGTGAGTGTACATTATCATGTTGTCTTTAGAGTGACTATCCTCATTTGTTGAAGAAGAAAAGCATTAATGTGGTTCAATAGAAATACATTCAAGTGGCAATTACACAAGGGACAATCACTATGAGATGTCCTCATGTGTGACTGTCCTTGTCACAAATGAGGACATCTCACAATGACTGTCCCTTGTGTAATTCAAGCGGCAATTACAGTGAGTGCACATTTGTGACTGTCCTTACAGTGAGTGTACATTATCATGTTGTCTTTAGAGTGACTGTCCTCATTTGTTGAAGAAGAAAAGCATTAATGTGGTTCAATAGCAATACATTCAAGCGAAAATTACACAAGGGACAGTCACTGTGAGATGTCCTCATTTGTGACTATCCTTACAGTGAGTGTACATTATCATGTTGTCTTTAGAGTGACTGTCCTCATTTGTTGAAGAAGAAAAGCATTAATGTGGTTCAATAGCAATACATTCAAGTGGCAATTACACAAGGGACAATCGATCACTGTGAGATGTCCTCATGTGTGACCTTTGTGAAGGCAAGTGCCAATTTGTACCCAAGTTACCAATATTGTGGCAAAAGTGGGAATGAAGCATTTAGGGGTCAAATTGGGCAAAGAAGTGTAGAAGTGGCCTATGTGAGGTCTAAATAGCATAACTAAGTCATGGTTAGGGTCTTATGGTGTTTGAACAATAAGTTTTGAACCAAAATCCCAAAGGTTGTAACAAGTTGTTAATGTTGTCATTCACAACATTGACAACATTTGTGCAAGGGAGCATTTTCGAGTAAGATGGTTATGTAACTATATGAAACCATTGAATTAGGCATCAAATCAACTATAAGAAGCCTCCATCGATCTGTGCAAAAGGTTGGGGGGAAAAACATTTGGAATTAAGAAGATTTGTAGAGTAACACGGTTTTAGTGAATTCTTGAGTTTTTTTGTTTCTTTGTTGTCAGTTCATTAATGGATTAGATAGCTCGCAGTGTCTATTGGAAAAGTTAGTACAAGTTGTTTTGTTATTCTGTGTTGTGTTTTTTTTGAGTTTTGAAGCATTCCAACTAGTTTGTTAATTCTTTTGTTAAGTACCCTATCGTTGGTTTGAACCAGGCAGGTTGAACAAATGGAGTCTTAGCTCATCATTCCATTGTCAATTTTGTACGGGCTCTTGGAATGGGTGAGGAGACTCCATGTACTATATGTTTGGAAGGAGGGGCCCTGGGAAGCTCATTTTCTATGTTTGCAATGATGTCCTAGGTGAGTCAGTTGAGCACAGTTAGGGATGACAAATCATTACAAGAAGATTACAACAAGTTGAATGCATTGGTTGCTTCAACTAAAATCTCATGGAGAGGTAGACACACATCTAAAGAAGCCCCAAGTCAAATTAGAAGATTGGGTGAGTTTCTTTGGTTGCTAAGAAAACAAACTCTTAGTCAGACTGTCCAAGTTGTGTCAAAATACTTGTTTTCAGGCATGGCTGTAGGAGTTGGTGTACAAAAAATCTAGGAGGAGAAGACCTTAGATATTTTGGAGTTCTCAATAAAGGGCATCTAAATCCTAAGCCCTTTAGGTGGCTTAATATAAACAAAAAGGCTTGACAAAGGCCTAATTGCTAGCAGCCTATTTTTGGGTGCAATTGGCATGGTTTGATGAACCGGATTGAAGTACTGATGAAAAGTATAGGTGAAGGAGTAATATTGAAACCAATAGAGGTCCTAGTGGCCAGCCTCTCCATGGAGTAAAGTTCTAGTTGAATGTGTTTCAATTTGTGAAGACAAGACTAGGAGTGTCCTAGTAGCTGGATTGGTATTGAGCAGAGTTCGTTGTATTTCTTGTTGGTGTGCACTAGTTGAAGGAGTGGGATCTTGGGTAGAGATACCTAAAGAGTGTAGGGATAGTTAAGTACCCTATCAAGTCAAAAAATTAGCCTAAAGAGACCCTAGTGAAGGATATGGAGTGAGCAAGACAAAGTGTTACATCAATTAACAAGATCATTTTTTGGTAATTGTGTACATTATCATGTTGTCTTTAGAGTGACTGTCCTCATTTGTTGAAGAAGAAAAGCATTAATGTGGTTCAATAGCAATACATTCAAGTGGCAATTACACAAGGGAATATCACTATGAGATGTCCTAAGTGTGATTGTCCTTGTCACAAATGAGGACATCTCACAGTGACTGTCCCTTGTGTAATTGCCACTTGAATGAGGACAGTCACTGTAAAGACAACATGATAATGTACACAAGTACCGTGAAGGTAGTCGCAAGTTAGGGCTGTTTCATTGCATACCTGAAACAATGAAGATGTTATGGTCCACAAAACGTTTGTGCTTGAAAGATGAACAAATAAAATTAAACTTCTAAATAACCAAAGCCGCTAACAATAAATTCAACACAGATATGTCCTCATTTCTGGGTATTTTAGCTCTCTAATAGCTGAATACCAGATTACATAATAATGACAAAAGAAAAATAAACCCAACGTACTCAGAAATTGTAGCTGTGATTTCGCGGAGGGAATCTCTCTCGGAGCTGTTGAAAACACAAATGACAACGTTCTTGTTTTTTTTGCCCTTATATCCCAATGTGATTTCGCAGAGGGTTACAACGCTGTTGAAAAAACAAATGACAACATTCCTTTTTCTTTGGCCCTTATATCCCGACAACGTCGCAATTGCAAGTTAGGGCTGTTTCACTGCATACCCGAAACAATGAAGATGTTACGGTCCACAAAACGTTTGTGCTTGAAAGATGAACAAATAAAATTAAACTTCTAAATAACCAAAGCCGCTAACAATAAATTCAACATAGATATGTCCTCATTTCTGGGTATTTAAGCTCTCTAACAGCTGAATACCAGATTACATAATAATGACAAAAGAAAAATAAACCCAACGTACTCAGAAATTGTAGTTGTGATTTCACGGAGGGTTACGGCGCTGTTGAAAACACAAATGACAAAATTCTTGTTTTTTTTTTCCCTTATATCCTGATGTGATTTCACGGAGGGTTACGGTGCTATTGAAAACACAAATGAGAATGTTCTTGTTTTTTTTGCCCTTATATCCTGATGTGATTTCGCGGAGGGTTACGGCGCTGTTGAAAACACAAATGACAACGTTCCTTTTTTTTTTTGCCCTTATATCCTGACAACGTCGCAATGGCGACGTTGCCAAATGTATTGTCATCGCAATTGCGATGGTTTCGGGCTATATTTGAAAAAAAAAAGCCAAAACCGCATGACATTTGCCTGCCGTCGCAAATTGCCGTCGAAATTTCACCCCAAATGTATTAGTGTAGGTGTCTCAATGAAAGAATACTATGTAATGCACTATCCTAAGTAAACTTAAGTAAAGTATAATTAAGAGTATTTAATTACAAAAACAAAATGATTTTATTGTCTGCAATGACCCTTTTATTCATATCCTTGGACATACTACCATGTACGTGCAATGAACCTTATCATTCATATCCTTGGGTATCAATTTCTCAATCACACAATACTAGAAAAGAGTTTAATAAAATAGACAAGGAGATAGCTACAACATCACCACGGCTTTCAAATATTAAGAGTCAAAGTATGTGCGATGTACCACAAAAGTAGAGGCTCTTATCATAGACACCCACAAATATTGGATAGATAAATATCATTGGCATCATTCCCACACGCAACAATCAAAGAAAAAGATCACGTCCCTTGTCCTTGTTCCTCTAGTATGTAGACATCCTCAAGTCACTCGAAAGACATGATAAGAAAATTTTTATAATAGCATACAACAGAAAAAGAAAATTTCATGTTGCCTTCCTTATTTCTCTAGTCCAGAGATATCTTCAAGCCAATTAAAAGACATGATCATTAAATCCATAACAATGATATTCGTGATATGTGGTGTTGAAAATTACCATTGGGTGGTTTTGTTTGTTTGCTTCTATTTTTTGATCATTTTTTGTTTGATGGGTGTTGAGAAACATCATTGTTTGAGTGTGTGGTGTTGAAAAATACTATTGTGTATTGGGTGGTGTTAAAGAAACACCATTGTTTAGTGGCATAACACCTAATAGTTGATAGGTAATGTGGCTGACTCCACTCAGGAAGATGGTTGGTGCTAACCAAAAAATGAATCCACATGATGACTAGGACCTTTCCCCTACCTAGATACGATTGTCCTAAGGATGAGATGTGGACAGACTCCAAGCCTTGGTAATAGGATACAAAACCGATTGATATGTAGATGGATGCAAAAGCTATGACAGATATGTATAGATAATGAGTATAAAGGAAGATGAAAATTCTATGTAGTTGATATGTAGATGAACGAACCTAAGATTTTTGTAATTTTTGGATTTTTAGATTTTATGGTTTGTTTGGATTTTTAAAGATTTAAAGATTTTTTTAAATTTCTTTAGGAACATTTTTCATTTTTTTTTATTTTTAGTGATTACTAGTTCTCAAGCAAGATCAAATTGGTTTTCCCCCAATGTCTAGAAAGGTGTAGGGTGTTACAAATGGATGAGCAAGCTAGTGGACCATAAGTGGATAGGTCATGATGGATGTAGCGTACGATGTAACCCTCAAGAACAATCTCTTCAAGATTACCCAAGATAAGGAAAAAGGATATCACAATGTGGGTTCATGATGTGGTGTCAGATAGCATATAGGACAATGACTAGATTCCATAAATTGAAAGTGTGATGGTCCAAAAGAGTGGACATGTCAAGAGAATTTTGAGAAGAAATTTTTCATTTTATATTCTTCATTTTGATCAAGATCAAGGGTTCAATTTGGATCTAGGATATGTGTGGTGGAGTGGTGGAGGCTATGAGTGGGTGGTTTGGGATTAGTGCAAGGATACTCTGAGATAGCAAGGAGGGATAAGAAAGATCATGATAGAGTAACATGGATGCAACAAGTGAATAAATTGATATAAAGGATGGTGATATCAAGATACATGACACTCATGGATATGCTCAACCTTGTCAAGATCAAAGGTGAAAGAGGGAATATGGATGTAAGTGGGATAAATGGTAGGAAATAGATGGAGGATATGACAAATGATGGAGGATACAATGGGTAATCTAGAATGGATGGAACTTGCCTCCAAGTGAAATTGCAAGAAGAAGGATTATGTATGATGCATGTTTGCTAGGTTTTCATCATGGTACTTGCCAAAGGCACCATAAGAAGTGATTTTCACCATAGGATGGATTTATTTCTCTTTACTTTTTTTTTGCTACCAAGGTGCCTATTTACCAAGTTTTCACCAAGATACTTTTCTTCTTTTTAGATTCTTTTTTCTTTTTTCTTTTTCTTTGCTACCAAGGTGCCTATTTACCAGGTTTTCACTGAGGCCCTTTTCTTATTTTTTAATGTTGTTTTTGAACTTTTCTATTTTTTCTTTTTTGGAGGGACTCAAGCCTCTTTCTCTTTGAATAATACTCCTTTGAAAGATATTCTATGATAGATCCTAGTGTTCAAAAGATATTCTCAAAGATGTTGATAAGGTGATGGTAGGGGAACAATATGGAGGATAAGGTATATGGCGGCTAATGATTTATACAATGGATTGGATAAGAGGAAATGAAGGTGTGTGGATGGGAGTATAAGAAGCATGTATAGACATGGTGATGCAGGAGCATCTTGGGTTCTTGGCAATCCTGTATCACCAAAAATAAGTTAGAGTTGTTAGATATGTTGGGTAGCTTCTTTTAGGCTCTCGGTGATGTATTCTTGTTTCCACCAATGGGGCTTAGTTGCTACTTGGTTCCTTCATTCACCGAGTTGGCTTGGTTGGTTCACCAAGTTAATTTCCTATTGCTCAGTAATCTTTCTCACTGAGTGGGTTATTTTGGATTTATGTTAAGGCTGACTTATTTTCGGTTGCCTCTTGTATAAATAAAGAAGTATGTTGTAGTTTTAAAGATCAATTTTGAGGACATAGGAGTTGGGATCTGAAAGTTAAATCCTTGCATGCATGAGGACTATGTTAATTGAATTTGAAATGTATTTGGCCATAAGCGAGAAGGCCTTATAGCCTAACATGTATGAATTTATTGATGAATAATATATGAATTCTCTACATTTTCTCTCTCCCTATTTGTGTTTTCTTCTGTGTGTTATTTATGCAAGGAGGTGTCTGATTTGGGTGTGCCTTTGTCCCCTCATCCTTTCCTCCCTTGCATCAGGTAGTATCAGAACAAGGTTAGATCTTGATCTAGATTTGTGAATTTAGGTCTTTGGTCGAGGGTTTCTTCTTGTAAGCCCTAGTTGGTATTTGTTGTGGGGTGGAAAATTGTGATCTGATCTGTAGTTGCAGAGGGTTTCAAGATGCTTTGTGGGAGGTGAGATGTAGGTCCATGATTGGTAGACATGCTAAGATAAATTGTTATTAGGTTAGAAGTTGCTGAGATAGCCCAACACTGAGGAAGACATCTTGAGGATGTTAATAATGAAGAAGCTGAAGATGAACAAGGTGAAGTAGAACCTACACCTATAATGGATCAAGGTAAAGAATTACTTTTAAAGGCATTGACAAACTTGAAGTCTACACCGCACTTCAATCCTCCTAAATATAGTGGAAGGTTGGATTTAGATGAGTTGATGGATTGGATAACCAAGATGGAGAATTATTTTAAATATGAAAATGTCTTTGAGCAAAAGAAGGTGAAAATTGCAAGTACAGAGTTGAAAATTCATGCATCCTTATGGTGGGAGCATCTACAATTGGACAAAAAAAGGAAAGGGGGAGACAAAATCAAGGTATGGAATAAGATGGTGAATAAATTGAAAGGAAAGTTCTTACCCTATGATTATCAGATTAACCTACTCAAGCGAATGCAAAGTTTGAGGTAGAAAGATAGCTCAGTAAAAGACTATTTTGAGGAATTCTATAGACCAGACATCAAATCTAGACATATTGAGGATGAGGTGGAAATAATTGCTAGATACCTGAATGGGTTAAGAGTTTCTTTTCTAGAAGAAATCAGTTTGGTCAAATTGGAAAGTATTGAAGAAGCTTATCAGTTTGCCTTGAAATTTGAGGAGAAATTAAACAAAACATGTGAGAAAAGAGGAAGAGGTGGTAGATTACCTAGAGGAAGAGGTAGATCTTATGGTGAAAATAATAGATCTGATCAAGACAAAAAAAATTAGGATAAAGGAAAGACTGAGTGGAAAGGTGAAAGTAATTCAAGAAGAAGAAGTAATAACTACTGAGGTGGCTATAACAAAGGTGGATTATGAGGAACTTTTTACAATTGTGGAGAAGAAGGAAACATATCATTTCAGTGGACCCATGCAAGTAAGAAGTTTTGTAATAGTAGAAATGCTTTGGTGCAAGAAGACTCACCGAATGAACTAGAGAAGGAAAAGAACTTGATGGTCAGAAGAGCACTATGGAGTGAAAGTAATAAGGAAGATCCGGTAAGGCAAATTTTGTTCAAGGCCATATGCATAGTTGCTGATAAAGTATGGAATGTAATCATTGATAGTGGAAGCTCAGAGAGTCTGGCATTTGAGGAAATGGTTGCAAATTTACAGTTGGAAAGGTTGAAACACTCGAAGCCTTATCAAATTGCATGGATCAAGGATGAGCATACACTATTGGTAAGTGAAAAATGTTATGTGAATTTGAAAATTGGCAAGTACTATGCCAAAGTTATGTGATATCATACCTATGGACTGTTGTCATATTTTTTTGGGTAGACCTTGGCAATATGATAGACATGCTATATATGATGGAAGATTGCATAAATACACTATTTGGGATGATGGGAGAAGACAAATCTTTCTACCTTTGATTGAAGAATCTATTGGTAATGTTTGTACATCTATGAAAGTTTGTTTGATGGAAGGAATAAATTTTGTTAAGGATTTAAAGAAGAATGATGTATGTTTTGTTGTGATTCCTAACAAACTGAGTGAGAAAACAAAGGATAGTATCCCTGAAGAGATTGATAAGATACTCACCGAGTATAGAGATATTATTTATAATAATATACTAAATGGTTTACCATCCAAGAGAAGTATTGATCATTGTATGGATATGATTCTTGGAGCTAGTTTACCGAATAAAGAACCACATTAGTTAACACCTACTGAGAATCAGGAACTTAACCGACAAATACAAGAATTGTTGCAGAAAGGTTTGATCTGAGAAATTTTGAGTCCATGTACAATACCAGATGTGTTGGCACCTAAGAAGAATGGATAATGGTGAATTTGTACTAACTCCAGATAAATCAACAAGATAACAATGAAATATCAGTTTACTTTATCGAAAATGGATGACATAATAGACAGCTTGAGTGCAGCAAAGTATTTTACCAAAATAGATTTGAAAAGTGGATATCATCATATCAGAGTTAGAGAAGGGGATGAATGGAAGAATTATTTCAAGACAACAGAAGGTTTGTATGAGTGGTTGGGTATGCCTTTTGGTTTAACTAATGCACTGAGTACTTTTATGAGATTGATGAATGAGGTTCCAAAGAAATTCTTAGGTAAATTTGTAATTGTATACCTAGATGACATTTTGATATTTAGTAAGAGCAGAGAAGAAAATTTTTTGCACATTAAACAGGTATTGAAGAGATTGAAAGAAGAAAATTTGTTGATTAATTTGAAAAAGTGCTCCTTCATGAAAGAAGAGATTGTATATTTAGGATTTGTGATTTCAACTGATGGTTTAAAAATAGATCTTGAGAAGGGTGAAGCTATCTTGAACTGGTCTACACCTAAAAATGCCAGTGAGAAGGTTGTTGAATTTCCTATGTTAGCTTTACCTAATTTCAATAAGGTATTTAAAGTTGAATGTGATGCAAGTGGTAGTGCAATAGGAGCTGTGTTGAGTCAAGAAGGTAAACTTGTTGCTTTCTTTAGTGAGAAATTGAATGATGCAAAAAGGAAATATTTTATGTATGATCAATATTTTTATGCTATTGTTCAAGCCCTAAAGAAACAAAGACATTATTTGATATCGAGTGAATTTGTGTTGTATACTAACCATAAGGCTTTGCAATATTTAGGTAGTCAGAATAAGTTGAATCAGAGATATATGAAATGGGTTGAGTATTTGCAGAGTTATACATTTATGATAAAACATAAAAGTGGAGTCACTAACTGAGTTATTGATGCTTTGAGTAGAAGAAGACCTTTGCTGACTAAAATGAGAATTGAAGTTCTTGGTTTTGATGACATGAAAGATTTGCATGAAACTGACCCTAATTTTTCTGAGCCATGGAGAAAGTGCAGAGCACCTATCCAAGATCAATCGAGTACTAAATGGGAAGAC
The DNA here is from genome assembly GCA_027943335.1 of Chamaecyparis obtusa. Lineage (NCBI taxonomy): Eukaryota > Viridiplantae > Streptophyta > Pinopsida > Cupressales > Cupressaceae > Chamaecyparis > Chamaecyparis obtusa. The sequence continues at coordinate 650,574 of BSBK01001026.1, read as the reverse complement.
TATTTCATTCAAAAAGGTATGTTGTTTAAAGGTATTCATTTGTGTATATCAAGAGGATCAATGCGAACTAATTTGATAAAGGAGAAACATAGTAGTGGTTTGGCTGGACATTTTGGCATTGATAAAACATTGAATTTACTTGAGAGATACTTTTGGCCATAGTTGTATAAAGATGTTCAGAAATTTGTGAAAAGTTGTGGAGCTTTTCAAGTTGCAAAGGGAGTAAGTCAAAATACTAGATTATATAAACTGATTTATATTCCTGAGATACCTTGGATTGATATCAGTATGGATTTTTTTTGTGGCTTATCGAGGACAATAAGATGTAATGACTCTATATTTGTTGGTGTGGATAGATTTTTTAGATGGCACATTTCATACCCTATATAAAAACATCAAATGTAGTGCATATAGAAGATCTTTTCTTTAAGGAAATTGTCAGATTGCATGGATTAATGAGGAGTATCATCTATGACCGAGACAGTAAGTTTTTTGGTTACTTTTGGAAGATCTTATGTAAAAATTTGGGTAGTGAGTTACATATAGCTCTACATTTCACCCACAAATAGATGGATAGACAAAGGTTGTAAATAGAAGTTTAGGTAATCTGTTGAGATTCTTAGATAGAGATAAACTGAGTATTTGGGATTCTATGTTGGCTCAAGAAGAGTTTGCATACAATAATTCAGTGAATAGGAGTACTGGGAAAACACATTTTGAGATTGTTAATGGCACACAACCGAGAGGTCTATCAGATTTGAAGAACATTACTAGTGAAGAAAAGAGAAGTGTTGAAGGAGAAGAATTTGTTGAGTTCATGAAGACATTACATGAGGAAGTGAAACATAAGTTGGAATATAGTAATAAAAAATACAAGGATAGAGAAGATAGATCAAGAAGACATAAGAATTTTACAGTTGGGGATGAAATTATGGTTCATTTGAAGAAAGGAAGATTTCCTATTGGAACCTATAGAAAATTGAAAATGAATAAATTTGGTCCCTACAAGATATTGATGAAGTTTGACAATGGAAATGCTTATGAGATTGAGTTACATGATGACATGGATATATCACCTATATTCAACATTGTAGACTTGTATGGGTATCATGAACCTGATGAAGAAATGATAGTATCAAATGATTATCCTAAGAAATAGATAAAAGAAGTTGAGAATATTTTAGAATAAAAAGTTGGCAGAAGCACAAGAGGAAAAGAGTAAATGGAATATTTGGTAAAGTGGAAAAACAAACCAATTGAAGACAATTCATGGATTACACAATCTGAGTTGGATTCAGCTCGGGTTGTACCTATTGCATGATTCAGAGAATCATCTCAAAACAACCCTAGGTGTCTGATGCAGGAGCATCTTAGGTTCTTGGAGTTAGAGTTATTAGATATTCTCGATAGCTAAATTTGGGCTCTTGGTGATGTATTCATGTTTCTACCAACGGGGCTTGGTTGCTACTCGGTTCTTTAACTCATCGAGTTAATTTCCTATTGCTCGATAATCTTTCTCACCAAGTGGGTTATTTTGGATTTTTGTTGAGGCCAAATTGTTTTCATTTGCCTCCTATATAAATAAAGAAATATGTTGTAGTTTTAGAGATCAGTTTTGAGGACATAAGAGTTAGGATCTGAAAGTTGAATCCTTGTATGAGGACTGTGGTAATTGAATTCTAAATGTATTTGGTCATAACTGGGAAGGCCTTACAGCCCGACATGTATGTGTATGCACCCAAAAATGGTCGCCTAGACTTTGGGCCCCATTTATTTGATTTATTAACCCTGAATCATTTTTATCAATAATCAATATTTTTCAACACTATCAATTTCCTTGATCAAGTCATATTTCATCATTTTCAATTATTTGCCTTGGGATAACCATTTTATCCTAAGTCTTTATTTAATTAAAAGGAATATTTCCTCCCCTTTTAATAAATAAAAAGCCCCACATTTCCTCTTATCCTAAGTTGCACAAATAAAGCATTATTCCTATTTTACAAAAAGGAAAAAAGCACTTTTGTCTCACATGGACACAAAGTCAATTCCTATTGGAGGATACTTGTGCACACGGATCACTCCTCTTTTAAGCTCCACCGCAGATTAAGACTTTTGCCTCTTAATCTCAATGGTTCGCTCCTTTGCATTTCTTATAAAAGGAGAGCTCTCTCCTTCATTTGCATATCCATCTCTTTCATGCTATTGTTATGTTGTAGGTTTTCTAGGTGCATTTGGAGCTTTTGGAGATCATTGCTACATCAAGCTCTTCTTGGATTTCCTCATTGCTTCATAGTTTAGACTTTATTTCTTGCATTATCATAGCATCCATAGCTTCATTTCATAGCTTAGTTTCCTTTTATGTAATAGATTAATCTCACATAGTCTAAATAGGAAAGATTTGTAACACTTGTTCTTTCCTTTTCATAGAATACTTTGCATATTTGCATCCTCATTTTAGTTTCATTTCATAGTGATTCTTGGAGATATTGGCATTCTTGCCCTTGTCTTCACTTGAATCTCTCATTGTGTGGTTGACTAGCAAGGTCACAAGCTCAATAGCTCTAGCTGAGAGCAAATCCATAATCTTGCAACTCCATGCATAGAGAGCTATGGATCGATTTGTGAGGGCTCATTCTTGAGTTTCCTTGCATGTAAGGATTCATAGAAGTGCACAACTTTTGTGTGTACAGTATGAAGTTATTGATGAATAATATATGAATTATTTGCATTCTATCTCTCCTTGTTTTTGTTTTCTTCCATGTGTTGTTTCTGCAAGGAGGTTGGTGATTTGGCCGGTGTGCCTTTGGCCCCTCATCTTGTCTTTCCTTGCATCACATGGATTGGTTAAGGGATATGAATGGATGACAAGTAGGTGTTGGATAATGGATAGGATATTGAAAGGCTTGTGTAGCGGTAGGCATAAATGGTGGTAAGATCAACATCAACACACACCTAGAAGGGTGGTGGAATGACAAAGGAAAAATGGATTGAATAGCTAGAGGCTTTAATGGAGGGAAGAATGTGAATTTTGGGACATAGGGACCCAAAATGGATTAAGGAGATCACAAAAGATGTTTATAAGAAGATGGAGTGAAAGCCTTTGGAAGATTGGATGAAAACTTTGATTTCCCTTTTGTATACAAGTCCTGTAATAAAGACTTGGGAATCCACATAGTTACGTTGATTTTTATTTTCTTCTCGATGCTTTAGAATGCACTTCTTCAATGAGTGATTTAAGAACCCACATTTTATTTTATTTTTATTTTATCTTGGTGGACCTTTGTGGTCTCTTGAATATTTCTTTTTTCTTTGTATTCACATGTCAATCATATTGGACATGATGATCTTCATATATAAGTAGATTTTTTGTAGTTATGATTTCTTTGTTTGACATCCAAATTAATTCTAAAGGGCTTGGGGATTTTGGATGGATAGGGATGATATGGAGGGTTCATATGGATTGTCTCTTGGAAGTTTCTCAAGCATGTGTATCTTTTTTTTACCTTGATATGGGATAGGGTAAGTGAATTGTGAGCTAGGAGTGATAGGTGTGGTGGATGGAGGGATATAAGGACCCAATATGGATGAAAGATATGATGGTTTAAGATTTGGGATATAGGGACCAAGAATAGATTTGGAGCATGGTGAAGATAGCCACTTATGTTCAAATGGAGACAGATAAGGTGTAAAAGGAATATCACCATCTTGAGAGTGAGTTGCATAGTCAAGGCTCTCATCTTTAAGATTTATCTTTATACTAATATGCTAATGAGTAGCTTTGATAGGGGAAAATGAAGCTTGAGAGGATTTATTACCATGAAATGGATTAGGAGGAATGATGTATTTTTGAGATAGATATGGAGGATTATGACAAGGAGATGATGGGGTACTCTTATCTTGACAAGGATCTTTGGATGGTGTAGAGAGGGTACTTTTCTCTTCATTTTCAATAGATTCATTGGAGATGGTGTAAGGGATAACTTGATATTTCTTAGGGATCAAAAGGTCAATGAGGCTTGGAAGGACACATTTTTATTGAGGTGGAAGGCTATCATCTTGAAAGAAATGAAATGGTATAAGGGGATCATCATGTAACTCTAGGGATATGGGATCTTGGTCAAATGGTTTTGGGGATCGGTCATGGTTGGAATCTTGATCTTGATCTATTTTAGGACTCATTAATTCTTCACATTTTGGATTATCATCTTGACATGGAGCCTTTTATAAGGACAAAGTGGGAGTTTGTTTATGCATGAGGAATTCTTGGTGAAAGGATGGGGGATAATTTTTCATAGGCATAATAGACAATGAAACACATAATAGCTTAGGACCTATGATTTTGGAATCATGAAAGAGACTTGCAACAAGATGTAGATTAGCTTGGATTTATTTCTGAGGTATCCATTGAGGGTAAACATATTCAACATGGAAAGTATAATCATTAGGCTCATTATTAGATATATGTGAAGCTTTATGAGATGGAGGAATTATGGAAGAAGGAGAAGCGACATGTGGGCCATTACTAGACATAGGTTCATGATTTGATTTTTCTTTGAATTAGTATCTTGTTCTTCATTAGATGTATCATTAGGATTTTTCACTTCAATTATGTCATCATCAATAAGATCTTGGATTTTATGTTTCAATTATATTCAATCTAAAGTTTTATGTTCATTATGTCGATGATATGCACAATAGGTACTCACAAATATAATTCCACATGAGATTACTTGAGGCAATGTGATGATATTGTGTTCAAGAATTTATTTCAATGATGATTTAAAAGATTGTCCCAAAGGAGTAAAATATCTATCCAATGGACATTTAGATTCACTTGTATTTGTAAAAGAGATCTTGGATTCATAATCATGAGAATTTGATTTGCTGCCTTCTTCCATATCAACAATGTCTTCCTTTGATTGATGTTTAGTTTCTAGTGATGATTTTTGTTGGGATACAATTAGTTCTTCTTGATTTGGAATGTCTTCCTTTGAGTGATAGATAAGCCTCTCTGGATCTCGTGTAGTTTCTTCTTCATTATCTTGATCAAATATAGGGTTGTCATGAAGTTGTGGAATAGCCTCTTGATCAAAGATTAGATTTTCATACTTAGATGTCTATGTTTGAAGGGTCTAGAGACATGTGTAGATCATGATCAAATAGAAAATGAAAAATTGATTTTAATGAATATTATTTGGATGGCGTGTCCTTTTCTTGCTTGAGGTCTTTGATTTCAGATTGTAAAGCATGAAGTTGTTTAGTCAGAAAAGATATAGGGGTTTCTTCCTCTTGTATTTTAAGTTGGTTGACATCAAAATATTTAGGAAGCTTAACTCCCATGGAAGCTAGGTGCGTGATGTACCTTTCTTTATCTACATTTATGATTTTCTCCATCATCCTCTGACATCTCTTATATTGTTATAATTTTCTAAATTGCTCCTTAGTTATTTATTCATCAATATCAAAACTATCATGATTTGTTTGGTTGTTGTGATTACTTTTATTATCATGGTCATGATGTCCTCTCCAATTGTTCTCTTAATGTGACATGTTTTAGTTGGTTTGGTTTCCTTTATTGGTTTGATTGGGTGATTCTAGATCAAACAAAGGATTGATTATTGATATCTCCCCTTGGTCAAAAGTGATCAATCAATAGTGGTGTTTGTTGTTAGAGTCTTGTTCAAATTTGTATTCGTATAAACCATGATTATCAAATGACCCAAGAGTTGATGTAAAGTTAACCAATGTTAGAGGTCTCAAATGTGATGTTTGTACAAAATCTTGTTTAGGTTTGATTGATTGAAATGATGTTGGTCTCAAATGTATAGATGAGGGTTAGACCTACCTTGATAGTCATTTTTAAAAAATGGATAAGAGATTAATACCATAAGACAAGGCACTAGAGATGATGTGAAATTGAAGAAGAAATGAATACACTTGATGACAACAGGATTTTGATGACTATTTTTGACAACTGCAATAACCTAGCTTGAAAGAGGACCAAAAAGGGTACCTAGATTTGTGGTTGAAATTGACCTAGACGATACAAAAATACCTAATGTTCATGATACGACTCTTCTCATTAGACTATTTGTAAACCATGGTATGACTCAAAATGGAATACCATACGATTAAAGATTGTATACAAATAGTTTATGTTGTCTATACAACTTATGGGTTCTATGCGAGATTGAAAACTTTGTACAACTGAAGACATGAAATAGTATGACTTGTGATCATTATGAAACTTGAGACAAGGCTTTGTATGGCTCTCTGCAAGGTTTGAGTGTTTTTCCACTGAAAAGTGTAAAATTATTGGTTTTCTAGTCTATGTTTTGATATTTTAAAAAAAAAATTCATGACTAGGAGCATAGACATAAGACAAAAAAAATGATTTCTTGTCTCTAAGGACCTTTAAAAAACTTAGTTTAAGATTCAAAAATGTTCTCAAAAAATGTTTTTATGAGTATATAACATGATAAGCACATAAATAAGAAATTTATCCCTTAAAGGTTAGTTGCAATGTTCAATTCGTTGGCCCATGCTAAGTATACCTAGATCTAGTGTGTATTGTCCCCATCATTGAATAGATAATCTTGAGCAAAGATACTGAGAAATTGGAACACATAATTAATCCTTCAAGATGTGTGTTGGTTTCCAAAACTAGAAATTTCTTAAACCCTAAAGAAATGCCAATTTTTATAATGAGGAGAAGTAAGGGTTCTAGCCAATGCACAGGACTGATCAATATGATCAAATTCCTCTGCTAAACTGGCTCTACCACACCAAGGCGGATACACCTATTTCTCAATATGTTTCCTTCAAGATGGTCTCTTCAATAATATTCTAGCAGATTTAACTTGTATCCTTAAATGATTTTCCCAACTTGACATATGAATTGAGAAAAATTAGGAATGCTTCTTCTTCTCCTAACAACTAAATCAGCTCCTTCTTGCTTGAAAAAAAACAAACAAACTTGGATGATGTATGAAAATCTTCCCACTCAATGAAACAATGCAAGATGGGTCCCTTATCTCAATTGGGCTACATAGTCATCCATCACCAAATCCTCACGTGCAACCCTATGAGACAATTTTTTTCTCTCCCAAATGATCAACTATTTAATCCTATCAATGCAGATATGTTAAGTATAACATATACAACTAGTTTAATTGAATTTAATTCCTATTCAGGAAACCAATTAAATAGAAAGAAATAAGACAACAACTTTGTTATAGCCTTTTGATAATCAAGTGTATATGTAGGACAAATAACATCTCCACACAAGTTTTAAAAATAAAAATTGAATTCACAAATTCAATAATCACAAAGGACTCGATCTTGTAAAAGATAACACATATAACACCATTTTAGGGAGAAGGGTTTGCTCATTTGTATTAATTTTAGAAAATAGTACAATTGAGTTTTCTATTTTAGCTGTGCCAAATCTTCTGCTACTACTAATACGGTCTTGGTTTCCCTTTTATAGAAAAATAGGAGAAGTGACAAACTTTAGACCGTTTACATTCATGTCCTTTCAGTTTCTAAACTAATCTAATGACTAAAAGAGAACAAAAAGGTTACAATGAGGATTATTTAAATTCAAAGCCCTAATAAAATTATTAATCATTTTATTTTACAAACTATAGTCTCCAACCTTCAAATATCTTCATTTCATCTTCATGTGTGCATTTATAAATTCCTTCTTCCTTGAGTACCATTTTCTTCTTTCGGAAAACCTTTCTAGCCATCTTCAAATATTTCTTTCCTCTTTGACTTGTGTTTTTCCTCTTGAAAAATAATCTTTATACTCAATATTTAATTTCATGTGAAGTGTTCCTTTGAAAATAATTAATCTCATGCCATTTATCTATTAATTGAATTTACTTTGAGTGTATCACATTTCCAGATTTTACCATGTTTTAATTAGATATTTTGCTCCACATTTACTTTTTAACGAGTAGATTTTACTTTTGTACAAATAAAATATTGATAAAGTATTTGGCTTCAAAACTTTAACACATTTATCTCGGTGGGTCCCAGTTGGTGCTAAAACATTAGAAAAATTTCATGAGAATGTGTTTAATTTCTTCAATAACATGAGCCGCTGCGAAATAACAATATCATTTCTATTTCGCTATTCTTCTTATTTACTTCTTGTGAAACAATGATTTTCATCCAACAATAATTGCATTCATTAAATTTACACAAGTTGTTTGCTACTATAAAATCTGTTGGTAGTCACAAATACAGGCTATTTTAGACACATTTTTTACACCAAAAAGTTTTCAATGCCCTCTCAAAGAGTTTCCAACTCATACGTAACCATAACCAAAGCATTTTAGACACCAAAACAACACTGGTTTTCCCTTAAGTGACCTCCAAAAATGGCCCAAATCATTTGGACATGAATTAGCATATGCTAATTTCCTCAGTTAAATCTACTAAAAAAATCTATTTTTAATGAATCCTTCTCTTCTTCAACGGATGACTTTACACCATTTCATTTGCTTATATTTTGCCAACACCAGAAACTATAGAAAAATGAAGAATTTTAATTTCTCATTTTGTCATTTTGGGGTAATTTCACTACGAGAAAACCGAAAAACTTGAAACTATGAAACCTTACAAAATTTTATGATAATTAGAATAAAAGACGGGTTTGGCCTCAGATTTTGAGCATTCTATCAAATTAAGGTACTTCCTTTGTAAATAGACCTACTCGAGCCTACTGCGAAAAGTATGAATTTAAAATAATATATGCAATGGACTCTAAAGTCGATGACATCAAAATTGGAGTCTCCTGTGACCATCTCAAGACTCAAGAAACCCTCAAATTTGGGAAATTTACACATTTTTGAAATGCCAAATTTAGCTTGGGAGCCTTTAGGAAACAATTAAAAAACATATCAGTATATCTCCAATCTTCATGAAATTGCACATGAACATAGTCTCATATACCAAGAAAATTTCCACCAAAAAATTTTGTAAGATCATTTACGAGGGCCAATATTTTAATTGCTAAAGTTGGTTTTCATTTTTTAAAACTTCACTGGTAAACTATTGAAAACTACATTTTCTTTTAGGCTCAAAAACCTATCAAATGACCTGATGAAGACTTGCAATCTGGAACACAAGTTCATTTCCATATAGAGAATCATAGAAACAAATTCATTTAATGAGATATCTACTCCACCAAGAAATATTAAATTTTTAAAGTAGGTTCATGAATAATGTTGACATCCTACAAACAAAAAATCTAAAGAAATTGTGTTTGGTTTTAGCCAATTAAAGATATCAAATAAACTTGTGGGACTTTGAATTTATACTTGTGACAATATTTTAATATGAAAAAATTACAGGGAAAGTTATATTGGCAAACTAGACCATAGGCATTGAGATATTGAGTTTCAAAGATGGTTACTTGAGGAAGCATAAATATGCAAATTTCACACCTTAGAAATTTTCTTATTTGACAAAGGCGTCATATTTAATTTTGGGAGGTATAAAATGGATGAACACACTTGTTTATAGATGAAAAATATGATCATTTAATTTTGGGAGGCATAAAATGGTTGAACACACTTTTTTATAGATGAAAAATATGATCTCAAGGGCAATTCATATGTTGAGCATGAAAATCAAGAGGCCTTTTTAGGTTTTTTTATATTGAATGAGGTTCTAAATTTTGCCAAATTTTGCAGTCCTAATAGTGGCTCTTTCTGGGGATGTATGCCCTGTGTGGACATAGCGAGAATCCATCTATCTCTAGAAATGCAGACCATGGTGCCTCATTCATCAAATTATTTCTCTCTTGTGAACATCAACTCCCATCCAAAATTAGCGGCCCTAGGCCATCCCAAAAATATCAATGTTTTCCTCTATCAAAAATATAGTTATGATCATGAAGCAACATTAGAAATCTGGAAATGCTCCCATCACAAAATACATCATCCTTCATATTTATATATCCCATCAAATAATCCACTTGTTCTAAAAATATGTCATTTGTCATCCACTTTGAATTAATGTGTTGAATCTCAAATATTAAATATTCAGGGCTTCCCATAAATTTCTCTTGTGATTCTTATGAAATGAATAATCAACACTTATTTTTACCTCCTACATCATGTTTGAAAGAGAGTTTATTTGACAATCCCAATCTTTCATCACAACCGCTTTCTTCTATCTTTGAAAATAATTATCCCAAATTTCCACATTCAAAATGGGCTCGACCTCAAATGATATTTACAACAACAAACAATTTTATCTATATTATTTTGCATTTCATCTATCACCATCCCCTGATTTTCTAGAAATATTTCTCCCTCCTCATATAGTATATTTGAGCAAATATTATTTTCAAAAGTACTATACCATGATATTTGATCTTCCATTTTATATACCATATTTGAAAGCATAGGAACATCATCTTTGAAAATAATATCATAATAATTTGCATGCTCTTTTTCTATTGTCCTATCTGAGAAATTTTCTAAAGAATTTTTAATAATACATACCTTAACCTGCTCCTTAGAATGCACACCCAAGTTGAATATATTACCTTCCAGAAAAATATTCATTGCCTCCCCTTCATTAACGAAGCCATCTCCTTATCCATCTAGCATCTCAGAAGATGTGTTTTTTATGTGCATCATGTTATTCTTCTCATCCTTGGAAACGGTGGTTTGTATCCAACAATCATTGCATTCATTAAGTTTCCATAAGTTGTTTGCTGCTATAAAATCTGTTGGCCATCACTAACAAATATGGGCTATTCTAGACAAGTTTTTGACACCAAAAAGTGTTCAATACCCTCTCAAAGAGTTTCCAACTCATAATCAACCATACCTAGAGGATTTTAGACACCAAAAAAATACTGGTTTTCCCTCAAGAGACCTCCAAAAATGGCCCAAATCATTTGGACGCAAATTAGCATACACTAATTTCCTCGGTTAAATCTGCTAAAAAATCTATTTTAATTTTTTTTCTAGTATTACTGAATGTGATTAATCTCTATTTAAAATCTTCAATCTCTTCAATTAATCCTTCTATGCTTTAGTAGATGACTTTACACCATTTCATTTGCTTATATTTTGCCAACACCAGAAACTATAGAGAAATGAAGAATTTTAATTTCTCATTTCATCATTTTGGGGTAATTTTACAGTGAGCAAACTAGGAAACTTGGAGCTATGAAACGTTGAAATTTTTTATGATAATTAGAATAAAACATGGGTTTGGCCTCATGTCATGCCCAAAAATTAGGGCAAAACACAAAAAATAAATAAAAATTTAAGCACAAAACACCAACTAGACTACACAATAAGGTGCACTCTCAACTTGAAAATGAAATGCATCGACTAATACAAGTCAACTTACAAGGGGGATCATGGCATTCACTGGCATGCCAACATCCCTTGTTTGTCAAACCACATTAGCCCAAGGAAACCCTAACTAGGTTTTAACATAAAAATGATAAGAGGGAATTAACCCAAGTCAACAATCAAATTAAGAAAATATAATAAGGTCAACAATTAGGTCGTCAAAACCTAAGGGTTCAATTGAAGATGAATGAAATCAACAAATTCAATCGTAACCCTAGTGGCCCCTAACAGATTCTAGGTATCCATTTAGGGTCAAATGTAGAATTTGATTTAATGGTTAAAAGGGGTATAATGTAAACATGAAAATAACCCTAACGCAATATTAGGGTTAACAAAAATATCATTAATAATAAATAATAATAAATAAATATTAAAATTAAATTAATATATTCCTCGATTAAATATGATTTACTTAATGTTCAATAAACATTAGTATTAATCCAACTAAGAGATAAAAATATTTAAAAAATACAATAATAATTACTATCTCAAAATATTATTATTATTAGGGTGAAATAATCCACCTAGGACCCTCCTAGGAATTATAAAATTATTTATCCTCTAATAATTCAAATATTTAAAGAAAATAGCAAGGGTTATTAAAATAATATAAATCTATTTATTTCTTTAAATAAAACATTAATAAAATTAAAATATAATAATTCAAAAATCCCAAGTCTCAAAATAATAATACAATAATATAGAGGCCCACTAAACAAATATTCCAACATTTAAAAGTTCATATAAATCAAATAAATGTATAGTGGCCCAATATTTTAAAATTCCAATAAAGGAATCTTGGGATTCCAAAAGGCTAAAATTAAATAATAATTTAAAATCAAAATTCAAAGGAAAAGGGGAAAAGTCAATAACATTAAATATCGATGTCAGTATTAAGATTAAATGAAATTTTCAAAATTAAAATTTAAAATTATTTTTGGCTCCAAGCCCAACCCTAACCCTAATTTCAAAATTAGGGTTTGGCCCAAAATAAAACATGGCCCCAAACCCTAATTTCTCTATTTTGGGATTGCGGGTTGGGCCAAGAGCTAAGAAGAAGAAAAATACAAAGGGGAAGTATACACACAAGTATACAAGGGTGTATATACACACTCAAGTGTGTATATACACTCATATATACTTGTGTATATTTATAGAAGTATACAACAATGGAGAAAAACATTCAGATTAATCAAGACATCTCCAACAACAATATTAAGGTATAGATTTTAATTTTTAATACTAAATCTCAATTTTGCATAGAGATTATGGAAATCTTTGTGTTCACAAATTTCTTTTTTTTCTGCTAAAGCATTTGGCTTACCAGCCATTAATTTGTATTTAAATGTCTCTGTTATAGTTTTACATTTTTCCTCGTGCTGCAGAAAGAAATATAATTTCCCCAACTTATATTTCTAACTAGTAATGAAGACATTTTAATTTACTAGCCCTTTTAATTTGCATCTAAAGTTTTAGATTTTATACTTTATATTTTTCCATCTTGTTGTTAATTTACAAGGTATTCACTGACATTTTATGCCAGTGAATATATCTCTTTTATACTGTAAATTCTTATTGCTTTCTAATACCAAAGTCACTGGTTATATTTTATTTTATTATTAAAAGTAGGCTATACTTTTCTTTCCTAAAATATTTATTAAATAAAAAAATAAAAATAAAAGTGGGATTGTCGGCTACGCGCCTAGGCTAGCATCCCAAGTCCTTGTCTTTGTAGCTCACGGTGGGAGGGGGCTGAGTCTCCCGCCTCCCCACCAATGGAGTACGAAAGCGTTGGGCCCTCTGCACCCATTGGTGGGTGGTGGGGACTATGTCGCCACTCCCGTAAAGGGGTGGTGGGCATCGTGCACTCCGTTCCCACATGGCTTCAGCCTTCAAAAAGAAACAACGTGGTGAATTTTTTTTTAAAATAGACTTTTAATAATTATTAATTTTGTTGTATAGTTTTTTTTATTTATACATAAAATATGTAATATGTATTACATATATAATATAATATAATATATATTTATATATATATATATATATATATATTAGTATGTGTATATATATATATTATATTATATTATATATATATTTACATAAGTGAATATATTCCATGAAAATATATATTCATATATTTGTATATATAAATATATTAATATATTTATGTGTGTGTGTGTGTGTGTGTGTGTGTATATATATATATATATATATATATATATATATATATATATATATATATATATATATATATATATATATATATATATATATATATATATATATATGTATGTATGTATGTATGTATGTATGTATGTATGTATGTATGTATATACATTTTCATATGCATATATATACAAGGAGATAGGACAATAAAAGCATGTTCAAATCAATATACACATTGCATATGCACATGTATATATATATATGATGATATATATACATTTATATATAGTAATATATAAATGCATGTATTCTCATGCATATACACATGTGAGTATATTCTTTTAGGAAATACATACACATTTTGAAAGGAAATCTCTTTTTATTAACAAAGGAATAATGGAGAAGTTTATTTCTTTCAAACTAGCAAAATAGAGACAATGCTCAAACCTATTAAACATCTATGTATATATACCTAAATATATATATGGATGTATATACATGATAAATATACTTTTTGAAATCAAATCATACAATGGAAGAGAATATTTTTTACATAACACATTAACAACTATCCACATTTCCTTTTTGTTTTTAAATTGAAATGAGCTCAAAAGGAAGCCTACATACAAGGAATAATGATATTTCTATTTCTTTTCCTTACAAGAAGAAATCAAAACAACAACTTAGCATTTCTTTACAAGAAAAATGAACACACTAACAATACATTCTCTTGCTTCAACTTTCAAAAGAATAATAGTAGAACATTTATTCAAATGACTACAAAGTTATTACAAGCATTTCTCATGCTTAAGGCATTTACATGGCCTATTGATCAACTTTTATATAAGGAATTATAGCCATTCAAAACTCAAAATAACAAGTAGGAACTAGTCAAACACTCTATTTTCTCCATAAAAACCAGCAAGCTATCCTTTTATAAATCTGTAAAACAAAGGCCAAAAGACCATGGAGGCTCACCTCCCAACCTAGGCCATTACATGGCCACCCTCGAGCTAGGGGAAACAAAGATAGATGAGGGATTACAAAAATACATTATTGCACATACACATAAAAACAAGCAAGTTTTCAAAAATATAAAATTCTCTTCCCATGGATATACACATAATGGGTCACCTTGGACCCATAAAAGGGGTGAAGGTGGAAACTACCCAAATAGGAGAAGTCATTCAACAATAAAATACAAACCTTCAACAAGGCCAAGAATCTATATACATTTCCTTCACAAGGCCATAACAACAACCATCAACCCTTTCATTTTCTTTCACAAAAACAACACCCTTATGACCCAAAAAATAGAATACACAAGAATGAAAACATGGATTCCCATACATCCATGTCTCATCCCCTTCCTCCTTGAGGAAGGACTCTACACTAGATGGGCATTACCAAATCAAGCCCTTCACCCATCAAGGCTCTCTTCCCTTCCAAGGATGAGTTTGGCCTTGCACACCCCAAAAATACAAATACTAAAAGAAAAACTATCAAATAGACATTACAAGAAAATCATTAAAACACACTTGAAGCTTCACAAAACTTCACAAAAACATAGCAATAAAAATATGTGTATCACATACAAAGAAAAACAAGAGTCTTCCATGTCAAGATCCACCAACCTCAATACAATCTAAGACAAAGAGGGTTGAGAAGAGCTCCCGTATCCTACAAGCCTTCCTTCCTTGCTAAGTCCACCCAAAAACCTACTAAGTCCATAAAAAGTCTCCAAAATTAGAGAGTGGGCAATCAACCTACCAAAATCCTCCCCATCCCACTAAAAAGGCAAACCCTACCTAACCTCAAAGATGATTGGGCACACTCACCTAGGGTTCTCTCTCAACAAGAGGGAAATTCAAAATTAAAATGAGGAGAAGACTTGGCACACATCTCAAATTCGTCACCTTTCAAAAAGGCATCTTTTGAAGGGGCAAAAATGGTCTAAAATCATCTCATTGGTCAAAATTTGACCCCCAACCCAAGGTACACCTATGGAGTAGTCTATTTTTAACCTTAACTAACCTTTTGGGTTACTTTTTGCCTCTCAAAAGTCCACTAAGAGTTAAATCACGAAAATTTGAAAAAGATTCACACCCAAGGCTCAACAACCAAGATACCTAACCTTGGGATTCCACAAGAAGACTCAAAAGTGGAAGACAACTCGCATACATTGCACTTGGCCATGCCAACTCACAACATGTGTCAATTGACACCACAAAATGGGTACAACACATCACTATACACATGGCATGCCAAGTAGATATTAATTTAAAATAAAAAATAAATATATTCAAATAATACAACCAAGCATCACTTTACAACAATATACATCACAATGAGGTTATTTTCTCCCCTTGGAGATAACCTTGGCTTAACAAGAATCTTACATGCATCCATCTTTAATTTCCCCTTATTTAAACTATGGTCTTACCTACACACTTGACAAAATATTAGTAGCTCATGAAAAGTCAAATAACATATACATATAAAAATACATCTCAATAATCACACTCATACACATCATAAAATTCCAACTGCATCACATGATAAATCACATAATCTCCATTAATACATTTCCTAAATTTAAAGCATATTAATCCAAGAATACATCAACATATTAATTAACCTAACATATTAACCATGATCATTTCACATACGCTTCTCTTGCATAAAGATAAAATTAAAACATCATATTCTAATCAAAGATTCATCAAATACTATAATCAGGACCTAATAATCAAAGCATGAAAGTAAAGTCCTAAATCATCATCACATAATCATAGGTCATCACATAGTATCAAAATATAATGTTTCTATCCAAATAGTCCAACATGATAAAATAGAGTGTCAACAAGATAGTCATAAGATGAAAATAAAATGTTATGAAATGATGGCACGGGGTGAGACCTCACACCTCAGATTTTGAGCAGCCTATCAAATTAAGGTACTTACTTTGTAAACATACTTGCCAGAGCCTGCTGTGAAAAGTATGAACTTTAAAATAATATATGCAATGGACTCCGAAGTTGATGAACTCAAAATTGGAGACTCTTGTGACCATCTCAAGACTTAAGAAACCCTCATATTTGAGAATTTTACACATTTTTGAAATGCCAAATTTAACTCGAGAGCCTGTAGGAAACAATTAAAAAATATATCAGAACATCTCCAATCTTCAGGAAATTGCACATGAACATAGTCTCATATACCAAGAAACTTTGCACCAAACAGTTTTGAAAGATCATTTACGAGGGCCAAGATTTTAATTGTTGAAGTTGGCAACTTTTCATTTTTGAAAACTTAACTAATAAACTGTTGAAAACTACATTTTCTTTTGGACTTAAAAACCTGTCAAATGACCTGATGAAGACCTACAATCTACAACACAAGTTCATTTCCATATAGAGAATCATAGAAAAAAATTCATTTGATGAGATATCTTCTCCACCAAGAAATATTAAATTTTCAAAGTAGGCTCCTAACTGATGTTTCCATTCTACAAACAATAAATCTAAAGAAACTATATTTGGTTTTAGCCAATTAAAAATATTAAATAAACTCTTGGGATTTTGAAGTTATACATGTGACAACATTGTAATATAAAAAAATTATAGGGAATAGTTATATTGGCAAACCATACCATATGCATTGAGATATTGAGTTTCAAATATGGCTACTTAAGGAAGCGGAAATATGCAAATTGCACACCTTAGGAATTTTCTTATTTAAAAAAGGTATCAGGTTTGATTTTGGGAGGCAAGAATTGGATGAACACACTTTTTAATAGATGAAAAATATGATCTCAAGGGAAATGAATATGTTGAGCATAGATATCAAGAGGCCAATTTTAGGTTTTTTATATTGAATGGGGCTCTAAATTTTGCCAAATTTTGCAGTCCCAACAGTGTGTATTGGTAGGGGATCCCTTTTGAGGTGTGCCTGAGTTCAAGGTAATGACATCCAAGAACCCTTCATCTCACAACTAGGGGTATATGAATAGTGAGTGTAAAATCTTCTAGAGACAACACAATCTCTATGCACCATGAAAAGAACACCAAGGCTTAAAGGTGGCTTCCTATCTAGATGAATTAAGAAGGGTTCATGTTTAGATTGTTAGGGCTCCCCTAGAGGAGTGATAAAAAATGAATCCATCTACCATGGTTTTGACATGATAGCATTTACTTATAGTGGACAGGATAGGCTAACTTTTCCTTGTGTCCACTTTGAGTTGTTCTCATGGGTTAAGTAATTTTTCCCACTGCAACAGGTTCTCTAAGGTGTAACAAGAATGTAAAGATGAATCTCAAGTGTAGGTCAGGATTTATAGTCACCTCAATGGAGTGAAATCATACTATCCTATTACATTTGAGATTCCAAAAACATCAAACACACATTCATTTTAACCCTTACCATTCCATCTTTTTCGGATGAAATAAATAACACCTATAGAGGCTCCTAGGCCAAGGTGATTCATGTGTGTTTCTAGGTTTCTAATCATCTAGAAAGAGATGAGAGCATAATCCCCTAATAAAAATGAAAGGTCATTTGGATAATGACCATTAAATTAGGTTCCTAGAAAATCAAAGAAAATCAATAGCATGAAGACATGATGTTTGGTTGATTTCCATGCAAGGCAACCTGCAAAACTGATATGCGAGTAGTTTTGTTTGATATGTCTTTGTAAAGCATCCTGTAAACACATGTTAAGTTGTTTAAAATGACAAGACATGACAAACAACATCAAAGGTTAGCATTAGTCCAAAATAAAAAATTAAATCAAATTTAGAAATGCTCTCTATTTTTTAAACAATTAAGAACCATATGACTAAAGACACTTTTTCTTATGATTAACTAATGACTTTTGTACAACTACCTATAGAAATCCATATGAATAATAAATCTCATACGAATTAAGGTATTAACTCATATGACTAAGTATTCATACGACTAATGATTGCATGCTATACAACTAAGGATCCACTAAACGAGTTAGGAACATAGTTCATATGACTCAAAACACAATACGAGTTAAGGAGCTACACGAGAAGAATAAGGGTTTCATTATATGACAATCTACTAATTAGGGATCTACAAGTGTGAATTTCATGAAATTTTGAGGTAGATTTTTAGAATTCTACCCTACGGTAGGTGCCAAATATGTGTGTAAATTGTTGAAACCTACAAATTTGCAACACAACACTCAATAAACTATTAATTCTATTGGTTAGTATAATAAATCAATCAGATATGAATGAAAAACCAATAGAGAGAGGTCTATTACTTCCTAGTCAAGGTGAGTATAATCTAATTATGAATTTTCTCTCAAATAATGCATTAGATCAGTGACATACCACTATGAAATGGAAGATTTAATGTAAAATGAAACTAGATTGGTGCAATTAAGATGATCTTGATGAGAAACTATGTAATTAGATCCTAAAATGGATGCAATTGAATAAAGACCTATTGAATTATGGATCTACATGATCAATTAAGCTATAAAATTTAATAAAATTTGATCTAAGATGCTCAATTAACACTAAATGCTCTTAAAATGCAATGAATAAACTTGAGAGACAATTTGACATTATCTCCTTGCAAATGATCTAGATGTCTCAAATGAGCTTGGTTGATGCTCTTTTACAAATTTTCCTTGGAGGGAAATTTGAATTCAATGGTTGAGATCAAACCATGATGGACGATGGAGATTACAAGTTGAGCGATCCTTGCATTTGAATCTCATTTGGTTAGAATTAACTTGTTTGTCATTTTTTGGTTGAGTTGGATGTTAGGAAATTTATTTAATTCTCTTAATTAATATTCCTATCCATGTGTATTTTTGCTCTTGATTTAATTAGGTATGATAGGATTAATTAATTAAGGAACTATCTTTGATCAATGCTCCTTGATGCTTGATGTTGATGAATTATGTAATTGACTTGATCTTGTCTAATTACATAATTAAGCTTAGAATTTGATTGATTTGATAGCCTTTATTAGGATTAAATCACCTGATGAAGATTTAGGGAAATTAGGTCTTTTGATAAGACTAGACCAATTTTAGGTGATTACAGGAGTATGGGGTTTTGAGCTCCATATCTAACTAGCTTAGGAACCGACAGGTAGAAGATTTCCTCAATAGCCAAGGGCTCTATGAGAATCTGGAAGACATTCTCAAACTTTCTCTAGGCATTTACATTGCTAGAGAAGAGGCCAAGAAGATGGAATGCCTCCTCCACCAGAACTTGGATTGACAAGGTCAAGTAGTTCTTGAGACTGTTGTTGGTACTTTCAAATTCTTTTTAGACATTAAAGCCCAAGAAATAAAATCTAAAATTGGAAGATGCAGACCAAGTTTTTGTGTCAATGATTTTCATGTAGAGTGGTAGAAGTGGCATTTTCAGGAGGGGCCAATGGTTCACTTTGTTCTATATGATAGTGATAAGAGTTCTATTATACATGGGCTGAGAAATGAATTGATGTTTGAATATGCAAATATAAATGGGCAAAATTATGTTTCTATGAAGCATTTCGATGGAGATACAATAGCAAGATCATACTTAAGATGTTGTAGAATATACCAAATAGTTGAACTCAAAAGAATTATGGAGGACATAGCTTTCGAGGAGTTTAAGTTATGTTGTGAAAAATTGACGGTACATGTGATGTTGAAGCACTCAAGAATGTTCAATGGGGGTAGGTTGAACATGTCAGAGTAGAAAGAAACTTACTTGCAAAAGTTGGCAGTCATCATATTGTAAAATTTTATCATTCCTTCCAAGATGCTAAGCATTTGTTTCTAATAATGGATTTTTTCCTAGAGGTAATATGATGACCTTTCTTATAAGGAAATAAACTTTAGCAGAGGAAAATGATAGGTTTGTAGATGCTTTGTTCAATGTTGGTGAGAAGGGGAGTACAATAAGAGATCATGTTATATTCAAAGATTTTTTGTGAATGTAGAAGCACATTTTGAACCTATACATAGTAGTGTTCATGATCATGGATTTATGGGTGACTTTGCATCTGTAAACATTGTAAGGGAAAATCTTCTGATGTTACATTGTATTCAGTTTGACAAAATTTGGATAAGGTTAACTCATAGTGCTTGTGAACAAATTTTGGGAAAATTAAAACATTTATGGGACTGGTTATGATGTTACATTAAAGTGAAAATATAGTGACTGTTCATGGTTGTGTCGGTTGGACTTAAGTGGGAGATTGTTGGGTATGTGAATCCCAATGGTCATGACCTTTCACCTTCTCCCATGTTCTCATTTTTTAGTTGTATATATGTCTATAAAAGGTTGTGTACATGCTATAGACAGATGTATTGGTGAAACATTAATAAGATGTTTTCCCTACTTTGAGCGGATGTAGCCATATTTGGTGAACCATTATAATTCTCTGCATTATGTGTTTTCTCTCCATTTTTCTTTTGTTGTCTTAAATAGGTTCATGTTTATATCTACTCATTTATAACTTACACATAATACAATATTTTAAATTCTTGTATAAAGTTTTCCTCTAAAAATAGGCGAAGAATATGATAATATATGAATGCTAAATGCTACAATAATATATTTATATCTAAATATAAGTAATATATACTGCATATTTTTATTGCTATTTTATGAAATAAAATTGTTATCATTTATTAGTCTACATGATGACTAGGGTTTCTTGTAGTATTTTTACATATAAAATATTTCTTAAATTAATATGTTTACCTATATTAATAGTTAAAAAAAGAACACAAAAAATGTTGGTATGGACTAAGTCTTTCTAAATTTAAATTTTTGTTGAAGGCCACATTTATTTCACAAAAGCGACAGGAGCATTATGAGGAAAAGTAGTCCTCGTCGGATAAGAAAAAGAGTGGTATTAACACTTGGTCTCGTTGGCTAAGTAAAAGAGTGGCATTAACACTTGGGTTTATATCATTCTCACTCATGAAAAATAAATAAATGGTTTAAAGTGGATCTTCTAATTAAGATAATAATAATGTGTTTAACTGCTTAAAGTCTTGCATTTCCCTCAATCCCAATCACAAATGAGCTCCACTATCAAATGGATGTTCGTTTATCTAAGCCAGAATTCGTTCTCTTAAATCCCTACTAAATATTATATTGTCTTTTATTTTTTAATTTTTTTTTGCATCAATTCCATTGGCTGACATGAACTTGTTACTTTCATTTGGGTTAGATACTTTTTTTTTTTTTATCATAATAAATGTACATTTTACTTTTGTTTTAGAATTGATTTTGTTTTAAGAAAAGACAGAATAAGAATGAATGCTCAATAAATATGGAATGTCTAAATATATTGTTTATTTATTATGTATTTTATGTTGAGTGTTTTTTTTACTTTGGAGAATATGATTTATTATAATTAATTAATAAGTAATTTAAATTGGGAGAAGTGTAAAAATATGTTTCATGAAAAAGTTTTCTCATGCAATAGATATTATAATTGTTTATGACATTTCTTGTATTTGTAGTTGAGCAAATAAAAAATTCTCTCTGAGATAGGATTGTAGCCTGCTACTATGAGGAGATTAAAAGGGGTGTTTTTCAAAGAAAAATTAATGGAACATTTGATTTTGACAATTAGTGGTATGGTTTTACTTATTGTGATTTGATTGCAAACATTGTGGGAGAATATGCAAGTCACAGTGATGATTTGGAGCAGGCAAGAATGTATGATGCATTGTTTACTAGTTCTCAAGATCAAATTATTTTGACTATAGAGGCAAATAATAAAAGGAAGACAAATGTTAAGATAAAGGCATTTTGGCATAGGCATTAACAATCCAATTTTGAGCCAAGTCTACTTGCAAACCCCATTATCCTACACCAATTGAACTCTTACTTCCCCTAGGCACTACAATGTTTGCTTTTTTTTTGTAAAAAATACCAATTTCAAATGATTTAGTCATTTACTCAAACAAGCATTCATTCCCTTCAACAAAAGACCATTGTTAAACAAAGAAGAGATATATTAACCAAATCTTAAACAAATTGTCTAAACTCAACACGATCATGATGCAGGAGCATCCTTGGGTAGTTGGCAATCTTGCATTGCCCAAAAAGATTTTCCTTTCATTTTGTTTATTTAAGTTGTCCTAGTTGGGTAGTTTATGTGTTTTTAGTTGCGGTTGATCTAGTTGGCATGTCATCTTATGTGGTCATTACAATGTGTTCTAGACATCGTAATAATATGATGTCTATGACTGCATCAGGATCTATTGTTTCTAGATAAAGATATCCTACAATTGGTCTGATCCTATATTTATTTCCTATTCTTGATGGCCTGGATAGCAAGATCCAGCTTGCGGTGAAGAATCATGATTTGTGGTTTCTCATGGCACATTGTTCAATGATCTTAAATGCATGGTTGACCTCCTTGCACAACCACACATCATGTTATATCTACTTTGGGGGTGTTCTTATTGATTTAGGTCCTTTCTTATTTGATATAATATGTTTCCTTTATCTTGAAATTTGTTGATCAGATAAGACGACTTGTGGTTGGTGATCTTGTATATAAGTAGGGTAATAGTTCTTGTTTAAGTAGTGAAGAGAAGGCAAAGAGGAAGAAGGAAACTGAGATGTTAATGAAGCAAACCAAGAAGAGTTGGTAGAGAAGGCAATACATAAACAAGAAATTGCAGGAAGGCTAGTTTGAGTGTTATGAGCTTATAGATGTAGATCTTACTTGGTCATGTAGTTGTTTGTGAGAAATGTATGTAATTTTGAGGAATGATCAGTTGCATATAAGGGCTTGACATTAAGAGAAATGAATCTAACTGCTTACTGTTGTATATTGACAATGGTAAATTTGAAAATTTGCATGTTGCTAGCTATTTAAATGTAATTCTTGTTTTGGTTGATAATATCATTTTATTTCTTACTATCTACTAGTAAAATTTATTTTAGTATTGTCATTTTTCACTGTGTAATCTCTTGCTACAAGGTTGGACATCTCCATTGTGGATTTCTCCTCCCTTGTTTGCATCAAGTGGTATCAGAGATGGTTGTGGATCTTCGCTTGCAAGAACTGAGTTAATGCTCTTGTGAGGCTTCTTTCTTGTTATTTGTGGAGTGGGAGAATTATGGATATGATCTACATCAACTGATAGTTGTTGCAAGGTGGTTAGTAATAGGTTGTAGTTGACTGGAATAGCAGAGGGAGATACTGATAAGGAATTAGTTGGATTAAGTACCAGTGATTGAAATTTATGGTTGTGGGGTGGAAGTAGTGAGATATGACTTACAATTTCTAAAAGACCTGCTGCAAGGGTTGGTTGAGTGATTGAGAAGTGAGGATTCATAGTTTTTGATTAAAGTTCCTGGTTTACCCATTTTCCTAATAGCTTGAGGTATGTTGTTGGTATTGCCATATCATTGGATCTGTTTAGGCAATCAACACTGGTGATCATATCACTGAACCTTAGGATATTGGCATCCTTGTGAACATGTCACCTAGAAGAATGAACCCTAGAATGCTAGAGAAAATGATGGAGGAATTCAGAAATGAGATAAGGATAGAGATTCATAATTATTTGGCTAGAATTAGGATGAATCCTAAGACTAAAGATGAATATGAGGAATTTATTGAAGATCTTGAAATAGTAAAAACTGCGATCCCTGCAGATGAAGAAAGATTGTTGAGAGCTATGGAATAAATGGGTAAGAGTCATAAAAATGGTGTTTCTTGTTTTGCTAGTTTATTGCACCCTAAAGAATTTATAGATTCGATTAGTGAACTATAATATTACTTCAAACTTGAAAATATTGAAGATCCAAAGAGAGTTAGGTTAGGATAGACTAAGTTGAAGGGTCATGTTGCCTTATGGTGGAAGGAATTACAAAAAGATAGAGAATAAAATGGAGAACCTAAGATCACTAGGTGGAGAGTTATGGTTTCTTGATTTAAGGCCAAGTTCATACAAGAAGATTATGAACTGGAATTGTTCAATGAATTATAGAATCTGAAGTAGAAAGATTTGACTATGAAAGATTACACTGAGGAGTTCTACAAGATGTCTATCATATCTAGGCTCAAAGAGTCATAAAAGGAAAAGGTGGCTAGGTATCTCAATGGATTGAGACTTAATAATCCAGATGAGTTAAGTATGTTAAGGGTTGGTACAATTGAAGATGCTTATCAATACACGGGAGGTAGAAGATAAATTGAAAATAAGAAAAATTGCCCCTAGGGTTAGGAATGAATTGGTGGATGATAAGGGTAAGGATAAATTGGTAATTGAAGAGGAGCTTGATCAAAATATTCATTTTAGGATTAGAGGCAATAAGGAGTTCAAAGGTACTTGTTTCAATTTTAGAAATGTTGTACATAGAGCTTTCCAATGCTTGGGTAGTTCTAGTAAGGGAAAACACAACTTAGTGCCACATGTGGAACCAATAGAAGGTGAACTTGTTGGTAATGAAGCTACACCTGAGAGAGGAGAAATTTTTTTATTCAAGAGAGTTGTGTTAGGCAACAAGGAATTGGAGCCTAAAATAAGAGGAAATTTTTCAAGACAATCTACAAATTAGGAGGTAAATGTTGTAAAGTGATTATGGATAGTGCTAGAAAAAAAACCCGTGTATGAGAGGAAATGGTACAAAAGTTTGGTTTAAGGAGAATAAAAAACCCTTATCCCTATTGGATAAGTTGGTTTCAAGATGATCACTTGGTGAAATTGAAAGAAAAATATTTGGTCAAATTCAATATTGGTCCATACAGGGATGAAGTGTTGTGTGATTTAGTGGATATTAGTGCTTCTCACGTCTTGTTAGGTAGACCTTGGTAGTATGATGCTGGAGATATTCATGATTTATGAAGGAATTTGATGTCTATCATGAGGGACATAAAAAGGTTTACTTTACTTCATTTGAAGGAGGAAGGAAGAAAGGTTAAGAACCTAAGTGTGATGAAGACTTACACCTTGGGAGATTAGACTATTTCAGATCAAAAGGTGTTGGATTTGCAACACATGTCTAAAAAGGTTGTTAAATTTGTACAATTTCTTAAGAAATGTATAAGATTTGAACTACTGGTAGAAAGATTTGGTAACAACCAGTTGAATAGGGAGTAGACATTTGTAGTCGATTGTGGGAGTAACAAAAGAAGAAGCAATTGTAGATTGAAGGATCATGATAAAGGTTGTGAAAATAGAGAATCATTTATACCAAAGGAAGGTTTGAAATGTGCATGAGGTTTATGCCCTGAATCCCTCAAGATATTCATAAAATCCTTTTATGGAACATCTTTTATTCACCTGGGTGTTGGATGGAAGATTATCCTTGGGTAGTTCGCAATCTTGCATCACCCAAAAAGATTTTCCTTTTAGTTTGTTTGTTTACTATCCCAGTTGGGTAGTTTCTATGTTTTTAGTTAGTTGATCTAGTTGGCACGTCATCTTATGCAATAATTATAGTGTGTTCTAGACATCATGATGATATCATGTCTATGACCACATTAGAATCTATTGTTTCCAGATAAAGATATGCTACGATTGGTCCAGTCCTATATTTATTTCCTATTCTTGATGGCCCAGGTAGCGAGATCTAGATTGTGGTGAAGATTCATGATTTGTGATTTCTTGTGGCACATTATTCATTGTTCTTAACTGCATGGACAAACTCCTTGCATGATCACACATCATGTTATATCTATTTTGGGGGTGTTCTTATGGATTTAGGTCCTATCCTATTTGATGTAATATGTTTCCTTTATCTTGGAATTTTTTGATTGGATATAAGATGACTTGTGGCTAGAGATATTGTATATAAGTAGTGTAGTAGTTCTTGTTTAAGTAGTGGAGACAAGGTAGAGAGAAAGAAGGAAACTAAGGTGTTCAGGAACCAAACCAAGAAGAGCTAGTAGGGAAGGAAAGCCATAAAGAAGAAACTGTAGGAAGACTAGTTTTAGTGTTATGAGCTTGTAGATGCAGAGTTTACTTGGTGATGTAGTTGTCTTTGAGGAATGTATGTAATTTTGAGGAATGATTAGCTACATATAAGGTATTGATATGGAGAGAAACAAATCTGACTTCTTACTATTGTATATCGACAATGGTGATTTTGAAAAGTTTCATTTGCAAGCTAGCTAAATGTAATTCTTTTTTCTGGTTGATAATATCATTTTTTTTAATTTCTATTTGTTGGTAATCTTTATTTTATTATTTTTATTTTCTTCTATGTAATCTCTTGTTGCAAGGTTGGACATCTCCATTAGGGTTTTCTCCTCCCTTGTCTACATTAAATCAGTAAGAGAGTGTTTATTGGTATGATAAAAGAAACACAGAAAATCATCATTAATAGGCCTTTGATTCTTTTTAAAATTTCTATAAGGAAACTAGATTCTAAAGTCATATTTAATTCTCCAAAAGATTTTTTTTGTCAAATCCAAGTGATGTAGGAACATCTTGGGGTAGTTGGAAATCCTCTATCACCAAAAATTTATGTTTTGTATTTTAGTGTTATCTCGGTTGAAGATTGGGGATACTCGGTCATGGTGTGGAAGTTGTTTAGTGGAGGAGTTTGGGGCTCAATTGTTGTGGGGTGATGTTCCTCAATGAATAGATCATGGTGTCCTGTCAGTGACTGGTATTGTTTTCTTAGTGCATTGATTCATCGACTAGTTTATTTGGTTTGTCTGGCTTGGCCGATTGGTGCATTTAATTTGGGTCATGTTCTTCATGGTATGGATTGATTTTTGGACGTGTGGGGACCTAAATATCACTTGGTTCCTTGTTCTATGTGGATTTAATTATTTTTACAAGATGAATGATGGATAAAACATTTCATGAATTTGTTTCATAAAGATGACTATTGTTTAGAATTTAATTATTGTTGTAAAGTTGACTTGTGATTGAGTAGTATATAAGGTGCATGGGTTGTTGTCTAGGGCATGATGAGGATGATGATCAGGAGTTTGATAAGAGAAGATCAGATAGAAGATATGATAATGGAAATAACAGAGTTAATAGCCTTTTTTTTCTTTGAAACAAGGAGATTTCTTGGTGGCTTGTGAGCACACGTTTAGATCTACAATTAAGTTTCTAACAGTTTCTGATGTGTTGTAGATATGGACTATCTAGGTGATGGTGAGATCTTTATTTTATTGTTGATGTAATTAGTCATAAATGAGAAGGTTTTATAGCTCAACATGTTGAATGTAATGGTCATTAATTGATGAATATATGATTTTTTTCAGTTTATAGCTGTGTTGGGTTATTTTATTTTGTTGTACTAATGTTGGTTGTAAGGTTTGGATTATCCTTATTTGGATCCTCCATCCTTGACTGTGTTAGGTGGTATTAGAGAAAGGTTGGTCTTGTTGGGTGGAAGATTGACCTAGTTGAGGAGGGAGTTGATATGTTTTGAGTGAAGGTGAAGGGATCCAAGTTTTCAAATCCATGTTCCTAGACTTGTGCAACCCTGTGTGATTTTTCATACAAGGAAATAGGTTGCAATCTGACTTGCAGACACTTTAGAGGTTGTCACTATTAGAGTATCTATTTATCTTCACTTATTAATTAGATCATGTTGATTTAATTATTAAGTTGTCTATGTACTCTATTTTCACTTAAGCTGTCTCTTAGGTGCATATACTTAATATTTTATATTAATTATATTGTGCAACCTAGCTTTTTCCTTTTAGGGTTTTGTTCACCTTATAGGTTGAACTCTTGTAATTATTTTTTCATGAGATTGGAATACAATTTCTCTCACACTGCTGAGATTTTCCAAGCTTTTCTTTTTGTGTCTTCTGCTTCCTTCCAGCAACAGGTCATTTGCATGTAGGTGTTCTTCGTGAACTATGAAGTTGGATTTCTCAACTTCTACATGGTATCAGAGCTTCCCTGCTGCTGCCTGTTCTGGTGTTTTTGAAGCAATTTTTGAGGTTAAGGGTTTTAAGTTTTTTTAGATCTGGTATTCTCTGTAGGGAAAAAAAAATTGGAGCCTTTTTGAGCAAAAATGGATGCCACCATTGTGCTTAGAAGGCCCGGGAGAGTCAAAAATCATATAAAATTTGCATTTTTTGGCCACTGTGACCTCTGGGAAAAATTTTCTCCCTCCTAGGTCATATGACATGCAAATAGAGGAAATTAAAAAAAAAAAAAAAAAACTCAAAAAATGCCCCACAGGGCTCTTTTGAGAGCATGCCGCCGCCACTGATTTGTTCATTTGAGCTCTCATTTTTGGCATTGAAGTAGAGGCTTCAGTTTCCTCCCTCTCTGCATTTGGCGTCCAAGTTTTCTTCTCATTTTTTGTGCTTTCAATAATTGATTACTTGCTATACAGGGGTTAGATTTATACATTGTGGGGGGGGGTGTTCTTTCTTTCTATAATTTACTTCAAAAAAGACCCTTCTGATTCTATCTTCTTCCTCTCTCAATGTCGGACCCCTCTATGGCCCGAATGACACCACACAATTATCACACCTGGAAAGCACACATGACCAGGTTTCTTATGTCACGTGGCTTATGGTCATGTTTGGATGAAAACCAACCTATCCTGAAGCATCCCTTTAAGATTCTTCAACACAGAAACAAAATGGATGAAGCCATGGGCTTGATTGCACTAAACCTCTCCGACAGTCTCCTATTTCACCTGGAAGGTTTGACCACTCCTAGGGCTATTTGGGGAAAGTTTTCAACCTTATTTGGCACAGTGAATGCATTCCAAAAACTTTAGCTTGATGTAGAGTTGACCTCTTTGACTCTTACTGATTTCCCCACTATAGAGGACATCTTGATGAAGTTCAAGTCTCTGCATACAGTTTTGTAGGGATGTGGGAAAATCAAGACAGATGATGAGTGTATCTTTCTGATACTCTCAAAGTTGTGAGGATGGTTTCAGATCTTTTCTTCCACTTTCTACTCCACCATAGATGCTTTGGGTACTAGACACACCATGTCATCATTTGAGACATTTTGTGATCAGTTGACATGGGAACAAGAAAAGATCCAATAGATGGATGCTTCTGGCTCTTCAAGCCAAGCATTGGTTGCTCAGTCTTCACAGGGGAAACCAAAATAGAAAGCCAAACCGAAGAAAGATTCAATAGGAAATGAGTATTCCTCCAAACCTACACAGAAAACTGATTCAAAACCACCAGCCAACCCTTCAAAGGGTAAATCTTCTTCGAAGTTTGCTGAGTCTACCTCCAAGACTAAGAAGAAATCAGTTGAGACCTGTAGCTTTTGTGGAAAGGATGGACATCCTATTTTTAGGTGTTGGAAACATTTGGAGGCTTTAGAGGAAGCCATGTAGGAGCATCACATTTTAGCCCCTTAGTCCACATCCTCCCCTGCAGGGAAAGGTCATTCTCTTACTGCACAAGCAATGACCTTTGGGCCCACCTGGATTCTTGATTCCAGTGCCTCTCACCACATGACTCACACTCAGCAGTTGGTCACCTCACTTGCTCCTTGTGCTACTTCACATATTGTTGTTGGGAACTCATCTCATCTTTCTATTTTGGGTTCTAGTTCTGTTGCATTAGCTGGGGGTTCTCTTTAGGATGTTCTTTGTGTCCCTAAAATTTTGATGAACCTATTGTCTATCTATCAGATTTTCCACTCTGGCTCTGGTAAGACAGTTGAGTTCTCACCACATGATGTGGTTATTTAGGATTTACATGATTGTGGCTACTGGGAGTGTTGACACTTCATCCCACCTATACAGATTTGATGGATTTGAGTCTTCTGATGGCACAGGTTCTTGTCTTATAGCACATGTAGATCCAGTGAGAAGACTTTGGCATGAGAGTTTGGGCCATGTCAATTACATATATCTTCAGTAGATGAGCACACAGGCACTTGTTCTTGGGCTTCCTCAGATTTCTTGCACTGATGGTGTTTTCCAGGGTTATGTTCTTGGCAAACAACATAGGGATCCTTTCCCTTAGGGATGAGCTACTCATGCTTTGGCACCATTGGAGTTGATTCATAGTGACCTCATGTCATTTCCTACTCCTTTTTCTGGTGCCAGATATGTGCTTACTTTCATTGATGACTTCTCCAAGCACACATGGGTGTACTTTTTGAAGTACAAGTCTGATGTCTTTGATTCATTTCGAGTCTTTAAGACATTTGTGGAGAAGCAATTTGGTCTTTCTATTTACCAGATATGTACAAATAATGGGGGGAGTATGTGAACCAAGCTTTCAAGGATTTTTTCTTTGAACATGGTCTTCAGCATCATTTTTTAGTGCCCTACACCCCTCAGCAGAATGGTGTGGCAGAGAGAAAGAACAGAACACTTTGGGAGATGGCTAATTATATGATACAATCTAGGTCCATGGATTTGTCTTTTTGGGTAGAGGTAGTCAATTGTGCCAACTATATTCAGAATTAGATGCCTCACAAGGCAGTTTGACACATGACTCCTGAGGAGGCTTGGTCTCATGTCAAGCCTGATGTATCATCATTTTGAGTTTTTGATAGTGAAGCATGGGCATTTGTGCCTAATGCTCAGAGGAGAGTGATGGAGCAGAAGAGCCAACACCTCATTTTTGTTGGCTACTATGAGGATGTTAAGGCCTACAGGTTGTTTGATCTTGACTCCAGAGAGGTCCTATTTTGATGGGATGTCCAGTTTGATGAGCGCCTTCCTGCAATAGATACCCAGCTCCCAGATTCTACTTCACTTACCGCTACTCCCTCATCTCTTCCAGTTTCTTTTCAAGATGATGAGGATGATGATCTTGGTGATCCCTATCTACCTCCACCACAGGATCCTCCACAGATGCATAGATGGTCTCGTGTTACAGTTGATGCTACAAGATCTCTAGTTGGTGACCCTTCCACTTCCTGTTGAACCCGGTCTCATACTGCGGGTTCTAGTCTTCTCAGTCATGCCATTTGTGATTATCCTCAGACATTTGTAGCAACAACAAGACATACTGAGTGGGACAACAATATGGAGGAGGAGTATTCTTCTTTGATGAAGAATCACACTTGGGATCTTTGTTGTCTTCCTAAGAGAAGAAAAATAGTGTGATGCAAGTGGTTGTATCGTACTAAGTTTGTTGTTGATGGTTTTAGTGATAAGTACAAGGCACATCTTATTGTGAAGGGTTTTTCATAGGTTGAGGGTATTGATTACACTGAGACATTTTCCCCTATTGCCAAGATGAATTCTATCCACCTTGTCTTATCCCTTGCAGCTTCTCAGGGATGACCCATTTTTTAGATGGATGTGAAGAGTGCATTCTTGCACGGTGATCTCACTGAGGAGATTTACATGGAGCAGCCTCTGAGATTTGTGTAGGATTCCTCCTTGGTTTGTAGACTTCGACATTCTTTGTATGGTCTCAAACAGGCCCCTTGGGCTTGGTATGAGAAGATGGACTCCTTCTTGCTTTCTATAGGATTCACCTGATGCCACTCTTATCCTATAGTCTACATTCAGTGTCTTGAGGGTGAGGTTGTGATCCTTGTGCTCTATGTTGATGATCTTCTCATCACAAGTAGCTCATCTTCTATGATTCAGGATGTTTAGCGAGCATTAATGGAGCAGTTTGAGATGACCTGTCTTGGTCTTTTACACTACTTCCTTGGTCTTTAGATTGTTCAGTCCTCTACTGGGATCTTTGTTTACCAGAAGAAGTATGCTCTTGACATGCTTCAATGCTTTGATATGCTTAATTGAAAGCCTACTCCCACACCTTTACAGTACGGTGTTACTTTTTCTACCTCTTGCACTTTTCCTTTAGTGGATCCTACATTGTATCGATAGTTGGTTGGCAGTTTGTTGTACCTAACTCACACTTGTCCTGATCTCTCCTTTGCAGCTGGTCTAGTCTCTTGGTTCTCTCATGAGCCTCATGAGAGTCATTGGCAAGTTTCCAATCATATTTTGAGATACATTCAGGGCACACTTATGTATGGCATTCATTACACATCAGGGGTTCCTCACATTGTTGGATTCACTGACTCAGATTGGGCTCGTGATGTTGATGATCAAAAGTCTACTTCTGGCTTTGCCTTTTGTCTTGGCTCTAGTCCTATCACATGGTCATGCAAGAAGTAGCATGCTCATGCACTTTCATCTATAGAGGTTGAGTACAGAGTAGCAGTGCATGCGAGCTATAAGATTTTATGGCTTCGACAGTTGATGACTGAGTTTGGGTTTCCTCCTGATCGTCCCACAGTCCTATGGTGCAATAATTAGAGTGCTATTCACATATTTAGCAACCCAATGGAGCATCAGCACACCAAACACATTGAGCTTCATATGCATTTGATCCATCATCAGATTTAGGATGGTGTTCTCTCTTTGGAGTACATTCCCACTAACGCGCAAGTTGCTGACATCTTCACCAAACCTTTTGCTTCTCCGCACTATCTTTAGTTGCATTCTATGCTTGGGGTGATAGAAGTTGTCCTTGGGGGGTCTTGTTGAGGCCTTCCTTCATGTTTTTTCAACATGTTTGTTCTATCTCTTTTTGGAGAGGGGTTTTTCCCACTAGGTTTTCTCCTTTGTCTCTGGTTTACATAGATTTCCTTGTATTGGGTACCTGATCAGGCCTTGTTGTTAGGATCCATTTCCTACTTTCATAGCTGTGCTAGGTTAGCTTACCTCCTAAGCTTTGCTTAAGGGGGGTGTTAGAGTATCTATTTATCTTCACTTATTAATTAGACCATGTTGATTTAATTATTAAGTTGTCTATGTACTCTATTTTCACTTAAGTTGTCTCTCAGGTGCATATAATTAATATTTTATATTAATTATATTGAGCAACCTAGATTTTTCCTTTTAGGGTTTTGTTCACCTTATAGGTTGAACTCTTGTAATTATTTTTTCATGAGATTGGAATACAATTTCTCTCACATTGCTGAGATTTTCCAAGCTTTGCTTTTTGTGTCTTCTGCTTCCTTCCAGCAATAGGTCATTTGCATGCAGGTGTTCTTGGCGAACTGTGAAGTTGGATTTCTCAACTTCTACAGTCACAAGGTGTTTGGGTTAGGGTTTATTGTAGAGGGTTTTTGAAAATCTTGGGAGATGCCTCCAAGAATATTGGACCTTAGGATGATTGTGGATCTCTCTAATGTAGTAGAAGCAAGGATTACAGAGAAAGTCAGGTCTGATGTAAGATCTGAGATGGTGTCGATGAAGACCAAGATAGGCTCAGAGATTGTGAGAGATATGGATGGAATTTTGAGGAACCTTGGAAAAGATCATGGTTATGAGGAAGTTTTTGAAGACTTTAAAGCCACTGGATCTATTGGGGATGACATATCTGATCGGATGGGAAGATCTAGTGAAGATAGAACTTGTATCATCTTAAAATGGAAATAGTTCCATGTTAAGAGTGTTTAGCCCTCTGAGTAAGTGGTCTGGGGTCATGTCAAGTGTCTTGATTGGTTCTTTGCATGTATTTGGCTATTCCCCCCTTGTTCTGCTTCTCTCTCCCTATTTCCAACCTATTTTTTGGCAACTTTTCCTGAGAATCTGAAGGTTTTGACTTTTTGGGTTAGAGATGACTTGAAGGGTCAAGGATGACCTAGTCCCTAACCTAAGTTAGAAAAAACCTCAACCCTAACCTAGGGCAAAGACTACCTCATCCCTAACCCTAGGTCCAATTTTCAAATTCCAGAAGTTTTAGGATGTCAGGTTTCAGAATGTTTTATTTTCCCACTTATGGGTTGGCTGTTTCAGGTTTTGGAATGGTAAATCCTTAAATTGCATTTAATCTAGTTCCATTTCTAGGGGTTAAGGTTAATTGAGATTTAATTATCCAATGTCAACCTCTCTAGAAGTTTGTGCCCTAGATCACTATAAAAGGAAGTCTTCCTCTCTCATTTTCTCCATCCACTTTCATGATCAAGGTATTCAAACCCTAAATCTAGCCATCATGGTGGTGTGATCTTCCTTCAAAATCCTTTGTTCATCTTTAAGATCCATTCATTCTCCTTTCAAGGTGGATTCCAAGAATACAATCATGTAGGTTTTAGATTTACATTTATGGTTTTGATTGTTGAGTCCAAGCTTTCATATTAATATACTAGTTTACATTTGAAGTACAATTGCATATCTATTGAATATCATAGCTTCATTGTTAGATCTACTTCTACTACTTGCTAGCATTCTCCATTTAAATTTCATTATCAAGTTTGATTCCAAACTGATGTTTGACCAAAGCAAACCCCTCATCCAAACAACAAAACCAATTTTTCTTGTAGGTCTAGATACATGACAGTGAATTGAAGTGCATATTTGGATACCCTTTTTGATGAACTTCCAGGATTTGCGAATGAATTTTCTATCAGAGCTATTTCAAGTCATGAAAAACCTTTAGTGAGGGGTAGGATCCTACCCCAGGGTAAGACCTTTCCTCTCTATCTGGGTCAAGGATGACCTACTTCCAGAAAGACAAAAGTTTTCTAGGTTTTCTCTATCTCAGGATTTCCAGTCTGGAACAGGTTGCAGAATTTTTTGAAACTATGCACAGACATCATAAAATAGTGATTTCTTTGAGAGAAGTATTTCTATTTTATTTAGTTTATATGTCCACAACATTTTCTATCACTCATAATACCACTATATACTTTTATCCCATTTAGAGAGGTGAATCACATTTCTCCTCTATTCATTTTGGTGAACCTGACATACTTACCCCTTTTCTTTTGTGGATTTAGATGCTTTATTGTTTTTATTTCTTGCATTAAGATTAGATTTATTCTATGCTCTTACATTTTAAATTCAAAAATACAAAAAAATCTATATATTGAATAAAATACAAAAACATTTCTTGCATTTCATTTACTATGAAGATTCTTAAGATGCTTTGGTGTGTGGTTATGTTCTTTATTACCCTTCTTTTAGCATCTCTTTACCATACCTATGATGTTTATGAGAGTATCATTCACTTCATTACATTGATAATTCTTCATTTTGCACTTGCTTATGCTTTTGTGAAATTGACTGATACTAGTCTTCCTACTTTCAAGACTTTCATTAAAGATTTATGTGGTAGCCTTATTACTCTTTTGGATTATGTGAAGAATTTGGTAGATGATACATCATCTTCTAATATTCCTAATCCTAATCTTATTAATCCTAATCCAATTCCTAATCTTCCTATTCCTAATCTGATTCCTAATTCTCCATCTACTATCCCTAGTTCTTCCCATATTTATGATGGGATTCAAGCTATAGTATAGGATGCAGATGTGCAAGAATTATTTGATTTACCTCCTCCTTTGATTCATGATGATATTAAAGGAAAGGGTACAAAAAATTCTTCAAAACCTATTATTCCACCTTATAAAACCTTTACTCATGAGCATGATAAACAATCACCTCCTATAGAAGCTTTACATGATATGTACACTACTAGATATAATATGATAACTAAACAAGGTTATAGAGGTTTAGGGCTTGGAGTTAATGAGCATGGTACTGGGTTTCCAGTTTATATACCCCCTAAATAGGATTTGCATGGTGTTGGTTGTTTTCAATCTCAAGTCAAGGTAGGTGATGTTGATCATCATCCTCCTCTTCATATTCTTCTCCCTACACCCACTATAGATAACATTGATACTCGTCAAGATGTAGCTAAGAAGGTGTATGTTCAATTAATGAATTCCAAAAAAAAAATCTTTAAACCTATACCAAAAAATGCTTTATCCAAGTACAAATGTCTTTTTCATTATAGTAATACACATTTACTTGCTGATTGTAAGCATTTCAAGTTATATGTTAGAGAAAGAGTTGCTTTAGGAATTATATCTCACTCTCGTGTAGTTTTACAATTCCTTCATAATTTTGATATAGGGGATTCCCCTTGATCTAATATAATATAGATTTCAACTCCTCTTGTCTCTGGACTTTGGGGCAAGAGGTGTATTTCCATCCAGTCTCCTAGGATCCATTGTGTCTTATATTGGGGCCTACTTGGTATTATTTCTATCTCTCTATGGTTTTGTATTATGTTTATAATCATCTGTAGATCTTATTCAAGATATCCTTTCTAAGACATTTGTTTTACAAAGGTATGCCTTATCTTTTTCCCTCGGGGGAAAGGTTCTTCCTTCTTTCTCTTTGTCTATGGAATTGCTTTCCTTAGCTTAGTGGTATTTGTTTATATTGCAATATTATTTCATCATATTAACAAATGTTTTGACCATGGATAAAACTTTTTATATGAGAGGTTGTTGTCCTAGGTCATCGCCTCTTCTCTATGTTACAAATTATGTTCATTATAAACCCTTACCATTTCTTTGGTGTTAGAGTTGTTTCCCTCATTCCAAAGATTCCTTTTCCTCTTCTTTGTAGGGGGCTTGAGGATTGAATCTTTCTTCCTGCCTTTGAAAGATGATATTTTATCTAAAGCACTCCTCTATGGTAGGGGTCTTAATGATAAGATCTCTTTCATTGAGGATCCTTTTTCTATGAGTGGCATATCCTTTTCATGATTATCTATACTGTTAGATGAAGGGGTCAATATCCCTCGCTAAGAATATGGTATACATTATTGCTAAACAGGATATCTCCTTGCATTGTGAAGTAGGTATCCTCTTCCTCTTCCTTATCATGTCTAGTAGATAACCACAATAAGGAGGGGGGAATATATAGGGTCTCCCTTGTACTATAGTTTTTTATTTTTATGCTAAATCCTCTGAAGGTAACACACATAAGTTGCTAAATCCTGAAGAGACACATTTTTTAATTTTCAATATGCTAAATCTTGGAAGGTAACACACATAAGTTGATAAATCACGAAAAGACACATTTTCAATATGCTAAATCTTCTGAAGGTAACACACATAAGTTGCTAAATCCTGAGGAGACACGCATTTCATATTCATAGTGATATAAGAAGGTGGATCTATGGGTATTCCAGAAACTGTCAAAAGACACATTACAATTGCAAGCATATTTTATGGGTGGACTATCAGGTTTGGTCACCTGTTTGGCTCTCCCTCCCTTGGTGATTCATGGTAAGGTGGGCATCTTACTAGGTGAGGTAATCACTTTCTCTTTTCTCTCTTTTTGCTTTCATGCTAGTAGGACTGGATCATGAAGCTATGTTATTTATAGTGTTTCTCTTGTCTTTCTTATGTAATCATTTATGCTTTTATGATAGCTTTCCAAATATGATATTAGTATGAGAAATATTTCTTAGCAAGGTTTCTTATGCTAATTGATTTGGGTTTGTTTGTCCTAACCCCTCTTTTGTGTTGTTTTTGGTTTTCTTTTCACACCCTTGTGTGTGTGTGTTGATTTAGAATCCTTATCCTAGGGGATTTTTTCCTTAGCTAAGTGTTATTTTATCTCATTGTCAATCCACTTGGATCTTTTCTTTCTTCTACTTTACCAAGAGTTTGCATCGAGTCCATACTCTTACTAAAGTGGGGGCTTAATTTATCGTCTTAAAATGGAAGCACTTCCATGTTAAGAATGTTTATCCCTCTGAGTAAGTGGTCTGGGGTCATGTCAAGTGCCTTGATTGGGTCTTTGCATGTATCTGGTTGTTCCCCCCTATTCTTCTTCTCTCTCCCTATTTCCAGCCTATTTTATCGCAACTTTTCTTGAGAATCTGAAGGTTTTGACTTTTTGGGTCAAAGATGACCTGAAGGGTCAAGGATGACCTAGTCCCTAACCTAGGTGAGGGATAACCTCAACCTTGACCTAGGGCAGAGACTACCTCATCCCTGACCCCAGGTCCAAATTTCAAATTCTCAAAGTTTCAGGATGTCGAGTTTCAGAAAGTTTTATTTTCCCACTTTCGGGTCGGTTGTTTTGGGTTTTGGAATGGTAAATCCTTAAATTGCATTTAATCTAGGTCCATTTATAAGGGGTAAGGTTAATTGGGATTTAATTCTCCAATGTCGGCCTCTCTAGAAGTTTGTGCCCTAGATCACTATAAAAGGAAGCCTTCCTCTCTCATTTTCTCCATCCACTTTCATGATCAAGGCATCGAGTTTTGCAATTCATCCATTATCAAGCATTTCATCAAGAATTTTCAAAGAAGCATTCAAGCCAACATCTCCATTCGAGTTCTCCTTTGAAGATCAAGGGTTCAAGCATTCAAGCCTTTGAAGGGATTTAGTTCAAGCATTCAAGAATCATCATTCAAACCCTAGATCTAGCCATCATGGTGGTGTGATCTTCCTTCAAGATCCTTTGTTCATCTTTAAGATCCATTCATTCTCCTTTCAAGGTGGATTCCAAGAATACAATCATGGAGGTTTTCTATTTACATTTATGGTTTTGATTTTTGAGTCCAAGCTTTCATATCAATATACTTGTTTACATTTGAAGTACAATTGTATATCTATTAAATATCATAGCTTCATTGTTAGATCTACTTCTACTACTTGCTATCATTCTCCATTTCAATTTCATTATCAAGGTTGATTCCAAACTGGGGTTTGACCAAGGCAAACCCCTCATCCAAATTAAAAAACCAAATTTTCTTGTAGGTACAGGTACAGGACAATGAATTGAAGTGTAGATCTGGATACCCTTTTCGGCAAACTTCTGGGATCTGCGAACAAATTTTCCATCGGAGCTGTTTTGGGTTAGGGATGACCTTCAGTGAGGGGTAGTATCCTACCCTAGGGTAAGACCTTTCCCTGCTATCTAGGTCAAGGATGACCTACTTCCAAACAGACAAAAGTTTTCTGGGTTTTCTCTGTCTTGACATTTCCAGTACGGAACAGGTTGCAAAATTTCTTGAAACTATGCACAGACATCAAAAAATAGTGATTTCTTCGAGATAAGTATTTTTTTTTTAATTCAGTTTATATGTCTACAACATTTTCTATCACTCATCATACCACTATATAGTTTTATCCCATTCATATAGGTGAATCACATTTCTCCTCTATTCAGAACTGATTAGTTGTAGAGATCTAGAGCTCGGATGAGTAGTAGTTATTGAATGGAAGTTTCTAATTTCTCTGGTACTTTGAGACCCAAGGACCCAATTCATTGTATTGGTGAGTTAGAAGACTTCTTTGAGCTAGAAGATATTGAAGATCCTCTTAGGGTGAGGTTGGAAAAGACAAAATTGAAAGGACATGCTTCTTTATGGTGGAAGGAATTGTAGAG
The DNA here is from genome assembly GCA_027943335.1 of Chamaecyparis obtusa. Classification (NCBI taxonomy): domain Eukaryota; kingdom Viridiplantae; phylum Streptophyta; class Pinopsida; order Cupressales; family Cupressaceae; genus Chamaecyparis; species Chamaecyparis obtusa. Next base: position 610,925 of record BSBK01001026.1, on the reverse strand, counting down.
AAACAAAGAAGATGAAGGTGAGATAAAGATCAATCAGTGGAGGTTGATGGTGGAAAAGATGAAGGCTAAGTTCATCCCCATCAAATATGAACTTGAGTTTTTTAATAAATTGCAGAAATTGAAGTAGAAGGAGAAGACTCCAGAAGACTACACCAAGGAGTTTTACAAGATAACAATTCCATATGTACATAGAGAACTTGGAAAAGAGAAGTTAGCCCAACATGTTAATGGTTTAAGATTCAATATCTAGGATGAGCTTGGTATGTTGAAGGTTAATTTAGTTGAGGAAGCTTACCTATATTCCTTGAAGGAAGAAGATAAGATGAAGAGAATAAATCATGGTAACTCCCGAGGGAAAGAGAAGCAAGAACAGTCGGTGAAAGATAAACCAAAAGTGGAAGATGGACTAAAACCTATTGAAATGAGGAAAGTAATAGGTAGATTTGGTTTAGAGGCACTTGTTATAACTATGGTGAAGAAGGAAATAGGTCTAATGAATGTACACATACAAATAAGAAGGTCAGTAATAATGGGAATGTTATAGTGAATGAAGAAGTACTGAATGAGCTCGAGAAGGAAGAGAACTTGCTAGTTCAGAGAACACTTCTTGGTCAGAAGGTGATGAAGGAACCCTGTCAAAGCAAGAATTTATTCAGAACTCGATGCAAGTCTAGAAGTAAAATTTGTAAGGTGATTGTGGATAGTGGTAGTACTAATAACCTTGTTACTGAGGAGATGGTTCAGGAACTTGGTTTGAAGAGGATGAGATGTCCTTATAAGATTAGTCGGGTACAAGATGAACATGATTTGGAGGTGAGGGAGCAATGTTTTTTTTATTTTCAAATTTGGTAGTATGCAGATCAAGTGTTATGTGATATTGTGGAGATGAGTTCTTGTCACATATTTCTTGGTAGACCTTGGTACTATGATTGTAGGGTTGTACATGATTGTGTCAAGAATGTGTTTATTGTTGATAAGTATGGCAGGAATTTTTCCTTGATTCCTTTGCAGTATACAAAACTTGGTGGAGTGAACCTGAGCTTTGATAGAAGGAATAAGTTAAAGGATTCCAAAAGGGTTATAGATCAACATTGAGAACAAACCTATGGTTTGAGAAGGAAAAGAAATCAAAAGTGGATCTCTCGAAGGAAGAGTGTGTCAGTTGAGATCTCTGAAGATTTGTATGTTAAGAATTAGTTTAGGATTTATGTGTTGAATCCTAAAAGATGTTCGTTGAGTCTTTGAGAACATATTTTTGCACCTAGGGTGTCTAATGTAGGAGAATCCTAGTGTAGTTGACAATCCTGTATCACCAAAAATATATGTTTTTTTATTTCAATAGTATCTCAGTTGAAGACCAGGGATAATTGGTCTTGGTGTGGAAGTTGGTTACTGGAGGAGTTTGGTGCTTGGTTATTGCTCGGTGATGTTCCTTACCGAATGGGTCTCGGTGTCCTTTCACCAACTAGTATTGGTTTCTCAGTGTGTTGGTTCATTGAATGGATTACTTGTTTTATCTAGCTTGGCTGACTGGTGCATTTAATTTGGGTCATGTTCCTCATGGTATGGATTGACCGTTGGATGTGTGGGGACCTAAATATCACTTGGTGCCTTGTTCTATTTTGATTTAATTCTTGTTGCAAGATGACTAATGGATAACATGTTTCATGAAGCCAACTAATGTTTAGAATTTAATTATTGTTGTAAAGTTGACTTGTGGCTAAGTAGTATATAAGATGGGCATGTGTTATTATCTAGGGCATGATGAGGATGACAATCAGGAGGTTGATCAAAGAATATCCGATAGAAGGTATGATAATTATAATAACAGAGCTAGTAGCTTTTGTGTGCTTTGAAATAAGGAGATTTCTTGGTTGCTTGAGAGCACAAGTTTAGAGTTTTCATTGAGTTTATACCAGTATCCAATGTGTTGCAGATCTAGACTAGCTAGGTGATGGTGAGATCTTTATTGTATTGCTGATGTAATTGGTTGTAACCAAGAATTCTTACAGCTCGACATGTTGAATGTAATGGTCATTGATTGATGAATATATGATTTGTTTCAATGTATATATGTGTTGGGTTGTTTTGTTCTATTGTGTTGATGTTGGCTGCAAGGTTTGGAATTTCCTTATTTGGATCCTCCATCCTTGACTACGTCACTAAGGGATCATCAAAAGGGGATGGATCAATGGATGATGTTGGTAAAAGAGTGTCAAGTGGAGACTTAGGTTGCAAGGAAGAAGGAAACATAGTATCTTGTGGTATGAAACCTTTACCATGCTTAGAGACTTTTGTAAGAGGATCTATAGGAACCTTGATACCTTTCTCATTAATGTCGATTCCCAACCCATTGTAACCTTTTTGATTAGTGATATTATATCCTACATTGTAATTAGATTTTAATATAGAACGTGAAGGTGATTCATCTTGAGCTTTATGGAAATGTGTGGTATAAAGTGGAATAGAAGGAATATGTTTGAATTGTTCCTAAAATGTGTTGTCATTGATGTCAACATATGTTTTAGAATATTTACTTAACTATATTTGATGTTGTAGTAATATTGGTTAAGACAGTAATAGGTAGAATCATCATGGTTATACGATCTATGTATGACATGTTTGACTTGGCGAGCTTGGATTTATGGGCAAGATGGAACTTAGATCTTATATCTAAGATCACATGCAATAATTTAATTAGAGGAATAAGTTAGAACAATTTTGGTACAAACTGGTCATAGGAACAAAAATAAAGGTCTATGGAAGATTTAGTCTCTAAATTATTATGTTTTCTTGCATGCGAGATGGATTCAGGTTATTTGAGTTTAGGATATGATAGAAGACTCATTAAGGAATAATTTCCCTTATTCCTTGATCACCTCACTCTTAGTGAGGTTAGCTATAGTGTGTGACCTTGCAAAGTCTTATTTAGTTCCGACCTATGGGATTTGGCATGTTCTACCTTGTGTGAAGATAAGTTATGGACTATGGAGTAATTTTGGCCGACTGATGTTTTTTATTTTCTTGTCCAAGATCCTATGTGTATCTTGACAAGAGTTTATGTAAATTATTATTTTTAGGAAATTCCTAATTGGTATCAACCTAATAAATCATTTGTATCCTATATAAATGATTAGAATAAGTGATGTGAAGAGTGTGGGTGTAAATGTGAATGTGTGGATGTGAAGGCTACTGATGTAGAGAAGGCAATGTGATTATTGTACTTCATTGGAATTTTTTTAGCAAAGGAGTTGTTGTTAGTCAGTTCATTATCTATGATCAATATATTTATATACTTTCATTTGGACAGTGGTTCCAGAAGGTGGGTTTAACCTTTAGAATGTGGATTTAACCTTCACATTGGGAATGTTTCTTCGAGCGAAGAAAGGGTCATCCTATCAACTCCTAACAGGGTTGTTGACTTGATGATAGGAGTGTGTATTGGAATTAGGAGAGATAGGTACTGAGAGGGGAGGGGTGAATCAGTACCTTCAAAAATTTTACTTCTAAAATGCTTCAGATCTATAACTGTGTACTGTGATAACCGATCAAAATAACTTGAATATAATTACATAAATCAATCATCTAGTTAACTTGAGAAAGTAAAAAACATGAAATCAATATGAAAATCACATAACACAAGTATTTTGGTAATGCAGAAACCCTTGTAAGAAGGTAAAAACTGCGGTGGGGATGACACCCACAAATTCTTCACTACTACAGATAGAAAAGGTTTGCCTGTTAAGGCTACAAGTTTTGATCACTTCTGGTGATCTTACCCTATTAGGAGTAACATATTATATCAACTAGATCTACCTAGTTATAGGATTTAAACAACACTAATGAAGTGTGTACTTGGTTAAGATATTTACATAAGACTGTTAAGTCTACTCTGTTAAGAGATTTATAAAAAACTCTATCACAATTGTCAAAAAGTAATAGGAAATTATCTGCTAGTTGACAACTCAATAGTCTGAAATAGATCTATAAGTGCTCATCAAAATATCACCTTATCTATGATGGTTCTCTACTCTGTTCTGCTTGGTAGCCTTCTCTGATTCTGCTCAATCTGATATCCTCTGTACTTTGTTCTGCTCAGTAAACTAATTGTCTTGAAGTTAGGCAATGTCTTCAAGTGCTCTGTGATTCATATATATTAGTTCACCAACCTCATAAAATGTTGCTAACATACAAAATATATAGTGTTCTATTTTTGCCACTTTAACAAAAATTAGGTTACAAGAATAATCATAACCCTAAGATCTATAGTGAAAAATAACCTAGATCAACTATTACAATAAGATAAGCATTATATTTAATGAGTATCTTTTACAATAAATGCTCCTTGATCTTGGTAAACTATTTTATGATCTGTTGTAACCATTTTCATAGAAGAATGTACCATTTTAGATTACTATGCCATTTTCTATGATCATCGGTTAACACTGTATAATTTGCTCGATGTATACTGTGATGCTCGGTGTTTACTATCCGTCAATGTCAGTGTTGCTGGTGCTCGGTAAACTATGTGATGCTCGGTGTAAAGGCTTTATCTAATGCTCTATCTTACTTCTGGTTATCAACCAACTCAATATAAGTAACCGACTGACCTGTTTACTATCCTTTGATACTAATGACAACCTTAAATGCTCAATAGAGATTAATAGTGTGTCCTTTAACAGGGACTTTGTATTGTTTGTATTTATCTTCTCCTAATAGGGAAATATCTTTTAACTAATATACTTTATTACTAGTGCATTATTTGTAGGTTCCATCCCCACTAGGGTTTTTCCCTTAACAAGCTTTCCTCAAAAATAATTCTTGTTTTTTTTATTTGTGTTACTTTTGAGATTTCAATATTTGCATTTACTATTTTGATATGAAAAGATAAAGTTTTACATTAAGGACATACAACTGACTCACCCTCCCCCACCTCAGTTGTATCCAACAATTGGTATCATAGCTATTGGTCCTTAGAGAGAAAGCTTGACCACTTGAGGTGATTTGCAGATGGCTTGTAATAGGAAGGACAATCCTAAATTTGATGTTGAAGACTTTGACAACTAGAAGTGTGTGTGTGAATTGTGGTGCATGTTATCTTGCAAACATAACAATTCTATAACTCATTAGATCAATTTTTAGTACATAAAAATAAATCAAAATCATAATAATTGAAACCGAATTATAGCTTCCTAGTCATAAAGAGTTTGATCTAATTGTTAGTGCCCTTAGAGTGTGCATAAGATCAATGACATTACAACTATGAAATGGAAGATTCAAATGAAATGCATTTAACATGAAAGAAATTAAAAGGAATTAAGATAGAATTAGAATGAATAATTGATGCAAGAAATAGAAGAATTGATCTAGATTGAAAATAGAAGCACTCTGCTAATTAAATAATCTAGATATGAAATGAATTAAATGAGCTTGGTTATATAGATTTCCTCTTGGAGGGAAAGATTGAATTTGAATTCGATGGTTGAGATTAATACATGATGAATGGTTGATATTGATTCTCACTTGATCCATGTGAGTGATCCTTGTGATTAACTCCCATTGGTTGGAATTAACTTCTTTTTCCTTTTGTGGGGTTGAGAGGATAATAGGACAATTAATTAATTCACATTAATTAATATCACTAGCCATAGGTATTTTTGAGTTTGATTTAATTAAATGACTAAGACAATTAATTAAGGAATTATTCTTGATTATTGATAATAGATGCTTGATAATTGATGAATTATGTAATTAAACTGATCTAATTCAAACCCATAATTATGCTTGAGATTAGCTTGATTGTCTGATCACTTGATTGATATTTAGGGGATCTATTTTAGCTAGACCATTTTGAGGTGATTACATTTTCCCCTCTTTGAATCGATGTGCGAGAAACGCGTTGATTCAAAGAATATCTAATGTTTGATGTTGATCTGATTTTTATTGAGCAAATAGTTTGATATGATGTGATAAAACTATTCTTGATTAGAAATTGATTCCGAACTTGATTTAACAAAATATAATAGGAGATGTGAAGATACCAATTTTGAACTTGATTGGACAAGAACCAATCATACCAACTTCAAGATTGAGTGAACAAAGATTGATAGAATATTTTGATAGATTAGAAACATTCAAATTGATATGGAAATTGATGAATTTGAGATGCCCTTGACATTATGATTCTATTTGATTTGATGATTAGATTTAATTCTTATCTTGATAGATGATTTCAAAAATTTGATACATCAGATTTGTTTGACAAGATTTTTGATGATCTAGATGCAAGAATGTGTTGATTATGATATATAATGCCCCCTCGGGAGTGAGATCAAAATTTGGTAGAAAAGTTTGAATGAATTTGGATGATAGTTTAGAAGAGTTTTAGAAGATTGGATTAATTTAGCATTGAGAAGGAAGATTGATTTAGAAGAAATTTTGATTGAGCCCCTGATAATGATATTGTAAAGATAGTGATCAATAATGAAAGAAAGGATCTTAGATATGATTCTTAACCATATTGAAGATATATTTCCCTTCTTGAGGTGATTTTAATCAAGTCAAATAAATGGAAGAATGAAAGGATGAAAATGAATACCCCTAAAATGATATGCAATCTTCCATGAGTGTTTTTCTTTTGATCTTTTTGTTATTATTTATCTTCATAGAGCTTTTGTTAGCAGTAAGTAAAAATGTTGGTGGCTTTCAAAGTCAGTGATCAATTAGAGTACTTGCCTATGTTAGTGTTATAAAATAAACAAGAGTTTTGTATGTTCTTGTGTGATGATTATGTTGTCTGCAATGACTCATACGTTCATATCCTTGGAATAAATTTTTGATGTACCTGTAATGACCCTTTATCATTCATATCCTTGGGTAGATTTTACTGATTTGCACAATAATAAAAAATTGCTCGATGAAAACAAACAAGGAAATAGTTCTCACAAAAAAAAATCAAAGAAAAAGATCATGCCCCCTATCTTTGTTCCTCTAGTCCATAGACACATCATTGAGTTACTTGGGAGACATGATTAGCACAAGTTATGATAAGTTTATCTATGATAGGTGGTGTTGAGAAAGACCTTTGATCGATTGTATTTTTTTACTTTTTCTTTACGATCATTGTTTGTTTAATGAGTGTTGAGAAACACTATTTCTTGAGTGTGTAGATGTATAGAAACATCATTGTGCAATTTTTATTGTATCTTTGCATTTGGGATCTTTTTTTCCTTGATGAGTGTTGAGAAACACTAATGTTTGAGTGCATGGGTGTTTAGCAACATCACTATGTATTGAGTGGTATTTAGAAATACCATTGTGTGTTTAGTGATGTGAATAAATATTGTCTTTGTGATAATGAGGTGGTAGAACACCTGATAGCTATGAGGTAATGAGGTTGATTCCACTCAATAAAATGGGTGTTGAATTGGAACTAACTCCACAGGATAACTAGGAACTTGCCCCCAGGTAGATACAATTGTCCTAAGGACGCGATGTGGATTGACTCCAAGCTGGGATGATAGGACACCAAACTGACTGAGATATACACTGAGATGCAAAGAATATACAAGATATGTACAAGCCATGATGATATATGCAAATGAAAATGCTGAACAATTGATAAACAAAATTTGGATTTTTAATTTTATGATTTGTTTGGATTTTTAGAGATTTTAAGATTTTTTTGGATTTTAAAAAATTTTAAATTTTTTTAAATATTTAGATTTTTTTTGGATTATTTCAAACTTTTAAGATGTTTCTAGATTATTTCAGGAACATTTTTCCACTTTTTAGATTTTTAGAGATTTTACCATTTCTAAAGAAAGACCTCATTGAACTGCCTGCAATGTTTAGAAAGGTGTAGGAAATTTGCAAATGGATAAGCAAGTTGATGGAGGAAAAGCGGATAGGTCATAATGGATGAAGCACATGAATGTGACCCTCAAGGATAGTCTCCTCAAGATTACCAAAGCTAGGGAAAAAAGGATATAGCAATGTGAAGCATTTTTTGGATGAGAAATGAAAGCCAATGATGTAGTTCTAGATAGTATATAGGACAATGACCTAATGTCATGAAAGTAGGTGGTCCAAAAGAGTGGACATGTCAAGAAGTTTTTAAGAAACTATTTTTCATTTTGATCAAGACCAAGGGACCAATTTGGATAAGATATGGATAGGATAACACAATTAGGATAAGGGGTGAATGAAGGCTATGAGGAAATGATGTGGAATTATGGCAAGGATTCTCAAGATAATAAGGACTGGCTTAGGATAAGAAAGATCATGATAGGGAAGCATGGATGCAAGAAGTTGATGAAAAGGATAACAAATGTTAGGAAGCATGATGCTCATGGATAGCTCAACCTTGTCAAGATCAAAGGTAAAAGAGGAAATATGGATACAAGTTGAATAGATGCATGATGGAGGTTATGGTGGATAAGATTGCATGGATAGAACTTTCCTCAAGGATAGAGTACAAGTTGAAGGAATTACACATGATGCATGTTTTCCAGGTTTTCATCAAGGTACTTGTCCAAAGTGCCACAAGAAGTGATTTTCACCATAGGACAAATTTGTTTCTCTTTACTTTTACTACCAAGGTGCCTATTTACCAAGTTTTTTCCAAGGCACTTTTTCTCTTTTTTTTTTCATTTGTTTTTGGTATTTTTCTAATTTTTGGAAGGAAATCAAGCCTCTTTCTCTTTGGATAATGATCCTTCTAAGGATATGTTATGATGGGCCAAGGCCACTGGAAGGTATGCTCAAAGATGTTAATGGGGTGATGATGGGGAATAATATGGAAGATACGGGAGATGATAGCCAATGATTTATACAATGGATTGGATAAGAGGCATGAAAGGATAGGGGATGGAAGGATAGTAGGTAGGTGTTGGATATTGGATAATGTATTGAAATATTTACACAGGGATGGGTGGATAGGATGACAAGATCAACATTAAAAAACACCTCGAAGAGTGGTAGATTTATGGAGGAAAAGTGGATGGAATAGCTTGAGGCTTTGATGTAGGAGAAAGATGGAAGGTGTTTGGAAGGAGATGGAGAAAAAGCCTTTGGAATCTTGGATGCCAACTTTGATTTTTCTTTTGTATCCAAGTCCTTTAAATAGACTTTGGAATCCACATCGCTTTTGATTTTTCATTTCTTTTAGATGCTTTATCATATACTTCTTCAATGATGGATTTGGGAACCCATATTTTCCTTGATTTATTTCTTTTCTTAGTGGACCCTTGTGGTCTCTTGAATATTTCTTTTGTCTTTGTATTCACATGTCGATTAGACTGGATATAGTGATCTTCATATATAAGTGGATTCTTAGATCTTCAATTTCTTTGTTTGACATCCAAATTGCTTCCAAAAGACTTGGGCAGTGTAAATGAATAGGGTTGATATGGCAGGATCATATGGATGGGTGGATATGGAGGGTTTAAGAATTCATGTCTTTGTTGATCTTGAGAAGAGATAGGGTAAGTGGATGACAAGCTAAGAGTGCTAGGCATAGTGGATGGAGGGATATAAGGATCCAATATAGATGGAAGATATGAAGGTTTCAGCTTTGGGATATAGGGACCAAGGATGGATTTTGGGGATAGTGAAGGTTGATTCTTATGTAAAAATGGAGGGAGATAAGGTGTGAAAGGGATATCAACATCTTTAGAGTGAGCTGCATAGAAAAGTCTCTCACCTTTAGGATTCATCTTTATACCAATGGGCTCATGAATAGATTTAATAGGAACAAAAGAAGATTGATGGGATTTATTCTTATTCCAAGGATTAGGAAGAATGGGGGATTTTTGAGGTGGATATGGAGAAGTGTGACAAGGAGATGAGGGGGTGCTCCAATCTTGACAAGGATCTTTAGATGGTGTACAAAGGGTACTTTTCTCTTGATTTTCAATAGGCTCATTAAAGAAGGTGGAAAGGATAACTTGATCTTTCTTAGGAGGTGAATAAGACATAGGAGATGGAAGGCTATGTATCTCTTGAGGTGAAGGGATATGTTCTTGGAAGAAGTGAAATGGGGTGACAAAATAATCATAGATTTATTGTGATATGGAACTTTGGTCAACTATAGGATAAGAATGGAGGGTATCTTGATATTGATCATTATTAATATTTGTTTCTTCACACTTTGAATTATCCTCTTGACATGGAGCCACTTCTAAGGATGAGGTAGGAGTTTTGATCTACATAGGAAATTCTTGAAGAGTCGATGAAGAACTACTTAGAGTATGCATGGTAGGAATGGTAGAGCATGAAGGTTTGTGATCTTTGATTTTGGAAGCATTGAAAAGATTTCCAGCTAGATGTAGATTAGCTTGGATTTATTTTAGAGGTATACCTTGAGGGTATACATAATTAGCATGAAAAGCATTAGGTTTTTTTTTGATGTAGGCATGTTGGTTAGATTAGCTTCTTAAGGAAATGCATGAGTATTGGAAGAAGTAGATGTGGAATGAGAACCACTACTATACATAGGTTCATGAGTTTGACCTTGCTTGAGATTAGCATCTTTGTATTCATTAGATAATTCATTAGGATTTTCAACTTCAATGATGTCGTCATCAATGACATCTTGGATTTTATGTTTCAACTCTACACAGTCTAAAGTCTTGTTCTCATTATTTTGATGATAGGCACAATAGTTTCTTAAGAATACAAAACCACATGAAGTGATTTGAGGCAGTGTGATGAGATTGTGTTCAAGAATTACTTGTAATGCTGATTTATAAGATTATCCCAAAGGAGTGAAGATTATCTCTAAGGGATTATTAGGTTATTCTTGATGTTATTTTAGATAAAGAAGACTCTCAAGTGAACACAATATATCTATTTCTTCATTTTCTTGATAAAAGATATGATCATCATTAGATTGTGGCATAGCCTCTTGATCAAAGATTGGACTATCATGCATCGGTGCCTCCATGTTTGAAGGATATAGAGACATGTGGATATCATTCTCAAAGAGGAAAGTATAGATTGATTGTAAGGAATACATGTTTGATGGGGTCTCCTTTTCTTTCTTCATTTCTCAAATTTTTGGTTGCAAAGATCGACATTGCTTAATGAGGATGAAGATAGATTGATCATCCATGTTGTGATTGTTGTGATTTTCTTGATTAGATAATGGATGAGAAGATTTAATGCATTATTTCAATGTGTGATCAGATTGAGAAGACCAAGGGGATGGAATAGAAGAAAAATTAAAATCCAAAATTTTCATTTTTTTTTGTATTTTTCTATGTTTTAGTAATTTGGATATTTGGAGGTCTTCTTCTCACTTTTGATAGTTGAGACATTCGTTGGTCTCAAAAAATGGGCTAACCAAGGGACGCAATTTTGAAATTAAAATTATATTTCTTGATTATCTTTCCGATGATGAAAACAGTTCGCAATTTCAATCACCGAGTCAAAATTTATGCCTTCTCAAAGTTGGGGTAAATTTTTTTGGAATTTTTTGAAATTTTTAGAATATTTTATGTTAACCAGATCCGATTAGTCTTGGAAATGATGAAATATGGTATGGATCATGAATATTTGGTAATCCAAGCATTGATATGATAAGAAAGTAGGTATGCAAGGTACACTCTAGGTTGACTAACTGTAATGACTAAACTTGTCAAAGGGGCCAAAAGGGTATCCAAAAATACAAATATCAAGGTTCTGACAGGTGTGTAAGTACTTAGTATCTTATATGTGACCCTCTAAATGCAAGTTGACAAGGTATTTTATGAAATACAATCTAGAAAATTTTGGATACGATCTTTCTCCTAAATTCGACCCAGGATTGACCAAATGTAACACTTCTCCCAAATGTGACCTAGGATTAACTAGATGTGAGCTTATTTTTACCAACTATGACCCGAGATACCAAAAGAGACTCTAAATACCATATACAACCTTATGATGATTGGTCCGAGGGAAAAAAATTGTCAAATATCAGGATTTTTTTGTCAGATTCTAGTGGGTCTGAGTGTTTGAAAATGTTTGATTGTTCATTAGGGATGTTTATATTTCATTTTAATTCAAACACATCAAGAAGAGTTTTTTTAGACCTCAAACAAACCTAGTTTCCCTATGAACTTGGCTTAGATTCAAAATGCTTGTTTACTATCTTAGGAACACACTCAAAGACTCCTTAGGATATGACGATCCAACAACACCCAATGGATGTTGAAGGCCATATTAGCTAAGTAGTAGCATCTAGGAGGGCTCTATATGGTTAACTTCTTGGGGAAATTACTATTTTCCTTGCACAAGCATTACTAACCTTTTAGGAGTAATCTAGGTGATTTTTAACATAGAGGATTTTATGAGGGCATCCATTCATAATTGTTTCACATAGTCCTGCAAGAGAGATTGAGGCCTATAGCCCTATGAGTACTTGAATTTGTGTAGTCTCACAAGTGATATTGAAGTAGCTCCACTCTACACAAGATCCAAGCATGTCCAAGGAATGATCAACTCATAATTCCAAGGACAAAACTAACTATGTTGTCTGAGATTTTCATCTCAAGGAAGGATCTTTATTATAATGAGGTGGAAGGGTTGGCTTCTACTTTTCCTCACTTGGGTCCTTCCCAATAGATTTTTACCTCAACTGAAAAGTCCTCTTAAGATTATGACAAGAGAGTAAAGAGGATTCGTGACTTAGGAGTCTAGATTTATGATTCTCCACTAGGGAGAAGAGCATACTCTCCTATCCATCTTGTTTTCTCCTATCAAACACATCATGCAAAGTATTGTGAATTTACTCCAAATTTGACCTTAAATCAAAATTAATGTTTGAGTTTCTAATTTTCCCAAAGGGAAAAGAGCATAATCCCCAAATCAGACCTCACATTGTACTTAAATTCCTATTAAATCAAGAAAGACAAGCATAGTATTTGGTTGAATCCATAAGGAAATCTGCAAAACCACACATTAGTAGTTTGAATTCTTATCTTTTTGCAATTCTTTGACAAGAATAATATTTTTCAAAGCATCCTGTAAACAATGTTAAGCTTCTCTAAAATCAAGCACATGCATCAAATTCGCCCATTAGTTGTTTAAAATCAATCAATTATGCAAGTTAGAACACCAAATGCAAAAAAGGAACCTTCCTAAATGTGAGCCTTCCCAAAAACAAGCAAAGCTTTACCAAACGTGATTAAGAAAACTGAAAGCGAGTAAGGATTTACTAGATGTTATCTTGTTTACCATATGCTATCTAGGATTCATCGGATGCTATACTTCCTAGATGTGATCTAGGATTTACCAGACGTTATCTAGGATTTACTGGATGCTACACTTCCCAAATTTGACCAAGGATTTACCAGATGTAACCCTAGATAACAAAAAAAAATATTAATCATGAAAACTTGCTAAAAAATGGTAAAAAATATGGGGCTAGGCCCCATAGTAGGCGCCATAAATGTGTGTAAATTTTTGTACATGTTATCCTTCAACACAACACTTCAATAAGACATTAGATTGTTAGCTTCTCAATCAAATGTAAAATCAATGAAACTAAGAAAATTCATCCTATTTCTCTCTAACTAAAAAGTGTTTGTCTAAATCTTATTTTTCCCTTAGATTTAGACTTCAAACAATGACATTACACTACTAGAATGATAGATTCAATGCAACTTAGCTAAGAATTTGAGAAATCAAGTTAAACTATGATATTCCATTAATTCATTACCAGTTTAAGCTATTGAATTGAAATGTGAGTTAATAATTAAGCTATGAAATCAAAATGACAACATGTAAGTATGAATGCAATTAACTAGGTCATTTGTGAGTTTTATAGGAAGAACAAGATGATGACACATTTATTGTGCCTAGGAATTGATTATTAGATGATTACAAAGAATAAGGAAAAGATTTTTATAGAAAGTGATTTACCTAATGCTACTAATAATGAAAAGAAGATTTTTTCTTGCAATATGGTTGCAAGGGGAGCTTTGATAAGTGCACTATCTGAAGAGCATAATTTACAGAAGTTAAGGACCTTGATTCAACTGATGAAATTTTGGGAAGACTGGAAGAACTTTATGAAGGAGACAAGTACACCAAGAAGGTGTAATACCCCCAAAATGGGCTATAGGTTCATTAACCTCCTATATCAACACATCGAACAAAATCGACATCAAAGTCCTAACCTAAGGCACATCTGAACATCATCGAATTCTAATTGATTATCATAAGTTCTACATCAGGGAATATTCCTAGCAATATTCCTATTTATCATAATTATCTTTAATTTAATGATTCTTTGGTGATAAATCCAATTTATCCTAAAGTTTGATTAATTGAATATTCTCAATATTTAATTAATTAGATTTAATTCTGCCACTTAATTGTTTAATTGAAGTTAATTCTATTTATTCCTAAATTGTATTATTTAATTTTGACAATAAATCCAAAATCATATGAATAATTGATTAAATTCTTATTTAATTAATTAAAGCAAGTTGTCAATTTTTAATAATATTATTTTTGAATAAAAGTTTGAAAAATAATTGATTAACCCATAAATCAATTGTTTTATTTTTCAAAATCAGTTAAGTTGGAAATAAATCACTTTATTATTAAATTAATTCATAAATAAAACATGCACAATCACAAAAGAAGATAACTATCAATTATCAATTAAAGCTAAACTCTATTTTGAGTTGAACTCTGCTTTTGCATGTTTTTGTGAGTTAAATATTCTTTATTTAAAAATAACTCAAAAATCAACCTGAGTTATTTGAGTGATTTATGACTTTCTTCCATGCATCCTCAAAGCCCTAGATTTCTATAAGTTAAGGCTTCAACTAATCTAAAATCATCTCATAATTGTGCAAACTTATGCTGGCAAATTGGTGTCTGAAGAATTGGAGCTTCTTTCACAAATCAAACAACTTTGTGAGATCATTCATATTTTAGCATATCATATTAGAATTTCATTTCTAGATTAGCATATCATATCAGTTTTTACATATCATAGATTTCATATCATTTTTCATCTTATTGCATCTAAAATCCAAAAAAAATAGATTAATTGCATTCATTCCATATCTAGATTTTGCATTC
This sequence comes from Chamaecyparis obtusa, assembly GCA_027943335.1. Classification (NCBI taxonomy): domain Eukaryota; kingdom Viridiplantae; phylum Streptophyta; class Pinopsida; order Cupressales; family Cupressaceae; genus Chamaecyparis; species Chamaecyparis obtusa. Next base: position 595,847 of record BSBK01001026.1, on the reverse strand, counting down.
AAATCCTTCATTTAGGTGTCATCAAGGTCACTGATCTCAGTATAATCTGAGAATACATACTCACATCTACTAGAAGGCAGTAAATCACTTGGTTAGTTTAGTTTTTCATTTATTGCATGATTTCAATTTTAGCTAACCTCTAATGTTTTACTGAAGTGTTGTGTCTACAGAATAGGTACAAAATCACAGACACATTTTTGGCACCCACCATGGAGCCCTGATAGGGGTTTCCAATTCAATTCTATCAATTTCTATCTTTTCTTGTCATTTTCTAAGCCAAAGCTATAATTTTTAAATTTTGTCCGTATAATTTTCGTACGTGTTTCTGACAAAAGTCGTACCATACTACACCCACTTTTGTATGATAGTTTATTTGATTGAGGATCATTTATGACTGTACACATTATCATTTTAAAGTTAGAAAGTCATATGATCTGACACCCAGTGTCATACGCATTTCTGGACTGTTGTATGGAAACACACCCACTATCGTATGAGTTTTGGCACCAAGTTTTAATTGTCATTTCAATTTTCAGGGCAGTTTGTCAAATTTGATTTTCAGATTTTAACTAACAGCTAACCTTAACAATTGAAATTCTCTATTTTTGATTGATTTTCACTAGTTTTCGATTAGAAAAAGTGCAAGAATTGCTAAAAGCAGGTAAGAATCTACTAAGCACATTGTGAGGAATTTAGGTAACCTTCTCAGTTGATAACATTTTGATTTGGACTAAAATGAACATCTTGCATGTCTAGCTTGAGTGCCTTTCTTTTCCATATCACACATTTCATTTGGGCTCTAAAAATGAACATAGATTTGCTTTCAGCATCTTTGTTACACATAGTAAATAGGCCCTATGAACGCTATTCATGGCTCTTGAGAGAGTGAGTTTGCAGTGAAACTCTTCTCAACGAAGGAACCCTTGTAGGTAGGGAGGATACTGAGGGAGTCTCACGTTCCACTAGATCCATGTGTCTTCAAGTTTTGATCGAGGCATTCTCTCTCCAAAGAGGTTGATAGACCATAAGGGGTTGATGTCATAGATCTTTGTGAGATAATCTTGGTCTTAGCGTGTTGGATTAATCTATCTTCTTTGTTTGGGTTAAAAGTGAAAAGGCTAGGGGATTATGCTCTACTTCCTTTTTGGATAGTACCAGAAACCCAAATCCTTGAATTTGGAACCAATCTCCATGTGGTATATCTTGTGAGTCACCTTTAGAGAGGGTTAACCATAGTGGACATTCCCTTAATTGGGTCAACCACGTTGACAGAACCTCAAGCGGTAATAGCCATTTTCATCATGGTAGTGACAGCCGCTATATAAATGTCCTTGTGGAAGAAATCTTCATAGGTGTGGTTCATTATTGGGTTGTCAGATCTCCCTAGTAGCTCCTGATTGATTAAATTCTCAGACTGTGTCAAAACCCTGGTGCATTGAGATTGGAGTTCACCCCTTTGGATCATAAAATTTGTAGAGTCAAACCATTACTAAAAATCCTAGAGAGGCCAAATTTTCATTTTTCTAGGGTATATGTGCGTTATTGCAAAACTTTTTAGAACATACACAATTAGCACTTCGGAGGATTAGAACAAATAAAAGCACTTGATTGTTCATGCACAAGGTTTCTTTTTCCCTTGTTCATTGTTTTTAGACATGCTTGAAATCACTTGCTTGCTATTTTGCATGCTTTCTTATCTATCTGGTTAATGAAAACAAACAAATCTATTACCATCCTCAAATTTGGACATTGAAATTTGCAAAGAAACCAAATCTAAAAACTCAAAATTTGCAAAAAATGAAGTAAAATTCTTTTCTGGAGTCCACTGTCATCTAAGTCAGTCATAAAGTCATATGAGTTTTGGAAAGAGTCATTTCATTTACTCCTAAGTGTCGTATGATACCAGGTACATTGTCGTATGAGTGTTTCTGCCAGTCATTTTCAAAAATCAATTTTTTGTTGTCAACTGTCATACGAGTTTAGCAATTGTCATTTCATGCCATACCCACTGTCGTACGAGTCTGCAGGAAGTCATTTGAGAAGTTTTGAAAAATTGCCAGAAAGTTTTCAAAATTGCTAAATATCCAGTATTTCAGCCTATTTCCAGAATCTGTCAAATAAATCACTATGTCAGGTATAGAGTAGCAAGCTATTGAGAATCCAATCATTATCCCAAAGTGATCTTCTGAATCTGATCCAACCTTCTATTTAATCAATTTGAGTCTTTATCATCTTGTGTCAAAACCTTGTCATTACTATCAATCTTAAAAAATGACTAAGTGTTGTGATATCTTGTCTGCTATCTTTTGGGCATCTACCCATACATCCAGGGCACACTATCCCTCATCTAATTCATATCTATAATTCAATCAATCAAACCTTGACAAGGTTGTATCATCTGATCTTCTTGATTCAATTCATTCTTTAGTTGTCTTCATCTTATTCTTTTGCTTCACCCAAGGTTAATGGTGGAAACTAGAGCTTCCTCTCACAAGAAATCTGGAGAAGCATCCCAGACCTTACCTATTACCGCTACCAAGGGTCCAACTCTTGAACAACTCTATAATTTGGGTCTTTACAAAGATGACGGTCTTGGTAACTTTTGATTAAAAATTGGTTATGTACCTCCTCCATCAACTCACAGAGGCAATCAACAAACTCCTCATCAATCTATTCCAGAGAGTCCACAAACTCCTACCATGTCTCAAGCAGGGACAAACTTTGGCTCTCAAAGAGCTCAATCTCAACATGGTGCAAATCAGGAACCCACACCTGAAGAAATTGCTCAATATCAAAACGATGATAACTTCAAATGAATGATGAAGCATTTCTTGAAAGAAGACAAAGAGGCATACTTTTTACAATTGGCTCATCAAGGAGCTAAACTTCCTCCCAACTTTAATGTTGAAGATATCATTACACATGAGGAAGAAACTCCACTCACAGCTATGATGAAATAGATGCATGCCATGCAAGTCAAGCTTAATAACCTTGAGAAAGAAAAGGAACCCAAGGAGTTCTCCATGGAGGCCCTATGTACTTTTCCATTCGACAAAGACTTGTACATGCCACCATTCCCAAAAAGAGTGGAGATGCCTAAGTATGATAAGTATGATAAGTATGATGGACACTTAGATCCCCAAGATCATGTCAGAGAATTTTGTACACAATCTATGGAGTTCATGCATGAACCAACCTATCTTATGCGTCTCTTTCCTCGATCTCTAGGGGGAGCAACCATCCACTAGTTCTCTCGATTGCCTTCTACTATCAAAACTTTTGAGGATTTGATCAAATTGTTCTATCAGCAATACTCCTACAATATTCAACATCCAATCACCATGATCGATATATGCAATCTCAAACAATATCTAGGGGAACCATTCTTGACATGTCTTAAGAGATAGAGGAAGAAATTCTCTCTATGTGCTAGGCCTATTCCAGAAACTGAAAAACTGGAAATCTTCATCAATAATCTTGTCCCAGAGATCAACTATCCTTTACAAATGCAAGATCATACATCTTTTGATAAAATGGTTGACAATGCAATCAAAATTGAAAAAGTACTTGTGAAAAAAAGAGAAATCACACTTCAAAAAGACAAGTATGAATCAGGATCCAGTCTTGAAGACAAGAATAGAAACTGGAACAAGAATAAGGGCATCATCACATATGGTGTTGTTGATACTATCCATGCCCCATCAAAGGCACAAGATTTCAATCTAACTATTGGTACCCAAGCCATAAAAGCTTCCAAACAAAAGGTGCCTAAATCATCTCAGAAGAAGCTAGATTATAAAAAGTGGTCCGCTGATAATAAATAAACGTTCACTCCTCTTAGAGAATCTTTAGAATTAGCTATGATAACTCTGCTAGCCAATAACATCATCTCTTTGCCTAAGATTCAACCATCTGATTTTGAGCCTAAACCAAAATGGTGGAGAGAGTGAATTCTATGATTTCCATTGGGGTAAAGGTCACAAAATGCACAACTGCCTACGCTTGAAACATACTATTCAAGATCTGATTGATAAGGGAGATATCACCATTGATAATCATAAGAGCAATAATGATCATATAGCATTCATAGAACCATTTCCAAAACATGGTCAAGAAGTCTCATCTTCTCAACCTAATATGGGGGCAAAGGTCAATTATGCTTACCCAGGAAATAATGTTGTTATCAATATGGTTGAACCTTGTCTCTCTGAACATTGCAATGTCATCACAATTGTGTGAAGAGATAGAGATCATTCTTTAGCTAATGCAGTTACTAGATCACAAGCTCAGGCACATCTAAATAGACAAATCCCAGATTCATCAAATGTCCCTAAGATGCCCTTAAATCTTTCTTCCACTTCCAAACAGAAGGCTATTTCTAAATCTTCCAATTCTAAAGATACAAGGCCAACATCTTATAGCATTGTCCAACAACTCCAACACACTAATGCAAAAATCTCCATGTTTGAGTTGCTTCAGATATCTCCATCTCATAGAGCTATTCTAGATAAATCTTTGCTCGGATCCAATGTTCCTGATGACCTTAATTTAGATAGGTTCCAAACTATGGTTGGACATCTTACATATCCGCAATATATCTCCTTTTCAGAGGAAGATGACAACTCCTTGAGTCACCCACATAATCAACCTTTGCATATAGAAGTCTTGACCCAAAACTGTAGAGTCAAATGTGTGTTGATAGATGGGGGCGCTGGCCTAAACATTTGTTCTTACAGCTTGGTTACACAATTGGGATTTTCAAAAATGTCTATTGATCCTAGAAAGAAAATAACTATAAAAGCCTATGATGAACAAGAAATATCTTCTAAAGGAACCATTGTCTTACCTATCAAAGTAGGTTTGGTTATTAGAGATACCATATGTCAAGTCCTTGATCTACCTTTGGCTTACAACATTCTTCTAGGGAGACCATGGATACATGAAATGAAAGCTATTCCTTGTACATTCCACCAATGTTTGAAATTTCCTTATGGAGGAGTAGAGGTCACTATTCTAGCAGACATATCCACCACTTGCAATACATTGAAGGAAAGTGTAGATAAGCTTGTGCCTAATAATAGAGAATCTTCCATTGAGACAACTAAAGAAGCATCCACATCTAAAATGGAAGATCTTGCAAAAGAGGTTAATATCAAAGAAAATAGTATGGGAGAATATACTATAGAGCTAGTCTTATCTTTAATGTCTCTCCCTATTTCACCTAAGTCTTATGGGAAATATTTGAAATAGTCCAAACCAGAATCTAAAGCACCCCTTGAGGTATATAAGAAAATTTTTGTAGCAGAACAAGTCTCCAACCAAGAATTTGAAGAGGATGAAGTCGTGCGTGCATGGCTATACAAAGATGAATCTGAATGCCATGATATTCAAACTAGTAACTCAGTGGTCCCAAAAGATCCTTCTAAGTCATATGGCCTAGGAGATAAATTAATAGCTAAGATGGGATATTTAGGTAAAGGACCTCTAGGAGTCAGAGGAAAAGGTCTTGAGGCACCTCTCCCACATACGGGTAGAGAAAATAAAGATAAAGTTGGCTTAGGATTTAAAAAGAAACCCTTTCACCTCAAAGGTAATTGTTCCCATGTCATAGAGTAGATTGCACCAGGAGAAGCCCTTCTTAAGAAAGAAGAAACAAAACCATCAGATAGTGATTCAGATAGCTCAGAACTCATTCCCTATGAAAAATTTCCTAAAGAGATCAAAGACCTTGATGCAGAAGATGACCCTATCAGAAGAATCAATGTACTAGAAACACAAGAACCTATTGTAAAGCAAGAGATAGTTGCCACACAAGAACTAGCTAATCTCGAAGCTAATCAAATATACCAAGAAGAAGGTGGTAGTTATTCTAAGATAGATTCCCATGAGTATGAATACAAATCCAAACTTGCGGGTAACCCTTCTTGGGGTATTCACCCTGACTTTACTCATGTTCTAAGATTTCCTAGAGATCCTGAATCAGAAGATGAATCTAATGACTATGAATGGGGAGTCATTCCAGAACTAGATGAGCTTATCACCAAGAAACATGTTGATGTTATTCACCAATATGCACCTCAACCCAACATAATTCTAGAGTGAAATGATGAACCTATCGAGTCTAATCCACCTATGGCTGAATTGGACTCCCACAATGACATTGAGCCTATTCATGAATTGAATGTCTTAAGTTGTAATATCACCTTTGAACTCAAGCATTGGGTTAGGACCAATGATGACATATCCATATCCATAAACACTCTCCCAATCTTTCCCCACTTTGACTATCCAATATCCAGAACTTATTGATCAAACCTCCGCAAATCTGAGCCATGGTATTTATACCTTCCCAAATGACTATGCCCTTGCTTGCTACCTCAATGAAATTGAGCCTATGAGTACTTCCATCAGTGAACCAAGTGTTAGCATGATGGATTCAGACATCAAATATCTTATTCAGAAAAATAAGAATAAAAAGAAAAAGAAAAAGAGTTCTGAGGGTGAAAACCACTTTGTGGCAGTCTTAGAACCTACAAAAGTAAAAATAAAAGAAGTATCTGAAGGTGAAAACCTCTCTAAGGTGCCTAAGGATGAGATATTTGATGTCCTTCTAAGTCATTTACATGACAGATCTCCAGTTCTAATTGAGCCCACTCAATCTATCAATTTGGGAACAACAGAAGAACCACAGTTGAGTCATGTAGCACAATCTTTATCAGAAGAAGAGAAGAAAAAATTTACAACATTCCTAACAAAGAGGAAGATCAAATTTTCATGGAAATATTTAGATATGCCAGGGTTGGATCCTAATCTTATAATGCATCATTTATCTATAGCTCCAAATGTCAAACCTGTTAAACAAAAGTTGAGAAAGATGCATCCTCATGTTGCACTCTTGATAAAAGCTAAATTAGAAAAGCTCCTAAAAGCCAGATTCATCCGAGTTATTGACTATGTAGAGTGGATCTCTAATATTGTACCTATTTCAAAATTAGATAAATCAATCAGAGTGTGCACAGACTTTAGAGATGTAAATAGAACATGCCTTAAGGATGATTTTCCACTACCTAACATTGATATAATAGTGGACATGACTGTGGGTTTTCAGATGTACTCTTTAATGGATGGTTTTTCTAGATATAACCAAATAAAAATTGCTTCGAAGGATCAAGAGAAAACTACTTTCACATGTGCATGGGGTACCTTCTGTTGGAATGTCATGCCATTTGGGCTTAAAAATGCTAGTGCTACATATCAAAGAGCCATGAAATCTATTTTTCATGACATGATGCATAGGACTATGGAGGATTATGTTGATGATACTTTGGAAAAATCTATGCTTAGGGATGCACATCTAGATGACTTGAGCAAGACACTAGATAGAATGGAGAAATTTAGTCTCAGACTAAATCCTAAGAAGTGTGCTTTTGGTGTCACTTCTAGAAAGCTCTTAGGATACATAGTCTCAAAGAAGGGTATTAAAGTTGATCTAGCTAAAGTAAAGGCTATAATGGAAATGCAACCTCCAAAGAATATTAGTCAAATGAGGATGTTGTAGGGAAAAGTTCAATCTATCAGAAGATTCATATCACAGCTACCAGATATATCACAACCTTTTACAAAAACATTACATAAAGGTGTGACCTTTGCATGGAATGAAGAATGTGAGAACAACTTTAACCATATCAAGAATTATCTATCAAATCCACCTATCTTGATGCCTCCTATTCATGGGAAGTGTTTGATCTTATATGTCTCCACTATAGATACATCACTGGGGGCATTGCTAGCACAACATGATGAGAACAAAAAGGAAAGAACTATATACTATATCCGTAGAACATTGGTTGCATATGAGAAGAACTATTCAATGATTGAGAAAGCTTGTCTACCTATGATCTTTGCATCACATAAATTGAGACACTACATGTTAGCTCATACCACACAATTGGTAGCTAAAATTGATCTACTCAAGTACCTACTAAGCAAAGCTTCCCTCATAGGTAGATTAGCTAAATGGGTTATGCTCTTAAGTGAATTTGACATTGAATATGTGGAAAGAAAGGCTATAAAAGGATAGGTTATTGCTGATCAATTAGCAGATGTACCTATGATTGATAATACACCAATGCAAATGGAATTTCTAGATTCCTCTATCATGACTCTTTCTTCTAGAGAATGGTAGTTATTCTTTGATGGCTCCTATACACAAAATGGATCTGGAGTAGGCATATTATTCATAACTCCTCAAGGATTCTCAATTCCAAAACCATTCAAGTTAAAGTTTCCTTGCACAAACAATATTTTAGAATATGAAGCCCTTTTGAATGGCATGAAACTAGCAATTGAGTGGAGAGTGACAGAGCTTCACATTCATGGAGACTCTCAACTTGTTATTCATCAAGTCAATGATGTGTACCAAACTAAAGATGAAAAGCTCATTCCTTACAAGAGAATGGTAATGATCTTAAGAAATATTTCATATCTATCACATTTGAGCAAATTCCTATAATGGAGAACAAGGCTACTGGTGCAATGGCAACACTATCTACTTTATTACAGCAGCCTAAACATGAGCTATGCTACGAGTTCTTGGTGGAAGCACTATCTTATCCTGCATATGACTCCCCTAAAACCCGCATGATTTGCATTATTGTAGGTCATGATTCATCTAGATACAAAAACCTATTTTCCTATCTCTAAGACCAAATCATTCCTAATACCTTCAACAACCATGAAAAGAGATACCTTATCCATAATGCCTCTCGATATGTCATCATTGGTCATGATCTATACAAACAAGGTTTAGATGGTATGCTACTTAGATGTTTAGAATGGGAAGAGTCTCAACGTGCATTAGAGGAAGTCCATGAAGGTATTTGTGGGTCACACTCGAATGGTTTAACACTAGCTTGAAAACTTATTAGGGCTAGGTACTATTGGCCTGAAATAGAGAAAGAGGCTATCAAATTTGCTAAGAATTGTCAAAAGTGTCAAGTACATGGAAACCTAATTCATGCTCCAGGGAGAGATATAATTCCCTTTACTACACAATGGCCTTTTCAACAATGGGCATTTGATCTTATAGGGTCCATTCATCCTCATTCTTCTAATGGACATACCCATATAATCATAGCTACAGATTATTTTACAAAATGGGTAGAAGCAGTCCCTTGGACACAAGCATCTGGAAAGCAAATATCTATGTTCATATTGAACTGTATCATATGCAGATATGGAATACCTCATTCCATAATCATAGATAATGGTGAGTAATTCAAGAACAAAGACCTAAATGATCTATGTGCCAAATTCAAGATCACACAACACTAGTATTCTATCTACTATCCCCAAGGGAATGGACAAGCAGAGGCTTCTAACAAGAATCTATTGAAAATCTTGCACCGTACAGTCAACAAAATAGGAAGATACTAGCATCTCATGATCAATCTAGCTCTCTAGGCCTACAAAACAAGTATCAAAATGCCCACTAGGGCTACACCTTTTGCTTTAGTTTATGGTCTGAAGTGGTACTGCCTGTTGAGGTTGAAATCCCATCACTAAGAATCAGAATGCATGGTCTAGTAATTGATGATGACTACAGAGTGTCTAGGTTGCAAGAACTTGAACTACTAGATGAGCACAGACAAGCAATGTATGATCATCTCATAGTATATTAGAAGAGAATGTCTAGAGGTTACAACAAGAAAGTCAGACATAGAGAATTTTAGGTTGGTGATCTAGTCTTGAGAGAGAATCCTAAAAATCAATCACATCGAGAATGCAAGGGGAAGTTTGAACCCAACTAGCTGGGTCCCTTTGTTATCACTGCTACTTTTGGCTCTGGTGCCTATCAACTCTCAATGACCAAAGGAGAACAGCTCCAAGAACCAATCAATGTTCTACATTTGAAGAAATTCTATGCCTAAGGCATTCACTATATGGTAAAAAGTCCTAAAAAAAAAAAATTGAAAAAATGAAAAATACAAAAAAATGAGAAAAAGAAAAAGAAAAAGTGCCTTGGTGAAAACTTGGAAACAGGCGCCTTGGTAGAAAAAATAGAATATCTACCAAGATGGTGAAAACCTAGCAAATAGGCACCACTTGTTTCAAAACACTCCATCTGTCAGCGCAATCTTGGTCTTACCCAGCTTTCAGTCTTTCTTTAGTTTGTACATATCTCTCAGTTTGTTTCTGCATTTCCAATTTTCAATAAGTTGGTTTGTATGCCAATCGTCTCAAGCGTTTGTATCCTATCAATGTTCAAACTTGGGGGAAATCAATGTCATATCTTATGGCCTCAAATGTATCTTAGACGTATCATATCTAGTCAAAGTCCTTTGAAGCTTCATTTGAGTCAGTCAATCAGTCTCGTCTCCAAAAAGGATTTTGCATCTACAACAACGCAATCAACATCAAACTAAAAACTGAAAACATTCTATGCTTTTACATGCTTTTATCTCCTTGTATGCTTACTGATTCACATTGAGATTTTTGCATATTTTTTTCCCAAGAGCTCTTCGATGATGTCCTTTAGAGGATTTAGAGAGTGGTGACTGGGGGCATAATCTTTTCTTTGTTTTCTTCTTGTATGTGAAAATCTAACAACTTTGGAAATTCTAGATTGAAATGGTGTCTTACTGTAAGAGCCTCTATCTCGAATTGGATGGCCATGCATACCTTGACCATTGATACCTAGAAAATTCAAGGAATTTTGATCTAACTATTGTCTTTTTTGAGTGAGTTCTTTCTCCTACTGTGAAACATGATCTTACCCAAGGATGTGAATGATAAAGGGTCACTATGGGTAATTCACATTGGATTTAGAATGATCTCTTGATTGTTTTTTGTGTTTGTAACACAAGGTGTATTCAGGTCATCATGATGTTTATGTTTTGATGCTTATACAAATTGCAATATCAAAATGGACATGATATTTAGGTCATCCTAGCATTTGTGCCTTGGTGCTTATATCTAATCCGACATTTTGAAAATAAAATCAATATTCATATACCCATGGTTTCCTAATCAGTGGGTGTTGTATTGATTCTTGCGTATACAAATAAATATTCATATGTCTATGGTTTCATAACTAGTGGGCATTGTATTGATTTATCTGGTTACCTAAAAGTTCAATGATGAAAATGACCAACACATGATCAGTGACTAGGTCCTAGGTCTTAGGTTGCATTTCATTCTACATGTCTCTTCGCATTTTTCATGTTTGCATGATCTCACAATGGTTAAACAAACTTCAATGCTTAAACAATTCTTCAAATATCTCTTCAAATCTAACAAGAGCTGAAACCAAACTCGAAGGGCTCTTCACTGAATCGCAAGCACTTATCCTCCTGGGTTAAATATTTTTTTTGACATAAGACTGAGTACTTGTCTTCATCATACCTACAAAACATATCAAGTGTATCATTGCATTTACATATCATAATCATTTGTTGCATTACGATTCATCCATGTGCATAAGCATAAATCATACATACATCTTTCCATAACCAAATACATTTGCATAACATCCATACATATGAAAGAAATCATTGCATTGCATTGATCCATACGTACATTCTACACTACCCATAGCATAAACATCACATGATATCATCATAAATTGAAAGATGACAAGTACATATGAAGTCACAACCAAAATATCGATCTCATATATATCAAATATCTCGAACTAGTCAGGGGTGCACTACTGGCACATTATACAAAAGAATGAGCTCAACTGAGCTATCAGAATTAGTACAATTATCAATGATCAAAAAGAGTATAGTATATCAGAATCAATAGATCAAAAATGTCAGAACATATCATAGGTCAATCAACTATCAGCATGATCCTCTGCATCTGGTGGAGGAGGTGGTGCATTTGGTACTGCCTCTGCTCTAGGTTCCCTAGCTCCCTCTAATGCCATCATGAACTACGAGTAGGTAGGAACTCTCTGTGCTACAAGAATGGTAGAATAATAATATGATACATAATATGATGATCTTGAGGTCTGATGAATCACCTCTACCTGTAACCACTATACCTCCCTAGTGAGTGCAGTGCACTACCTATCAACCTCTATGAATCTCTCCTCCCACCTAGCACTATGTATCTTCAAGTCCCTGACTTGAACTCTGAGATTTATGATGGTCTCCTGTGGGGTAGGAGGAACAATTGGATCAACATCAACTACTGGCATCTTTGTATCCTCTGCAGGCCGCTCTCCTGTCTCTGCTCTCTACACCTTGCGATGTCTGACCTCTGCACCTAAATCAAAAGTGGCATCATCCTGTACCGCATCAGTATCCACACCACCTGGTACCTGCTCAGCTACTAAAACATCATCCACTACACCAATACCACCCAATGTACCTCTCTCTCCTCTACTCCATCTCTGTGTATCAGTAGATCTCCCTACTGAAGAAGTAGTGGGATGAGGGGCCCTCATCTATCTGGATTGTCTCTGTGGTGGAGCCATCACTCTGGGTCTCAGGGGTGTAGGATGTATCATCAAAGCCTGTGCTGGTCTAGGACCATGTGGCATAGGAGCACCTATCATGTCCATCACCTCCTCCATGCGGGGAATAAACTCAGTAGGATTTGAAAACCTATGAATGGGGTGGTCTACTAACCATGATACAAATCTATCTGTGACCCTTGCATCCAGTACCTAAGGATGGTACTCCCAATCTCTACCAACTATGGCACTATACTCCTATGAGCATAAAGCGTAAGATAATCTGGCAGACCAACCTAAACCAAGATCCTGCACAATCTTAGCATAAGCGGTGTAGTCCTCTAGGGCATCCTGAATCCGTCCATACTGCTACCATACTCTAGTGATAAGGAATCTCTCAAGGATAGGAGAGGTTTAGCCTATTAGTATCCTGCTCTGAAAGAAATAACTAAACTGCTCCCGAGCAGTAGGCCCAGGCTCAATGCCTACATACAGTCTCCAATGCACAAAAGTCATATCATCTAGACACCACCTCTAGTACTCGAGGTGTCCCATCTGTACCTGTGTCACATATCCTACGTATGTATATATAACCAGCTCCTGAGGTTGCCACTGTGTCTGATACACTGGTCTCACTACTGGGATGTGCTCCCATGCCCAAATCTATAATAAAAGGGCTCCTGCTGCAAATGATCTACTCTCATGGTATACAATCTCATGCATCTTCGAGAACATGTGTGCTAGGAGACACTATCCCCAAGCCAACTCAGAGGTAGTGGCCATCAAACATGCTATCATGGGTGCCTAGCCCATCAAAAGACCATTCTGTTGACGGTTGGACATGATGATACCACTAATCATGCTGGCTATAATACACTCCAATCGGTGTGTCTGGCCATATCTCTGTACAAGTAACTCTCAAGAAATTGAAGAAGTCATCTAGGTGTCATCTTCGAAGATACATCTAAAAGAAACTAATCCTGAGTTCCCAAAACTCATGTACTTGGGTGTCCTACTATGGTGAAATGGAATACACAAAATCCTATACACATCCTTAGGGGTCAGGATCATCTCCCTTGTAGGCAAGTGAAATGTCTGGGTCTCCGAATGAAATCTCTCAATCAAAGCTATCAATAAACCATGATTTACCCTAATATCAGGTAACTGAATCAGGAACTCAAAACCACACGGAGCAAGGTGTACTCTCATGGGGTTAGGAAGTGATATGCATAGCCTCTGAGTAGTAGGATATGAGTGCCGAACATGAACATCAGGGTATGTAACCTATACAGACCAACAAAAAAGAAGAAGGATAATCCTATCAGTAATTCAGTCACAGACCAGATCATAAGTATAGACAAGGGGCAATTTGATATATCAGAAGGTGCGTTAACAAATCTAGAATTAGGTTACAGCATCAAAAAGTTCAAAATTTGGTCCTAAAGTTGAGTTTTTAGCTCGCTATTTTCCATACGACAATACAGACTGGCATGAAAAGTGGTATGAATTTCGGTATATAACCAAACGATAAAGGATATTTAGATGACACTGGAATGACCCTCATATGAGTTATGAGGGACCCGACAGAATGTCGTACGACACATGGGTCCCTCTGATACGACTCTTGGGGGTCATGAAATGACAACATATGTACAATTGAAAAGTTGTATGAGTCCCGCTAGGGAGTTGTACGACTTTCCATGCACACAAAATTCAAAAATGGAAAAACATACGAAAAGATTCTAAAAAGTTATAAAAACATGCAAAAATGGAATTTTCAGTGAGGTACAGAGGTCCACCTACCAACTATCCATAGGTTCGAGGTCTCTGGTGTCTCCGGCTATGCTCAAATCAATGTGAACTCATAGGTACCTTTGGTTCTACCATTTACTCACTCAGAGGGCTCCACAGAATCTCCAAAGTCAAAAGGTTGAAATGAATTGAAAATGACCCTTTGGGCCTTTATATAGCTTTTTGACCTAATTTTCAAAAGTGCTCCATTTTTTATGAAAATTGCACCCCTGGCTAATTTCGACGTTCTAAATCCATTTTCGGGATCAAAATTAAAATTTGAGATCGTTTACTATGTTAAAATCGTGATTTAACATTTTTGGACCCAGGATGGTCAACTGCTTGCATTATCAACCTTCAATCATCAAAGAAATCCAGAATTCAACTTAATTTATTATCTTACATCAAACTATCAAAATTTCAACTTGGTCAACTATGGTCAACTCATGGTTTAACCTAGTCAAACTTGGTCTCCAGGACCTCTAAACGATGCAGAATGCATTCTCGAATGTGTATAACCACTTCTCAAATCAATTAACATGCTTCTAAACTATAACGCTGACTTTTCTTGTCAGATTTCAATTTTCATCCCGAAGGGGACATGGTATTACACATCATTCAAAGTCTGTAATCATATCTTTATTGAAATCATATCTTTCCTCAGTAATTAAGACAAACAACCATGTCTAGTTACTGATTCATCAAAAAGACCTCATCACTTGAGGCAAATCAATCATCACTTGGGGCATATCAGATTCATCGAGATCCATATCAATCTGGTATTCTCTTAATCTTGTAAATTGTATCATTTTTTGCAACTATCGGTTCAATTGTGTTATTTCCTTGGTTCTTCAGAAACTGAAGGGTTCGGATGTGATACCAATGTGATTCTTATTGACAATCGGGTCTAGAATTAGTCACTCACTTTTTTGCAATCATAAGGTTCAGAATCAGGTGTTTTGACAATTTTCACAATCATCGGTTCATTTGCTGTTATAGTTAACATTATCTTTGGTCATTTAAGACCTATTATCTTCATATCAGTTTCTGCTTCATATCAATATCAATTTCAAACATCAGTTTCAACGTCATACATAGACTATCTTTGAACCACTGTGCTTCGCACAGTAATTCAAAGAGGGGCAAAATGTAATACCCCAAAAATGGGCTATAGGTTCATTAACCTCCTATATCAACATATCGAACGAAATTGACGTCGAAGTCCTAACCTAAGGCACATCTGAACATCATCGAATTCTAATTGATTATCATAAATTCTGCATCGGGGAATATTCCTAGCAATATTCCTATTTATCATAATTATCTTTAATTTAATGATTATTTAGTGATAAATCCAATTTATCCTAAAGTTTGATTAATTGAATATTCTCAATATTTAATTAATTAGATTTAATTCTGCCACTTAATTGTTTAATTGAAGTTAATTCTATTTATTCCTAAATTGTATTATTTAATTTTGACAATAAATCCAAAATCCTATGAATAATTGATTAAATTCTTATTTAATTAATTAAAGCAAGTTGTCAATTTTTAATAATATTGTTTTTGAATAAAAGTTTGAAAAATAATTGATTAACCCATAAATCAATTGTTTTATTTTTCAAAATCAGTTAAGTTGGAAATAAATCACTTTATTATTAAATTAATTCATAAATAAAACATGCACAATCACAAAAGCAGATAACTATCAATTATCAATTAAAGCTAAACTCTATTTTGAGTTGAACTCTGCTTTTGCATGTTTTTGTGAGTTAAATATTCTTTATTTAAAAATAACTCAAAAATCAACCTGAGTTATTTGAGTGATTTATGGCTTTCTTCCATGCATCCTCAAAGCCCTAGATTTCTATAAATTAAGGCTTCAGCTAATCTCAAATCATCTCATAATTGTGCAAACTTATGCTGGCGAATTGGTTTCTGAAAAATTGGAGCTTCTTTCGCAAATCAAACAACTTTGTGAGATCATTCATATTTTAGCATATCATATTATAATTTCATTTCTAGATTAGCATATCATATCAATTTTTACATATCATAGATTTCATATCAATTTTCATCTTATTGCATCTAAAATCCAAAAAAAATAGATTAATTGCATTCATTCCATATCTAGATTTTGCATTCAAATCCTCCGTTTAGGTGTCATCAAGGTCATTGATCTTGGTATAATCTGAGAATACATACTCACATCTACTAGAAGGCAGTAAATCACCTGGTTAGTTTAGTTTTTCATTTATTGCATGATTTTGATTTTAGCTAACCTCTAATGTTTTACTGAAGTGTTGTGTCTACAGAACAAGTACAAAATCACACACACAGAAGGAAAAGTTACAAAATTTGAAAATAAAGATGGAAAATCTAAAAATGCATGAAGATGAAAAATGTCAGAGCTTATGTCCAGAAGGTTTCAAAAGTTTTTATAGGCATCATAAATTCAAGAGGCACTTATATTGAAGAAGAGTTCATTGCAAAGATTATGAGATCTTTGACGCTTGTTTAAAATACCAATGTACAGATGATTGAGGAGATAATTCCATTGACTTAGGGATCCAATAGAGAGATGTTGATATCTAAGTTAACTACCTTTGAGGCAATAGAATTACATGATTCAGTACCTAAGATATAAATTTCATTCAAGGAAACTGTTCATAATGACAAAAAGACCTCATCAAGCCTTGCGAGCACTAGTAGGGTTAAAAAATATCTTGAGCTTGGAGACTATGGATATGATCTAATGGAAATTGATGAGTAAAATAGGAAGATGGATGAACTTGTTGCTCTAATCATAAGAAAGGAGAAAAGAGGTAAGGGTAAATTTGAAGGAAAATTACCTATAAATTTTTTTCTTGCAATAACATTGGTCACTTTACATCTAGATGTCCTACAAGGGTCTCTAAATACAAACCTAAGTTCACTAGGCTGAATTTCTGTGATGAGGAATGCTATTATTCTAGTGAAGGTGGTTTCGATGATGATTCAATAGTAGATGAGAACGAGTTTATATCTATAAAGAATAATGAACCTATTTATGTAGAAAAATCCTTAGTATCACATGTTGAAAAGAAACATGAATGGGTCATTGATAGTGGATTCTCACATCACTTGACTGGTGATAAGAATAGGTTTGTTTAGCTTAAGATGCATGATGGTGGATTTGTCAAATTTGGTGACAATACTCATAAAATAATTGTTGGAGTAGGATCTATTTCTCTAGATGGGAAAAGTAACACTAATAATGTATTGCTTGTTGATGGACTTAATAATAACTAGTTGAGTGTTGGAAAACTTATGGATAAAGGTTATTAGTTATAGTTCAGTAATGGATCATGCACTATCATAGGACAAAAGGGAAACATGATTGCATTAGGAATAAATAAAAGAGGTAATGTATTTCAGTTGAATACCACTGATGCAAAAACATTTGTTTCTCATATTGTTGAAAGTTGGCTATGGCATAGAATATTTTTTCATGTAAATTTTTATAACATTGTGAAGGAAAGTAACATCAGCGCAATTAGGAACTTACCAAAAATTGTGAAGCCCTCTAACACCATGTGCAGAGAATGTGTAATGGGAAAGAAAACAAAGAGGATTTTCCAGAGCAAGTCATATACTACCAAAGGGAAGCTAGATTTGATTCATACATATCTCTGTGGTCCTACAAGGACTAGATCCTCTTATGGTGAAAGGTATTTCATACTATTTATTGATGATCATTCTAGAATGATGTGGGTTTCCTTTCTTAAATAAAAATCAGAGACATTTGACAAATTCAAGATCTTTAAGGAAAAAGTAAAGATTAAATCAAGTCTAAAGATAAGATGTTTGAGGTCAAAAAGAGGAGGAGAGTTTAAATCTTCTACATTTAACTCATACTGCAAAGAAAATTGCATATGAAGATAGACTTATTCTCCTAGGACTCCACAGTAGAATGGGATTGCAAAAAGAAGGAATGAAACTATACTGGATGTTGCTAAAAGAATGATGATTGAAGGGATTGTATCACATGTACATTGGAGGGAAGCAGTCAGTATTGCGGCTTACACTTTTAACAGAGTTCAGATCAAGGAAGGTAATACTAAAATACCTTATGAACTTTGGTTTGTCTATGCTCCTACTGTGATATATTATAGAATCTTTGGTAGAAAATATTTTATCAAAAGAGCTAATGAGGTAGGTAATTTTGACTCAAGATATGATGAAGGCATATTTCTTGGTTATTCTACCAAAATTAAAGCCTATAGATATTTCAACTTGAGATTGAGAAATATTGTTGAGAGTATTAATGTAAGAATTAATGAGAAGTTTCAAGTTCAAGAAAGAATCAGTGATAAAAACACAAAAAAGAATATTGAAAGAATAAGAGTTAGTTGAATTTGACAATAACAAAAAAATATGTGAAAGTGAATAATCTGATGATTCTAAAACTCCAAGGTATGTACCAAAAATCATCCTAAAGATAAGATTATTGGTGATAAGAATAAAGGCATGTTAACTAGGTCTAAGGCTAGAGAGGAATTATGTCTGATTTCACAAGTGGAACGTAGAACTATCGATGAGGCTTGAAAAGATGAATCATGCATTAATTCAATGAAAGAAGAACTAGATTAGATGATAAAGAACAAAACTTGGGAACTAGTCTCTAGGACTTGAAGGAAATAATGTTATTGAAACTAATGGGTATTCAGAAATAAAATGAACAAAGAGGGAATAGTTATAAAGAACAAAGAAAGATTGGTTTGTAAAGGCTACTCACAACAAGAAGGAATGGACTTTGAAGAAATATTTGCACCTATGGATAGGTTGAAGGCAGTAAGATTATTTCTCTCTTTTGTTTCCCACAAGGACTTCAAAGTGTATCAGATGGATATGAAATATACATTATTTAATGGTGATATAGAAGAAGAGGTATACATTGAGCAGGCTTATGGTTTTCCCTTGACACATGAAAAAGATATGGTTTGCAAGTTGAAGAAGGCTATGTATAGCTTGAAGAAAGCTCCTAGAGCTTGGTATACATAAGTTGATAAGTATTTATTACATATTGGTTTCAGAAAAGGTAGTACATACAGTAATTTATACTTGAGAACTAGAGAAGATGGAATCCTGATCATAGAAGTATTTGTGGATAATATTATCTTCGGGAGAAATGATGAAATGAGCAATAAATTATTTGAAGAAATGAAAGGTGAATTTTAAATGTCTATGATTGGTGAAATGAACTTCTTTCTTGGTTTGAAAATTACATAAACTAAACATGAAATTTTCATTTCTCAAACCAAGTATCTCAAGGAGTTACTAAAAGGGTTTGGCATGGAAGATTGCAAACCTGTTGGAACACCTATTATTACTAGATGCAATCTTACTACAAATGATGAAACTCAAAGTGTCTATCAAACAAAATGCAGATCCATGATGGGAGGATTATAGTATTTAACACATACCAGACCAGATATTGCAAATATAGTTGGAATTGTTGTGAAGTTTCAAGAAGATCCAAAAGAGAATCACTATCTTATAGTAAAAAGGATATTTAAGTATTTAAAAGGTACATTGTAATTTGGTCCATGGTATGATAAATTAGATGACTTTACCCTCCATGCATACACTAATATAGATTGGGTAGGATGTATTGATGATAGTAAGAGAACCAATGGTGGTGCATTCTTCCTTGGAAAGAGGTTAGTCTCTTGGGTAAGAAAGAAGAAGGAATGTGTTTCCCAATCTACTATTGAATCAGAATATGTGGTGTAATGCCCCTCCAACCCTATCAAGTCTTGGTTATGATCTCTTGAAATTAGGAAGGACCATATGTGAGAATGATCCTTCTTGTGATGGTTTCTTAAACTGAACCGCTTACAACTCACCCTAACTTCATATTTTAATATGGGAAATAATAATAATTGCATAGGTATGTTCCTATACATCTTCTTTTGTGTCAGAAATAGTTAAGGACCTTAATGCTAAAAGGATCACCTGATAGACTTATATGCTTTTATGCGAAATGCTCATTATTATTATTCATGTGTACCTTAGGTGAATTGATTATAATCACTTAAGGGTTAGATGTGTTACCTTCTCTTATAACATTACTTGGGATTAGACATGACTAATGCATTTAGGGTTATATGATTTGTTTATCTTGATTTGATAATGGGATATTTTGAGTACATGCCTGATGGTTAAATGGGTTTTTGAAAGTTAATAGATGATTTATATGCATTCTTTTATACAATATGGAAAAGATATTATTCTGGTACTAACCATACTAATCCAATTATGCTTTGTTGATATCATTGTCTGGTGTGAGTATAGGATGATGGGAGGTAGTCACAGTTACTCCTACAGGAGGTCCACACAATGTCACAATCTCCCTCCTTGTTGCCATTGTCTGTTTATATATATGTATATATGCATGTTGGTTGGTGTTGAAAAAATGAAGGTACCAGACATCGACTCCACCTAGCTACACAGGTCTGAGCGTGCCTTCAAAATCCTCAAACTGTTGTTGTGTGGAGATATTACCAAGATTACTCTCAAGGTTACCCGTGGACTTAGATTTCTATTTAGGCCTAGCTGGGGGTTCTGAATGCAGTATGTGATGTGATCTTGTGATTTATGATTTGATGTTGTTCTGTGATTTTTGATGTGAGTTAGATTTATCCTTGTAAGTATATGTATATATATATATATATATATATATTTATTTATTTATTTATTTTATATGTGTTAAATTGTTTGTATTTTATATAGGTATGTGTATATGTGGGTGCACATGCATACATCCATGCTTATATAAATAATAATAATTGTATTTTTTTTCATTAATTGTGTAATGGTATGTTATTTATGATAAGTAAATAAAGTGAGTGAAATAAAGTATATTTAATGAATGTATTAAATAAAAAGTAAACATAATAACAATAAAAGGAGTATTCTTTTTGTAGTAAAACTAGCTATCTAGGAGGGAGTTGAACTCAAGACCTCCTAGAAATTAGGCTAGTTGTTTCCCAATTGTGCTATGTGTTTTTCCTTGAAATCTTAATGTTTATTCTTCTTGTTATTGGGTTATTTGGAGGCAATTTTTGATTAAATTTATTAAAAGCTTTATTATTGTTTACGGGAGATGTTGGTTTAATTTTTCAACCAACTATGGAAGTTGGAGAAGTTGCTTCCCATAAAGCAACTCCTCCAACCATATAGTTGGGGTTTTAATAAATGTGTTTTGGGATTTTTGGGGGAGAGGGAGGTCTTCAGAGAAATTTTTGGAAGTTGTCTACATATATTATTCTAGAAAGATCATTTTGAGGTTTTTGTGAGGATTGAGAGTTCTTTGGTTTTGTGAGTGCTAGTGTGGGGATTACCTATGAGTAAGGATGAATGCTTGCTAGTGGAAATCCATCAAGGAGGCTGCCATATCTTGGAGATTTGCAAAGTGTGCTCCAGCCGCTTGAAGAGGATTCTCCGTAGGACCCCAGGTAGGGTTTGAATCTGGGATGAACTCTGTATTTTTCCTATGTGTGTTATGGATGAGTATGATATGTTATATGAATTGAATATAATTTATAAACTATGAGTTCCCTGGTGGGGACATTACACTTGGTATCAGAGCCCTAGGTTGCTACACTGGGAGCTCTAGGGTCTATTTGCATTTAATTTAGTTCTTCTTCTTCTTATTAAGTTATGTCAACTCAATGGCTATACTTATGTTGTAACATTCTTCCTAGATGCTTTCCAACACTGTAGAGGATCTTAGGAGAGAGATTAATATTCTCCCTCACCATCTCAACATGAAAATTCCATGTAGAGGATGTGAGGAATAGAAACATGAATTATGACTCAAAGGAGTCTCAAATAAGACAACTCTAGTGACTAATTTGGCTAAAGCTAGAACCCATCGAAAGCACAGTTATCCCTGAGGAGGCAACATATTTTGACCATTATGATAGGGATAGAATATAAGCCCTAGTTTGTTCTACTAATAACCTTGGGAACCATACTTGGACTACTCGTAATACTTGAGTCTATTATGTTTCCCCATCTAATGTTTTCTTTTGGCCTACCAAACTTGAATACATTATGTGTCTTCTTTCTAAGTTTCCTTTATGTTAACAAACTTGAGCATTGAACATAAAAGGTATGTTTTCTATATTTCTACCATAACATCATGCAAGAAAGGAATATCTGAAATGATTATAAGATTCATGTGGTTCAATAGATGGTCAAGAATTCTTGATACTTGAGTGTTGTATTTGTATCCTTGTTCTAAGAAATTTTATAGAATCGTAAGGAAAGTTGTTGACCTTCATTCCTAATTTTATGATGATTACTATGAATGAATGCCAAAATATTTTGAAAAGTTATATACTCTACTTTCCTATAAATATTAGATAATGTCGTCATGATTTGTTATACTTGATTATTTAAAGGTAGTAATATAAAATCTCAAGATAGATTTAAATCATGTTGTACTTATGGTTGGGAACAAGGGATGATTATGTTTCTAGGACAAAAAAGGATTGTAATATTGGATGGTTTTAAAATATGTCTAGTAAATGTATCTTTTATCCTTCCTCAAGAACTTAGGGATTTACGAGCTTATATTTTCTTGAAAACTGAGATAACATGTTGAAGTTACGTAATATCTGATATTTCAAAATATGGAAAGATTAATAAGAATCTCTCTTTTACAAACCCTCTCAAGTAAGAAATTAAATCTATTATTGAATCAGATGTGTCTCTCCCTTCTTTCTCAAAAAGTATATTTAAAGGCTAAGTTGCATAAGGGAAAATCAATGTGTCAATAAGGAGAATGTGCTTAGCTAGAGGAAACCCTTGGGTAAAGGACCTATGTCCCCAGGGTTTTGTAATAAATAGGATTATAGTTCATAAGGGTTTAAATGAGAAGTGTTTGTTTATACAAAAAGAAATTCAAAATTATATATGATCCACATAAATGGTGGGAGTTAGACTAGAGAAAAGTCATCAACTATAAGGAAGGGATATTATATTAAAAAAAATTGTGTAGTAATAATTTTGTTTGTTATCATTTTTGTGTCTGAAATATAAGTTGAAGCTAACAACATTGTTGGTGTATAGGAATGATGATTTATTATGAAAGGAATAATTATATGTTTATAATATTTAAGTCAAACTTTATAATTGTCCTAAAATGGAAATATTAGAAGAATGTGAATTCGTAGGTAATAGTACAGATGTCATATGGAAGATGCATATGCAGATAACAATACTTGTAGTTGCTTCGCAAATGTTATTTTATTGAAATGTATGCAAAAAAGGTTAGTGGGTTGAACATAGTATTTTGATTGAATTAGAGGGTAGCCGCAGGACTCATGTATTTCTCTCCCTCTATTAAAGAATCTATGACCTTTATTTTGGAAAATGGTAAAAATTCTAATGTTGGGAAAATATATATATATATACTCGTAAGAAGCTTATTATAAATTTATGGGATATGGAATTGGTTAAATAGCTAGTTAATAAGTAATATTGATGAAACTCTAGCTTAATGAATCATGTTAAAATTTCTTAGGAATATATTTATGTTTATTGTGTTAACACAACACTAATATTTTGTTATAATGGAATGATAAAAGGTATCTTAGGTTACATTATTTAAAGAGGATCTGTGAATTTTGTCTTGTATGTAAGTTTGGTATTAGTGATTATCCTATAAGTTTACCATAGGCTTGATGAGAAAAAGAAACTAGTTGCATAAAGAGAATTGTTTCCGGCTTATGTCATAAAATTGTGTGTTGTTATATGTGGAAATTCAATGTTTGAATGATTTTGGTTTGAAATATTTACCAAGGTAGTCATATAATAGTAGTATCTTATGTATACGCATTGTGAAGAGATAATCCTTGTATCAATCTGTATCTAGTTTAGAGGATGAATTTTGAATTCTTGATTTCATTTCAGAATCCTTAAAAATGTTTGCTATTAAAATAATTCCTAATTCCTAAAGTGAAAATTTTACCTAATATAACAATGATAGACTAAAGCAGAAATGTTTGTAATATCCTTATTTTATGTTTGATCAATGGCTCAAAACTTCTGACTTCCAGGAGTAAGTCGAATCTTAGGGAGGGATGATGTAATGCCCCTCCAACCCTATCAACTCTTGGTTACGATCTCTTGAAATTAGGAAGGACTATATGTGAGAATGATCCTTCTTGTGATGGTTTCTTAAACTGAACCACTTACAACTCACCCTAACTTCATATTTTAATATGGGAAATAATAATAATTGCATAGGTATGTTCCTATACATCTTCTTGTGTGTCAGAAATAGTTAAGGACCTTAATGCTTAAAGGATCACCTGATAGACTTATATGTTTTTATGTGAAATGCTCATTATTATTATTCATTGATTATAATCACTTAAGGGTTAGATGTTTTACCTTCTCTTATAACGTTACTTGGGATTAGACATGACTAATGCATTTTTAGGGTTATATGATTTGTTTAACTTCATTTGATAATGGGACATTTTGAGTACATGCTTGATGGTTAAATGGGTTTTTGAAAGTTAATAGATGATTTATATGCATTCTTTTATACAATATGGAAAAGATATTATTCTGGTACTAACCATACTAATCTAATTATGCTTTATTGATATCATTGTCT
This sequence comes from Chamaecyparis obtusa, assembly GCA_027943335.1. Classification (NCBI taxonomy): domain Eukaryota; kingdom Viridiplantae; phylum Streptophyta; class Pinopsida; order Cupressales; family Cupressaceae; genus Chamaecyparis; species Chamaecyparis obtusa. The sequence continues at coordinate 570,921 of BSBK01001026.1, read as the reverse complement.
GGTGTGAGTATAGGATGAGGGGAGGCAGTCGTAGTTACTCCTACAGGAGGTCCACACGATGTCCCACTCTCCCTCCTTGTTGCCATTGTATGTTTATATATATGTATATATGCATGTTGGTTGGTGTTGTAGGATGTAGGTACCAGGCATCGACTCCACCTGGCTACATAGGTCTGAGCATGCCTTCAAAATCCTTGAACTATTATTGTGTGGAGATATTACCAAGATTACTCTCAAGGTTACCCGTGGACTTAGATTTCTATTTAGGCCTAGCTGGGGGTTCTGAATGTAGTATGTGATGTGATCTTGTGATTTATGATTTGACGTTGTTCTATGATTTTTGATGTGAGTTAGATTTATCCTTGTAAGTGTGTGATCATATTATTCACCTTCATGAAATTAAGATCAAGTAGCAACAAATTAAGCTAAATACAAAGGAAATTTACTATAAAATACAACTACAATCTATAACATCTCATGGATCTCTAGAAAGAAGTGGTAAGTGAGATCTCAGCTACAAATCTTCATTAGTAACACCTCTAAAATGAGAATAATGCTGCTATGATGCTTCTAAATGCTTATTCTATGATGAATTTATGCTTAATCTAGCTCCATTGATAACAATGCAATGATAAAATGCTAAAATGATAACTCTAAATGCTCAAATGCTTCAATTGCTCTTAGAAATGATCTCAATTGACTATAGTAACAATGCTTTTCAATTGAAATTCTAAGATGGAAATGCTCTCCAAAATGCCTCATACTTATAGTAATTTCCCAAGGGTAGGGGGTAGAGTGAGTTGATCATGGTTATGCTTGGGTAAGGTCAATTGGCTTTGCTTTGTCCATAAATGGGGGGACAATCATTTAAATGGTTTCAAAAGGCTGGACCATTTCAACAAAAGTGAGTGATTTGTGTCCATTTTGTCTCCAATTTGCTTTGTTGAGGGAAATTATGATTTATTAATTAATTAATGTAATTAAATTTAGCCATGAAGGGTAAGAGGTTCATTTTGATTTTTGCTTTCAACAACTATGTCATTAATTGAATTTAATCAATTTCATAGTGTTTTTTCCCTTTTCAAGCTTTATTTAATCATTTAATCATTTAATTGAATTTTCCTTTGATTTGAATTTCCTTTGTTCCATTTATTGATTTTTCATGCTATTTTGATGATTTGATGCACCTTTTGATTGATTTAAGCCTTTTACCAATTTTCCATGTCTACAAATGCCCCTCTTTGAGTCGATGTGCGAAGAACACCGATTCAAAGATTCTTTATGTCCTGATTGTGATTTCTCATGTGATTGATTGCTGCCTCTTGATACAAAAAATTTTATGATGCCCCACTAATTTCATGATGTATGGTTGTGATTTTGATTTGATACCCTTATTGCCCTCTCATAAATTAAAACATATGAATTGCGTGATTTGAAAATGATTATTGATGTTTGATATAGAAAATATGTTTTAGTTTCTGACTATTGATAATATCCCACGATGTATGATTATGCCCTGGTTTGATTTGATATGCTAAGAGAAGTCAATGGCTAATTTCAAGTTCAACATTAGGTCAAAACTACCTTAAATAGGTTAAGAACCCTCTTTTACCATTCATTTTTACTTTTTACCCTTGGTGATTTTGCTCTGATTCTCTAGTGATTTCAAGATGGTTGTGCCAATTCGGGAGCATAGATTCGAGAGATGCCAGAGATATGCAAGACCTACTAATTATGGGCCTCCAGTAAGTCATTATGAACTTTGATCTTGCATTTATTGATCATTTATTAAGCATTTATTACAATTTCATGTTTTATCATTGCTTTGTATTCAAGAAATCACGCCTAGGACAGGATTGATTGTTGCCTAGGGTCTTTTACTGTCACATCCATAGTTTTCATTATCGCCTCTGTGTAATAATCTCCCACCTAGAAGACAATTAATTCTCGCCTAGGAGGAAAAAACTGTCGCCTTCCCCCAGGGAAAAATTCCCCTTTTCGAATAGGTTATCGCCTACTCAAAACCTAACCATTTAACTATCACCTAAGGGAAAACTCTCTGTCGCTTTGTCAAATTCACTGTCGCGTATAGAAAATTTGTCGCCTAGCAGAATAATAAAGTTGCTTAGGACCAAATTAAGTCACGCCTAGGTTAAAATGTCGCCTAATAGCAGAAAAATCATGCCTGATGTATTTTTTGCAAAATTTTTGTACTTTTTACACATGTTGATCGTATCTGATGAACAATTTGATAACCCCTTGATGAGAAAGTCAGATAATTAGTGTAGGTCTATGATTGTCAACAAAACATTGGGTTAGATATCAGGATAGTAGTACTTTAGAATATGATTTGTCAATCTGATTGGAATATTAACTGATAGGATAAATCAATTAGTGTGAAAACCAATATGATTTGAGACTGTCACTTCATTCTTAGGACACAGAGAAATGAACGATGATACTTTAGTGTGATTACTTGATACTTTTGATTGACTTGAGATAATTCCTTGATACAATGTACTGATATTATTCCTTTACCTTGCCAACAAGATCATTATCCTACTTTATACATCCGTTCAGTTGCGTCATGGGTTATTGACTTAGGTCAGAGACTTTCTACAATTGAGTTCTGAGTTATTGAGAGATGTGGTTTGAGTTTCCTCCTTGATCTCCCACGGTTCTAGCTGAACCATGGTTTATTGACTGCAGTGGTGGAGCGATGGCACTCCAACCACAACACATTCCATTTTCCCTATGGAGAGATGATGATCACGCCAGAGGACGTGTATTGATTATTGTAGATTCCTTGCAGGGGTGAGTTGGTGTAGTATGATTCTACATATGATTCTTCTATCTGCCGATGAGTATTTGGGGACAACACTATTGGGGATGGGGATACAATTACATGGCCTTAGTTTGCCTCTTTTCTAACATTACTAGCAATTTTGGGTGCCTTGATTGGTGGTCTACTTCTTCCCGACCGACAAGGTCATGGCTTTTCAGTCAGTTGGGGCCATATTATAGATGATTTACTTGCTCATCCTCGACAGTTTGATTGGGGTTCCTGCATCTTGGCCTAGTTGTATCATGATTTACATGAGGTAGTTTATTGGGGTAGCATCGCATTGTCAGCAGGTGTTATTGTTCTATAGTTGTGGATATGGGAACATCTTCCCATTACTAGGCCTATTTCTGACAGAGTTTGACCTTGGGGATATCCCTATGCTTTCTTATATACAAGCATGGTCATACAGCATCATATGGGTCATTTGGATTACTGGCAACATCAGATTGATGATCTGGATCAGGTTATATGGCATCCTTATCTCAGTTGTGATCATTGGAGAGAGGATGGTGACAAGTTACCATATATGTTTTCCCCTTGCTGGATGATTGGGCGCACTCCTACCACTATTGAGCACTTCTACTTTGGTAGAGTTTTGAGACAGTATGGGTGGATTCAGGATATGCCTCAGGGAAATGCATTATATGCTCGACTACAGGCAGAGATTTCTCTATGGGGTCCCTGTATTGATTATCAGTTTGCATTAGGTCAGATTGTAGGTATGACTATCTACAGATGGGAGATACTTCCTGGTATGGCCGATGCTGGGATGTCACATGAGTATGCAGATTGGTGGTCTCGCCACAGGTTTCCTCAGTTTACTGATCTGGCTGAGCCTATTCCTAGATGTCATGATGGTGAGAGGGGTGGTAGACATCGGAGAGGTCAAGAACATAGACATCCTCAGGTTGCTACAGGGGGAGGTCAGGTGAGATGAGATCTGGGCACAGGATGATGTAGCTGTTAGATGGCCTAGAGCAGATAGATAGGACAGAGTGTATAGACATCAGAGAGCTCAGAGACATGCACAGATTGATGCAGCTAGGTAGGTTCCTGGGATATTAGATCCCTTGGTACAGTTATAGAGAGTGGCCTTAGCATAGCTTGATGATGATGTGGCTCATCAAGATCAGGTACAGTAGGATGATGCACAGCAGGATGGTGCATAGCAGGATGGTAGGGCTCCACAGATGCCTCCACCAGCTCGACAGCCACAAGGTGCACAGGATGATTGCATGGATGGATTAGAGTGAGGTTTACAGTCTATGAGGATAGAGATGTCCACTGTTGTGGGTCGATTGGACCAGGTTGCCTCTTTATTACAGTAGCTTGTATCTATCATGGTTGTTTAGAGGCAGGATGGAGTGGGTACATCACAGGCTCCTCCCCCATAGGATAGTAGAGGGCCAGATGGATCTGGTGCTATAGGCTCTTGAGCGATATGATGACAGATTTACTCAGTGTTGTTGGTCCATCTTTTATGTTATACTCAATTATCAAAACATTTGATAGATCACTTTGATGATACCTTGACATATGTGATGTATGGGATCCTCCTTTTTGATGATGATATATGATGATATACTTCTTGGTTCTCTTTGATGAGTTTGATTATAAGATTATCTTTTATGCAGCTATATGATGTTTGATTTATGCATTCACTTGAATTCATGCTATGAATGCAATATCTTATTTTATGATATATATAGATGTATGCAAAGATGGATGAATTTGGTGATGCTCTTCTATTGTTCATGTATGGATTTAAAATGTTTAATGGAAATGCACATGTATGGTCCTATGTTTTGTTGATTTTTCAATGTATGCCAGTTTATCCTTAACTATATGAGTGCACATGATGTATGGATGATTTTTCATTGTAAATGTGGATAATGAATAATGCTCAATGTGTGCATGCAAAAGATAATCTCATTTTCTTTATTGTGTTTTATCAATAAAAAACATTATTATTGAACCCCTTTTGTGTAAATGTTTTAACTACCCAAGATTATTGATGTACCCCCTCGTTCTCTTGGAAAAATAACCATAAACACATGCATTTGATCAAATAGGACAATGCAATTAATCTAACAAGATAATGCAATGAATCTAATATGCTTTGCAATGCAACCTAAGTGTCACCAGCTTTTAGCAAATAAATGCCTTTGAGGATAAATTTTCATCATTGAGCATTTGGGACCAGAAAGCAAGTACAATCACCACTGCCCACTGACATGATGATATGAATACCACTTTTTATCGCATTTGGTAACCTCCTTTATGAACTAGTACAACCCTCACTAGTTGGATGACCAACTATGGGAGTCTGAATACCGGTGTCAACGGATTCAATGTTGCAAGTGGATTTTTGGTATTAAGATATAGAAAATCTAAATAACCAAGGGATCCGTTTGCGTAAACAAACAAAGGTCAATCCATCCACTTATGAGATATTCCTTGATGGTTCTTTGATGACCATGTCATTAGACAACTTCCCATAAGGTGACGAATCTTCCTCCAAACAGTCACTCAAAGGCAATAAAATATTGTATCTCTATCATTGCCAATACCATCAATTAGCTAAAGAGACTTGATATAAATCAATCGATATAAGAAAAGAGATTTTTAACCAACTTTCAAAAGAATCTTTCAAGTGTTTTGCATTGTTTCTTGATTTTCAAATAGTATTTCCAAGGACCTTGATCATTAATGATGTTTGATTTTTATTTAATCCTGAATAATAAAGTCTATTAAGGCTCAAGGATTTTGTTGTGGTAATCAATTTCTTGGTTTATGAACAATGATATCTATCAAAGGTTCACGAAAATATGCTTCTTTCTTCTAAAATTCAGATCTCGCTCTCTCTATGTTTGACTCTGACTGAATGTTGTTCGTTTGAATCCGTTTTATGTACCAACTTTGTGATATGTTCTTCGTTGCCCCCAAGTGTTTGAATATACCCATTTTGACAACTTTGGGCAATGCAAATGATGAAGCTACCAAGCTTTATTAAGACTATGTACAAATGATGGATGTAATGAAGGTTTGGACAAATGGGATGATGAGATGCATTATGTACAAATGCAACCTAGGAAAGACCAACTAAAGGGAACCAAAGGTGCTTGTTCACCAAGTTTTCACCCTTTGGATGGATCAAGCTCTTTTTTTTTTCTTTTTTTTGCTACCAAGGTGCCTATTTACTAGGTTTTCACCAGCGCACTTTCTTCTTTTTCACTTTTTTTGTATTTTTCTTTTTTTTCTTTTTTTCTTTTTTTATCATCAAGGTGCCTATTTACTAGGTTTTCACCAAGACAACATCATTTTGGATGTTTTTCCTTTCTTCATGCTCAATTTTCTCAATGTTTTTATCCTTTTGTGCTTTGCAAATGTTTTTGGTGTTTTCAAGATCTCTTTTGAACTATTTACAATAAAATAGGATGCTCTCTCATCTGGTACTCTTTATACTCTTTCATCTACCTCATGTATAGAACCTTTTAAGATGAATACTATTAATAGGTTCTTGAAGTTCCTCTCCATCACAATTTGATAATTTATAGGTTCCTATGCCAAATGAAGATATTATGATAAATGGGCCTAGTCAATTAGCCTCCCATTTGCCTTTCTTTTCCCTCTCAACCTGATTCTTTGGATTCTCTCTCAACACCAAGTCTCCTACCTGAAAAACTCTCAGTTTGATTTATTATAGTTCCTTGAGATTCTATTTTGGTACACTTTCAGGTGCTCATAAGCTTGTGTTTGATGTTCTTCAAGTAACTCCAATTGTTGAAGTCTAGCAACCCTATAGTCTTCATCTATGATCAATCCTTGTAATGACACTCGTAAAGATGGGATTTCAACCTCTAATGGTAGAACTGCTTCAGTCCCATAGACTAGTGAGAATGGCATGGCCCCAGTGGGTGTTCTTATGCTGGTTCTATAGGCCCATAATGCTGGATTAATTTGCATATGCCAATCCCTTCTTGATTTGTTGACCGAACTTTTCAAGATCTTCAATATATTCTTATTTGTGGCTTCAGCTTGCCCATTTCCCTAAGGGTAATAAATTGATGATGAATGGTGAGTGATATGAAATGTAGCACATAGTTCATCAACATCTTTATTCTTGAATTGTTTTCCATTATCTGTTATTATGGCATGAGGAATACCATATCGGCAAATGATATGATTCAAGATAAACATGGAAATTTGCTTTCCTGTTGCCGTTATCAATGGAACCACTTCAACCCACTTGGTGAAATATTCTGTTGCGGTTATGATATGTTTGTGCCCATTTGAAGAAGGTGGATTTATGATGCCAATTAAATCAAACCCCCATTGATAGAAAGGCCATGGTGTGACAAATGGATGTAATGCTTGTGCTAGTGCATGTATCATATCGCCATGATATTGGCATTTGCTGCATATCTTCACAAAGTGGCAAGCATCCTTTTCCAATGTCTTCCAAAAATACCCTAAGCGAAGGATTTTCTTAGCTAGATTTAACCCGCTTGAGTACGACCCGCAAATGCCTTCGTGAACCTCTCATAAAGCTAACTTAGACTCTTCTTCCTCTAAACACCTAAGTAACATCCCATCTAGACCCTTACGATACAATGTTTCAGAAAGGATTAAGTAATAGGAGGCTTGGTGTATGGAATTGCATTTTTGAGCACGGGTTTGGTCTAAGGGCAGCACTTGGTCTTTAAGGTAGGTATATATAGGTCCATACCAAGGGGAGTCATGTCCATGTAAGAAGGCAATAATTTGGGTTTCAGAGAGGTCAAATGTCAGTTTTACCAACTCTTCCACCAAGAACTCATACTTCTCATTTTGATCTAGTTTTTGTAACAAAGAGGCCAAGGTAGCCATGGCATCAGCTGCTCTATTTTTCTCTCTAGGAATCTGTTCAAAGGTGATCAAAGAAAATTATTTCTTCCATCCATCAATCATAGTCTTATAAGGCATCAACTTTTCATCCTTAGTGTTATATTCATTATTGACTTGATTAATGATGAGTTGAGAATCTCCATAAATTTGTAGCTCTTTTATATTCCATTCTAAGGCCATTTTGATGCCTATGACTAGTGCTTCATATTCTGCTATATTATTTGTACATGGAAACATAAGCTTGTAATATTTGGGAATGGTGTAACCTTGAGGAGTTATCAATAATATGCCGGCCCCGGAACCTCCTTGAGTATAAGATTCATCAAAGTATAACTTCCATGTTTTTGCCTCTATGTTGATAATGGCAGAATCCAGAAATTCCACTTGAATAGTTTGTATAGAAGTCATGGGATTTTCTGCTAAATGATCTGCTATCACTTGTCATTTGATTACCTTTCTATCAACATATTCGATGTCGAATTCACTCAATATCATCACCCATTTAGCTATTCTACCTATTAAGGCTGTTTTACTTAACAAATATTTGAGAGGGTCTATCTTGGCAATCAACTTGACCTTATGCATCAACATATAATGTCTCAATTTTTGAGATGCAAACACCACTGCTAGACAAGCTCTTTCCATAAATGTGTAATTAAGCTCATATTTTATCAACGTTCTACTCAAATAGTAGATAGCTCTTTCCTTTCCTTGTTCATCCTCTTGCGCCAAAAGTACCCCTAAGGATCTTTCCGTAGCAGATATGTAGAGAAGTAATGCTTTGCCCTTGATTGGTGACATGAGAATGGACAGATTTATCAAATAAGTCTTCAACAATGTGAAAGCTTGATCACATTCGGCATCCCATATAAATATAGTATCCTTATGTAGCAACCTGGTGAAAGAATGACATTTTTTAGCCAATTGGGAGATAAACCTTCGTATGGATTGGATTTTACCTTGCAAGGATCTCATTTGGCTGATATTCTTAGGTATTTCCATGTCCATTATAGCTTGTACTTTCTCAGGATCCTCTTCAATCCCTTTGGCAGAAACTATATAACCTAGTAACTTTCTAGATTGGACTCCGAAGGCACATTTCTTTGGGTTTAATCTAACCTTGAATTGCTCCAACCTAACAAATATCTTTTTCAAAATGTGGAGGTGTTCTTCTCTTTTGTGGGATTTTGCCAATATATCATCCACATAGTCTTCTAAAAATGTGTGCATCATGTCATGGAAGATAGTTGTCATGGCCCTTTGATATGTGGCTCCGAAATTTTTAAGACCGAAGGGCATGACATTCCAACAAAAAGTACCCCAAGGGCAAGTAAATGCTATCTTTTCTTGGTCTTCGGGTGCAATTTTGATTTGATTATACCCGCTAAAGCCATCCATTAATGAGTACATTGAGTGTCCTACTATCAAATCCACTATGGCATCTATGCTCGAAAGTGGCAAATCATCTTTGGGGCAAGAAAGATTTAGATCTCTAAAATCTGTACACACATGAATGGATTTATCATGCTTTGTGACTGGTACAATGTTGGAGATCCATTCGGCATATGCTATTGCTCTTATGAACCCTACTTTCAACAATTTTCCCAATTCTGCCTTGACCAAAAGAGCTATGTGGGGGTGCATTTTTCTCAAATTTTTCTTAATGGGTTTAACCCCTGGTCGAACATTCAGATGATGCATTATAAAATCAGGATCTAATCCAGGCATGTCAGCATATGACCATGAAAAGTTTACTTGTTGTTCTTGGAAGAATTTTATGAAGTCTTCTCTTTCTAGAGGTGTGAGTGATGCTACCAAGTGTATGAACTTTGGATCTAATTCTGTCCCAATATTGACCTTTTCCGTTGGCTCTATGAGTATAGGTAACCTTTCCTCTTCATGTTTAGGTAAAGTGTCCAATCTCTCTTCTTTTGGTGCCACATTTGGGTTTTCACCAAAAGAAACGTCTTTTAATTTTATTTTTTTTGGTTCTAATGGTGCCACAGTTGGGTTTTCACCAATAGAACTTTTCATTTTTTTACTATTTTTTTTTATTTTTTTCTTTTGACTAAGAGATTGAACCCCTGCTATTGTCATTATGTTCATATTGAATTCATTGGTGGAAGAGGGTTCAACCGCATTAAGGTAGTGATTCATTGCTTGGTCATTGGAAAAGTAAAGTAGGTCATTTGGTTCTGTTTGGTCCCAATCAATGAGGTGTGGATTTATCAAAAGTAAGGGTTCATTGGGTAAAATGTCATCAATAGGCATTATGGACATGACTTCATTTGAGGGTTCGTACATTGTATCATTTAGATCTATGATGTGTGCTTCCTCAAGATGATCCATGGAAGAAGAGTCAAAGTCCCCTTCACTCGAGTCCTCGTCAACCTCTATGGGAAACAACATGGGAAAAGCCACAAGTGGGTTAAAACTAACATTTGAATCTCCCTCCTCTGAAGGTATCCAAAATGTTTCTATCCATGCTCCATTGGTAGGTACTTGCTCAATATTAGGCCTTTGAATAGGAGGTTCTTCACTAATTTGAGCTTCTTGCCTTGGAATTTTTGCATAAGTATGTATAGCAATCACTTCCTTGTCCTAACATGATTCATCTGATAAAGCATCCCATTCATAATCCGGAGAATCATCACTATCTCCTTTGGATTCTAAGGCATTTATGTGAGGATAGAAATCTTGCATTGGGCTTGAACTTTCTCCTTTGCATTGAAAACCTACTCCAGATTTTTCATGACTTGCCCTCCAAATAGGTTCTACAGGTTCCAATAATCCCCTATTTCTTTGGCCTAAAGGTCCTCTTCCTTTGTATCCCATCTTTTGCATTATATCAAAGCCTTTTCCATATTGCTCAGTTTGTATCTTTACATGCTGAATTCTTTCCATGGGAGTGTTGGAAGTATCTTCCTCATCATGGTAAAGCCATTGAAGGACGTCATCTTCTTCCTTATCCCATGCTGCTTTGTTATCTTCCCTTACAAAATAGGAATTATACTTATGTTCTTTTGATGGTTTACCATGTGATTTTGGAGATGTGAGCATGTCAAATAGAGAAACAAAATATTCCCCTATCCCTTTTGAACTAATCTTGCATTGTTTTTCAAAGTTGTTCATCATTTCACTCATGTGTTGGTAACGATCTTTCTTGGCTTTTTCCTTTTCTTCTTTGGTAGGTTTATAGATTACTGTTTCCAATTTAGGTGCTATGTATGGACTTTCCATTGCATTTGGGCCCTCGTAGCTCACTTTTTCCTTTCCCTTAGTTGATGTCGTTGAGCTAGCTTGAGGAGGGTGTGGAGTAACATTTATTGTTAGTTCCTTCATTTTAACATCTTCAATTGTGGTTTCTTGAATAATTCCTTCCCGGTTATGTGGAATGTATAACTCATGAGGAGGTTTGAGTGTATTGCAATATTGGAATGGGTTAGAGTCTCCTCCAACTGTGATTTCTTCACCCATGTACAAAAATTTTATGCATTGGTGGTACATGGATGGGACTGCTTGCATCTCATGAATCCATGGTCTACCCAACAAAATATTATAAGTTAATTTCATGTCCAGCACTTGGCAATTGGTGTCCTTCTTGACAGGCCCCACTTGGATGGGCAATACAATCATGCCCTTAGAAGCTCTTTCAGCTTCATCATAAGCTTTAATGGTGATTTTCTTTGTAGGGTCAATGCAAGACTCAGATAGACCTAAGGATTTGACAAGACTTAATGTGCAAATATTGAGACCAGCCCCTCCATCAATGAGAGCTCTTTTGACTCTATGCCTTTCGATTAAGACCTCTATATGCAATGGTAGATTTTGAGGATGGGTTATAGACATGTCATCTTGATCGAAAAATGAAAGACAATGAGGTGCTACAAGATGACCTACCATATGTTGAAACCTTTCTGTCTCTTAGTTAGTAGGACCATGTCTCTCTCCTAGAGATTTTTCCAAAATCTCCTTATGGTTTGGTGACAACTTCAATAATTCTAAGATAGAGATTTGTGCTAGAGTACATTGCAATTGATCAACCAAACTATAAGGCCTTGCTGCTATAGAAGACTATTTGACTACAATATTGGATGGTGGGATGTTAGTGCTTTTAGGAGCTATCCCTTGTAAGGTTATTCTAGAATTATGCCCTCTTGTAATGACATTTGATGCTTCCTTTCAAGGTTGTTCATTAGCTATTATAGCATTAAAAATGTGATCATAAGGTGGCACAAAGTTGAGATTATTGGTTCTTTGCTTCTTGTTATTTGATGACTCTCCCTTATCATGTTTGTAAAAGGGTTGTTTGAATGCCATATGATCTTCATTATTGGGAGGTCCGTCAATGGTGATCGTGTCATTATCAATTAAATCTTGCACCACATTTTTTAATTGCAGACATTCATTTTTTGTGTGTCCTCGAACTCTGTGATACTCACAATGAGTATTGGCACTCCACCAACCAGGCTTATCATTTGGCTCATAAGGCTGAATTTTGGGTAGAGTAATGACATTATTAGCCAGGAGAACCTTTAATGCCTTTTCAATGGGTTCACCCAAGGGTGTGAAGTTCCTTGTGGGGGTTGGCCTCAAGTGTTTATCAAATTTAGTATTCCTTGAATTATCTACTTGATTTCCATTGTTAGTGTGATTGTTGTTGGATGGTGCATTAGAGCTTTTATTGGTATTGTTCACTTGATTAGGTGTCCTTGTAAGAGCAAAAGGGACCACCTTCAAGTTACTAGATTCAACTACTCCATCATTCACAATTCCTTTATTGTTATTTTTATAATGACTGTTACTATTAAACCAATGATTCTTTTGATTATTGCAATTGCTACCATTGTTGCCACTGTTGGGGTTGTTCTTATTATCTTTGTACAGTTTGAGTTCTCCACTTTTGACCAACACTTCCTCCATGGTTACTCCATTTTCAATTAGATCTTGGAAGGTCTTCAGACATTGCATTCGTAAGCGGTAGTTTAAATCATTACTCAAACTATTTATGAAGATATCCATCTTCTCTTTTTTAGGCACACTTCTAGGATATCTTGCAAAAACTATCCTCCACCTTTGTAGAAACATGAGGAAGGCCTCTCCATATTTTTGTTTTGTGTTGCATAATGTTATCATTGTGACATCATGTTTAATGTTATATGAGTAATGAGCCACGAATTTTGATGCTAACTCTTCAAAGGTTTTAATGCCGGAGGGTAACTTAGAAAACCACTCCATAGCCATGCCTCCTAAGCTTCATGAAAATAATCTCATTAAATATGTGGTATCATGCATGAACTCTAAGCTCAATGCACAAAACTCCCGTAAGTGATCTTGAGGATTAGTTGTTCCTTCGCACTTGTCATATTTAGGGAACACAACATTGATCAGGAATGGCACCATAACCAAGCTTTTATCAAATGGGAATGGGCACAATGCTTCTATAGAGAAAGGCTTGCGAGACCCACTTTGCTTGATGTTGTCTAGTTGCATTTGAAATGCCTTGAATTGTTTGTTCATAATGTCTAAGGTACTTTCCTCATCTTCCAGTGTTCTAAGTTGGTTGACATCAAAGTCACATGGAAGCTTGAGACCTCTTTGTGCTAAGTCTATGAAATGTTTTTCTCTATCTAGGTCCATTGCCTTTTCCATGAGCCTTTTGAAGTAAGGACATTGGATAGCCTCACTAACTCTTTCATCCGTGGCATCCTCTGCTGTTAGTTCGGTGTTATTTTGAGTATAAGTTTGATTAACTCTGTGAGCACTTGGATCTATTCCTTCATTGTTAGTATTTCCTTGGTTATTAATATTGCTCTGGTTATTCATGTCATTGCCTCCACCATTGGCATTACCTTGGTTGGTGAAATCAATGCCACTATTATCCTTACCACCCAAACTACCTTGATACATCATGTTGTCTTCTTTTTCTTGTTCGGGTGACTTTTGTGGTACTCTAGGAGTAGTTTCATCTCCGGGATAAGGGAGCTCTTGTCTCAAATAAGTCCCATTAGCTTGCAAGGTTTGCTTGATGTAATATGATCTAATGAATGCAAGCATGAACCTTGGATGCACGTTAAGACTACTTGGATCTAATCCTTTGCAAAATTTGACAGATATGCGAAACAGGATTTTTGACTAGACTGTAAGTTGGATCAGCAAAAACTCGAAAAGGGGTATTCATATTGATATTCAAAATTTGTTGAATCTTCCTGGAAGTACTCTTTGTTTGACCTTTCATGTTTCTGGGTGACACTGAATCAAGCATAGGAGTGACTAAAAATCCTTTAGGCGTGCACTGATTTGTTGTTAGGCGGTACTCTATGGGTTTTTAGGTGACACTTTACTATTTCCAACCAGGTTTCCAGTTAGAACTAGGCATGTCTCAAATGTTCTTAAGTGTGACTTTAGTGTGTATACGCATTTTTAAGAAAGTCACAAGCGTGACTAAAAATTTGACAGGTGAGTGTATTTTGTGTATAGGCGACACTTCTCTGACCAGGGTATAATTTTTTAGATTTTTTAAAACTTTTGATCAGGTATTTTTGAAAATTTCTTGTTTTGAAAATTAAAAACAAATGCAACACACACATAAATGTCTCTAAACAATAACTAATGTGTATGTTCTCCAATGTTTTCACAAGTATAGCACAAGAATGAATTCCAAACAGCCTACCTAAAGTCAATTTTGGGTTGTAAACATGGCTCTACAAGGTGGCTTTGCTACTTTAAATAGGATTTAGTAAATATTCCGTTCAAATGAATTAAAATCTCTCATCCCCCAAGTATGTTAAGGGGCTTCCCACATGCACCGAGGTACAATTTTGTGCAATCCATAAAGACTACTAGAGGAAGTTCGAGAAGATTAAAATCCCTTTGTCATGCACCCCATTAAGGATACATGCATTTCATTTTATAGTGGGTCAGATTCTCACAGCAAAAGCAAGTGTATCCCACTTTGGGCTGTCCCTCTCACTAGCCTCGCTAAGGAAAATTTGGGAGGTGAGCCCTCTAAATCTCTAGCATGTTCATTTTGCAAGTAAGGCAGCTTTTGAATTTTAAGTAAAGTTTTTGGGAGTTTGTTTCACCAAGAAGGTGAAGAGCATATCCCTAACTTTCCTTTTGATTCTCAAATACTTCAAACACTTATTTCTTTTTCAACCTCTTGACAAGGAGGTTCTTAGAATTGAAATGTGTGGTTCAATTTCTTCCTTATTAAAGATAGGTTTAAATGACAATGCCACAAGTTAAGGGAATGCAAGCTTGTTTGAGTAGAATACCTTTCCTTGTAGCTAGCAAAAGGCTAGGGGCATTTTTAAGTTGTTGATTTTCATTTTCCACCTACTCACCTTGGCAATTTTCTCCAACTCCCTCCTCTAACAAGTTAGTCCAACACAACCAATTCACAATGAGGGGAAACCAAACTTGCATGTAATCAATCAAAAGATTTTAATGAAAGAAGCTTTAATTTCAAGGTTCATAAATCCAATTTAGAGACACAAATTTCTGTTTATAAGCTTCAATCACAGCTAAATATTTCTCATATACCTGGACGTCCTCATCTAGTGTGGA
The DNA here is from genome assembly GCA_027943335.1 of Chamaecyparis obtusa. Classification (NCBI taxonomy): domain Eukaryota; kingdom Viridiplantae; phylum Streptophyta; class Pinopsida; order Cupressales; family Cupressaceae; genus Chamaecyparis; species Chamaecyparis obtusa. The sequence continues at coordinate 555,620 of BSBK01001026.1, read as the reverse complement.
TTCAAGGATAGCCTTTGTATGCACTTGATTCTCCTTCTTTATTTTCTCTGCCAATGCTTTTCCCTCCTTGTTGAACCTGCTTTCTAGCTTTTTCACTCTTGGATGTCTGCTCATTTACTGGTTAACAACAAACATAGAGAGTCAGATTTTCAAATTTTATCAAATTGAACATGAAAATAGAAAATTAAATGTAGGCGACATCCTCCAACTAATAGGCGTGAATAAATCACTTAGAGGTGTGACTTTACTGATTACACGCAACACACTTCAGTGCATAAGCGACATTAATAATAGCACAGGCGGTAAATCAACTATGCAAAGCATAAACAAAATACTAACTCCGTGGCAAATAGTCAGTGCAAAGAGACATTCAAAGCTTGTAAAGCGATAAAAATATTCTCAGAAGTGTAACATTAACGATCAAAGGCATAATAATCTCTGTTACTATGTGATAGAAAATTTCTCTTTAAGTGTGATATTAAGTGTAAAGCGCAATGCAAAGAGGAAATTAACATGACAGAAAATAAGTGATACGCGATACTTTCCTGTGTTTAGGTGTGATTTGAAGCCATAAAGGCTGAATGCTTTGCCATTTCGAGCATGAGTTTTCAGCTAATAGGCGTAAGATCAGGCTTCCGAAGCAACACTGTAAGGATTCCAAGCGTGAATAGATTTCCCATAGGCATGACTTTAGCAAATTCCTGCAGAAAACACATGGAAACTAGACAGAAACATATGCAAAGATGATTTAAATCACAAATTTGTTAGTATTTGAGGCTCAAGGCCCCACGGTGGGCACCATTTGTGTGATGATATTATTCACCTTCATGAAATTAAGATCAAGTAGCAACAAATTAAGCTAAATACAAAGGAAATTTACTCTAAAATGCAACTACAATCTATAACATCTCATGGATCTCTAGAAAGAAGTGGTAAGTGAGCTCTCAGCCTCAAATCCTCACTAGTGACACCTCTAAAATGAGAATAATGCTGCTATGATGCTTCTAAATGCTTATTCTATGATGAATTTATGCTTAATCTAGCTCCATTGATAACAATGCAATGATAAAATGCTAAAATGATAACTCTAAATGCTCAAATGCTTCAATTGCTCTTAGAAATGATCTCAATTGACTATAGTAACAATGCTTTTCAATTGAAATTCTAAGATGGAAATGCTCTCCAAAATGCCTCATACTTATAGTAATTTCCCAAGGGTAGGGGGTAGAGTGAGTTAATCATGGTTATGCTTGGGTAAGGTCAATTAGCTTTGCTTTGTCCATAAATGGGGGGACAATCATTTAAATGGTTTCAAAAGGCTGGACCATTTCAACAAAAGTGAGTGATTTGTGTCCATTTTGTCTCCAATTTGCTTTGTTGAGGGAAATTATGATTTATTTATTAATTAATTAAAGTAATTAAATTTAGCCATGAAGGGTAAGAGGTTCATTTTGATTTTTGCTTTCAACAACTATGTCATTAATTGAATTTAATCAATTTTGTAGTGTTTTTCCCCTTTTCAAGCTTTATTTAATCATTTAATCATTTAATTGAATTTTCCTTTGATTTGAATTTCCTTTGTTCCATTTATTGATTTTTCGTGCTATTTTGATGATTTGATGCACCTTTTGATTGATTTAAGCCTTTTGCCAATTTTTCGTGTCTATAGTAAGTATATGTATATATATATTTATTTATTTTATATGTGTTAAATTGTTTGTATTTTATATAGGTATGTGTATATGTGGGTGCACACGCATATATCCATGCTTATATAAATAATAATAATTGTATGTTTTTCATTAATTATGTAATGGAATGTTTTTTATGATAAGTAAATAAAGTGAGTGAAATAAAGTATATTTAATGAATGTATTAAATAAAAAGTAAACATAATAACAATAAAAGGAGTATGCTTTTTGTAGTAAAACTAGCTATCTAGGAGGGAGTTGAACTCAAGACCTCCTAAAAATTAGGCTAGTTGTTTCCCAATTGTGCTATGTTTTTCCTTGAAATCTTAATGTTTATTCTTCTTGTTATTGGGTTCTTTGGAGGCAATTTTTGATTAAATTTATTAAAAGCTTTATTATTGTTTACGGGAGATGTTGGTTTAATTTTTCAACCAACTATGGAAGTTGGAGAAGTTGCTTCCCATAAAGCAACTCCTCCAACCATATAGTTGGGGTTTTAATATTTGTGTTTTTGGGATTTTTGGGGGAGAAGGAGGTTTTTAGAGAAATTTTTGGAAGTTGTCTGCATATATTATTCCAAAAAGATCATTTTGAGGTTTTTGTGAGGATTGAGATTTCTCTGGTTTTGTGAGTGCTAGTGTGGGAATTTCCTGTGAGTAAGGATGAATGCTTGCTAGTGGAAATCCATCAAGGAGGCTGCCATATCTTGGAGATTTGCAAAGTGTGCTCCAGCCGCTTGAAGAGGATTCTCCAAAGGACCCCAGGTAGGGTCTGAATCTGGGATGAACTCTATATTTTTCGTATGTGTGTTATGGATGAGTATGATATGTTATTTGAATTGAATATGATTTATAAATTATGAGTTCCCTAGTGGGGACATTACATGTGGTAGCTAGTTTAAATAGTTCATAGGTTATTTGGATGAAATAGATGCTAAAGGATATTGGAATAAGCTTTGAAGAACTAGTTGTGATTTATTGTTACAATACAAGCACAATCAATATGTCAAAGAATCATGTTATGCACTCAAAAACCAAACATATCTCTATCAAATATCATTATTTGAGAGTGAAAGTTACAAAAAAGGAAGTCGGGGTTGAATATGTCAATATGAAGGAGCAATTAGCAGATATATTCACCAAACCTTTTCCTAAAGATATATTTGAGTATCTTAGAGATATGCTTGGAGAGAATACCCTCCTTTCAAGGACTAGATGATGAAAGAATGCATCGTTATAGTAGCTATCAGAGCTATATTCTTCTCTAGAATTGATGCTTGGATGCACTCCTTACGGAGAGTGATTGCAGGACATAACAAAACTTATCTAGGTGACTTTCTACTTATTTTTAGGCATGAAGATTTGAAAAAGGTACACCTTGATGTGGTGGAATTTAATGAAGTAAAAGTAATACCTTTTTATTGATGTCAAAGGGGGATAAATACAATAAAAAAACCCATTGGTTAAGAGGGAGTTGTGTAGAGGATATTGAGATGATTGTTGGGTTGATGGTTTTTCTCATATGTTTCCATCAATGCCAAAGGGGGTTATTGTTGGAATTTTTCCTGACATGTGTTGTCATTGATGCCAATATATGTTTCAGAAGATTGACTTAATTGTATCTGATGTTGTAATAATATTGTTTAGCATAAGAATAAGCAGAATCATCATGGTTATATGGGTTGTGTACGACATGTTTGACTCAGCGAGATTGGATTTATGTTTTAGATGGAATTTAGATATTGTATATAAGATCACATGAAATAATTTAATCAAAGGAATAAGTTACAATAGTTTTAGTATTGATTGGTTGTAGGAATAGAAATAGAGGTCTATGTCAGAGTTAGTCTCTAAATTTCTTTATTTTCTTGGATATGAGATGGATTTAGGATATGAAAGTTTAGGATAGGATAGAAGACTCATTAATGAATGGTTTCCCTTATTCCTTGATTCCTACACTCTTGGTGAGGTCAATTGTAGTGTGTGACCTTACAAAGTCTTATTTAGTCTCGACCTATGGGATCTGGCATGCTCTACCTTATGCAAAGAGAATTTATGGATTATAGATTATGTTGGATGATTGATGTTTGTTATTTTCTTTTCCAAGATCCTATGTGTATCTTAACAAGAGTTTATGTAAATCATTTTTATTAGGAAATTCCTAATTGGTATCGACCTAATAAATCATTTGTATCTTGTATAAAGGAGTAAAACAAGTGATGTGAAGAGTGTGTTAGAATAACTGAGAGGGGGGGTGAATTAGTTATCCAGTGTCCCAAAACAAAATGTATAATTCAAAACCACTTCTTCAATTTTTTCTCCTTGGTAAACAATAATTACTCTCAATATCTGTGCTTTTACCAATTACCAGTCTAATACCATAACAGTTACCGATCAAATCTAACATCTAACATGAAAAGTATGATAACAAAAAAATATCACAATCAACACATAACACAAGAGATTTAATGTGGAAACCCTGTAAAGGGAAAAACCACCTGGGACCAGCAACCCAAAATTGTTCACTCTTCTAAAGTGAGATCAGTTAAGACCCAACCCTGTTAAAGGTTTACAAATAAACTGTCAACTATGATCTTGTTAGAGGATTTTAGACTAGAAGTTATTGTCCAACCAGCATTCACTATGGGGTTGACAGGATAACAATGTTCATTCTATGAATGATACATCATAAGACTTTCAGATTCCACTCGGTTAAGAGATTTTGACTGTATATAATGGTTAAATATGTAACAGTAAATGATCTGCATTAGTAAAACTTCAATTGCAGATTACAGATCAATATTTAGTCCATACAAATCCTTCTGATCAATATTTCACTTCAGATTCAATACTGTATCAACTTACTGTCGGTCGATAATTGCTCTCTGTAGCTCGGTAATTGTTCTGCAACTCGATTCTTACTTAACCAGTATGATCATAATGCATGAAAACCTTGTTCAAGTGATATTCCTATAGTTTCTACTTCTTCCAGCATCATTCCATAATGAAATTCTAGTCTCTTATATAGATGAGTAAATCATTTTCTTCTCCTCCATTAGATTTTGCCGCTTAACCACATTCATAGATTTCTTCGCTTCAAACATTCTCGGCCGATGTGTTAGTAACACATTTCAATATGCTCCATTAGATCTTCCTTTAATTTTGTTAGCCGTCGATCTTCATAACAAACATTATCTGTTATCACTAAAATTGAGGTACTTTACAGCTCATCAATATTATCGGCTAAACTAATCATTTAGTTCATTCTGTTCCACTCGGTTAACAAATAAATGCATCGGTGAACATTGCTTGATTAATACTTTGATCGGTATACACTACACTCCGTCGGTGTATACTAGAAATGCTTCATTTACTGACAACATTGCTTTGTATCTTTCAGCTCTATACTTCATCATAGATGAATGCAACATAATAAAGTCAATATCATCAAGTCATAGACTCATCAACAAGTTACTCAATGTGTTCCTTATCCTCATTTGTCAGGTACATATTTCCCCATGTAGATTTCTCTGTTCTTCATTTCTTTCACCTTTCTTCAGATGTCTTGGTATAGTAACTTACAAGATAAGTGTTGTCAAACTAGTTGACATCAATGACAAATTAATACTGATTTAATCATATTACATATCTAATCAAAAACTCCTTAGTGATCTTTAATTACAGATTCTTCAATCAAATTCCAAATCAGTTGTAGTCCAACAATCTCTCCCTTTGGCATTGATGGCAACTGAAGTAATATGAAATGTACCATACACATACCAAACATATATTCTACAACTTTGTGAACAAAATGATGTAAGTCGAATAGACTTAATATGTTTAATCACTATGTTACTAAATAGCATTAGATAATACAACTTGACCATTCTGTAGTTGTGATCTTTTCAGTTCTCTTGTTCCTGCTTCTATTCTTTGTAATTGATCTTCAATACTCTGTCTCATTTAGATTGTCTCTCCCTTAGATAATTCTCATCGGTGCTTGTCCCTTTTCATATTATTTATCTCTCCCTTTGACATCAATGCCAAAGAAACAAATAAATAATCAATTATGTCCTCCTCTGTATCTCTGTATACTGATATCCTAATCGGTTCAAGATCTCCAAACTTAATCACAACCTTGAACATGATTCAAAGTGTGAACTATGCTGCATCAACATGAATGATCTTCTGATAAAATTAGGTTGATGCAACAACCAGATCACCTTAGTGACTGATAGACAGGGGATGGACCCCAAGTCTAGTCCTCAAGTATTCAAATGTGTCCTTCGGTAGAGGCTTTGTAAAAATATCTGCAAGTTGTTCTGTAGATGTGAAAAATTCTAACTTCACTTGCTTCTCTTGCACCTGTTCTCTTAAGTAATGATACTTAATAGATACATGCTTTGTCTTAGATTGCATCACTAGATTCTTTGAAATATTAATAGCACTAGTGTTGTCACAATATATAATCATCGGGTCAGTGATTACCTCATTCATCCCTTCCAACACTTTCTTGATATATGCAATGTTTGGACAGTTAGTAGCAGTAACAACATACTTTGTTTCAGCTGTAGACTAAGAAATACAAGCCTAATTTTTACTTGTCTAGGTTACAAGTCTTTCACCAAAGAAAAATACTCCTCTGGTGGTGCTTTTTCTATCATCCACATTTCCAACCCAATCAGCATCAGTGTAAACTTTCAATTCAAACTTCCCTTCCTTAGGATACCATAATCCATAATTCTCTATTTTCTTCATGTATCTTAAGATCCTTTTTGTAGCTATCATGTGTGATTCTCTAGGATTAGCAGAAAATCTTGCAACAATACCCACAGCATGTGCTATATCTAGTCTATTGTGAACTACGTACATTAACTTACGAATCATGGATCGGTAAATTGTCTAGTTTACCTCTGTAGTTTCATCCTCCTTTGTCAATTTGCATCCAGTAGCCATTGGTGTTCCCACAGGTTTAGCATCTTCCATGCCAAATGTCTTCAATACTTCATTTATGTATTTAGATTGTGTGATGAATATTCCATCACTCTGCTGAATCACTTGTAGTCCAAAAAAGAATTTAATCTCTCCGAACATAGACATTTCAAATTCCTTTTGCATTTCATCAGCAAATTTATTTCATACAAGATCTGAGCCTCCAAAAATGATATCATCAACAAATATTTCAGCAATGATAATAGTATCATCAGTATCACCTTTCATATATAGATTGTTGTTTTCACTTGTTCTAACAAATCCAATACTTAACAAGTAAGTATGTAGTCTTTCATAGCATGCTCTAGGTGCTTGCTTCAAGCCATATAAAGCTTTATGTAATCTACATACCATGTCTTTATTGTCGGGATCAACAAATCCTTCAAGTTGTTCGATGTAGACCTCTTCTTCAAGTATATCATTCAGAAATGTTGACTTCACATCCATTTGATAGACTTTGAATTTCTTGTGTGCAGCATATACAAGTAGCATTCTAACTCCTTCCAATCTAGCAACAGGTGCAAATGTTTCACCATAGTCAATGCCTTCTTCTTGTGTATATCCCTTGCATACCAATCTAGCTTTATTTCTTGGGACTTCACCATTTTCATTCAATTTATTCCTGAATATCCACTTAGTACTGATAACATTCTTATCTTTAGGTCAGGGTACTAAGGACGAGGTTTTGTTCTTCTCTATTTTCTCTATTTCCTCCTTCATTGCATTAACCCATTCTTCATTCTCTAATACAACTTTCACATTTTTAGGTTCAAATTCACAAACTACACATATACCTTGTCTTGTTATGCTTCTAGTTTGCATTCTAGCATGTCTGTCTCCAATGATTTGTGTCTCGGGATGATGTCCTTTGAAAAAACTAGCTAGAACTCAATTTCTCATTTCTTTCTCATTCTACTTAGGGTCATTTCCTTGCTCGGTAGCTCCATCTTGTTCATCGGTTTGTGTTGCCTATTGTCCTGTATTGTTTCCCTGCTGACCAGTTGTCACAGCTTGCGGTGTCGATAGATACTCTGGATGTTCAATGTAAGTGAATCTACCATATTCTTTTGGTTCCTTTGTACTTTCCTCTATGTTCTTGTCATCAAACTCATCAACATGAACATTAGTACTTTCAACTATCTTATTTGTAACCTTATTCAAACATTTATATGTTTTACTTGTAGAGGAATATCCCAGAAATATCCCTTCATCTCCTTTAAAATCAAATTTTCCATTCTTTCATCTTTCAAAATAAAGCATTTACTTCCAAAAATCTTGAAATAACTTATAGTAGGTTTGTATCCAAACCATAGCTCATAGGATGTTCGGTTGGTGTCTTTCTTCAGTTGTACTCAGTTAAGAAAATACATAGCTGTGCTGACAGCTTCCCTCCAATATGTCTAAGCAACATTCTTCTGTATCATCAATGTTCTAGCATAGTCAATTATAGACCTGTTCCTTCTTTCAGCAATGCCATTTTGCTGAGGTGTCCTCGGTGCAAAGACATGTCTTTTAATTCCATGCTCATTATAGAAATTAGTAAATTCATCAGAGATAAATTCACCTCCTCTATCAAATCTTAAGAATTTTATTTCTTTTCCAGTCTCTTTCTCTACCTTAGCTTTATACCACTTAAAAATTTTAAAGGCTTTAGATTTCTCTTTTAGGAACATAATAGTCATCAGTCTAGTATAATCATCAACAAAAAGAATAAAATATATATCACCAGAATAGCTCTGAGTTCTCATAGGACCACATAGGTTGGTATGAACCAACTCAAGTATCTTCTTTGTTGAGTAGTCTTTACTTTTAAAACTAGACTTAGTCATCTTACCTTTCTAACATTCATGGCAAATGGCATGATTAGGTTTTGTCAAGTTAGGCAATCCTCTAACTCTTTTATTTTTACAAATCTTGATCATGTTGTCAAAGTTCACATGGCATAACCTTTTGTGCCACAACCAAGAATCTTCATCCTTTATTAACAAACAAGAATACCGATCCATATCAAGATAGAATAGATTACCTCTAGATTGTGTACCATTTCTGACAAGTCTTCCTTCATCATCATAAATCTTCACCTTTTTACTCTCAAAAGAAAGTTGGTGGCCTAAATTGTTCAGTGAGCCACACTTAACAAATTATAGTTCAATCCATCTACCCAATATGCATTTTCACATTGTATTTTGTCATTGATCATCAGTGAACCTTTACCTCTTACCATACAAGGTGCATCATTTCCCATTCTCATAGATCCTCCATTATATTCAACAAGATGATAAAACTTCTCTACATCACTAGTCATATGATGTGTACAACCACTGTCTATGATCCATGTATCATTTCTACTTACTTTAGAGATCAGTGTTGTCTCTTCATGTTTCTCTTCTTCCTCTGAGTCATCTTTCATTACAACAAATAAAACTTCTATGTCATCATTAGAATCAGATTCAGTTTCAATAACTTCGGTTATGTAACATACCTTATTTCCTTTATCATCTTATTTGTCTCTTTTTTTGTGTCGGTAGCCTTTGTTGACTCTTCTCCCATAGCTTCCTTCATATCGGTCTTTGGATATTTCATCATCTTTCTTTTGAGGACATTTAGTAGTGATGTGACCGAGTTCTTTATAGTTAAAACATGCCAAAGTAGCTTACCTCTATACCTTCCTTTTCATTTGGGAAATCTTCTAGCCATAAGAGCTTCAAGCTCATCAAGTTCATCATCGGTGTTACTATCACTATCATAATTCTTACTATTCCTACTAGACTTTCCAATCTTCAAAGAAGACATGAAAGTGGATTCAACAGAAGGAACAACACTATTATCAAAGTTGTTTAATTCAAAGGTTGTAAGTTTACCAATCAGAGTGTCAAGAGTAAGGTTGGATGTAGCTCTTGTTTCATGAATTGCAAAGATCCTGATTGCATAAACTAGTAGCAAAGTTCAGAGAATCTTGCTTATCATTGTTTCATCATCAATCACTCCATCAAATGTTCTAATAGCATGTACCACCTCTTTTATTCTATTTGAGTATTGTACAATTTTCTCACCTTCTTTCATTCTCATATCATTAAATCTGCCTCTTAAGCTTTCAGCTCGGGCTCTTTTGACATTTAGATCTCCATTGTATATCAGATTTAACTTGTCCCACATCTTCTTATCAATATCACAACCCTTGATGTCTTCAAATTCAGCATCGGTATAGGTAGTAGCAAGTTCTATCATATTGATATTTTTTTCATACTTTCCCTTTAGTTGATCAAGAGTTAAGGGACCAGTGGGCAGTTGTATGTAGCCATTCTCCATCAGATCTAGTGCAGAATTTCCAATTCCAGATATGTGTAGCTTCATCATGCTTTGCCATAATATGAAGTTCTCTTTGTTCAACTTCGGTACTTCCCTCTTATACATCTAGAGACCTTTATGATTAAGTCCTTAAAACTCTATTCTAAGCAATCGCAGCTCTGATACCAATTGTTAGAATAACTGAGAGGGGGGGTGAATCAGTTATCCAGTGTCCCAAAACAAAATGTATAATTCAAAACCACTTCTTCAATTTTTTCTCCTTGGTAAACAATAATTACTCTCACTGTCTGTGCTTTTATCGATTACCAGTCTAATACCATAATAGTTACCAAACAAATCTAACATCTAACGTGCAAAGTATGATAACAAACAAATATCACAATCAACACATAACACATGAGATTTAATGTGGAAACCCTATAAAGGGAAAAACCACCTAGGACCGGCAACCCAAAATTGTTCACTCTTCTGAAGTGAGGTCAGTTAAGACCCAACCCTATTAAAGGTTTACAAACACACTGTCATGTGTGACCTTGTTAGAGGATTTTAGACTAGAAGTTATCGTCCAACTAGAATTCACTATGGGGTTGATAGGATAATAATGTTCATTCTATGAATGATACATCATAAGACTTTTAGAGTCCACTCGGTTAAGAGATTTTAACTGTATACAATGGTTAAATATGTAACAGTAAATGATCTACATTAGTACAACTTCAATTGCAGATTACAGATCAATATTCAGTCCATACAAATCCTTCTGATCAATATTTCACTTCAGATTCAATACTATAGCAACTTACTATCCGTCGATAATTGCTCTTTGTAGCTCAGTAATTATTCTGTAGCTCAGTTCTTACTTAACCAGTATGATCAAAATGCATGAAAACTTTGTTCACGTGATATTCTTATAGTTTCTACTTCTTCCGGCATCATTCCATAATGAAATTCTAGTCTCTTATATAGATGAGTAAATCATTTTCTTCTCCTCCATCAGATTTTGCCGCTGAACCACATTCATAGATTTTGCCACTTCAAACTTTCTCGGCTGATGTGTCAGTAACACATTTCAATCTGCTCCATTAGATCTTCCTTTAATTTTGTTAGCCATCGATCTTCATAACAAACATTATCTGTTATCACTGAAATCGAGGTACTTTACAACTCATCAATCTTATCGGCTAAACTAATCATTTAGTTCATTATGTTCCACTTGGTTAACAAAGAAATGTGTCGATGAACACTGCTTAGTTAATACTTTGATCGGTATACACTACACTCTGTCGGTGTATACTAGAAATGCTTCATTTACTGACAACACTGCTTTGTGTCTTTCAGCTCTATACTTCATCATAGATGAATGAAACATAATAAAGTCAATATCATCAAGTCATAGACTCATCAACAAGTTACTCAATGTGTTCCTTATCCTCATATGTCATGTACATCTTTCCCCATGTAGATTTCTTTATTCTTCATTTCTTTCACCTTTCTTCAGATGTCTCGATATAGTAACTTACAAGATAAGTGTTGTCAAACTAGTTGACATCAATGACAACATAATACTGATTTAATCATATTACATATCTAATCAGAAACTCCTCAGTGATCTTTAGTCATGGATTCTTCAATCAGATTCCAAATTAGTTGTAGTCCAATAGAGTGTGGGTGTGAATGTGAATGTGTGGATGCGAGGACTATTGATGTAGAGAAGGCAATGTGATTATTGTACTTCATTGGAGCTATTTTAGCAAAGGATTTTTTGTTAGTCAGTTCATTTTATGTGATCAGTATAAGTATATACTTCCATTTGGATAGTGGTTCTAGAAGGTGGGTTTAACCTTCAGAAGGTGGATTTAACCTTCACATTGGGCAAGTTAATATGAGTGAAGAAAGGCTCATCCTATCAAATCCTAACAGAGTTGTTGACTCAAAGAAAGGAGTTTTTCCTTTAACAGGGACATTTTACTGGTTTTATTTATCTTCTCCTAACATGACAAGATATTGTAACTAAGATACTTTATTACTAGTGCATTATTTGTGGGTTTCATCCCTATGTGGGTTTTCCCCTTAACAAGGTTTCCTTGAAAACAATTCTTGTTGTTTTGATTTGTGATATTTTTGGGGTTTCAAGATTTGTATTTACTATTTTGATATGAAAAGATAAAGTTTAATATTAAGGACATACAACTAGTTTACGCCCACCTCCCATTTGTATCCAACAAAATATTATCATTAGGGATATTCCTATCAGTATTCTTATCATCTTTTTGTGGTGAGGAGGAAGAAGGTTTATCAAGATCGTATTTTCTACTTAATATTCTTGGAGAAAAATCATCAAGAAAATGCTTGAAATCAAGATTATGAATAATAATTTGATAAAAGTTAGATTATTTAGGATCATCCAAGGAATTGCATAAGCTATCTTCCCTTAGGCTATTGAATAAAGTAGGTTGAGGAAGAGGGGATCGAGGTTCACAAGGATGGGATCATTAGTGGGTAGATCTATATCATGATGATTACTAGGCACTATAGGAGTAGGATTAGGATGATTTATATTGGTGTTATCTTTAGATTCATTAACAAAGTCTCGTATGTAATCAACATATTCCATGCATTTGTTAAAAATTAAATGATAAAGCCACATGAAATATTGATAAAAGTCTTAAAATATGTCTTATAAGGAATAAAAATATTTGTTAACCTCATAATTCCATATGCAAGGTGTATGTAGTAAAAATATGGACCTATTTTCTGCAAATAAAAAATACCAATGATGTAGGAGCATCTTGAGTTTTTGGAAATCTTGTATCTCAGTAGCTTGTAAGTTGTGCTTGATTACCTATTTCTATTCGGTACCTTTCACCGAGTGGCTTTGTTGTGTTCTTTCATCGATTTGGTTCAGTTTTTGTTAGGTGTTGCTCGGTGGCCTTGTTCACTAATGGGTTTATTTTGGGTCTATTATTGAGGGTGACATGTTCATTTAATATTGGTCATGATATTAATGTTGGGATCGATCATTGGAAAAAATGCAGACCTAAATATGGGTCATTTCTTTCTCCAATGTTGGATCTAAATGATTCTTTTGGCCAACCTGTTCGGTGGCCTCAAGTATAAATTTAATAGTATGTTTTAGATTTTAGAGGGGGATTCAAGTGGAAAAAGTTTGAAGCCTATAGATTGTGGATCTCACATGCATGAAGATTTTAGTTTCTCTATGATTCAATTTCATTGTACTAGTTGTAATAGGGAAGGCCTTACAACCCGACATGTATAAAGTTTGATGAATAAATAATATTGATTTCCTTCCTTTCTCTCTTTTTCTATGTTATTTCTTTTGTGGATTTCTCTGCAAGGTGGTCTAGTACTTGGGAGATCCTTTGGCCCCATCTATCTCTCCATCCTTGCATTAGGTGGTATCAAAGTGAGCTTTGATCTTGATCTAGGTTTTTGAATCTAGATCTTCAACCCTTCTTGTTAAACCGTAGTTGATTATCTTGTTTTGGGGTAGAATATTGTGATCAAACCTGCAATTTCAGAGGGTTTCAAGATGGTTCAAGGAGGAAGAAATGCAGATCCAGGCTTGGCTGATATGCTAAGACAAATTATTGCTAGATTAGAAGTTGTTGAGATAGCCCAATGTCAAGGAAGATATATTGATGATGATAGTGATGATCAAGCCTAAGAAATGAAATAAGAAGCCTCACCTACACCTATAATGGATCAAGGAGAAGAAATATTCTTGAAGGCATTGACTAGTTTGAAGGCTACACCATAATTTAACCCTCCTGAATATAGTAGAAATCTAGATTTCGATGAGTTGATGGATTGGATCACTGAGGTGGAGAAGTGCTTTGAGTATGAGAACATATCAGAGGAGAAGAAGGTGAAGATTACAACAAAAAAATTGAAAGTCCATGCATCCTTGTGGTGGGAACATCTACAATTGGACCAAAATCAAGGTATGAAAAAAGATGGTGAATAAATTGAAGGGAAAGTTTCTACATTGTGATTATCAGATTAAAAAATTTAGGAGAATGCAATGTTTGAGGTAGAAAGATAGCTCGGTAAAGGATTACACTAAGGAATTCTATAGGCTAGATATTATATCTAGACATATTGAAGATGAGGTGGAAATAATTGCAAGGTACCTAAATGGGTTAAGGATTGCTATCCAAGAAGAAATCAATTTGGTGAAGATGGAAATTATTGAGGGGGCTTATCAATTTTCCCTAAAAGCTAACGAGAAATTGAATAAAATAAAGGATAAAAGACAAAGAGTGATAGGTGGTAGATTCCCTAGATGAAGAGGTAAATCCTATGGTGAAAATAGTAGATCTGATCAAAACAAAACAAATCAAGATAAAGGAAAGACTGAGTGGAAAGGTGAAAGCTCATTCCAAGGAAAGAGGCAACTACTCCTGAGGTGGCTATAGCAAAGGATGATTCTAAGGAACTTGTTACAATTGTGGTGAAGAAGGACATGTTACCTAATTTTTATGTCCATTCAATTGGTTAAGATTGTCATCCTATTTACTAGGTGAGTTGCTAAGGTAACCTAGTTTGCACATTATTAGTGATCTAAATTAAATTTGTGTTCATTTCTTGAGCTGAATTGAAAGTAGCTAAAAGGAAAAGAAAGAAACTAAAATATCTAATGAAAATGAAATATATATTGGATCATATTTAGATTTTTAGCATAGTGTGTATAGAAGCAAAGTAAAGAAAATCATTTGGGCTCACACGGGTTGTGAACATAGAAAAATCCTAGGGATCTATGGCTAAGTACAAACATACATAAGAAAATGAACATAAATAATAGGGTACTGGACATTTCTTGAAGAGAAAATGAAATGTTGACCCGGGTGTGACTCTAGTATGCTCTTGTTTGATCCATAACCTACAAAGAAGAAAGAGATGGGGTTATATCCAAAAGATCTAAGAAATGCATGATATCCAATTACCTATCTAGATTTACAATTATGCATGCACATAATTAACCATACATCTCAAGAATGGGACCATGCTCTAGGAATGTGCACACTCAAAAAGATTTTGTGGTAAGAAGAAGATACCATGTTTTCACTAACTTGTTTATTCCATGTGCAGGTACAAAAGAAGCTATGACATTTTTTCTTACCCTTATTCAAGAAATAAAAGTACTGAGAGGATAGCCAGTCCAAAAGGCCATCCTCAAAGTAAAACTATTGTCTAGGAAATATAAATTATAAAGATACTATATTTTTCCAAAAATACAATGAATGGTGTTGCTCTGTAATGTGGGCACTATCAGGGGGCCCTCAAGGCTCCTTGAAAAAAACCCACATGATAGGACAAGAGCACTCATGATCAAGTATCAAGCCCTCTTATTACCCCACATTGAAGTTGTGATGGTTATCTAAAGCTCCATTTCAACAAATTTTCTAATTATCCAAACCACAACCCCAAGGAGGAGCACTGATCTAGAAAAGGGTGTAGTCAATAAAGCAACAGTAACCATGGAACATTTAGGATACAAGAATACATAATGGTACAATGATACATGAAGGAGCCAAAGCAATAGCAAGGTCGGGGTGATATAGCAGGAGAAAGGAGAAATACCATGATTATCTGACTGTTTTGGTTCCATAGATTTGGTAAAACTATATTTCTTTTCCAAAATGCAATAAATTCCATTACATTGAAAATTGGGCTCCCCAAGGGGTAGCTTCCCAAAGCCATCTTTCGAGAGGACCAATTTTCAAGAGAAAGACACCTATAATCCATACACCCTTAGAAGCACTATAGGAAATACAGAGTGTAGGAGTGTCGTTGCATCACATAGCATGAAATGGAAGGAATATCATGAATGAGAAACAAATTAGTGATGAAGATGGAAGGAGATCATCCACATAAAAAAATGGAGAAGAAAATCAAATGAAGGCAATATGAGATATAATATTCAAATCCAATGGATCAGTCACAACAAGAATGTGTTATGAGACAACAAATCATGGTTTCAAGAGATGCAATGGTACCATAGATCTAATCAAAACAAATCCATTTGTAGAATTACAGTGATATCAAACATGGAGTCAAAACAGCATGGTTCCCTCAAATATCAATGAGCAATGATACGCTAGGCCCTAAACAAAGATGAAGACAACATATATACACCAGCAAAGAGAAGAGATAAATCTGCATATGCATCTCATGTCTGAACAAAGATGGACCAACATGTGTGTCTCAAAAAAGGTAAAACATTTTCATATAGGTGTGTTTCAAAAATTTGCATGTAACCCAATCAAAGTAGCATTGCATTCCAAAGATAAAAATAAGCATATGCTATATGATACATTTGCATCTCAAGAAAAGATGCAACAAGTATAATAAAAACAACAAGGGTATGGTGCATTTTGAATCCATATCAAGATGGTGTTCCCTCATAGGAAATAAGATATGGATCAACAAAAAAGTGGCATGATGATGCCCTAAACCACATCCACAGCCCCAAGATCAAAGCAGTGAGAAATTTTACAATGATGCCATGGGTTCTCAAGGGATATAGTGACACCCTAGTCATGGCCTTGTGATTCAAATGTAAAATCACAATGCAATGCAATGAAACCATCAAATATTGTTGTTATATTTGATGTTTTTGTTGCATCATTATAGAAAAAGCTTCAAAATCAAACAGAGCATCCGTGGTTGATATGTACAACAACATGGCCCATACCCTTATCTTTTCTTGGGACAATAACAAATAGTAAAAATGAACAACATGCACAATGATACCTCCTCATAGCCACAACTCTCCACAATGAGACAAAAAATTTAAAGACAAATGGATATATTCAGCATTCATGGTTTCAAGAAAACAAGAGCAACAATGTAGTGCCCTAGTTCAAGGACGGGCTCCCAAAAGGTGGATATTCATGTAGCAAACATGACACCACAAATATGGCCTCACAAATCAATGGGACATTAGTATATTCCTAAATAATGATACAGATTCAACATAAACATTCAAATGATTCCCTAGCCTGTGGGACTTCAACAGAAGCATAAGCAATAAGATTTCATGGCATTAAAACAACAATGTTTCCCTAGCTTTGCCCATGGTCTCAAAAATCAAACAAAAAATAAATCCATACAATCAAAAACATCTACAAAAAAAAATAGAAAAAATATATGTCACTGTGCATCTAATGTAAGGAACAAACAAATAAAGTGATGCCCTACTCTCAATATTCAATGAAATGATCAAATAACTGCAATAGAAAACATCATAACCAAAGCACAAGCTAATGGTTTTATCATTGATACAAAAACAAAAAAAATGATGCAATAACAATGATCTAATGAGGGTGAATCATTGATGCCCTAATAAATTAATAGAACCATCAAAACAATGATGCAATGAGCTCTCAAGAGAAAAAAAAAGTGATCATGTAAACAAGAAATGAAGGAAAAATTGACCTACCTTGATGATTTCAGCTTCTAAACTTGCCATCTTTGAACTCCAACAAAGAAACCCCATTTAGTAACTTCCAGAATCAAGCTCAAAGCTCATGGTGAGAGGAAACATAAGGGATGTTTCCATTTTTAGTGGCAGTTTGAGAGCTTTGACCGAGCCCAAGTTTCTTGTCCTTATGTTTTTTAATGACTTTTGTGAAAAAGGGGATTCGGTGGGTTTAATTTTAGAGGTTTCTTAGGCTTGGGAAATTATGTAAATAAATTAATGGATTAAAATTATCACCTAACCTAGGTCCACTTAAACCTTCATATTTTGGAGGCTTAATTATAAGTGAGGGGTTGTCAAGTTGTAGGGATCATTGTTTATTAGAATGGGATATATTGAATGTAAAATCATGCATCTTTATCATTGTGAGATATTTGAGAAATGGTGTTTTATAAATCATTTTGTCAAAATATTGTCTACCAAGAATGATTAGGGGGTAGGTTAGATTGGAATTGAAAGGGGAATTCTTTAAAAGGCGTGATTATGAAACTCTCCCCTCATCCCCACCTATAAATCTAGGGTACGTGACATACAAATTTAAGTAGCATATTTCATGGACCCAAAATATAGATTCTTCAGAGATATCCCTTCATTCATCCCTAGATTTGGTGGAGTTGGGCATGGTGACATTCTAGATTCCTTGGATATGTAGATTTTGGGTTTCTCACCTATTTATACCTCTCACATTTTGTGATAGAGGTAGTTCTTCCATTCTATCTCACTCAGAGATTTGAATATTTGTAGCTCCTGAGAAGTAGATTTTTTTCTTGGCTCCTTTTGGTTAAATACAGAAAAATGGTCCTTCTTTTCCCATTGATTTCTGAGTGGTTTAGTGAGTGTTATGTCAAGTTATTATGATTAGTTTGATCCTTTACTTGATATTTTTTCTTATTTAAGGGTTCATAAAACACACTTTGTTTCTTGAAGGTCTAATTTGAGTTCATTTACAAATAGTTTAGGTTGTGAAACTCATTTCCCTTCCTACCTATAACCAACACCTTATTATTTCTAAGGACAACACTGTAAGTGGGATAAAGTTGTGAAGTTAACAGTTATGTTTTAATGCACATTGTGAGTGTGTTTCAATCTGTGGATCTTTTAAGTTTGGTGAATCAGCTCAATTTTATTTTTGGTTGTTTAAAGTTTATGCACTCTCTCCCCTTTTCCTTCAAAAGTACATTTTAGTTTCAAGGTTATTCAAGGGAAGCTAACCCTTAATCTAGAGGTCTACTTTCTTATAGGTCACCCACAACCTAAAATTAGTCCCATGTTTCACAGGATTGCTAGGTTTCATTCTTAGCCTCCACGGGTGTAATCCTTAGTGACAACAATTTTTGGCATGCCCGGTGGGACAGAGACTCTTTTAACCCTGTATTCCAAGATATTTCTATATGAGTTATTGTTTGGTATGAGCAGTGACTATGTTTTTATTCTAAAGATATCATACTTGGAGACTCTAATCTTGTTCCATGTAGATCAACCTTTTATCTTATGAGCAGGATTCTAACCAAGTAGAGAAAGAATCCTTTTCCATATATATAACTACCTCCATCTAGGATGAGGACCAAGGAAGCTAAGAAAGCCCAATCTAGTGCATCACAAGTTGTTGATTCCAATCCTATTCCTACATGCGCTACTATTACCCCACCACTAATCACATTTTTTCAAGTAACCCTAGAAATTCAAGTTCCCTTAAACCCACCAATGCCTAGGAACCAACCTTTTGTGGCCTTTAACCAGGGCAACCCTTTGAATTTACAACAATATAATGACATACCTATATCATCTCTCAAAAGCTTCATCATCTTTACTGGGGAAGATCAAACCTTGACCATCAAACACATAAGAGATGTTGCATCCCTTTGCACTCTCCACAACATAACCCATGCTAATGTGGCTATGAGGTTGTTAGCAGCATCACTTAAGGGTAAGGCTTTGCAATGGTTCAAGGGTTTAGCAGTTAATTCTATAGCAAGCTGGGATGAACTAGGTGAAGCTTTGACCAATCAGTTTGAGGATAAGTCTGATCATCTTTCTTTGGTAGAGCACTTGACTACCATAAAGAGGGCACCCCATGAGCATATGATAGATTTCAATTTAGGTTCCAAAGGACATGGAACAAAATCCTAGCAATAGTTAGGCCTTTAGGCCAACATTCTTGTCTATATTACTTGAGAGCACTTAATAGTGACATTTTTGTGATGATCCAATCTATGGGAGGGAACAACTTACCAACAACCTTTGATATTTCCATAAGGGATGAGAATAGTCTCATCGAAGATGATAAAATATCCTGAAGGCCTCCAATACCTATCTTTTCATAATTTCAACCTATTCCTGAAGTAATTCCAGCCTTGGCATCTATTCCACCTACCCTAACTCTTTCCCAATAGGTTATTAGTCCATCTATAGATCAATCCCAAGAGTTGAAGGACATTAAAAAGACCTCGCAAAACTTTACCAATGAGCTTGTTAACCTCAAAAGGTAGTAGTTTTAGCCTTACCAACAACCTTACCAAGCTCCATATTAGGCTCAATACCAACAAAGTAGACCCCCTTATCAGTTAGGTCAGAAAGGCCAAACAAGGAACTATAGTGAAAGAACCAACCAACCCTACAATCCCAACATTCATAGTACTTATAGGGAGCTTGTTCCAGTACCACAAAATAATATAGCACAAGATTATGAAGGGGGTTGCCCATGCAACCACTAGCATGCTCAATGAGTTTGTCCCAATGGATTTTGCCAAGCTCTCATGGTGCAGAGCAATGTTATGAATCCAAAAGAGATGCTACAAGAGCCTTGGATTTAAAAAATGCAACCAGCTACCCCAAGAGAGCATAGTACACCCAAGGTAGCTCTTATTAATTTCTAGAAGGAGGATTTTTGGAGGGTTAAATTTTCCCTCATGGACAATCAAAACTATGTCTTAGTTTCAGCTAACACAAGATCATAGAATAAGGCTATGGATGTAGAGAAACCAACTTCTACAAGTCAGGGGGCTCTGGTTGTAGTTTCACAGCATAAGGATGTTCAAGTTTTTCCTTAGGGACAACCTATACTAGCCAAGGAACCTATGAAGATAGTGGTACAACCTACACCAGTACAACCAAAGGTTGCTACAGGAAAGGGAAAGCCAAAGGTAAGCTTGGGTTCTGTTAGCTATTTTTCTTGCAAAGGTAAATAACTAGATCATAACCCTAATATCTCCCTTTTGATGCTCTTTTCCTAGCAAGAGAAATGCTAATTAACAAGGATGAATTCCTTCTTCACTTCGGGCTCCACAGACCCAGGTGGGTGTACCTAATCCCTACTTATTCCAATTGATACAAAACATTCTACAAATACTCAAAAAGTAGGTTAACTAGTGGATTCGACAGGACAAACATGTCCTATGATGGGATTCATAACTGAGATGAATCTATGATATGGGAAGCCTACCCACATGCTCAATATATCTTCCAAGCTCATCAATAGAAAGGGAAATTTGATTGATTAAAATGGTGCTTAACTGGCAAATGACCTCTAACAGTAAGGATCAGTGCCTTCAATCTGGGAATGGAGTCAAAACCAATAGATATAAACCCAAATTTGCAAACCATGTTTCATTGATTAATATCCCTACATTAATGCCTTACATTAACACATTTCTATCACTCAATATGAAGAATCATACAAATTCGTAATACTGATTAATTTCCAATCTGCCATTTAAGGATTTTATAATCCTTCCTTGAAGGATACCCAAATACAAATAGATATATTATCCCTTAGAGAAGACAAACTCAATATCCCTTGAATACTGAACTCATACCGAAATTGAAACTCCATACAATGAAGACAACTCCCTGAAAACCATACATGCCTTACATGTATTTCAATTTGCAATCAAGTTTACAAATACTTGCATTCAATCTATGACAGAAAAATGAAGAACACAAACCATTACACTTAGACAGTCATGAACCAAAATTGAACTTCTATTTGGACCCCTCTCTAGGAGAATCCCCTGCTGGAATCACCACAGACCTAGAACCATATAATGGACGTTTACCCAGAGTCTAGAACCTAGACTAGAGTTCTTTCAAAATTCCCACCTTCCAAATTGAAAAGAAAGGAGAATAAGAAGAGGGGGGAAAAACATCAAAGAGCATCACAACTCAACATTTGTCTCCCTCCTATCTGCTCATTGGATGAGTCATCCACCTTCAAACTGAAAATGGGACCTGCTCTCAAATTTGGAAAGCACCTGTCATCTCTTTCAAATGAAATGTGAGTCACCGGATGAAAATAATTAGATATTTTCAAAATATCTTCCTGGCCCCCCTAAAACTTCAACTGCCAATAACGTGAGTAGATGGCCACCTGTGCAAAATTTGATTCCAGAATCGGAATCCTCACATCGAGACCTTTTTGGTGGTATATAATAGTCCATATTTGGCCCAAAAATGAAGCCCCCAGCCATTAAAATAGTCTCTCAGCTCTGTAATTTTAATACTTGCATTTTCTATATAGTTCAAACTATGTAAAAACATGTTTTTAAATTTGATTTTTCAAGTTTGAATGCACGGGAAGAAATAAAATATTAATTTTATTGCCCTTGCTGGGACCCACCTGACATGTGGCAGGCACGGATTGGTCGGCCTGCCACCTCATTTTCCATCTCATTGCTCTGTCATCACTCGGTGCCACATGTCAACTTGTCACATGTTCACAAGGGCTGAATTTGGCCCTTGCGATCATGCGACCACTTGACACGTGTCCATCTAGTCATCATCACACTCTTGCAAAAATTGGTTCTATTTGGGCCCATAAGAATGGAAATCAAGGCGACGTTGAGAGCTCACATGGGCATAGCCTCCACTCATCATTTACCTCTTATGTTTGAACCATTGTATTTGAACAACTCAAATATCATTTCTGGGGGTGATGTGGGACAATACATTTTGAAGTTTTAAAGACTCCTAGCATTCCATGGCCAAAATATTGGGGCCCACCGTGCATTGCAATCCTTCGGCAAGGGACCCATTGAGAGCCTTTAGTTTCTCTTATTTACTTCATATTCGGGCGGCACTGATTATAAACTTTATAAAAACAAAGTCTATTACAAATGTGGGATAATGCAGTGTTTTGTTTTCTTCATTGACCTGTGCGTAAACTTCTGCTCAATGCATGAGTCCATTATTTTAATGCGTAAGCAGCTCCTGGTGACACACCATGCCTCTCTTGTGTTTGAAATGCTGTGTGAGCCTCTCTAAGTATTCAAACATTGGCACGCCCCAATCTCCATGCGTGAGGCATCCTACTACTAAGCGCTGGCCATTCCATTTGCTATGTGAATCATGCCTTTACACAAGCAGTCTCTTATCTTTTCACAACTAGAATCCCCCTTTATTGGCAGCACCTTCAATGTATAATAGTCTTACAGGAAGATGCGCCAGCTACCTCCATTATATAATCCCCAATTTAATACGCTGGTAGCCTTCCTTAAAAAAGCCAAGCTCTTCCTTTTGTTATATGTATGAAGCCTCATTGCCATTTTGCAGGCCATCAAATTTGATTGGCCTCATCCACTATGCTCTATGTAGGCCTTGGAAACTGCCATATGCATTGAATATTTTGCTAAAACAAACAAAAAAAATGAGGCTTCATACTATGCGATCTCCCTTATACGCTGCCTTTTATTCACATTGTATGCACATTATAAAATGTGCGTGGGACCTTCCATATCCCCCAAACAATGGCATAGATCCTCCAAGGCCAACGACTAGAGCACCAACATTCTAATTTGACCATAGAGGACTCCTTTGTGGTAGAAGATTCACTAAAGAAAACATAGAACCGCTAGATGAATAAGCAGCTCGTGAAGGATTATTAAATTTCAGGCACTGTTTTGATGGATTCTCATGCAACCAAGCTGAAATTTCATATAATGCTTTCTTCACCATAGATGGTTCTCCAGATATTTGAACAAGTTCGTCCATATCCACAACATATTTGGTCAGTCCCTTTTAAAATTGCACAAGCATTAATACTGGCTGGCAACACACAAACCCTGCATAAGGCACCATAGGAAAATGCTAGTTTTAAACAACATATATGCCCCTTAAAATCTTGTGTTGACACTTCTATTATGCATTTGTGTCTCTTATACTCATGTACTACATGAGTTTCCTCACACAAGGGACTCCCAATTTGAAACTTGTGTTGGGTCTTCAACTCATTGCATCATGTTTTATATGGTGTCACCTGTTTTGCATAGAGAGAAGTAGTCGTTTGTGGTGGGGGTAATAGTATTGATTATGTGCAGGTCACCAGTCTATTAATGGATCCAACATGTTCCATTCTCTCTCACACACTTCACTAGCACAAAGCCTTGGTGCCAACAAAGTAGTAACACATATAACAAAATGGTAGACTCCTCCAACTGGCACATCAAAAATATGCCTCCACCATTGCATCGGATCCTCTAGAATACTGAGATCTTTCTTTCAATATATCCCCTTTTTGGCCCACAACCGCCGGGTAATACTGGACATCCTTTTAGTTGGCTGGCCCCCTCTATCTATCATGCACCCAACCCTTATGCACCAATCTTGGACTAGCAATCAAACTTTATCATGCTCACCACTTAAAACCCTCTGCTTATTAAGATGCAATCGTTTGATGAAAATAGAACCACATTTCATCGGGACATCAAACACGTTACTAAAACCATAATCGTCCATGCAAACCTGACTGGTAACACTGACTGGCATCTGGGAGCGGCTTCAAAAACTGACTGAATCACCTGACCCAGCCCCGGCACTGAACATGCATGAACCTTGACCCACATTTTAATACTCTGCAAAATGACACTTCATGACTACAACCGAATCAAAAGATATTAATGTGTAAACTTGCCCAATTCAAATTGTTCCTGTAACAAACTTGTCAGAAAATGATTTTAATCGCCGTAATTGATTTTAAAAGGTAGACAAATGGATTGGAAAGGGGCTCAAATTGGGACTGGGGTTAGTACTCCAACTTTGCAAGACAATGCAAAAAGAATTTCATCAAAAGAGTCAACTAGTCAAAAGTTATTCACTGGCAAAGTAGGGCATTTGGATTTATGGGAAAACACACTGCAAAACTGAACATATTTTGTGAAAATTGCAAATGGAATGAGCCTGGAAACTTGGTCAAACGGATTGGTCATTGTTTTGGATTTGGCATGGTGGGAGTAAAACATGATTGCAACATGATCCAATCATTAGCTTGCTCATCGGATCACATAGGTGTCATTTACACACTGTCAAATATAGCCCTAAAAACTTCTAAACTTTTGGGTTTTAGCCAAAATAGTGAAAATTGGAAATGGATTTGACTTTGAAAAGTATTGAAATGACTTCACCAGGGGATAAAAATGGACAGGCCAGAAGAGGAACATGCCTACAATACATATTGATCATTAATTCTTCTTGACCAATCACCAGGTATCAGATATAGCTTCACAAACAGGGCTCCCGACAAAACTATGAAGAGTGCAAGATGCAAATCCAAGAAAACACCTCCGGAAGGGGATGAATAAATGGGGTCAAAACTTATCACAGAGGCCTAAAACCTGATACATAGAGAGTATGCAACGTGTACAATAAGACATCAGGCTTAGATTTTCATGACACTCCACATGACTTGTTATACTCTAGATGACTCAATGGGATATATGAAAGGTGTCAAATCACTCTCCACTCATGATAGGACCCAGAAACATCCTTCTCTCATGTGCATTTTGGACCAAAAGGAGCACTTTAGCAAGCGTTTTACATGGTACCTCAAAACTGCATTTTGAGTACCAATAGGTTCCTTTAATATTATAGAAAAAATGAAGAAAACTTCTATAAGTGTATCCATGCTAGATAGTTTAGCCATTCCTGGGAAAAATGAAATAATGCTTGATTCTTTGTCTAAGATTTCATTGAATGATAAGGATGCTTTAGAGAAACCTAGGTTTTTATTAGTCGATGTGTCTCAAAAGAATCAACAAAGTGTAAAAGACAGTTTGCAACCCACAAATAATCAACAAACTCCATAGGTCAAGCCTCATCCCTTTTATGTCACTCTTATCATTGGAAAGTTCTTAGTGCATAATTGTATGATTGACTCAAGAGAAAGAAGCTCAGTCATGTCTAAGAATTTAGCCAACACCTTAGGGTTTCCTTAGGAGCCTCTAGATAGGAATGTCATCTAATTAGATGGATCATCAGTCAGTACGGTTGGAGTGATAAAGGACTAAGCCTCACCTTACATGAGTTCCCTAATTTCTCAATCCCTTAGGATGTCTATGTTATTGACCTACCACCCTACTTTTCCATTTTCCTTAGTAGAAACTTTACCACTAGGTTGGGTGGGTATCTTTTAGTAGATTGGTTTCATTTGTATTTCAGGATCGGGTATGGCACGAGGGTCAAAATCAAGTTAGAGGCCTTTACCAAAGACCATGTGGAACCTTACACACCTAGTCCCATCAATGCCAATCTAATTTTCCATGAGGAATATCTTGTTATCTCAGACCCAGATACCCCTATTGAGAATATCCTAAACATTGCTCTAGATGAATGAGCAAGGTGTTGTTATTCCAAAATTGGTGAAGAAAGTGGATGAAGCTCATGGAAAAAAGATGAATGACCTATAGAAGTTATTCTTTGATGGTGACAGAAGCAAGATCGGTGCAAGAGGAGGGATTATTCTGATTTCACCAAAGAAGCAAAGGTATTACTTTGTTGTATGCTTTTCTTTTAGCTACACTAATAGTTCACAATAGAGTATGAGGCTCTAATCCATGGCTTAGAATGGGCCAAAAAGAGAGGCATCAATTCTCTACAAGTCTTTGGTGATAGTGAACTCATAGTAAATCAGATTTGCAATACTAACTTTACCAAAAATGATGTGCTCAAGATGTATAAGCACAAATTTTGGGATCTGATTGAAGGTTTAGATGTTTTTAATTTAGTTTATGTCCCAAGGAACCAGAAAAAACAAGCAGATAAGTTAGCTGCTATGGGGGTTGAATATGGCATTCCTAAAGAGATCAAGAACACTGGAATACAATAGTATGTAAAGATCCTTGTGAGAAATTCAATCTCAAACCACCAGGTAAGCTGGAAAATATTTGAAAGCAATAAACAAATCTTAAAAAAATTTATTCAAGAAGATGAATTCTCTAATGTTAATCAGAGTAACTATGCTCACCAATATGATGATTAGATGTTGCAATTAAAAACTAACAAGTTACCCAAGGGATTATTTACCCTTGAATTTATCTTTAACTCTAATGACCATCTTAGAGGAAATAAGGCAAGCATGACTATGAAGGAGGAACACTATCAACCTGTTGAGATACTCCGGGATAAGTTCATAAAAGTTGGAAAGGTATGTACTCAACTTGAGCAGCAAGCTTTTGTCTCATTATGCCAGGAATTTAGTGATGTGTTTGCATGGGAGTACTATGACTTGAAAGGGTTTGACCCTAATTTGGCTCAGCACACTATTGAGCTTGAACCCAATGTTAAACCTGTGAGACAAAATTAGAGACCCATTAACCCCAAGTTAGAGGCACTAATGAAAGAAGAGCTAAGAAAAATGATTGAGGCTAACATCATATTTCCTATCAAGCATACTTCTTGGGTCTCTAACCTAGTGCCTGCCAGGAAGAATAATGATGAGATCTAGTTGTGTGTAGATTTTAGGGACCTTAACTGGGCCTCACTTAAATACCACCACCCACTACCCTCCATGGAACATATATTACAATTTGTTTCAAGATCTAATACGTTCTCATTGCTAGATGGCTTTTCTGGTTACAATTAGGTCCTGGTAAGGGAAGAAGACTAGTACAAAATGACCTTTACAACTAAGTGGGTCACCATGGCATATGAAAAGATACCTTTTGAGTTGTCTAATGCTAGTGCAACCTTCCAGAAAGCCATGGAAATGGCATTTGCTAGTCTGATGCATAAGTTTGTCCTGGTTTATCTAGATGACATAACTATTTTTTTCAAATAATACTAATGAGAACTTGATCCATTTGAGACAAATCTTTGATAGATGCAAAGAGTTTGGAGTCTCATTGAATCCAAAGAAGTGCATTTTGTCTATCCATGAAGGTAGGCTTCTAAAACACATTGTTTCTAAAGAGGGTAAAACCATTGACCCTAAAATAATTGATGCAATATTGGTACTTACATTACCAACACAAAAGAAATATTTACAAAGCTTCCTTGGGAGAATCAATTTCCTAAAATATTTATCCCAAATATTGCAGGGTTGTTGAAACCTATGACACAAATGTTGAAGAAGAATGTAGTCTTCCACTAGACAAGCAAAGGTAAAAAGTGTTTTGAGGAGGTGAAGGAAGTAATAACATCTTCTCCTACTTTGATAAACCCAAAATTTTCAAAAAAATTCACTCTTTATGCATTTGGGAATACTGACACCATATCTACTATGCTAGTTTAGCAAAATGATGACAAACATGAGCAACCAATGGCTTTCTACTTTCAAGGTTTAGATGGGTATGAGCTAAACTAAACCTCTATGGAAAATCATGTCCTAGCAGTGGTAAGGAGTTTGAAAAAATTTAGATATTTTCTTTCCAATAATAATGTTCATCTCATGGTTGCTCATCCCTGCATTAAGGATTTCCTTTTGAAGAAAGATTTGAACCATAAAAGAGTTGGTTAGATTACTAAGGTGATGGAATATGATGATCAAATCAAAGTCACCAAGTTAATAAGAGGTAAGGGACTTTGTGAGCGATTGGCAGAGGGAAAAGATGACAATAATCAGCAAGAATAAGATGTCCTAATAAATTAGAATTCAGAATAGAATGCAAATCCTACAAGTTGGATAGCAAAAATGAAATACTGCCTCCTAACTGGTGATTGTCCCCAAGGTCTTGAAAGAGCCAAAAGAAGGTATTTCTAGCTTCAAGGTATTCCTTTTGTCGTCTTGAATGATATCTTGTATAGAAAATATTATAATGGTGTTTTACTAAGATGTGTTGAACCAAGCCAAATAGATAGAATTCTTTAGGAACTCCATGATGGTGCATCTGGAGGTCATTTTGCAGCAAGGACTACTACTTTGAAGGTGATGAGAGAAGGGTATTACTAGCTCAATTTACATAAGGATTCTTTTGACTAGGTAAGAAAGTGTAAAAAATGTGCTCTATTTGCAGGAAAAGAGAAACTGGTAGCTCTGCCATTGTATCCTATTAAGGTGGAGAAACCCTTCATGAAATGGGGGTTGGGTTTCATTGGCCCCATCAATCCACCTTCCAATGTTATCCACACATGGATTCTTATAGCCACAAACTACTTTACTAAGTGGATAGAGGATGTGGCACTGAAAGATGCAAATGATAACTCTATCCTCAACTTCTACCATGGCATTGTGTCAAGGTTTGGCACACCTCACTCTATCATCTCATACAATGTCTTAGCTTTCCTTGGAATGAAGATCTCTGAATGGGAAGTAAAACACAACATTTTTCTGAACACTTCATCCAACTATTACCCTCAAGGTAATGGTCAGGAAGAGTCAACTAATAAGAACCTAATAAGGATCATCAAGTGGACCATTGAGGGGAACCAAAGAGACTAGCATAGCAAGCTAAAGCTAGCCTTGTGGGTAGACAGGATAACCCCTAAAAGATCCATAGGTAATTCTCCCTACATTCTAGTTTATGGAAAAGAAGCTAGAGTTCTTGTTTCTGTTGAGTTACTTACTCTAAATTTGATTTAAGGAACTTGAATTAATGCAAGAAGATTCTATGCAAGTTAGACTTGCTAAATTGATTGAGCTTGAGGAAAAAAGAAAACTAGCATTAGAAAATCTAGAAAATCATCATGCCCAAATGAAGAAATTTTTTGACAAGAAAGCTATGTCTAGAGTTTTCAAAGAGGGAGATTTGGTCCTTAAGTGGGATGAATTAGAGAATAAACTTGGGAGGAACACAAAATTTGATGCAATATGGAGTGGGCCCTTCATGATCACAAAATGAAAATTCCATAATGCCTTCCAGTTGTCTACCATGGATGGAGAAGAATTGCTCATTCCTCTAAATCAGATTCACCTTAATTCATGCTACTAAGGTTAAAGTACTACCCCTGTACATTAGTAGTTAGTTGTTTTAGTTTCATTTCTATGTGTTCCCTAAGTGCTCTAGCATAGGTGTATTTCAGTTTTAGTTTGGTTTCTCCTACTTTTTTTGTTAGTAATAAGCCAAAGACACATTGATGCCATTCTTCAAGCTTCATCAAGCAAGCATAAATTATTGGTATTAGTGAGTTGAGTGCCCACTTATAAAAATCATCAATACTCACATGATGAGTCCCTCATAGCAATATCAATTTATCTCATGCACTTAGGGTTTTTTCAAAAAGGAGTTGTTATGTTTTAGGTTTTGGGCCGAGTTCAGTTTTGGGATCTAAAGGACTCTATGCCGAATGGATGTAAAAGGTAACTGGTCAAAAGGTACTTAGAAGGCAAGCACTCAGCTAAGGTCACCAAAAATGTTACACAATTTTTATGTTCATTCAATTGGTTAAGATTGTTAGCCTATTTACTAGGTGACTTGCTAAGGTAACCTAATTTGCACATTATTAGTGATCTAGATTAAATTTTTGTTCATTTCTTGAGATGAATTGAAATTACATAAAATATAAATAAAGCAGCTAAGATATCCAATGAAAATGAAATATATATCAGATCATTTTTAGATTTTGAGCATAGTGTGTATAGAAGGAAAGTAAAGAAAATCATTTGGGCTCAGATGGTTCATGAACATAGCCAACTCCTAGGGATCAATGGCTAAGTGAAAAAATAGATAAGAAAATGAACACAAATAATAGGGTACCATACATTGCCTAAAGAGAAGATGAAATGGTGACCTGGGTGTGACTCCAGTATGCTCCAGTTTGATCTAGAACTTGCAAAGAAGAAAGGGATGGGGTTAGACCCAAAAGATATAATAAATGCATGATATCCAATTACCTATCTACATTTATAGTTATGCAAGCACATAATTAACCATACATCTCAAGAAGGGTACCATGCTCTAGGCATGTGCACACTGAGAAGGATGTTATAGGAAGAAGAAGATACCATGTTTTCACTAACTTGTTTATTCCATGTGTAGGTACAGAAGAAGATTTGACATTTTTTCTTACCCTTTCTCATACATTAGAAGTACTAAGAGGATAGCCATTCCAAAAGGCCATCCTAAAAGTAAAACTATTATCTGAGAAATAGAAATTATAAAGATGATATATTTTTTCAAAAATACAATGAATGATGTTTCTCTATAATGTGGGCACTGTCAGAAGGTCCTCAAGGATCCTTGACAAAAGCCCACATGATAGGACAAGAGCACCAATTATCAAGAACCAAGCCCTCTTAGTACCCCATATTGAATTTGTGAGGGTTATTAGAAGCTCCATTTCAACAAAGTTTCTGATTATCCCCACAGCCCCAAGTAGGAGCATTGATCCAGAAAAGGGAGTAGTTAATAAAGAAGTAGTAACCATGGAACATTTAGGATACAAGAAGATGGAATGGTACAATGATACATGAAGGAGCTAAAGAAATAGTAAGTTCAAGGTGATACAACAGAAGAAAGGAGAAATATCATGTTTATTTGACTGTTTTGGTTCCATAGATATTGTAAAACTGTATTATTTTTCCAAAATGCAATAAATGTCATTGCATTGAAAATTGGGCTCCCCAAGGGGAAAATTCCTAAAGCCACCTTTGGGGAGCACCAATTTCAAAGACAAAGACACCTATAAGCTATACACCCTCAGAAGAACTATAGGAAATACAAAGTGCAAGAGCATCATTGCATCACATAGCATGAAGTGGAAGGAATATCGTGATTAAGCAAAAACTTAGTGATCAAGAGGGTAGGAGAGCATCCACATCAAACAATGGAGAAACAAACCAAATGAATTCAATATGAGATACAATATTCAAATCCAATGGATCAGACACAACAAAAATGTGTTATGAGACAACAAATCATGGTTTCAAGAGATGCAATGGCACCATAAATCTAATCAAAACAAATCCATTTGCAGCATTACAGTGATATCAAATATGGAGTCAAAAAAGTATGTTTCCCTCAAATATCAATTAGCAATGATACCATAGGCACAAACCAAAGATGAAGACAAAATATATACTCCAGCAAAGAGAAGAAATAAATCTGCATATGCATCTCATGTCTAAATGAAGATGGACTAGCATGTGTGTCTTAGAAAAGGTAAAACATTTGCATATATGTGTGTTTTAGAAATATACATGTAACCCAATCAAAGTAGCATTGCATTCCAAAGATAAAAATAGCATATGCTATATTATACATTTGCATCTCAAGAAAAGCTGCAGTAAGTATGATAAAAACAACAAGGGTGTGGTACATTCTAAATCCATAGCAAGATGGTGCTCCCTCATATGCAATAGAAATCAAATATGGAGCAACAAAAAAGTGGCATGATGATGCCCTAAACCATAGCCACAGCCCCAAGATCAAAGAAGTGAGAAATTTTACAATGATCCCATGGGCTCTCAAGTGATACAGTGATACCTTAGTTGTGGCCTTGTAATTCAAATGTACAATCACAATACAATGCAACATCAACATCAAATGTTTCTGTTAAAATTGATGTCATTGTTGCATCATTATATAAATATCTTAAAAATCAAATGGAGCATCCACGGTTGATATGTATAGCAACATGGCCCATACCCTTATATTTTCTTGGGACAACAACAAATAATCAAAATGAACAACATGCACAATGATACCTCCTCACAGCCACAACTCTCCACAATGAGACAAAATATTCAAAGACAAATGGCTACATTCAAAATTCATGATTTCAAGAAAATAAGAGCAACAATTTAGTTCCCTAGTTAAAGCATGGGCTCACAAAAGGTGGATATTCATGCAGCAACCATGATGTCACAAGTACGGCCTCACTAATCAATGGGACATCAGTATATTTCTAACCAATAATCAGATTCAACTTAAACATTCAAATGATGCACTAGCCCATGGGCCTTAAATAGAAGCATAAGCCATAAAATTTCATGGCATTAAAAAAATAGTGATGCCCTAGCATGGCCCACAATCTCACAAATCCAGAAAACAACAAATCCATACAATAACAAATATCTACAAAATAAAGCAGTGAAAGTATATGTCACTGTGTATCTAATATAAGGAACATATAAATAAACTAATGCCCTAGCTCAAGCACATGCTCTCAATATTCAATGGAATGATCAAATAGCTGCAACAAAAAACATCATAACCACGGGTTCATGGAATAGAAACATCTCCAAGCATAAGCTCGAAATTTCATCATTGATACACCAATAAAATTAATGATGCAATAACAATGATTTAATGAGGGTGAATCATTGATTCCCTAAGAAATTAATACAAATAGAAAAACAATGATGCCCTGAGCTCTCAAAAGAAAAAAAGTGATCAAGTAAACAAAGAATGAAGGAGCAATTGACCTACCTTGATTATTTGAGCTTCTAAACTTGCTATCTTCGAACTCCAACAAAGAAACCCCATTTAGTAACTTCCAGAATCAAGATCAAATATCATGGTGGAAGGGAGTAGAAGGGATGTTTCCATTTTCAGTGGTAGTTTGAGAGCTTTGACCAAGCCCAAGTTTCTTCTCCTTACATTTTTTAATGACTTTTGTGAAAAAGGGGGCTCAATTGGTTTAATTTTAAAGGTTGCTTAGGCTTGGAAAATGATGTAAATGAATTAATGGATTAATATTGTGTGTAGAGAAAACCTAACCTTATTAGAACATGCATAGACATTCAAACATTAGTCAATCAAAGTCTAATAGCATATTCCTAAACATATAGAAAAATCTATTCGCAATGACATTCAGATAGAGCTAAAACAGGAGCACCATGTCACCGTTTGAGTTGCTCTTGATTTAGAGATGTGGGTGTGCTCTCAAAACACCTGGAGCAATTCCCTAATGATTATTATGGATGATAATGATGGATTAGGGACCATGAGAATCCCATAGTGTCATAGAATCAGATATAGAAGACCTGATTTTCCCCTAAGGCCTCAAGGAGCCTAATGATGATCAAATGTTGATTAAGCTATAGATGCTTATTCTAAGGTTGTTTTTAAACCAAATGAGATGTGATATGGTGCTGAAATGATTAGAAAATCTTAACAAAGAAATAGATTCAATCCATTAAGCTATTCTAGGATGATCTATGAAAGTACAAAATAGAGTTAATCTAACAATTATGCTGAATGCTATGCTAAGTCTAGATAGAAATGAGCATCATAAAAATGCATGAAGGTAAAAACTAAGCTAATAATTTTATCTTGGAAGAGAGGATATTTATAGGATTCAAGCCAAGGGCTTGGGTTAGGAAGGAGAGTTAGGGTCAAAGTCAGGGTTTGGGGTAGAGTCTGAGGTAAGGTTTGGGGTATGGTTAGATTAGCCTTGGGTTAAGGTTGCTCACACATGTGTGAGAAACACTAGGGAAGTATGCCTAGCAAACAAAGGTGGAAGAGAAGACATGGGTCTCTTTATGAACCTGTAAGAGGCCTTAAAGAGTGTGTAAGGAGTCATTAATGAGTCTATAAGGCTCATTAATGAGGGGATTTGACCAAAAGTCAAAGAAGACTAGTTTGGGCTAAGAAATGTAGGAATCACCTCCTAAGTTGGTTTAGGAAGGGTTTGGGAATGTTTAGGAAGGTTTAGGTTTTCCTAGAAGATTCTATGGTTTTAGGGCTTAAATAAATATAAAATTTATTTAAAGGTTGTGACAATATTTATCAATTATTGGTTAATAAATAGGAGGAAAATCACTCAAATCTGATTTAAGTGGTTTTGGAAGGGATGTCTTAATTAAATGTCTTTAATTAAAATAGGGGAAGGGATAATGACAATAAATATTAACTAATTAATTAATAAATGATGATGTCATCAAGGATTTTTGAAAAATAAAATATTTTTATTTATTAAAGGCATTTTAGGTGTCTACATTTTGCCCCTCTTTGATGTGATGCCGCAAGTGGCATGGCATCAAAGACAAGAAAATAAGATGCCCCAGGCTAGAATTAGAAGATAAGGGGTTGTGCCCCCTCAAGAAAATAATGCAAAGAGGAGACTTTGTGGAATTTCTTGAAAAGGACACAAGCGGGAAGGAAGAAAAGAGGAAGGGGGGATAAACAGACGACCTTCCAAGAGAAAATATTCATGAATGCAATATGATGTGAGATGCAGGATGAAGCTATATGAAGGATGAAAGATGCAAGATTAATCTATATGATTTAGGATGGGGGGATTTGGGGAGCTCCTTGTGTTGGATTTATTCAAGAGCGTAGCCTAGTTTGATATAGCAATGCTAGAGACCTGCCAAGGTTACAAAAGAACACAAGGCCTTGTCACCAGCGTATCATAAGATTGACACAAAAAAAAAGAATGCAAAGGGTTTCCCCAGCATCACACATGAAACCCGAAGGAGGCATGGTGGAAACAATGATGGAGAAACCTCAAACACATAAATGACTCACAGGCAGAAGCAAAAGATCATAAGACATTGCCCCAAATTGTCCTCATTCATTGTGCACCATGATATAAAGGATCATGGTGACCTTGAGCAAAGGAAAATGAGAAGCTTTAAAATATTAACAAGACCCAAAGGAAAAAATCCAAGGTCAAAATGATAACTCAAAAAGACATCCTTTTCCAAGGAGAGAGATTGATTTGATTGATGGGGGAAGATTTGGTCTGAATGTGAAGAAGGATACATCGACATGGACCTAGGTTGATTGGTGGAATATTAGGTTAGACAAGAGGAAGGATACATCCTCGAGGACCCATTTTGATTTCTTAGGTCGGATAATATAGGAAGATACATCTATGTGGGCCCTTGATTAGGTCAAACAATACAAAAAGATACATCTATGCGGACCTGGTTGTGTTAGAATAATTGAGAGGGGGTTGAATTAGTTAATCACTATCCCAATTCAAAATTTATAATCCAAAAACCAAATACTTCAATTTCTGCTACTCGGTAACTTAAAATACTTTTACTGTCTGTGCTTTTACCGATTATCAGTCTAAAACATATATTTCTTACTGATCAAATTAAATATGCAACATGTAAATATGACATCAAAACAAACATCACAATCAACACATAACACAAGAGATTTAAGATGGAAACCCTGTGAAGGGAAAAACCACCTGGGACCGGCAACCCAAAAATATTCACTCATCTAAAGTGAGGTCAGTGAAGACCTAACCCTATTAAAGGTTACAAACACATTGTTAGGTGTGACCTTGTTAGAGGATTTAAGACCAACCATTATCGTCTAACCAATAGTCACTCTGGGGTTGACAGGATAACAATGTTCATTCTATGAATGATACATAATAAGACTTTCTTAGTCCACTCGGTTAAGAGATTTGATTGTGTACAATGGTTAAATATGTAGCAGTAGGTGATCTATCTTAATAAAACTTCAATTGCAAATATACAGATCAATGTTCAGCTCATACAAATGTTTCTAATCAATGTAGCATTTTCTAATTCAATAATATATCAACTTACTATCTGTCGGTAATCATTCTCTGTCACTCGATATTGCTCTACAATAGGGTTCTCCTTAACCAGTATGATCAGGATGCATGAAAACTTGTTCACGCAATAATTTTGTAGTTTCCTTCTCTTCCGACATCACACTCATTGTGAAATCTTCATTCTCTTATATAGACATGTAAACCATTTTCTTTTGCTCCATCAGATTTTGCTACTTAATCATATTTGTTGATTTTGCCTTGTAAACATACCTCAACACTTGTGTCAATAACATGTTTGATTCTCATCCATTAGAGCTTTCCTAAATTTTGTTAGTCATCGATTTGTGTAACAAACATTATCTATTACCTCGAAATCATACACTTTCCAACTCATCAATCTTATCAGCTAAACTAATCATTTAGTTCATTCTGTTCTTCTCAGTTAACAAAGAAATGCGTTAGTGAACACAAGCTCGGTTTACACTATGCTTGGTATACACTACACTCCATCGGTGTATACTAAAATGCTTCATCAACTGACAACACTACTTTGTGTCTTTCAGCTCTTTACCTCATCATAGATGAATGAAACATAATCAAGTCAATATCATAAGGTCATAGACTCATCAACAAGTTACTCAATGTATTCTCTAGCCTCATTTGTCATATCCATCTTCCTCATGTAGATATTTTTATTCTTCATCTCTTTTCCATAGATGTATCGGTATAGTAACTTACAAGATAAGTGTTGTCAAACTAGTTGACATCAATGACAACATAATACTGATTCAATCATATTACATATCTAATCAATCAGCTCAGTGATCTTAAATCACAAATTCTTTAATCAAGTTCTAAATCAGTTGTAGTTCATCAATCTCTCCCTTTGGCATTGATGGAAACTCAAGAAATATGAAATATACCATACATATACCAAACATGCATTCTACAACTCTATGAACAAATGATGTACAAGCTCTCCCTAGCTTAATATGTTTAATCACTATGTTACTCAATAGCATTGAGATAATGGTATTTTGTAATGTTGTATTGCCAATCTTCAAATATGCTCTTTTCAGCTCTCATGTTCCTACTTCTATTCTCAGTAACTGATCTTCAATGCTCTCTCTTTCTTCAATTTGTCTCTCCCTCAGATAGTTCTCATTGGTGCATATTGTTTCATATTGTTCATCTCTCCCTTTAACAACAATGCCAAAGAAACAAATAAACAAATAGCTCTTTAGTAGCCAAGTAACTCTCTATTGTCTGGTGCATACTCTATATCTCTGTATACTAATATGCCAATCTATTCCAGTACTTTTCACAACCTTAGACATGATCCAAAGTGTGAACTATGTTGCATCAACATGAATGATCTTCTGATAAGATTAGGCTGATGCAACATCTAGATCACCTTAGTGACCAGTAGACAAGGGACAGACCCCTAGTCTAGTCCTCAAGTACTCAAATGTATCCTTCGGTAGAGCCTTTGTAAATATATCTCCAAGTTGTCCTTTTGATGTAACAAACTCTAGCTTAACTTGCTTCTCTTGTACTTGTTCTCTCAAGTAGTGATACTTAATTGATATATGCTTTTTTTTAGAATGCATCACTG
The DNA here is from genome assembly GCA_027943335.1 of Chamaecyparis obtusa. NCBI lineage: Eukaryota > Viridiplantae > Streptophyta > Pinopsida > Cupressales > Cupressaceae > Chamaecyparis > Chamaecyparis obtusa. The sequence goes on along the minus strand of BSBK01001026.1, from coordinate 517,886 downwards.
GATTCTTTGAAATGTTTATTACACTAGTGTTATCACAGTATATAATCACTGGCTCAGTGATTATCTCATTCATACCTTCTAGAACTTGCTTAATATATGCAATGTTTGAATAGTTTGTAGTAGAAGCAACATACTCTGCTTCTGCTGTAGACTAGGAAATGCAAGCCTACTTCTTACTTGTCCAGGTGACAAGTCTTTCACCAAAGAAAAATGCTCCTCCAGTGGTACTTTTACTGTCATCCACATTTCTAGCCCAATCAATGTCAATGTAAACTCTGAGTTCAAACTTTCCTTCCTTAGGATATCATAATCCATAGTCCTCTATTTTCTTTAGGTATCTTAAGATTCTTTTAGTAGAAATCATGTGTGATTCTCTAGGATTAGCAAAAAATCTAGAAACTATTCCCACAACATGTGCTATATCTGGTCTACTGTGAACTACATACATTAACTTACCAATCATTGATCGGTATAGTGTTTGGTTTACCTCTGTAGTTTCATCTTCCTTGGTTAGTTTACATCTAGTAGTCATCAGTGTTCCTATAGGTTTAGCATCTTCCATGCCAAATGTTTTCAATACTTCCTTGATATATTTTGATTGCGAGATGAATATCCCATCACTCTGCTGAATCACTTGTAGTCCTAGAAAGAACTTAATCTCTCCAAACATAGACATATCAAATTTATTCCTCATTTCATCAGCAAAGGCTTTACATATTTGATCTTGACCTCCAAATATAATGTCATCCACAAAAATTTCAGCAATAATGATAGTATCATCAGTATCTCCTTTCATATACAGATTGTTGTTCTCACTTGTTCTTACAAATCCTATACTTAACAAATAATTATGCAGCCTCTCATACCAGGCTCTTAGTGCTTGCTTCAAACCATATAAAGCTTTATGTAATCTACATACCATGTCTTTCTTTTTTGGATCAACAAACCCTTTAGGTTGTTCTATGTAGACTTCTTCTTCAAGTATTCCATTCAGAAACGCTGACTTGACATCCATTTGATAAACCTTGAATTTCTTGTGTGTAGCATATGCAAGTAGCATTCTGACTCCTTCCAATCTAGAAATAGGTGCAAATGTTTCACCATAATCTATGCATTCCTCCTTTGCATATCCTTTACATACCAATCTAGCTTTATTTAAGGTTCTCCATTCTCATTCTTCTTGTTCCTAAATATCCAATTAGTACCGATAACATTTTTATCTTTAGGTCACGGTACTAAGGTCCAAGTTTTTTTTTTCTCTATCTATTATATTTCTTCTTTCATTGCATTAACCCATTCATCATTCTCTAATGCAACTTTCACATTTTTCAGTTCAAATTCACAAACTAGACATGTACCTTGTCTTGCTTTGCTCCTTGTTTGCATGCCAGCTTGTTTGTCTCCAATAATTTGTGTTTTAGGATGATGTCTTCTGACAAAACTCACTAGTATCCTATTTCTTCTTTCTTATTCATCCTATGCAGGTTCATTTTCTTGCTCGGTAGGGCCATCCTACTCATCAGTTTCTCTTTCTTGTTGTTCAGTATTGTTTTCTTGCTGACCGGTTATCACAGGCTGCGGCTTTAGTAAATACTCTGGTTGTTTGATGTAAGTGAATCTATCGTAGTCTTCTAATTCCTTTGTACTTTCCTCTATGTTCTTTTCATCAAAATCATCAACTCAAACATTAGTGCTCTCAATCATTTTATTAATAGTTTTATTCGGACACTTATATGCTTTTCTTTTACTGGAATATCCTAGAAATATCCCTTCATCATCTTTTGAATCAAATTTACCATTTCTCTCATCTTTCAGAATAAAACATCAGCTTCCAAAAATTCTAAGATAACTTACAATAGATTTGTGTCCAAACCACAACTCATAGGGTGTCTTGTTGGTGTCCTTCAGTTGAACGCGGTTAAGCACATAAACAACTGTATTGACAACTTCCCTTTAGTATGTTTAAGCAACATTATTTTGTAGCATAAATGTCCTAGCATAGTCAACTATTGACCTATTCCTTCTTTCAGCAATCCCATTTTGCTGAGGTGTCCTCAGTGCAAAGACCTGTCTTTTAATACCATGCTCATTACAAATATTAGTAAATTCATCAGAGATAAATTCACCTCCTCTATCAGATCTTAGGCATTTCAATTCCTTACCAGTCTCTTTTTCTACCTTAGCTTTATACCACTTAAACATCTTAAATACTTCATATTTTTTTTTTAAGAACATAACAATCATCAATCTAGTATAGTCATCAACAAAAAGAATAAAGTATTTATCACCATAATAACTCTAAGTGTAATACCCCTCTAACCCTAATATAAGTTTTGTGTTTTTGAAAGAATTAAGATCCTTCGATGTTTTCTTATAGCTTAAGTTGTACATGATACTTGTTTGATCTATTCCTATAGTTGTTTATAATAATTTCATAAGCTAGTACTCAATGATTCTAATATCAGACATACTATCTAAAGGTATCACTTTTGTATGTATTTATCTCCATGTATGTATTGAGTACCTACAAGACCTTTATGAACATAGTTAGGATGTTATATGATATGTACTTGATAGATATATATAAGTGGTTATTTATATTTTCTTCTATTAAGGTTACTTTGGATGAATCTTGTATCTCACTTGATGATTTGATTATGTTGATTTATTATTAGTATTGATAAGAGACTAACACAATGCTTGAGATTCTAACCTTCGTTATGATGATGCTATATGCTTTGAGTGTATATATATACATGATGTGTTTTCATGATTCAGGACGAAGTCGTAGTTACTCACATAGTTGAGGACCACACGATGTATCGATCCTGGTCATCTGTCTGCAATGTTTTCTTTTATACGTATATCCGTGCATATGTATTTCTTCTTTGTGATGCAGGCTTGCAGGTACCGGGCATCGACTTCACCTGGCTTCACAGGTCTGAGCATGCCCTCAAATCCTCAATGGTTGTTGTTATGGAGATAGTACTAAGGCCCCTACATGAGTCTTCCTTTGTCATTATTCCAATTTGGGAATATTAGGGTTCCTTCTTTGTCAGTCAACCTTTGGGTCAAAAACCTAGATCCAACGTACCCGGTTGGGCATGGTTGTAGTTAGTGCCTTGTGGCCATTTGAATTCATTTGGTTGTATGATTTGTTTACTCATTTTATTTATTTCTCCTTCTTGGTATGATTCTTAGTTAATCTTTCTATGTTGTGTTTCAGGAGTTTGGCTTGACTTTCTTTGTTGACTTTGGTTGACCTTGTTTGATCTTATAGTTTTCTCAATATGTTTCATAGTTGATTTTTATGGCCTCTTTCGATGATTAGATTTATTTTGAGGCATGTGATTTTATTCTACCTCAGTGTTATATCGTATAGTAATTATAAATAGGTAATAATATTGTGATCTATTACTTCATAATCTTATAGATTATAGTGTTTGGTATTTGACATGTATCTATATAAATATAAATATATATATATATATGGAAATATATATATGGGTGCACACATATATGTATTTATATATATATAATTTATATGTGATTATATGTTAATTATTGTAGATATTGTTGATGGTGTATATTTCGGGATTAATGTAAAGTATAATATTATTAATAATTAAATATTAAATAATGCGAGGTATATTATTCTCAATTGTTAATTATTAATAATGAGGATAGGTTATATATATAGATATTGATGTAATTAATGATGGCATATGCATATATGTTAGGATAATATTACATGTGTGTATGAATGAATACAAATAATCTTTTATTGTATATTTGAGTAATATAGTTGTATGATATTAAGTTATTTTATAATACCCTTTAGTTAAGAGTTAGTTGGGAATTGGTTACTTTTCCTCTCAACCTTTGGAAATCTATTTATATGCACTACTTTCTCATTTGAAGAAGGGGATTTTGGGGCTGAAGCATTGAGGAGAGGATGGCCTTACTTTTCATGGAGATTTTGGAGAGAAAACTTGGAGATGTGAAGGAGAGTTTGTAAGCATATGTCTTTAAGAATTTTTGGTTATCTTTGCTTTTGGGAGAGAGACATTTTTGTGAGAATTTCAGTATTTGAGAGAGGGATTCTTTGCTATGGAATTATTTCTTTCTTTCATGGAGATTTTTGAAAGTGGATAGGGTTTGAAGGATGCATCTCAAGTTTGGATTTGTCTTCTCCTTTGTTTCCTTCCTTCTTCGATTCAACCTTCGTAGGACATGAGGTATGGATTGAATATTTTAGTTACTTGATGTATCTGATAGATTATAGATCTATTTATATATTATCATTATTTATTATATCTGTACTTTTCATTTGTATGGTTATTTTTAAGTTTTGAGTTTTTGTTTGTAAGAATTGGCATGTGTTTTCCTAGGGTTTTTAGCAACCTATTTTTGGAGATCTATTATTATAACAATTTAAATTGCATCTATGGTTTTACTAAATTGATTTTATAGAAGTAAAATTCATAGATATCAAATGGGTATCTCTCTTATTTTATTTTTAGGATCGAATTAATGTCTTATTTTTGACATTTTGGCAGACTATGCCTGTCCATTCTTGATTACAAATTTTCTGTCAAATGTATTCGTATGCTACAGGCTGATATGATTATATAAAAGTTTAAATTTGATATCAGAGATTCTCTTAAGTCTTATCTTTCATTTTCAATTGGTTTGGTGAATTTTAATTATGTTTTGTGAAAATTACAACCGTTTTAGTGAAGGCAGGTATGAACCCTAACCAGAATTTTTTGTTTTAAACCAGAAGTCATAACTTTCTTTCCCACCGTTGGATCTTCCTAAAAATAAAATTGAGAGTCCATAATTATGTTATCTAAATCTCCACTAAAGCAATTTCCTTTATTTTATATTTTGTGGAAGATATGGATGACTGTTCTATGATGACTATTCTTTGCATTTAATCCTTGCTTGAAATAATTCAATTTAAGAACATCATTAAGTTTTAAAGTTTCGTATGGTTACCAGAGGCTATTAGAATTTTTTTTTGGTTAATTGGATCTATGTATACTCTGAATATGTTTATAATATCACTTGGATGTCTTCTTATATGTTTGGAACATTCTGAATGCCATATTGGGTTTAGGGTTGTCAAGTGGACTAGGGACAACATATGTTTTCCTAAACTCAATCAAATGTTGTTATGGAATTGATATGAATTCTTGATGATGAATCTATTATGATCTTATGATTTTTATATGTATGTTAGGGAACCTAAGTACACTAGGTGAGTGGCTCATAGTGAGGGGCCGGGGCCCTAAGTGGCTAGTACCAGGATAACCTACTATGAGTTATTTAATCAAGTGATAACCTAAATAAATGAATTGGGAATGGGAGATTATTGGAATGGGAAATTACACATTAATCAAGATTAATTGTGCCTCGCCCATGCCTTTAGTGCTAGTAAAGACTAAGGATGGGAGTGGGAGAAGGTACCTATGCGTAGGTACAACTGAATGACCTTGTCTGTACGAGAGGCATTCGGTTCCGCATGTGCCTACTTGGAGGCCGGGGCCAAGAGTGGCTAGTACCAGGACAACCCAAGGGGTGAGGGCTATGCGATGACACTCACCTAGCTTGTAGCTTAGAGTCTCTATCAAATTTGATCATGCCTCTGGTATTCCTTGTGGTCTTCTTGTTTTGTTTTTTTTTGTTGTGACTTTGGGGAACTTTTATCACCACCTTAGGAATTTTCTAGTTGTTACCTCTTGTATGAGCCTTTGGTTCTATCTCCTAGCTCAGGGGAGTGGGCCTATTGGTTCCACGTGGTTGGGTGGTTAATATTTATATCGAGGTATTGTTCGTGATTCTCTGGATGATCCTAGCACATATTCCTTTCCAGATCTGCAGTTCAAGATTTCTTATTGGATATTTTAATATGTTGAGATGTACTTATGTATTTTAATTCATGTAATTTTTAATCTCCTAAAAGGAGTCTTGTAGTATTGATGTAATCTCAATTCAAAGCAATGCATAAGGGAATGGGTAGTTCTAGGTAAAAGAAAGAGAAAATAATGTGGAATATTGGACATGTTACTAGCATTAAAAGAAAGTGCTTATGTTATTTCTCATATCCTCTTATGTTGTCCATATGTAAAAGAAATAATCTTAAACATAGTTATATATAATGATGTATCAAAAAAATAATGTATTCTCTCTTGATGAAAGGATCGAAGGAAATTATTGAGAAATGATAGGTTAGTGATTGGAATTATTAACAATGAATGGTTATGAAACAATGCAATAAAATAGTAACTTGATTATAATGTTAATACTTGGTTCATGTTAATGAAATACCTAGGATAATGCCTACCTTAATGAATATTAATCTCTTACCTAAATTATTAGAGAAAAGTGATATAAAAGATAGTAGATGTAGATGAAATCAATATGAATTTATGGAATGAGTTGATAAAAGGAATAATGATGTTGGATGATTAACCTATGTTTAATAAAAGAAATAAGTTAGGGACATTTAACTTGGTGCATTAAAATAAATGTAGATCTTTTAAGCTCATGATTCTGTGAATATCTTATGCATGTAAATGGTTTATATGATGTTGCTTAGGTAGCGACGTTAGGGAACCTGGGAGGACTTAAGTTGTATAAATCTTACATTCAAGTAGTAGAAAATTATTTCTTCTTTTAGAAATATGAAGTGTAATGATGAATATTATTCTAGTTAAAATAAATAAATAAATTTAAAAAAAAATTCACTACTTTCATTTTATAGAGGTTTTATGTCTTGTCCTCTTGGGTTGCCTGGCGGGGCGTTACACTAAGTTCTCATAGGACCACATAGGTCTGTATGAACCAACTCAAGTATCTTCTTTGTTGAGTAGTCTTTACTTTTGAAACTAGATTTAGTCATCTTACCCTTTTGACATTCATGACACATAACATGATCCAGTTTTGACAAGTTAGGCAGCCCTCTAACTCTTTTCCTTTTACTAATCTTAATCATGTTATCAAAGTTCACATGGCAGAACCTTTTATGCCACAACCAAGCATCTTCATTTTTCATCATCAAGCAAGAAGACTCATCAGTATCAAGATAAAATAGATTACCTCTTGATTATGCTCCAGTTCCAACTAGTCTTCCTCCATCATCAAATATTTTCACTTTCTTGCTCTCAAAATCAACTCCGTGACTTGAATTATTCATTTGTGCCACACTTAACAAGTTATAGTTCAGTCCATCTACCCAATAAGCATTATCACATTTTATCATATCATTTATCATCAATGTTCCTTTACCTCTTACCATACAAGGTGTGTCATTACCCATCTTAACTAATCTTGCATTGTATTCTTCAAGTAGATCAAATTTCTCCTCATCACCAGTCATGTGATGTGTACAACCACTATCTATGATCCATGTATTGTTTTTGTTAACTTTAGAGATCAGTGTTGTTTCTTCATGTTTTTCTTCTTCTTCCACCGAGTCATCTTTCATAGCAACAAATACAACTTCTACATTATCATCAAAATCAGATTCATTATCTTTGGCTATGAAACATACCTTTTTCCCTTTGTCATTATTGTCTCGGTTATCTCCGTTGTGTTGGTAGCCTCTATTGAATCTTCTCCCATAGCTTCCTTCAGATTGGTCTTTGGTCCTTTCATCATCTTTCTTATGTGGACATCTAGTAGCGATGTGGCCAACTTATTTATAATTAAAGCATGCCAAAGGTAGCTTACCTCTATACCTTCCTTTACCTTTGGGTAATCTTCTAGCCACAAGAGCTTCAAGTTCATCAAGCTCATCATCGGTATTACTATCACTATCATTTTTATTATTCCTGCTAGACTTACTAATCTTCAGAGAAGACATGAAAGCTGACTCAACAGATGGAACAACACTATTATCAAAGTTATTTAACTCAAAGGTTGTAAGTTTACCAATCATATTGTCAAGTGTAAGTACATTACCAGATGTAGATCTTGTCTCATGACTAGCAGATATTCTAATTGCATAAACTGGTAGTAAGGTTCTGAGTACTTTTCTTACAACTGTTTCTTCACTAATGAATCCATTAGATGCTCTAATGGCATGTACTACCTCTTTCAGTCTATTTGTGTATTGCACTATATTCTCACCTTCTTTCATCTTCATATCATTGAATTTTCCCCTTAAGCTTACTACTCTGGCTCTACTGTAAACTTGAGAAAGTTTATCCCACATAGCTTTTGCAGTAGTGCAGCTTTTGATATCTTCAAATTCGGCATTGGTATAGGCAGTAGAAATTTCCATCATAGTAACATTGTGCTCATGCCTGTCTTTCAGTTGAGCAATAGTCAAGGGACCAGTGGTCAATTCTATATAGCCATTCTCCAATAGTTCTAGTGCAAAATTCCCAATTCCAGATATGTGCAACTTCATCTGGCTTTGCCATACTATGAAGTTCTCTTTGTTCAGTCTTGGCACTTCCCTCTTATACATTTTGAGATCTTTTTACTGAAGTCCTTAAAAATCTATTCAAAGAAACCAACGCTCTAATACCAATTGTTAGAATAACTGAGAGGGGGGTGAGTCAGTTAATCACTATCCCAATTCAAAAGGTATAATCCAAAAACCAAATACTTCAATTTATGCTTCTCGGTAACTTAAAATACTTTTACTATCTATGATTTTACCGATTATCAGTCTAAAACATATAGTTTCTACCGATCAAATCAAATATGCAACATGTAAATATGACATCAAAAAAAATATCACAATCAACACATAACACAAGAGATTTAACGTGTAAAACATGTGAAGGGAAAAACCACCTAGGATCGGCAACCCAAAAATATTCAATCTTCTGAAGTGAGGTCGGTGAATACCCAACCTTGTTAAAGGTTACAAACACACTTTTAGGTGTGACCTTGTTAGAGGATTTAAGACCAACTGTTATCGTCCAACCAGCAATCACTCTAGGGTTGATAGGATAACAATGTTCATTCTATGAATGATACATAATAAGACTTTCTTAGTCCACTCGGTTAAGAGATTTGACTATGTAGAATGGTTAAATATGTAATAGTAGGTGATCTATCTTAATAAAACTTCAATTGCAAATATACAAATCAATATTCAGCTCATACAAATATTTTTGATCAATGTAGCATTTTTTGTTCAACAATATATCAACTTACTATCCATCGGTAATCACTCTCTATCACTCGATAATGCTTTGCAGTAGGGTTCTCCTTAACCAGTATGATCAGAATGCATGAAAACTTGTTCATGTGATAATTTTGCAGTTTCCTTCTCTTCCGGCATCACACTCATTATGAAATCTTCAGTCTCTTATATAGACATGTAAACCATTTTATTCTGCTCCATCAAATTTTTCGGCTTAATCATATTCATTGATTTTGCCTCTTAAACATACCTCAACACCTGTGTTAGTAACATGTTTGATTCTCATCCATTAGATCTTTCCTAAATTTTGTTAGCCGTTGATCTGTGTAACAAACATTATCTGTTACCTCGAAATCATACACTTTCTAGCTCATCTATCTTATCAGCTAAACTAATCATTTAGTTCATTCTGTTCTTCTCGGTTAACAAAGAAATGTGTCGGTGAACACAAGCTCTATTTACACTATGCACGGTATACTCTACACTCTGTCGATGTATACTGAAATGCTTCATCAACCGACAACACTGCTTTGTGTCTTTCAGCTCTTTACCTCATCATAGATGAATGAAACATAATCAAGTCAATATCATAAGGTCATAGACTCATCAACAAGCTACTCAATATTTTCTCTAACCTCATATTTCATATCCTTCTTCCTCATGTAGATATTTTTTTTCTTCATCTCTTTTACTCCCTTTTCCATAGATGTATCGGTATAGTAACTTACAAGATAAGTGTTGTCAAAATAGTTGACATTAATGACAACATAATACTAATTCAATCATATTACATATCTAATCAATCAGCTCAGTGATCTTAAATCATAGATTCTTCAATCAGGTTCTAAATCAGTTGTAGTTCATCAAGTTGATGGGAAGAATTTTGTGTTGTTGATTGGCAAAGGATGTGGTTCAATGATAATCATGATGGTCAGGGATAGTTGACAAAAGATGTTTTTGAAGTGTAAGGCTAGGTGAGACAAGATCAAATGATCAAATGTTGTTGCAGGACTGATGATTATATGTACAATGGATGGGGATATTTGTACAAGATATCTCAAAAGATAAGAAAAGATTCAAATGACAAAATGAAATAAAAAGTATCTCACGCACCTCTTTCCATAGGTAGGATGATGGATGATGATTAATTGGATTGAGGATTGATTATGGAGGATTGTGGAGGATTACCAAGTGTCAAGGATGAGTTGTGCTTCCTGATGTAGGATGAGATAGGATAGGATTGGATTTTTCAACCTAAGATAGACTGGATGATCTTTGGAAGACAAGATTCTTGCCAGTGCATGCTAGTCTCTTACTTGAGATGATGAGGCCTACAAAGATAAGTACCAGATTCTCTAGACAATGCTTAGTCATAGGGTAGTGTTGGGATGATTCTAATTTGGGATAAGGATTGAGAAACTCAAAGGATATGACACTAAGTGGATAGTTGGATAACTGGATAAGGATTCCTATGATAAGAGATAGGTAAGACACTCGAACCTCAAAATGACCAAGGGATGACTTTTGAAGCACTAAGATGGATAGGTTAAAGATGACACAAGGGCTAAATGATGCAGAGGATGGGACCTAAAGACACATATGTACAAATGAGCCTGGAGGAGACACAACTGACACTAGGGTACAAGACTCAGGATATGATGTACAAGGGGTCTAGGGATGAAGCTGAAGCTACAAAGTTATGCTAGATGATGCCCCAGTTGGGCTGGAAAGCCAAGATGGACTGGTGGTGGATAGGATAATGATGGATGATGTGTCCTGAAATAACATAGATATGGGAAGGATGCATCCCAATGATGATGATTGAATTGAGATTAAGGCTTGCCACTAGACCAGAAATAAGACTATGGATGTGATTGGGTGGTTTAGCTTGATCTTGGATGTTGGATTTTGGATAGCTAGAGGATATGGATAGGATTGGAAGATGTTGGAAGACTTCTCTAAATAGTTGGATATGGATGAATGACATTAGATTGCATGGGGGAAGCCTATAGCTATATATTGATGACAAGGGAAGATACCGGGTGATGGAAAGATGGAGGAAACTGTTGAGGATTGGATTGGAGGAATGCTTAGGATTTGGATAGAGGAATTGCTAAGGGACTTTGATAGAGTAATGCTAAGGATTGGATAGAGGATTTTTGAGGATTGGATGGAGGAATTCTTGAGATTTGGATGTAAGAATGTTGGGAGATATTGATGGAGGAATTTCTTAGGATTTGGATGGAGGAATTGCTGAGGATTTGGATACAGGATTTGCTAGGAGATTGGATTGGAGGAACTTCCTAGGATTTAGATAGAGGATTTTATGCAAGATTTGGATAGAGGAATTTCTTGGGGATTGCTTTGAATATAGGAAATTCTTGGGGATTGCTTTGGATAGAGGAAATGCTTGGGGTTTTTGATAGAGGATTTGGTGAGGGATTGGATTGGAGGAAGATGTGGATTGGGAGATGGAAGATAAGGATTTGGATGGGTCTCCAAGGAATATGTCACCATGGAATAAGATGCCCTTTCTTAGGATGAGGAAGGTAGATGAGAGCTTGGATAGTTGTTGGATAGAGGATATGTGACTGGAAGATGTGATAGGAAGATGGATGTTGAAAGGTGCCAAAAAGTACATATACCTAGTGGTCTCTATTTTGTTATCAAGATCCAAAGGAGGATGAAGGAGGTGGGAGACAAATGGGATGGAGGAGATGCCAGATTGGATGTGATAGAAGGGAATTTCCCCCAATTGCAGAGAGGAAATAGGGATTACACATGATGCCTATTTTCCAGGTTTTCATCATGGTACTTGTCCAAGGTGCTTGAATTGCCAAGTTTTCACCATTTGGATGATTGTTTTTCTCTTTTCTTTTCTTTTTTGATATTTTTATGGATTTTTTGATTTGCTGCTGACTTTTTTGATTCTCCAATTTTTCGCTGACCTTTTGATTTTTTGCTTCCTTTCTGATCTATCTGGATGTTGGCACAAATTTATTAGAATGGATGGATTATGTGAAGGCATGGATGGGATGGGGTAGATGGGAGATATTGTGGTAGAAAGTATTTGGATGGAAAGATGGAAAGTGATCATGATAAGGGGATGTTGTCAGGACCTACATTGGCACATGTTGTGTAGTCGGTGGATGAGATGTGGAAGAAAGAGGTGGATATGATGGAGGATTTGTGCTACAAGATCTTGGGAAAGAGGGACCCAAAATGGATTTAGGAGATGGAGGAGAAGACTGAGTAGCTAGTAGATTAGCAACTTTGGATGCCATTGTGGATGTTTCTTTCAGATGCATTGCATCTTTTTGCTTTGGGATCCACATCATTTTTGCCTTTTCTTTGGTGGGCCTTTGTAGCCATTGGGATGTAGTGGCTTCTACCTTTTCTCTACTAGGCCTTTGTGGCCATTGACATGCATTGGATTTTTCTTTTGCTTTGCTGGGCATTTGTAGCCATTGAGATGCATTTGATTTTCCTTTTTCTTTCCTGGGCCTTTGTGGCCATTAGGATTTAACAGATCCTTTGATTGGATTTTTCTTTATTTGAGCATGTCTTTTAGAGTGGACATGGAAATCTTTGGATCTTTGTGGATATTTCCCTTTATGCATTTTTGACATGGCCTCCAAATTGTGAGGAGTATTGGAAGGAATATGAGGAGATGTGCAGGATGGAGGAAATGTGGATGAAGAGATGGAAGGAGAATGACATATAGGAGATGTGGAAATGTGCCTTTGTTGATCCTAACTAGGGATGTTTGGATTTTGGATGAAGGATTGAGTAGGATAAGATGCGGGATGATATTTTGGGATGTAAGGCACCAAAATGGATTTTTTATGTAGAGGATATGAAATTGTAGATTTTGGGACATAGGGACCCAAAATGGATTTATAGGATGAAGGAGGAATGTCATAGGTTATTTTGGGTTGCAATGATGGAGGAGGAGGAATGGCATTGTATGTTTCAGAGGAATGATGGGAAGATGTGATGGTGCTCTTAGAAGGATGCTTGAATTTATCTTTAGTTGTACCAACATTTTTGGAGGAAGTGCCTTCTTTGGATTTGTGACCAATACCACGTGACCACAAATGTTTCTTGTCTTGAATGGGTTCCAGATTTCCTTGTTCATGAGCACCCAGGCCTTTACCTTGATAATTCCATTTATTGAGAATTTTATCAAAACAAGGATATTTTTTACTTGGGGAATAAGATAAAATTCTAGTATCAAGTGTCGTGGTGGAAGATATGAAACTGATTTCTTTTACTTCAAGTGGGTTGCCATTAAGTGGACCAAGAAGATAGAGTGATGGAAGTGGGATAGTTTGGATTAGAGGATCATCAAGTGAAAAGGATGGGATGATAGGATCTTGATTGGGATTGGAGGATGGTGATGGGTCTTGATATGGAGGAATTGGGATGGTAGGATCTTGGATTGGGGGTGATGGATGCAATAGAACATGCAATAGAGGAAGTGAAGGGATTGGATCTTGATTTTCATCTATGGGTACTTCAATATGCTTTTGGACAAGATCTAGACTGGATTGGATTGGTGTGGATAGAATGATGGGGATGTATGGATGGACTCTTCAGATGGGATGGATGGAAGAATGGGAGATTCTACAATTGTGATGGTAAGAAGAAGGGTGAAGTCGTGAGGCTCATTGAATGTTCTTTGGATAATGCTAGGAGGAGGAGATGTGGAGGGAATTTGGAGGGAATTTGGATGGAGTTAATATATAGAAATGACTCAATGATGCTAGGAGATGGAAGAGGATAAATAAGTGGGATATATGGAAGAAGGATAATAGATGGGAGAGGTTGATGGGACTCATCAATAATGGCTTCACTTGAAAGATTGAGATGAAATGACTCTTTAGCTTTAGGAGTGGGATTTGTTGCTGGCTTCCTTGTGAAACTCCTTATAGACTTTCATGATGGGGGTTCAGGTGAAGGATTGGAATGCATAGAAGATGGGGAGATAGGGTGGTCCTGACATGAAGGTGGGGTGGAGTATTGTGAGCTTTCTTGAGGGGATGATGGTTCCAAAGAGGAGTTGGAGGATGGCATGACTAGATAGTTCACAAAGGTAGGTTTAGAGGAAGCTAGTGAACTTGATTGGCTAACTTGTGAGGTGGGGATGATGGATTGAGATATAGGATATGAAGTGGATTGAGGGATGCATTCTTCTTGTGGGAGGGGATTTGTGGCAACATAGGTTGGAATGGGAGATGTTGGATTGAGATAGGATATAGGATTGGGGTAATGGATTGGAATACTAGGATATTGGTTATGAAAATGGTTTGGAGGATAAGGAGATGGAGGATTGGGATAAGGGATGTAGCTTGGAGTATTTCTATGGAAAGAGGGTGATTGGTGTATGACCATAGAAGGAGATGGAGGTATGAAGGATGCATATAGAGGATATGTAGGATCAAGATAGGAGGAAGGTTTGGATGGATAGGATAATGGATTTCCCTTGTCAAAGACATGATAGGGAGTGCTAGTGGATATGCATGAAGGCATGATAGGATAGTTTGGAGGAATGATTGGATGTTGGAAGGTGTCTGGACCAAGATTGATAAGATTTTCAAAGTATTCATCATGGTCCACAAGATTATCATCATCATGATTGCTAAGTTTTTCAAAGTACTCATCATGATCGACAAGGATTTCATCATCATTGAGATAGGATGAAAAATGAGAAGAGACAAAAAAACTAGACTCATCATAATAGCTTTGAGACATGTTGACTTTCAGATGAGTTTGGATAAGGATGAAGGATGAAGATGGATTGGAATCCTAAGACTTTGGATTAGGATGATTGAGAAGCTTAGACTGGGATTGGATTTGGCTTAGGATAGGAGGAAAGACTAACTCTAGAGGAAGGTAGGAAGGGGATGGGGGATGACCAAGATGATTCTACTAACCTAGGATAGGAGGATAAGACTGGATGGGGAAGATGCACGATGACAAGAAGACCATGATTAGGAGACTAGGATGACAAGATTCTGAAAGCTTCGATGACTTCTGGCTTTGGATTGAATGGTTTTGATATGAAAAAAGGATTTGGTGTATACAACTCTTCATTTGTGTTTGTTTCAATAGATGTTTTGCACTAAGTTTGAAACTTTGAAAAACACATCAAACAGAACTACCTAGGAGATAGGATAGTATCAAAAATCTTTTCCCACAGCTTGATATCCCAAAAATGAATACAGATGGTGAGTGTCTCAAGGTGATCCGGGAAACCACTTGGATCGATCCTTGAAAAAATATTTTCATACCTTTGGGAGTAGATAGGGAAGCCTCTGATTAACAAGTCTTTGATTTGGTTCATGGTGTCCTCCCAATTGGTTTGTACACACGTGACTCACTTAAGAGCCCAGTTGACCATGCCAAAATAGTAGGGATATTCACCTACCTCAGGCTACCATCAACACGCATGGCTCAAGCTTGAGGGGATGAAGCGAGAGTTTTCTTAATGCTTTATTTCTATCTCAGTTGGGGAAGTACCGGTTTGAATTCATTTTCCAAAGAGTAAGCACTTTTATCTTTAGATAGGCTTCGCTAGAAGTAAGACAAATGAACTTGTCTGAGTTCAAGTATTTTACATCACTTAGATTAAGGATATGCTGAAATGGGAAACTCCTAGATGCACATCATGAAGATTCTTTCCCAATTTTTGATTAAGTGATTGAATTGAAAGCTTGTAAGCAAAAATGATTTAGATTTAGATTTTTTCTTTCCTCTTTTTAAAACAAGAAACTTTGAGAGATTTGCAATTCTTTATTTAGGGATTCAAGATTGAGTTTTCTGCTTCAATTTAGGAACTTGATTTGAGCTTTAGGAATGAAATAGAAATGATTTTCTTTCACTTTTAGGACATTCAAGTGTTGGACTACAACTGATTTAGAATCTGATTGAAGAATTTGTGATTAAAGATCACTAAGGAGTTGTTGATTAGATATGTAATATGATTAAATCAGTATTAGTTTGTCATTGATGTCAACTAGTTTGACAACACTTATCTTGTAAGTTACTATACTGAGACATCTGAAGAAAGGTGAAAGAGATGAAGAATAGAGAAATCTACATAAGGAAAGATGTACATGATAGATGAGGATAAGGAACACATCGAGTAACTTGTTGATGAGTCTATGACTTGATGATATTGACTTTATTATGTTTCATTCATCTATGATGAAGTATAGAGCTGAAAGACACAAAGTAGTGTTGTCAGTAAATGAAGCAATTCTAATATACACCAATGGAGTGTAGTGTATACCGATCACAGTATTAACTGAGCAGTGTTCACTGACGCATTTCTTTTTTAACTGAGTGGAACAGAATGAACTAAATGATTAGTTTAGCCGATAAGATTGATGAGCTGTAAAGTACCTCATTTTTAGTGATAACAGATAATGTTTGTTATGAAGATTGAAAGCTAAATAAAATATAGGAAGATCTAATGGAGCAGATTGAAATGTCTTACTAACACGTCAGCTGAGAAAGTTTGAAGTAGAAAAATATATGATTGTGGTTAAGCGGAAAAATCTGATGGTGGAGAAGAAAATAATTTACCCATCTATATAAGAGACATTGATTTCATTATGAAAAAGGTCGAAAGAAGTAGAAATTGTAGGAATATCATGTGAACAAGGTTTTCATGCATTCTGATCATACTAGTTAAGTAAGAACCGAGCTGCAGAATAATTACCGAGCCACAGACAGCAATTACTGACGGACAGTAACTTGATACAGTATTGAATCTAAAGTGTAATATTGGTCAGAAGGATTTTTTAGGACTGAATATTGATCTATAATCTACAATTGAAGTTGTATTAAGATAGGTGATTTACTGTTACATATTTAACCATTGTATAGAGTCAAAATCTCTTAACCAAGGGACTCTGAAAGTCTTACAATGTATCATTCATAGAATGAACATTGTTATTGTTTACTTGGTGGTTAGCACCTCCTTGGAGATTCGTGACATGGCTTAACCATCTCCCGTGGATCAAGTTAAATCTAGAATTTGTATCGGGCATTGATAGTTCAAGCTTTTGGTGCAACAAAAAATTATTCCAATAATTGCTATCAGAGCCTTGGGTCACGGGTTTGAATCTCCCTTCAGTGGGTATTGAAGGCTCAGTCAGTGCTGAGGGGGAGATTATTGACTTGGTGGTCAGCACCTCCTTGGAGATTCATGACATGGCTTAACCATCTCCCATGGATCGGGTTAAATTTGGCATTTGTATCAGGAATTGATAATTTGAGCTTTTGGTGCAACGGCAAAAGATTCCAACAGTTATCCTATCAACCCATAGTGAATGTTGGTTGGATGATAACTTCTATTCTAAAATCCTCTAACAACGTCACAGCTAACAGTGTGTTTGTAAACATTTTACAGGGTTGGGTCTTAACTGACCTCACTTCAGAAGAGTGAACAATTTTGGGTTGTCGGTCCCAGGTGGTTTTTCCCTTTACAGGGTTTCCATGTTAAATCTCTTATGTTATGTGTTGATTGTGATATTTGTTTGTTATCATACTTTGCATGTTACATGTTATATTCGATCGATAATAGTTATAGTATTTCACTAGTAATCGATAAAAGCACAGACAGTGAAAGTAATTATTGTTTACTGAGGAGCAGAAATTAAAGAATTTGTTTTGAATTATACATTTTGAAAAGGGACACTGGATAACTGATTCACCCCCCTCTCAGTTATTCTAACAATTGGTATCAGAGCGATGGTTGCTTAGAATAGATTTTTAAGGACTTAAGCATAAAGGTCTCAAGATGTATAAGAGGGAAGTACCAAAGCTGAACAAAGAAAACTTTGTAATATGGCAAAGTCGGATGAAGCTGCACATATCTGGAATTGGGAATTCTACACTAGATCTAATGGAGAATGGCTACATACAACCACCCACTGGTCCATTAACTCTTGATCAATTGAAGGAAAGGCATGAACACAATATCACTATGATGGAACTTGTTGTTGCCTATACCGATGCACAATTTGAAGACATCAAGGGTTGTGATACTACTAAGAAGATGTGGGACAAGTTAAATCTGATATACAGGGGAGATCTAAATGTTAAACGAGCTCGAGTGGAAATTCTAAGAGGCAGATTTGATGATATGAGAATGAAAGAAGGTGAGAACATTGTATAATACTCAAATAGACTAAAAGAAGTGGTACATGCTATTAGAGCATCTGATGAAGTGATTGATGATGAAACAATGATAAGAAAGATTCTCAGAACTTTGGTACCAGTTTATGCAATCAGGATCTCTGCAATTCATGAAACAAGAGCTACATCCAACCTTACTCTTGATACTCTGATTGGTAAACTTACAACTTTTGAATTAAACAACTTTGATAATAGTTTTGTTCCTTCTATTGAATCTGCTTTCATGTCTTCTTTGAAGATTGGAAAGTCTAGCAGGAATAGTAAGAATTATGATAGTGATAGTAATACCGATGATGAACTTGATGAGCTTGAAGCTCTTATGGCTAGAAGATTGCCCAAAGGAAAAGGAAGGTATAGAGGTAAGCTACCTTTGGCATGTTTTAACTATAAAGATGTCAGTCACATCACTGCTAGATGTCCTCAGAAGAAAGATGATGAAAGATCCAAAGATCGATATGAAGGAAGCTATGGGAGAAGAGTCAATAGAGTCTACTGACACAACAACAGAGACAACCAAGATGATAAAGGAAAAAAGGTATGTTACATAGCCGAAGATATTGAAACCAAATCTAATTCTGATGATGATATAGAAGTTGTATTTGTTCCAATGAAAGATGACTCAGAGGAAGAAGAGAAACATGAAGAGAAAGCACTCATCTCTAAAGTAAGTAGAAATGATACATGGATCATAGATAGTGGCTGTACACATCATATGACCGGTGATGTAGAGAAGTTTGATCATCTTGTTGAATATAATGGAGGATCTGTGAGAATGGGAACAAATGCACCTTGTATGGTAAGAGGTAAAGGTTCACTGATGATCAATGACAGAATACAATGTGAAAATGCATACTGGCTAGATGGGTTGAACTATAATTTGTTAAGTGTGGCTCAGTTGAACAACTCAGACCTCTGACTAGCTTTTGAGAGAAAAAAGGTGAAGATCTATGATGATGAAGGAAGACTTGTCAGAACTGGTACATAGTCCAAAGGTAATCTATTCTATCTTGATATTGATCAGTCTTCTTGTTTGTTAATAAAGGATGAAGATGCTTGGTTGTGGCACAAAAGGTTATGCCATGTGAACTTTGATAATATGATCAAGATTAGTAAAAAGAAAAGAGTTAGAGGATTGCCTAACTTCACAAAACTTGATCATGCCATGTGCCATGAATGTTAGAAAGATAAGATGACTAAGTATAGTTTTAAAAGTAAAGACTACTTAACAAAGAAGATACTTGAGTTGGTTCATACCGACCTATGTGGTCCTATGAGAACTGAGATTTGTTCTGGTGATAGATATTTTATTCTTTTTGTTGATGACTATACTAGATTGATGACTGTTATGTTCCTGAAAGAGAAATTTGAAGCCTTTAAAATGTTTAAGTGGTATAAAGCTAAGGTAGAGAAAGAAACTAGAAAAGAAATAAAATTCTTAAGATCTAATAGAGGAGGAGAATTTATCTTTGATGAATTTACTAATTTCTATAATGAGCATGGAATTAAAAGACAGGTCTCTACACTGAGGACACCTCAGCAAAATGGCATTGCTGAAAGAAGGAACAGGTCTATAATTAACTGTGCTAGAACATTGATGATATAGAAGAATGTTGCTCAAACATATTGGAGGGAACCTATCAGCACATTTGTGTATGTTCTTAACCAAGTACAACTGAAGGACACCAACCAAACACCTTATGAGATATGGTTTGGACATAAACCTACTGTAAGTTATTTTAGGATTTTTGGAAGTAAATGCTTTATTTTGAAAGATGAAAGAAATGGAAAATTTGATTCTAAAGGAGATGAAGGGATATTTTTTGGATATTCCTCTACAAGTAAAGCATATAAATATTTGAATAAGGTCACAAATAAGATAGTTGAAAGCACTAATGTTCGTGTTGATGAGTTTGATGACAAGAACATAGAGGAAAATACAAAGGAACTGAAAGACTATGGTAGATTCACTTACATTGAATATCCAAAGTATCTACCGATGCCGCAAACTATGACAACTGATCAGCAGGGAAACAATACAGGACAATAGGCAACACCAACAGATGGACAAGATGGAGCTGCCTGTAATGCCCCGCCAGGGAACCCAGAAGAACTGAACCTAACATGCAACTAAGCTTGCGGAATAATTTTTTTTTAAAAGTTAACATACAAGATAAACATCAATGCGGAAGCAATTACCATTAACTCACATAATGTAAACAACCAACATAGGTTACAACTCTGAAGTGTTCCTTGACAAAGATTACTTAACATATATTAATAATATACATAAGGTACAATTATGAAACTCACATAAGAAAATGAAAGATAAGAACAACATCACCTAGAAGATAACATAATTACATCTGGTACCAAAGGGTATCCATAATAACCTCCATCCACTGCACATGTCGTAGGGTATGTAATATAATAACTGAAAAGAAGTACATCATGATATCTCTGAAGAACTGATACAAAGATACAAGACCACAAGGAAGAAGAAGAGGAACACAACTCCATCAATGAAGATCAAGAAGGAACAACTGCTATAGGGATCATCCGGCACTGGTGCACAACCGTTGAAATCTCAAATGGTAAAAGAATCACTACCACCCGACCTCATGAACCTAAATGGTCCACTCCCACCATGCTAAGGAGATAACAATAGATCTCACTCGGGTAACAAACATCAAATAGATCAAGCTAAGGAAAGGATCCTAAAAGCTCTCTAACTCAAGGTTAAAAAGTAATAATGCCATGAAATACTCGCTATTCCAAAGGCAACCGACACATGTAGGATAACTAGACTATGCATAGGAAGGTGTCATCATGTATGTCTAACCCTTGAGTCTCGTCCTGCTAATCTTGCTGGATCCTGGCACTCAAGTGACCATACACGGTATCAATGACCTCTCGTACTGACGAAGTCATCAACTATGCCAACTCATCCCTTAAAAGGGGGCTAGTCATCTTCTCAACACCATCTTAGTCTGTACTAGCACTAACACCTAGGTGAGGACAATACCTTATTAGGTTCATTTTAATAAAACTCTCAATGTTATATGTAGTTATCACTTGATTAAGATACTTAACAATAAGTGATCCTAGTAGCCACTTGTGGGCCCCAGCACTTATTGCAAGCCACCTCCTACTACATATCTAGGTAAACTACCCTAGGCTCATAGATCTCTCCTAGATCTAATCAGGTATACAACTATGTAACCTCATATCTATTTTCACACAAAAGAACTAGATATGGTTATAGAGATACCACAATAAAGTACAATACATCATGAGCCCAATGGTCAAATAGGAGTGATAATCAGAAAAAGTACACACACATCAAAACATAGCTGAAAACATAATCATCTGACACATACCCCAACCTCTGTATCCTCCTAGGTCTTCTAGTACCTGACAACCCATAAATTGCATAAGAGGACACATCAGGCACAATGAATACACACTCACTTTCATAGTAATTGAAAACTAATCAAAAACATTTAAATTTCATGTCCGACATAATTTAGTCCAAGCATCAGAACAAGTAAACCTACTAGGAGAAACAATACGTAACTTAAATATCACAACAATGCCTTAATTATAGAATATTCTCTAATGTTGTTCTATGAATCCAATAGAGAAAAAATGCCCAATTTCAATATAAACTAAACACTTGATAAGTTCCTTTGCCAATATGATTCACAATTAGATAAATTACAATACGCAAAATATATGTGTTCCGATCAACCTAGGCATGTATGAATATACATCGCATTTGAATAATAACACAATAGGTCCAATTTCAGTAAAAGCATATCACTTATCCTAATCAAAAGTCAATCACTGATAATTATATTTCATTATACATAAAGTGAAATTGTCCAATTTTAGTATGTGCACATCAATCCCCAATAAAAGATTTATCAAGAAACAACGTATAAATCAATTAAAATTAATAAACAAACTTTAAATTAGTTAAAGAAAATTAATAGACAAAATAAGAATATTAATTATTTAACAAAATTTATACTAATTAAAATTAATTAACAAAATTTATATTTACTAAGTTTAATAAACAAAAATTTATATTAAATAAAAAATAATAACTAACAAAATTTATATTAAATTGCAATTAATATAAATTCAAAAAAAAAATTAAAAACAAAATGCGAAATTGAATTGGATTGGACCCGCGGGTCCCACCTCCTTGCAAACACCAATGTAGAGGGCAGGGCTACAGTCGACAGTCCAAGGACTGTCGGCAGCAGTCCCTATGGACTGCCGTCAATAGCTCCCTTGAGCTGCGCGGCAGGGGGTGGTGGGGCCAAGCCCGCCCCCCGAAAACTTCTAAATTTTAAATTTAAAAAAAAGCAAAAAAACAATCCCTTGCTAATATATTTACCAATATATATATATATTTTCAATAACAATTTTTTTTATAATAAATATTTTAAAAAGATACAACAACATACTCAATGATAATAATCTTTTTAATTTATTTATTAATTCTGATAACAGAAAGTAACAAATAAAAATAAAAAAAAAGATTCAGGAACTCTATTCTATAAACATTTACATGCATTGGAAAATAAAATATTTAAATCCTTTTATCTTTTACTCAAAACATGCCACATAACTAATTTTCTTTGGCTGGTGTTTTTTTCAAAACTGTATTTTTTTTTTACACAGAATAAAAATATTTTAACCAGCAAGGATTTTCTACCCAAATTGGGTTTTTCAATCAAATTGGATTTTCTTTTCAAATGGGATTAATTTTCTTTCAACTCTATAGTCTAACTATATAGCAGATTGATTTTTCGATTTACAAGCAAACCATAAACAAACTTTTGATAAAATTTCACCAGCATAATAGTACAATGCCAAGTAATCATAAAAACATAAAATAATGAATCTGGGGTTTCTCTAATACCCAAAATTCAAGAAATCATACAGATCTAATGAGACTATTCCAGATCTAATCAAACACAAAATTTTACCAGATAAAATAATAGAAGCCACAAAATAAGAATTCCAGTTCCTACCTTGGTTCCAAAGCCAAAAACTGTAATGAAACCCCTGTAGAAGATCTGAGAGTGAAATTACTTCCAAATCCAATCCTGTCTGCAGATCTAAAAACTATTTTGAAAGCAAGAACCAAATCCAGATGCACAATCAAACCCCAAATCAGCAAGCAACCACAACAATCCACAAATCTCTAAAATTCCAAGCACAAAAGCTCTCCCAAAAATCTTCTCCAAAACCTGTCTAATCTCAAATGAATGCAATAAAATTTTCTAATAGGAATTCCATTCCCAAATTCATGCAATCCCTAAAGACAACTCAAAAGCTAACTCACAGTTCAACTCCAAATCAGAAATGACCCATAAGACAACTCTTGATCAGACTCTAACTCCAAAATTGAAAGTAAATATTAATTAATTAATTAAAATATCTTTTAATTGCACAACACAACTTGACATTTGAAAACTAGTTGTTCACTTTTTGACAATTCACTTCTCAATTTGCACATGTTAATAATTTAAAATACATATTAAATAAATAAAATACTTAATGCATCCTAAAATATGCAATTAAATATTTAATTTATTTAATAATACACATAAACATAATAAAACTCAATTATTAATAAAATAATCAATTAAATCCAAATAAACAATTATTTGATTTTAATTAAATTTCATCAAAATAAACTTAGGACATAATCAATATTAATTTCCAAATACTCAAATAATCAACTTTAATTTAATTTCCTCAATTAATCATAGGAGCATATTTAATCATAAAATTCAACTATGCACCTAACATTGATAATCACATAAAATAATCTATATAAACATAAATCAACTAAAATCAATAAATGAATAAACATGTAAAAATCACCCACATAACCACAAATCAACTGAAGCCAAACAAGTTAAAATCAAACAAAAACCAAAACCAAGCAACACCAGAAAGGGATCCATGAACTTTGCCAACCTGACAAATTAAGATAGGGTAGTCAACATATACTTATCCAACAACTAGGATAAATGGGTTTGGGTTAGGGTTTTGGATCTGTGTTATCTCCCCTCTCTTACCATTTGAGATATTGCGATAGGGCACGCTCATCCTAAAAATTTAGGGAAGACGATACTCGGTACCTGTGAACTTGCATACAACACCCACATGTACAAATAGATATAAATATATAACAGACAATGGCGGGGATCGGCCGATCGTGTGGATCTTGCAAGCAAGTAACTACGACTTCGTCCCTCAACCACATCAAGCATGTCAAATAGAAATGTAAAACAAACACATCAACCATACACATGCAAGTATGGGGTCAGTAAAATCATACACATCAATAATTTCCTAACATATAATCTTTCATCCTAAAGTAATCATAACATTAATAAAATTGGACTGGGGGTGGGGTACTACACTGCCAAGCAAGGAAATGACCCTGAATAGGATGAACAAGAAAGGAGAAATCAAGTTCTGGCTAGTTTTGTCAAAAGACATCATCTTGAGACAAAAATCATCGGAGACAGACATGCTCGAATGCAAACTAGAAGCAAAACAAGACAAGGTATATGTCTAGTTTGTGAATTTGAACCTAAAAATGTGAAAGTTGCATTAGAGAATGAAGAATGGGTTAATGCAATGAAGGAAATAGAACAAATAGAAAAGAACAAAACCTGGTCCTTAGTACCCCAACCTAAAGATAAGAATGTTATCAGTACTAAGTGGATATTCAGGAATAAATTGAATGAAAATGGTGAAGTCACAAGAAATAAAGCTAGATTGGTATGCAAGGGATATGCACAGGAAGAAGGCATTGACTATGGTGAAACATTTGCACCTATTTCTAGATTGGAATGAGTTATAATGCTACTTGCATATGCTGCACACAAGAAATTCAAAGTCTATCAAATGAATGTGAAGTCAACATTTCTAAATGGTATACTTGAAGAAGAGGTCTACATTGAACAACTTGAAGGATTTGTTGATCCCGACAATAAAGACATGGTATGTAGATTACATAAAGCTTTGTATGGTTTGAAGCAAGCACCTAGAGCATGGTATCAAAGACTGCACACTTACTTGTTAAGTATTGGATTTGTTAGAACAAGTGAAAATAGCAATCTGTATATGAAGGGTGATACTGATGATACTATTATCATTGCTGAAATTTTTGTTGATGATATTATTTTTGGAGGTCAAGATCCTATATGTAAATCTTTTGCTGATGACATGAGAAATGAATTTGAAATGTCTATGTTCAGAGAGATTAAGTACTTTCTTGGACTACAAGTGATTCAGTAGAGTGATGGAATATTCATCACACAATCTAAATACATAAAGGAAGTACTGAAGACATTTGGCATGGAATATGCTAAACCTTTGGGAACATTGATGGCTACTAGATGAAAATTGACAAAGGAGGATGAAACTATAGAAGTAAACTAGACACTTTATTGATCCATGATTGGTAAGCTAATGTACGTAGTTCACAGTAGACTAGATAGAGCACATGCTGTGGGAATTGTTGAAAGCTTTTCTTCTAATCCTAGAGAATCACACATGATAGATGCAAAAAGGATCTTAAGATACCTAAAGAAAATAGAGAATTCTAGATTATGGTATCCTAAGGAAGGGAAGCTTAAACTGAAAGTTTACACCGATGCTGATTGGGCTAGAAATGTGGATGATAGAAAAAGCACCACCGAAGGAGAATTTTTCTTTGGTGAAAGACTTGTAACCTAGACAAGTAAAAACAGGCTTGTATTTCTCAGTCTACAACTGAAGAAGAGTATGTTGCTGCTACTACTAACTGCTCAAACATTGCACATATCAAACAAGTGTTGGAAGGGATGAATGAGGTAATCACTAACCCAGTGATTATATATTGTGACAACACTAGTGCAATTAATATTTCAAAGAATCATGTGATGCACTCTAAGATAGAGCATATATCTATTAAGTATCATTGCTTAAGAGAACAAGTGCAAGAGAAGCAAGTGATCTGGTTGTTGCATCAACCTACTTTTATCAGAAGATCATTCATGTTGATGCAGCATTGTTCACACTTTGAATCATGTTCAAGGTTGTGATTAAGTTTGGAGAACTTGAACCGATTGGACTATCAGTATACTGAGATACAGAGGATGACAGAATTGTTTGTTTATTTGTTTCTTTGGCATTTCTATCAAAGGGAGAGATAAATAATATCAAAAGGGACAAGCACTAATGAGAATTATCTAAGGGAGAGACAATATGAATGAGACAAAGTATTGAAGATTAGTTACAAAGAATAGAAATAGGAATAGGAGAACTGAAAAGATCAGAACTACAGAATGGTAAATCTAATGCTATTTAGTAAAGTAGTGATTAAACATATTAAGTCTATTCGACTTACAGCATTTTGTTCACAAAGTTGTAGAATATATGTTTGGTGTGTGTATGGTACATTTCATATTACTTGAGTTGCCATCAATGCCAAAGGGAGAGATCGTTGCACTACAACTGATTTGGAATCTAATTGAAGAATTTGTGATTAAAGATCACTAAGGAGTTTCTAATTAGATATGTAATATGATTAAATTAGTATTATGTTGTCATTGATGTAAACTAGTTTGACAGTACTTATCTTGTAAGTTACTATACTGAGACATCTGAGGAAAGGTGAAAGAGATGAAGAATAGAGAAATCTACATAAGGAAAGATGTACATGACAGATGAGGATAAGGAACACATTGAGTAACTTGTTGATGAGTCTATGACTTGATGATATTGACTTTATTATGTTGCATTCATCTATGATGAATTATAGAGATGAAAGACACAAAATAGTGTTGTTGGTAAATGAAGCAATTCTAGTATACACCGACGAAGTGTAGTGTATACCAATCGTAGTATTAATCGAGCAGTGTTCACCGACGCATTTCTTTTTTAACCGAGTAGAACATAATGAACTAAATGATTAGTTTAGCCGATAAGATTGATGAGTTGTAAAGTACCTCATTTTCAGTGATAACAGATAATGTTTGTTATGAAGATCAATGGCTAGAAAAAATAAAGGAAGATCTAACAAAGCAGATTGAAACGTGTTACTAACACGTCAGCTGAGAAAGTTTGAAGCGGCAAAATCTATGAATGTGGTTAAGCAGCAAAATCTGATGGTGGAGAAGAAAATGATTTACCCATCTATATAAGAGACATTGATTTCATTATGAAAAAGGTCAAAAGAAGTAGAAACTGGAGGAAAATCACATGAACAAGGTTTTCATGCATTCTGATCATACTAGTTAAGTATGAATCAAGCTACAGAACAATTACCGAGCTCCAGAGAGTAATTACCGATGGACAGTAAGTTGATATAGTATTGAATCTGAAGTGTAATATTGGTCAGAAGGATTTGTTAGGACTGAATATTGATCTGTAATCTACAATTAAAGTTGTATTAAGGTAGGTCATTTACTGTTACATATTTAACCATTGTATACAGTCAAAATCTCTTAACCGAGTGGAATCTAAAAGTCTTATGATGTATCATTCATAGAATGAACATTGTTATCCTGTCAACCCATAGTGAATGCTGGTTGGATGATAACTTCTTGTCTAAAATCCTCTAACAAGGTCACACCTGACAGTGTGTTTGTAAACCTTTAACAGGGTTGGGTCTTAACCGACCTCATTTCAGAAGAGTGAACAATTTTGGGTTGCCGGTCCCAGGTGGTTTTTCCCTTTATAGGGTTTCCATGTTAAATCTCTTGTGTTATATTTTGATTGTGATATATTTTTTTTATCATACTTTTCATGTTACATGTTAGATTTGATCAGTAACAATTATAGTATTTGACTGCTAATCGGTAAAAGCATAGATAGTGAAAGTAATTATTGTTTACCGAGGAGCGGAAATTAAAGAAGTTGTTTTGAATTATATATTTTGAAAAGGGACACTGGATAACTGATTCAGCCCCCTCTCAATTATTCTAACATCAAGATGGTGTTTTATTTGGACTCAAAAAATGACTCTTTGGACTTTGGTTCATTTCCTTAGATTTCACTCAAAATTGGATGTTCTAGAATTTAGTTTTTAGACCCAAAAGAGGTTCCTAGATTCACTTTATGCATGAAAATTTAGGAAAAAATTCAAGATTTTGTAACAAGACAATTTTTTTTACCAATATCAAAGCCTTAGGTCTAAATTAGGAAAGTTTAGGAACCTTTAGGATTTTCTTATGAACTGAATAGGACAGAGGTGCAAATTTTGTTCCTAGATTGCATAAAATTGAAATTACTTTGAGATTTTGCAAATGAGGTTCACTTTAGTTTAGAACAATGTTTCAAGATTTATTTAGGACCAGTTAGAATGATTTAGGATTTATTTGGAACCAAATTGGAATGAAATGCAGATTTGAAGTTCTTTTTAAGCTTCCAAAGTGTGAAGTGTTCCTAACTTGCATGAATGAACTCAAAAACCCTAGATTTGCATGAATGATGTTCTTTTTAGCTAACTGAAAGACATTAGGGATGATTTTTATTTCTTTAAGATTGATTAGGAATGATTTGAGTTGATTAGGAATGATTAGGAAATGATTAGGGAAGATTTGTAGATGTGTTCCTTTAAGGCATTCGAGAGTGTATTGATGTTTGTTTTAAACCAACCAAATGAAAGATTTAAGTTCCTATTTAGAAAATAAATTTTATGAGCCTTAATTCCTTAAGTTTTTTTATGTTTTACTTGATTTTTAAGAGCACTTGCAAAAGATGGGGTCAAAAACTAAAAAATTGTAGCTAGGAGGCACCAAGAGGCCCTAAAAACACCTAAAAACCAACTTGCGCCCCTATTATGGCCTTACAGATGCCCCTGTTTACCATATGAGTAAATAGGGAAGGTTATTTTAATTTTTTTAACTCATAAAAGTATTTTTTAGTTCCATTATGAGTCAGTATGACTCCTGGTACAAGAAAACATAGTCAGAATGCCTAAAACATGCTTAAATTGCATAGAAAGTTCCCATATGAGTATTGGGTGATCCTAGTATGATTTTGGGTGTTTTATCATACAAGAATGTACTCCAGTGATTTTACTCATATGATTATCCTCACAGAACAGGATGAGATTGATCAAAAAATGAGTTTTTTGCTTAGAAAACCCCCAAAAATATAGTTTATGAGGCTTGTGGGGTCCCACCTGGTGTGCAAAGCGAACCTAACTTGTTTAGAAAAGGAGTAGACATTCAAAAAAATTTCAATAAAATTCTAATATCATATTCCTAAACTTATAGAAAAATCTATTTGCAAGGACATTCAGATAGAGCTAAAACGGGAGCACCCTGTCACCGTTTGAGTTGTTCTTGATTTAGGGATGTGGGTGTGCTCTCAAAACACTTGGATAAATTCCCTAATGATGATTAGTGAGGATTAGGATGGATTAGTGACCATGAGAGCCCCATAGTGGCACATAATCAGGTATAGAAGACCTGATTTTTCCCTAAGGCCTCAAGGAGCCTAATGATGATGAAATGTTGATTAAGCTATAGATGCTTATTTTAAGATTGTTTTTAAACCAAATGAGATGTGATATGATGCTGAAATGATTAGAAAATCTTAACAAAGAACTAGATTCGATCCATTAATCTATTCTAGGATGATCTATGAAAGAACAAAATAGAGTTAATCTAAAAATTATGCTAAATGCTATGCTAAGTCTAGATAGAAACGAGCATGATAACAATGCATGAAGATAAAAACTAAGGTAATAATTTTCTCTTGGAAGAAAGGCTATTTATAGGATTCAATCCAAGGGCTTGGGTTAGGAAGGAGAGTTAGGGTTTGGGGTAGAGTCTGAGGTAAGGTTTGGGGTATGGTTAGATTGGCCTTGGGTTAAGGTTACTGACACATGTGTGAGAAACACTAGGGAAGTGTGCCTAGGGAACAAGGGTGGAAGAGAATACATGGGTCTCTTTATGAGGTTGTAAGAGGCCTTAAAGAGTGTGTAAGGAGTCATTAATGAGTCTGTAAGGCTCATTAATGAAGGGGTTTGACCAAAAGTCAAAGAAGACTAGTTTAGGCTAAGAAATGTAGGAATAACCTCCTAAGTTGTTTTAGGAAGGGTTTAGGAAATTTTAGGAAGGTTTAGGGTTTCCTCAAAGATTCTAGGGTTTTATGGCTTAAATAAATATAAAATTTATTTAAAGGTTGTGACAATATTTATCAATTATTGGTTAATAAATAGAAGGAAAATTGCCCAAATTTGATTTAAGTGGTTTTGGAAGGGATGTCTTAATTAAATGTATATAATTAAAATAGGGGAAGGGATAATGACAATAAAAATTAATTAATTAATTAATTAATGATGATGTCATTAGGGATTTTTATAAAACTAAAAAAAAAAAATTGTCAAAGGGATTTTAAGTGTCTACAAATATTATCTCCTAACCTAGGTCCACTTAAGCCTTAATATTTTGGAGGCTTAATTATAAGTGGGGGTTTGTCAATTTTTAGGGATCATTGTTTATTAGAATGGGATATATTGAATTTAAAATCATGCATCTTTATCATTGTGAGATATTTGACAAATGGTGTTTTATAAATCATTTTGTCAAAATATTATATGCCAAGCATGATTAGGGGGTAGGTTAGATTGGATTTGAAAGGAGAATTATTTTAAAGGCATGATTATTGAATTCTCCCCTCATCACCACCTATAAGTCTGGGATACCTGACATACATATTTAAGTAGCATATTTCATGGGCCCAAAATACAGATTCTTCAGAGATATCCCTTCATTCATCCCTAGATTTGGTGGAGTTAGGCATTGTAAAATTCTAGATTCCTTGGATATGGAGATTTTGGGGTTCTCACCTATTTATACCTCTTACATTTTGTGATAGAGGCAGTTCTTCCATTCTACCTCACTTTGAGATTTGAATTTTTGTAGCTCATGAGAAGCAAATTATTTTCTTGGCTCCTTTTGGTTGAATGTAGAACATTGGTCCTTCTTTTCCCATTGATTTCTAAGTGGTTTAGTGAGTGTTATGTCAAGTTATTGTGATTAGTTTGATCCTTTACTTCATATTTTTCCTTATTTAAGGGTTCAGAAACCACACTTTGTTTCTTGAAGGTTTAATTTGTGTGCATTTAAAAATAGTTTAGGTTGTGGAACTCATTTCCCTTCCTACCTATAGCCAACTCCTTATTATTTCTAAGGACAACGTTGTAAGTGGGATAAAGTTGTGAAGTTATCAGTTATGTTTCAATGCACATTGTGAGTATTTTGCAATATTAGGATCTTTTAAGTTTGGTGAATCACCTTGGTTTTATTATTAGTTATTTAAAGTTTATGCACTCTCTCCCCTTTTCTTTCAAAATCATTGTTTATTTTCAAGGTGATTCGAGGGAAGTTGAACCTTAATCCGAAGGTCTAATTTCTTATAGGTCACCCAAAAAACTTAAAGTAGTTCCATGTTTCATAGGATTGCTAGGTTTCATTCTTAGCCTCCATGGGTGCAATCGTTAGTGACAAAAAGACATAGATCATTTAAGTGTACACATGCATGTAAGAAGGTCAGTAGTAGAATAAATGCTTTGGTGCATGAAGGTTCACAAAATGAGCCTAAGAAGGAAGGAAACCTAATGGTTATAAGAGCATTATAAAGTGAAAAGGCTAAGTAAGATTTGGTGAGAAAGAGTTTGTTCAAGACCAGATGTAGGGTTGCAGACAAAGTTTGGAAAGTGATCATTGACAATGTAAGCTCAAAGAATCTGGCATCAGAAGAAATCCTTACCAAGTTGCAGTTAGAAAGATTGAAGCACTTGAAGCCCTCTTAGATTTCATGGATCAAGGATGAGCATACACTTATGGTAAGTGAACAATGTTTTGTGAATCTGAAAATTTGAAAGTATTATCATAAGGTGTTGTGTGATATTATGCCTATGGATTGTTGTCATATTTTGTTTGATAGACCTTGGCAATGTAAAATATACATGCTATATATGATGGAAGATTGCATAAATATATTATTTGGGCTGATAGAAAGACACATATCTTGTTACCTTTGATTGAACAATTTGTTGGCGAGATGTGTACATTTGTGAAAGTTTTTTTGATGGAAGGTAGATAGTTTGTTAAGGATTTGAAGAAAAATGATGTTTTTTACGTTGTGATTCCTAACAAACTTAGTGAGAGATTAGTAGTTAAAGCTCTTGAAGAGGTTGAGAAATTTATCATTGAGTACAATATCATTTTAGATAATGTACCTAATGGTTTTCCACTGATGACAAGTATTAGTCATTGTATGGATCTGATTCCTAGAGCTAGTTTTCCAAATAAGGCACCACACCAATTGACACCAACTGAGAATGAGGAACTCAACTGACAAGTTCAAGAGTTTTTGTAGAAAGGTTTGATGAGAGAAAGTTTGATTCCATGTATAGTACCAACTATATTAGCACCTAAGAATAATGGAGAATGGAAAATGTGCATTGATTCTAGATCAATCAATAAGATATCAGTTAAGTATTGGTTCCCTATACTGAGAATGGATGTTATAATGGATTATTTGAGTGGAGAAAAATATTTGACCAAGATTGATGTGAAGATTGGGTATCATCATATTAGAATCATAGAAGGTGATGAATGGAAGAATTCTTTGAAGAAAAAATAAGCTTTGTATTAGTGGTTGGTTATGCATTTTGGTATAACTAATGCACCAAGTACTTTTATGAGGTTAATGAATGAGGTTTTGAAGAAATTCTTGGGTAAATTTTGTTAACATGAATGTCAATGAATGTTGTTAGCAAGGAATATTGGATGTTTTTTAGAGCTGATTGAGTTCTTATATGTTAAATTCGTGACTGGGTCTGTCACTAATGTCAACATATATGATTTGTAGACAGAATTAATAGAGTTATAGACACATATTCATTTGGTGAGGTTTAATACTGAAGAATTAAGTTTTGCAAAGATATATTAGAATTTAGGAACATGTTTTGATGATGTTGTTACATGCGCAGAAAAATTTATCAAGATATGTTCATGTTATACGAAGTTTACTAAGACTGTTCAGAGTAAGGGTTTCCAGGAACTAGTGGTAATTATTCAAGATTTATTATTTCTATGAGGTTAAATCTAATTCAGTGAGGTTTGTATGTTGTTGAAGACATGTTCAGGATGCTTTTATAAACATGATAAAATGTACTTTTCATTCTATGAAGACTTGTGGACAATGTGAAGCATGTTACTTCTTTGGGAGCCGACTATAGATTAATATTCTTTTGGAAGTGTTTAGATGTAATGTAACATGTATTGTATTTAATTATTGATGTCCTTTATTATTAATTGTGAATTGAGAAATCCTTTTGGATGACTCAATAATAATTAGGAATTGGTATAAAGGAAAGGAATTTTATTTGTAAAAGATGTATCACGCGGTCACGAGATCTTACGAGAGCTTTAAATGTGAAATATGTATGATCAGAGAAGAAGATGATCTTATTGATATGTTGAGTACTTCAAAGGAAGTATGCAGGCAAAGAGAGTTGTTTTTTTAGTCAGTTCACCCTTGGATGTGTTATCCTAAATATTGTTTAGTGAAGACAGTCTTGAAGCAATTTGGACAATAGGTTCAATTGTCTTTGTTATTTTTCTCATCAACTCCTCACAGGGTTGGGATATTTTAGTA
Source organism: Chamaecyparis obtusa (assembly GCA_027943335.1). Lineage (NCBI taxonomy): Eukaryota > Viridiplantae > Streptophyta > Pinopsida > Cupressales > Cupressaceae > Chamaecyparis > Chamaecyparis obtusa. The sequence continues at coordinate 483,817 of BSBK01001026.1, read as the reverse complement.
GGGATCTGAAGTCTCCTCGCAAGGACTCATATGTATTGATTTCATTGTAAAATATTTCTAAAAGGGTTGATCTTTTCACAAGGACCTTCTATATTAGTACATCATCTTGTGGGCATCATTCCCACTGATGTTTTCCCTCTGATCAAGGGTTTCCCTAGTCAAAAAATCTGGTGTTATTGTGTATGCTTATTATCTTGTGGTTATTCCTATTTTTTATTACAAGTTTAAGATTTGATAGAGCTGAATTTAAGTTAATTAATCTCACAACTGATTCACCCCCCCCACCCCCCTCTCAGTTGTGTTGGTGAATTTTACTTTCTAACAATTGGTATCAAAGAATTAGGTCCTTGAAAGAAAAGTTTAATAGCTTAGGGAGATCCATGGCTACTACATTTTTCAAGAAAGAAATCTTGAAGTTTGATGGAGTAAATTTTCACAATTAGAAGGAAATAATCAAGACACATTTGTTATGCATGGGACATGACTATTGGCTAGCTATCAAGAAGAAGACAATTGTGGAAGAAGACAAACTTGATTCATATACAGATGAAGAAAAGAACCTCTAAATGTACAATATGCTTTCTAGAGAGGCTATTATATCAGCTCTTTCAGATACAGAATATACTGAGGTAAAATATCTAAGACTTGCTATTGAGATTTGGACCAAATTAGAAATTTTTTTCAAGGAGATGAAACTTTAAAGAATAATAAATTGCAGAATTATATTAGTATGTTTGAAAGTGCTAAGATGTAGGAGGATGAAACTATAAGAGGTTACTTTAGCATGATTACTAAGATTTTTGTAAGGATTAAGAATTATGGCGAAAATAAAATAGATAATGAATCCATATGGAAGATAGTGAAATCTCTACCACCGGCCTATGAATACAAAGCATAGATCATTGAAGAAATGATTACATCTGATTTGACCAAAGAGTTTCTGCTTGGAAAATTGGATGCATATGGGAAATGAGTGAAATAGAAGGAAGGATCGTCTAGATTGGAAACAACTTTTAATGTAGAAAAGGACAAAGTTATGTTGAAAATAAGTGCAAGTACCAGTGGAGATTATGTTAGAGATTCAAAAGCTAAGAAAGAGGAAGAAAGGAAGTTTGATGATGTAATGCCATTGATTACTTGTTGGACATGTAGAGAATTTGGTCATTTTTCATCTAAATTTCCTAAGAGAGAAAAGAAGATTGGATATAAAAAAAACCTTATAAACCTAACACAAAGAATTGTTGTTGTGTTTATGAAGAAGGAGAAATTTAATTTAAGGATGTAAAATTTTTAGAAAGTGATGATGAAGATGAAGATGACATAGGATTTTTTTCTATTAAACACTAAAGTTCTGATGAAGAAGAGGTAAAAGAAGAAAAATATTTAGTTTCACGTGTAGAACAGAAAAGGTTTGATTGGATTATTGATAGTGGATGTTCAAATCATATGATTGGAGATGTGGATAAATTTTTTGAGCTTAATAGATATGATGGAGGAATAGTTAGAGTTGGAAATAATGCACCATGTTAGATTAAGGGAAAAGGATCTATAAAACTTGATGGAAAGACTAACACTGAAGATTTTTACATTTTTGATGGATTGAATTATAATATTTTGAGTGTTGGACAGCTTATGGACAAAGGATATAGGTTATATTTCATGGAGAAAACTTGTGTTATCAAATATAGTGATGGAAAACTAATTCGAACAAGAATAAAGACAAAAGCTAATGTATTTTAACTGAAACCTACTAAAATGACATGCTTGGTTGCTAAAGTGGATGATAGTTGGCTATGGAATAAGAGATTTTTTGATATCAACTTTGATAACATTGTAAAGATCATTTCAAATAATGCAGTAAGAGACTTGCATAAGATTGTGAAGCCTACTGGCATGGTTTGCAAATAATGTGTTATGGCTAAACGGAGAAAGAATTCATTTCGTGACAAAATGTTTACAACATTAGTCAAGCTGGAGATTGTGCATATTGACTTATGTGGACCTACAAGGACAAGATGATTTAATGGTGAAAGGTATTTTATGTTTTTTATTGATGGTTTTACAAGAATAATGTGGGCAACATTTCTTAAAGAAAAATCTGAAGCATTTGAGAAGTTTAAGTTATTGAAAAATAGAGTTGAGAATAAATCTGGTTTCAAGATTAAATGTTTGAGATTTGATAGAGGAAGAGAATTTACTTCAAATGAGTTTAACATATTTTGTGAAGAAAATGGAATTAAGAGACAACTTTCAACACCTAGGACACCACAGCAAAATGGTATAGCAGAAAGGAGGAACATACCAGTTAATGAAGATACTAGAGCTATGATGCTTGAAGATAATGTATCATATATCTTTTGGAGAGAAGTTGTGAACACCGTAGTTTACACAATGAACAGAGTTCAAAATAGACAAGGTACTGGTAAAAAATCTTATGAGCATTGGTTTGGACATACACCTACTATGAAGTATTTTAGAATCTTTGAAAGTAAATGCTATATTAAAATAGATGATGATATTGGAATGTTTGATGCTAGAAGTGATGAAGGAATTTTTCTTGGTTATTCATTGAAAATTAAGGCATACAGATGTTCTAATCAAATATTGACGACTATTTTTTAGAGTACTAATGTGAAGGTTGATGAAAAGTTCAAAATTCGGGAGAGAGTTCTTGATTATGATTGTGATGAAGATAAAATAAAAAGGACTAACATTAATCAAAATGATGAACATGAATTATTTTATGAAACTGCCAATGATTTACAGATTGAAGAGTTTAGATTGGAACTGAGAGTTGAACTTGAATCAACACCTATAGAAGAAGTCAAAGCTGAACCTGGAACACCAAAATATGTTGCAAGAAATCATTCTACAAATAAAATAATTGGAAGCACAAACAAAGGAGTTATGACAAGGAACAAGGTAAATGAAGAAATATATTTAATATCTCAAGTTGAATCAAAGAATGCAGATGATGCATGTAAAGATGAACATTGGATGAAAGCAATGAAAGAAGAACTTGAATAGATTGAAAAGAAAAAGACTTGGGAATTGGTCCCTAGACCTAAAGACAAGAATTTTATTGGCACAAAATGGTTTTTTAGAAAAAAGATGAATGAGCAAGGTGAAGTGGTAAGAAATTATAAAGAAAGATTGGTATGTAAAGGATACTCACAGAAAGAAGGTATTTATTTTGAAGAAACCTCTACACCTGTAGCTGGACTTGAAGCAATGAGAATGCTTTTGGCATATGATTGTAGTAAAAATTTTAAGGTATATCAGATGGATTTTAAATCAGATTTTCTTAAAGGAGAACTTGAAGAGGAAGTCTACATTGAACAACCTGATGGCTTTTATTTAACAAATGACAAGGATATAGTTTTCAAATTGAAGAAGGCATTGTATGGATTGAACTAGGCTCCTAGAGCTTGGTATGCAAGGTTAGACAAACACTTGATCAGTTTGGGATTCAGGTAATGAAGACAATAATATGTACTTAAGGAAAAATGATGATGGATTACTGGTTGTTGAAGTATTTGTTGATGATATTAGCTTTGGAGGTAATGATGAAGCAAGGAAGAAATTTTTAGATGAAATGAAAGATGAATTTTAAATGAGAATGATTGGTGAGATGAAATACTTTTTGGGATTATAGATTGCACAAAATAAAGATGGCATTTTTATATCACAAAAAAAAATCTAAAGGACATGTTGAAAAAAATTGGAATGGAAAATTGTAAACCAAGTCGAACCCCTATGATAACTAGATGTAAGTTATCAAGAAAGGATGAAACATCAAATGCAATATAGAAAAGATACAAATCTATGATTGGAGGACTACAATAGTTATCTCGTACAAGACTTGATATAGCTAATGTCATTGGAATTGTAGCTAGATTTCAATTTGAACCTAAAGAGACACATGTTGCAGCAGTAAAGAGGATTTTCAAATACTTGAAGGGTATATCAGAATATGCATTATGGTATGATAGATCACATGATTTTACACTATGTGCATACACTGACATAGATTGGGGAGGAAATGTTGATGAAAAAAAGAGTACAAGTGGTGGAGCATTATTCTTGGGAGGAAGATTGGTCTCCTCGTTGAGAAAGAAAAAAAATTGTATATCACAGAAGTAGAATATATTATAGCAGTAAATAATATTACAGTAGAATATATTACAAAGTACAACAGAAGAAGAATATATTACAACAGTAAATAATTGTAATCAAATCACTTGGATGAAGTATATCTTGATGGATATTGGCATTGAATTCATGGAGCCCATTATCATACATTGTGATAATACAAGTATAGTTAGCATGTCAAAGAATCCATTATTACACTCAAAGACTAAACATATTGCAATAAAGTATCATGTTGTAAGAGAGAAGGTTGCAGAAAAACAAATTTGATTGGAGTATATTAGTAAAAAGGACTAGATAGCAGATATACTCACCAAAAATTTGGCTAAGGATACTTTTGAGTATCCAAGAGGTATTCTTTGGGTTATTCCCCAACCCTCTTCCAAGTAATGGATGTAAGAATGCATCAGTCGAGCATGATCAAAGCCCTATACCTATCTGGATTGGATGCTTGATGCTTCTCCTATTAGGGGGTATCTTTACTTGAGCTGAGTCATTGAGGACTCTTAGTAATGAGTTTTCTATAGTATCTTTTGATACTCAGACATTCTTCTAGATTGTATTGGAGATGATTTAACTTCACGAATTGATATATTGACACCTTTTTCATTGATGTCAATGGGGGAGAGATATACATGAAAAATATTAAGAGAAAAGTGAATGGGGGAGATTTGAGTTTGAGAGTGTGTACATTAAGATGAGGAATAAATATATTGATGGGATATTATTAATGATAGGATGGGACTAGATGGTTTTTCATCTATGTTTCCATCAATGTCAAAGGGGGAGATTGTAAGCATGAATGTTTATGAATTTTGTTAGCAAAGAAAATTGGATGTTGATCAAATATGACTGATTTATTATATGTCACATTCATGACTGGGTTTTTCATTGATGCCAACATATATGCTCTCTGGATAGAGTTAACAGAGTTACAAATGTGTAATTGTTTTGCAAGGTTTTATGCTAATGAATTGAGTTTTGTGAAGATTTATTTGAATTTAGGAACATGTTCTGATGATGTGGTTGTAAGCGCGGAAAAATTTATGCAGATATGTTCAAGTTATGCAAAGTTTACTAAAGACTGTTCATAGTGAGAGTTACCAGGAACTGGTGACAGTTATTTAAGATTTGTTATTTCAGTGAGGTTGAAGCTAGTTTAATGAGGTTGATATGTTTTTGATGACATATTCAAGATGCTTGGATTAACACAACATAATCTAGTTTTCATTTTACAAAGACTTGTGGATGATGTGAAGTGTGTTACTTCTTTGTGAGCCGACTACAGATTAATAATTCTATGGAAGTGTTTAGATGTAACATAACATGTATTGTAAATTTTTATTGATGTCCTATATTATTAATTGAAAATTAAGAAATCCTTTTGGTTGACTCAGTAATCATTAGGACTTGGTATAAAGGAAAGGAAGTTTAAGGGTATCATAAGGATATCATGCAGTCATGAAATGTTGTGCAAGCTTTGAATGCGAAATCTTTATGATTAAAGAAGAACATGATGTTGTTGGTTTGTTGAGGACTTCAAAAGAATTGTATAGGAAAAGAGGGTTTTTGTTTTAGTCATTTTACCCTTGGATGTATTATCCTAAAGATTGTTTAGTGAAGATAGTCTTGAAGCAATTTGGATAGTGGGTTCAGTTGTCTTCATTGTGTTTCTCAATCACCTCCTCATAGGGTTGGGATCTTTTAGTAGCGATCCAGTCTCCCAATAGGGACTCATATGTACTAATTGTATTGTAATAGAATTCTAACAAGGTCAATCCTTTCACAAGGAACTTTTATATTAGTACATCATCTTGTGGGCATAGTTCCTACCGAGGTTTTCCCTCTGATCAAGGATTTCCCTAGTTAACAAATCTAGTGTTATTGTGTATGTTTATTATCTTGTGGTTATTTTTGTTATTGATTAAAATCTTAAGATTTTATGGAGTTGAATTTAAGTTAATTAAGATCACAACTAATTCATCCCCCTCCTCTTAGTTGTGTTGGTGGACTTTTCTTAATGTCAAAGGGGGAGCTTGTTAGAATGAATTTTTATGAATGTTATTAGTAGGGTAGGTTGGATGTTGATTAGAGATGATTGATTTATTATATGTCACATTCATGACTGGGTTTTTCATTGATGTCGACATATAAGAACTCAATCATCTCTAATCAACATCCAATTTTCCCTGCTAACAACATTCATAAACATTCATGCTAATAGTTCATGTCGTAGAATTTTTTTTCAGATAAGTGGTGAAACTACATGGTCTACTAAAAAGTATATTTTTAGTTCAAGACACTAAGTTTGTTGGATATTTAAGGAGGACATTGTGGAAAAAGCTGAAGCTAGATTTGAAGTAATGCTCAGTGACCATACATAGACTAATGGGAAGATAGAAGTTGTGAATAGGAGTTTGGTAAATATGTTGAGGTGCTTAGTAGGAAATAAACCCAAGGGGTGGGATTTTATTTTACAACATATACATTTTTCTTACAATAGCTCTATCAATAGGAACACTATAAAATCACCATTCCAGATTGTATATGGAAGTAGTCCTAGAATTTTATCAAAATTAAGGAAGTTGGACAAAGGAAAAATGAGTAGTGTCGAAGAAAAAGACTTTGCAAAACACTAGAAGAATTTACCTAAAGAGGTGAGAAAGCATATTAATAAAATGAATATTAAGTACAAGGCTAAGGCAGATCAAAAAAAGAGATATAAGAAATTTTGAATTGGAGATGAAGTCATAGTTCATTTGAGAAAGGAAATATTCCCAATGAGAACATATAATAAGTTGAAGATGAAAAAATTTAGACCATGCAAAATCTTAAGGAAGCGTGATTCTAGAAATGCTTATGAAGTGTAATTGCCAAATGAACTCAATATTTCACTTGTGTTTAATATTTTAGATTTGATAGAGTATCATGAAGGAAGTATTGAAGATGAGATAGTAGAAGCACAATGGAATATTATAGCACATACTTCAGCTATAAAGGAGATAAAAGAAATATTGGATAGTCATTTTCAAAAAAGCATAAGAAATAGAAAATATGAAGAGTACTTGGTCAAAAGAAAAGGACAACCTATTGAAGATTCATCATGGATATCAAAGGAAGAGGTTGACTACCTTGGTTTTCCCCTAAACACCTAAGATGTGACAAGGTCACTTCTCAAATTACCATAAGTGTCTGATGCAAGAGAATCCAAGGTGTAAAAGGAATATTGGATCACCCAAAAATATTGTCTAGTTTTTAAATAAGGGCTACTTTGGGCAAGGTTACTATTTTTGGTAAGTTTACTATTTTTATAAAGTCTTTTATTTCAGCATGGATTGTTCCAATTACTTTCTTGGAGGTTCATTTTGGATATACAAGCATGTCGGTAAAGTTTCAGGGAAAGATCAAGTATGGCTTTGAAGATATTGAATTTTTCATTTTTGGTGGGGTGGTACAAAAAAGGGTCAAAACTTGTTGAAAATGATGCTTCACCATCCCAGGCTATAGAGAACTTTGAGAGGTTTTTGAAAATTGATTATAATAGATAATCAGGTACACAAGTCAAAGGTTTTCACTTTTGAAAGTTGTACAATCAAGACTCAAGTTTCTATACAAAAAGGAAGAGAGAGAAGAATCACTTAGGTGGGAAATTGATCCGTGGGCACCAAAATAGGAAAGTTTCAGTTTCTAGAATGTTCTAAGGAATTTATTGGTGCTACTTATATAGGGATGAAGGTGGATTTCAAGATCAATTCTAGAAGGGTAGTTGGTGGCTATATCATGCAGATTATTGTAATGAAAATACCCATGTAGTTGTAGCATGTTATTTTTATAAATATTATAATCTCATTTCATTGAAAATAATAGAAAGAAATTTTTTATGTTCTTTCCATTGTTCTGTGCTTGCAATCCTTTCTTTATTTCCCTATTGTGTTGTGTGTGTTTGGTAGGATAAGGGGAGTACCCTTCATAACCTTTGGTAGGAAAAACCTTAAAGGGGATTTTATTAAAGGTGAATTAATCAAGATATTTAATCAAACCCCATTTTAATATTGGATCTTTCTTGATGCTATGAGTGTGAAGATTATATTTCAATCAAACTTAATATATACTTTCCCAAGAATGTAACTCCTCTATATATTTTAAACCTAATATATTTTTGTTAGGAAAATGGTGTGTTGTACACCTTGCATAATAATACATATTATTGTAATATTTTATTTTACTATGTAAATGTTGCACCTAGATGGGTGTGCAACATTTAGAGATTATTATGGAATATTCTTCACAACACTTGATGAGTTGTATTATAAAATTGTAATACTATTTAATGTAATTATTTAATATTGGAGAAATAATTAAATAAAGTACTCAATATTGAATGTGGTTCAAAGGGGGTTTGGTAGTGTTGGAAACTACAATTGAAACAATTTCTATATTGTCATTGATGTCAAACCTTAACTGGTGAGACAATTTCTATCTAGTAGAGTACCATATCTTTTGATTGATGAAGAGGATTTGAAAAGAGGAGATAACAAGAGTGTTAGAATAACTGAGAGGGGGGTGAATCAATTATCCAGTGTCCCAAAACAAAATGTATAATCCAAAACAAATTCTTCAACTTATGCTACTCGGTAAACATAAAATACTTTCACTATCTGTGCTTTTACTAATTATTAGTATAAAACTTATAGTAGTTACCGATCAAATCTAACATGTAATATGCAAAGTATGATAACAAAAAAATATCACAATCAAGACATAACACAAGAGATTTAACGTGGAAACCCTGTGAAGGGAAAAACCACCTGGGACCAGCAACCCAAAAATGTTCACTCTTCTAAAGTGAGGTCGGTGAAGACCCAACCCTGTTAAAGGTTAAAAACACACGGTTAGGTGTGACCTTGTTAGAGGATTTTAAACCAGCAGTTATCATCCAACCAGCAGTCACTCTGGGGTTGATAGGATAACGATGTTCACTTTATGAATGAAACATAAAAGACTTTCTTAGTCCACTTGATTAAGAGATTTGACTGTGTACAATGGTTAAATATGTAATAGTAGATGATTTTCCTTGATAAAAATTCAAATGCAGTTTATAGATCAGTATTCATCTCATACAAATATTTTTAATCAATATATCACTTTAGATTCAACACTATATCAACTTACTGTCTGTCGGTAATTACTCTCTCTAGCTCGGTAATTGTTATGTAGTTCGGTTCTCACTAACCAGTATGATTAGAATGCATGAAAACTTGTTCACGTGATAATTCTATAGTATCTTCTTCTTTCGGCATTGTTTCAATAATGAAACCAATGTCTCTTATAGAGACGAGTAAATCATTTTCTTTTTGTCCATCATATTTTTCCGCTTAATCTCATTCATTGATTTTGCCGCTTTAACCTTCTTCAGCTGAGGTGTTAGTAACACATTTCAATCTGCTCCATTAGATCTTCCTTGAATTATGTTAGTCGTCGATCTTTATAAAAAACCTTATTTGTTACTTAGATTTCATACACTTTCCAGCTCATCAATTTATCGGCTAAACTAATCATTTAATTCCTTTTTGTTCTTGCTCAGTTAACAAATAAATGCATCGGTGAACACAATCTCAATTAAAACTATGCTCATTATACACTACACTTCATTGGTGTATACTGGAATGCTTCATTTACTGACAACACTTCTTTGTGTCTTTTAGCTCTATTCTACATCATAGATGAATGCAACATAATAAAGTCAATATCATCAAGTCATAGACTCATCAACAAGTTACTTAGTGTATTCCTTATCCTCATCTGACATATACATCTTCCTCATGTAGATACTACTATTCTTCATTTCTTTCACCTTTCTTTAGATGTTTCGGTATAGTAACTTACAAGATAAGTATTGTCAAGCTAGTTGACATCAATGACAACATAATACTAATTTAATCATCTTACATATCTAATTAGAAACTCCTCAGTGATCTTTAATCATAGATTCTTCATTCAGGTTCTAAATCAGTTGTAGTTCATCAATCTCTCCATTTGGCATTGATGGAAACTCAAGTAATATGAAGTGTACCATACACATACCAAACATGTATTCTACAACTCTGTGAACAAATGTAGTGCAAGCTCTCCCTAGCTTAATATGTTTAATCACTACATTACTAAACAACATTATAAAATATAGCTTTTTCATTCTATAGATATGATCTTTTCAGCTCTCAGATTCCTACTTCTGTTCTCTGTAACTGATCTTCAATGTTCTGCTTCTTTCAGATTATCTCTCCCTTAGGTGGTTCTCATCAGTGTATGTTTAACTTTTCTTTCATATTATTTATCTCTCCCTTTGACAACAATGCCAAAGAAACAAATAAATAATCATCTCTGTAGTAGCTAAGTAACTCTCTATTGTCCAATACAGTCTTTGTATCTCTGTATACTGATATCCCAATCTGTTTCAGCTCTTCAAACTTAATCACAACCTTGAACATTATTCAAAGTGTGAACTATGATGCATCAAAATGTGTGATCTTCTAATAAGTTTAAGCTAATGCAACATCCAGATCACATTAGTGACCAGTAGACAAGGAACGGACCCCAAGTCTAGTCCTCAAGTATTCAAATGTGTCCTTCGGTAGAGGCTTTGAAAAGATATCTACAAGTTGTTCTTTAGATGTAACAAATTCTAATTTCACTTGCTTCTCTTGCACTTGTTCTCTTAAGTAGTGATACTTAATTGATATATGCTTTGTCTCAAAGTGCATCACTGGATTCTTTGAAATATTAATAGCACTAGTGTTGTCACAGTATATAATCACTAGGTTAGTGATTACCTCATTCATTCCTTCTAGCACTTGCTTGATATATGCAATGTTTGAGCAATTAGTAGCAGTAGAAACATACTCTGCGTTAGCTATAGACTAAGAAATACAAGCCTACTTTTTACTTGTCCAGGTTACAAGTCTTTCACAAAAGAAGAATGCTCCTCCGGTGGTGCTTTTTCTATCATCCACATTTCCAACCCAATCAACATCGGTATAGACCTTCAGTTCAAACTTACCTTCCTTAGGATACCATAATCCATAATCCTCTATCTTTTTCAAGTATCTTAAGATTCTTTTAGTAGCAATCATGTGTGATTCTCTAGGGTTAGCAGAAAATCTAGCAACAATTCCCACAACATGTGCTATATCTGGTCTACTATGAACTACATACATTAGCTTACCAATCATGAATCGGTAAAGTGTCTGGTTTACCTCTATAGTTTCATCTTCCTTTTTTAGTTTACATCTAGTAGCCATTGGTGTTCCCATAGGTTTAGCATCTTCCATGCCAAATGTCTTCAAGACTTCCTTTATGTATTTAGATTGTGAGATGAATATCCCATCACTTTGTTGAATCACTTGTAGTCCTAGAAAGAATTTGATCTCTCCGACCATAAAAAAACTCAAACTCTTTTCTCATCTCATTAGCAAAAGATTTACATACATGATCTTGACCTCAAAAAATAATATCATCAACAAATATCTCAGCAATAATAACAGTGTCATCAGTATCACCTTTCATGTACAAATTGATGTTCTCACTAGTTCTTACAAATTCAATACTTAACAAGTAAGTATGCAGCCTTTCATACCAAGCTCTTGGTGCTTTCTTCAAACAATATAAAGCTTTATGTAATCTACATACCATGTCTTTGTTTTCTGGATCAACGAATCCTTCAGGTTGTTCTATGTAGACCTCTTCTTCAAGTATACCATTCAGAAATGTTGACTTCACATCCATTTGATAAACTTTAAATTTCTTGTGTGTAGCATATGCAAGTAGCATTATAACTCCTTCCAATCTAGCAACAGGTGCAAATGTCTCACCATAATCAATGCCTTCTTCCTGTGCATATCCCTTGCATACCAATCTAGCTTTATTTCTTGTCACCTCACCATTTTCATTCAGTTTGTTCCTGAATATCCACTTAGTACTAATAACATTCTTATCTTTAGGTCAGGGTACTAAGGACCAAGTTTTGTTCTTCTCTATTTGTTCTATTTCCTCTTTCATTGCATTAACCCATTCTTCATTCTCTAATGAAACTTTCACATTTTTTGGTTCAAATTCACAAACTAGACATGTACCTTGTCTTGCTTTGCTTCTTGTCTGCAGGCCAGCTTATTTATCTCCAATAATTTGTGTCTCAGGATGATGTCTCCTGACAAAACTAGCTAGTAGTTGGTTTCTTCTTTCTTGTTCATCCTGTTCAAGTTCATGTGCTTTCTCGGTAGCTCCATCTTGTTCGTCAGTTTCCCTTTCCTGTTCCTCAGGGTTATCACAGGTTGTGACTTTAGTAGATAATCAAGGTGTTCAATGTACGTGAATCTACCATATTCTTTTGGTTCCTTTCTACTTTCCTTTGTGTTCTTGTCATCAAACTCATCAACATGAACATTAGTACTTTCAATTATCTTATTTGTAACCTTATTCAGACATTTATATGCTTTACTCTTAGTAGAATATCCTAAGAATATTCCTTCATCACCTTTAGAATCAAATTTCTCATTTCCCTCATCTTTCAGAATAAAACATTTGCTTCCAAAAATCTTGAAACAACTTACAGTAGGTTTGTGTCCAAACCATAGCTCATAGGGTGTCTAGTTGGTGTACTTCTTTAGTTGTACTTAGTTAAGCACATCTACAGTTGTATTGATAGCTTCCCTCCAGTATGTATGAGAAATATTCTTTTGCAGCATTAGTGTTCTTGCACAGTCAATTATTGACCTATTCCTTCTTTTAGCAATCCCATTCTACTGAGGTGTTCTCGGTGCAGAGACCTATCTTTTGATACCATGCTCATTGCAGAAATTAGTAAATTCATCAAAGATAAATTCATGTCCTCTATCAAATCTTAAGCATTTTAATTCTTTTCCAGTCTCTTTTTCTACCTTTGCCTTATACCACTTAAACATCTTAAATGCTTCAGATTTTTCTTTTAAGAACATAACTGTCATCAATCTAGTATAGTCATCAACAAAAAGAATAAAGTATCTATCACCATCATAACTTTGAGTTCTCATAGGACCACATAGGTCGGTATGAACCAACTCAAGTGTCTTCTTTGTTGAGTAGTCTTTGCTTTTAAAATTGGACTTAGTCATCTTACCTTTCTGACATTCATGACACAACATGATCAGGTTTTGAGAAGTTAGGCAACCCTCTAACTCTTTTCTTCTTACTAATCTTGATCATGTTATCAAAGTTCACATGGAATAACCTTTTATGCCACAACCATGCATCTTCATCCTTCATTAATAAACAAGAAGACTGATCAATATCAAGATAAAATAGATTACCTCTAGATTGTGTACCAGTTCTGACAAGTCTTCCTCCATCATCATAGATTTTTACCTTTTTGCTCTCAAAAGAAAGTTAGTGGCCTAAATTATTTAGTTGTGCCACACTTAACAAATTATAGTTTAGTCCATCTACCCAGTATGCATTTTCACATTTTATTCTATCATTAATCATCAGTGAACCTTTACCTCTTACCATACAAGGTGCATCATTTCCCATCCTAACAGATCCTCCATTGTATTCATTAAGTAGATCAAATTTATCTACATCACCAGTCATATGATGTGTGTAGCCACTGTCTATGATCCATGTATCATTTCTGCTTACTTTAGAGATCAGTGTTATTTCTTCATGTTTCTCTTCTTCCTCTGAGTCATCTTTCATAGCAAGAAATACTACTTCTACATCATCATTAGTATCAGATTCAGATTCAATATCTTCAGCTATGTAACATACCTTTTTTCCTTTTTCATAGCTATCTCGGTTATCTCTATTGTTGTGTCAATAGCCTCTGTTGACTCTTCTCCCATAGCTTCCTTCAGATCAGTATTTGGATCTATTATCATCTTTCTTATACAGACATCTAGCAATGATGTGGCCAACTTCTTTACAATTAAATCATGCCAAAGGTAGCTTACCTCTATACCTTCCTTTACCTTTGGGTAACCTTCTAGTCATAAGAGCTTCGAGCTCATCAAGTTCATCATCGGTATTAATATCACTATCATCATTCATATTATTCCTACTACTAGACTTACCAATCTTCAAAGAAGACATGAAAGTGGATTCAAAAAAAGGTATAACACTGTTGTCAAAGTTATTCAATTCAAAGGTTGTAAGCTTACCGATCAGTGTGTCAAGAGTAAGGTTGGAAGTAGCTCTTGTTTCATGAATTGTAGAGATCCTGATTGCATAAACTGGTAGTAAAGTTTTGAGAATCTTGCTTATCACTATTTCATCATCAATAATTCCATTTGATGCTCTAATAGCATGTACTACCTCTTTTAGTCTATTTGAGTATTGCACAATGTTCTCACCTTCTTTCATCTTCATATCGTTAAATCAACCTCTTAGGCTTTTTTCTCTAGCTCTTTTAACATTCAAATCTCCACTATATATTTGAGTCAGTTTATCCCACATGGCTTTGGTAGTAGTGCATCCCTTAATGTCTTCAAATTTGGCATCGGTACAGGCAACAGCAAGTTCCATCATGGTAATATTGTGTTCATGCCTGTCTTTCAATTGATCAAGTGTCAAGGGACCTGGTGTTGGTTTAATGTAGCCATTCTCCATCACTTCTAGTACAAAATTCCTAATTCCAGATATGTTCAGCTTCATCTAGCTTTTCCATACTACGAAGTTCTCTTTGTTTAGCTTTGGCACTTCCCTCTTATACATTTTGAGATCTTTGTGCTGGAGTCCTTAAAACTTTGTTCTAAGCAACCACATCTCTGATACCAATTGTTAGAATAACTGAGAGGGGGGTGAATTAGTTATCCATTGTCCCAAAACAAAATATATAATCCAAAACAAATTCTTCAACTTCTACTACTCGGTAAAAATAAAGTACTTTCACTGTCTATGCTTTTACCGATTATCAATCTAAAACTTATAGTAGTTACCGATCAAATCTAACATGTAATATGCAAAGTATGATAACAAAAAATATCACAATCAACACATAACACAAGAGATTTAACGTGGAAACCCTGTGAAGGGAAAAACCACCTGGGACCAGCAACCCAAAAATGTTCACTCTTCTGAAGTGAGGTCGGTGAAGACCCAACCCTATTAAAGGTTACAAACACATTGTTAGGTGTGACCTTGTTAGAGGATTTTAAACCAGCAGTCACTCTAGGGTTGACAGGATAACGATGTTCACTTTATGAATGAAACATAAAAGACTTTCTTAGTCCACTTTGTTAAGAGATTTGACTATGTACAATGGTTAAATATGTAATAGTAGATGATCTACCTTGATACAACTTCAATTTTAGTTTACAAATCAATATTCAACTCATACAAATCCTTCTGATCAATATATCACTTTAGATTCAACACTATATCAACTTACTATCCGTCGGTAATTACTCTTTGTAGCTCGGTAATTGTTCGACAGTTCAGTTCTCACTAACCAATATGATTAGAATGCATGAAAACTTGTTCACACAATAATTTTGTAGTATCTTCTTCTTTCGGCATTGTTTCAACAATGAAAACAATGTCTCTTTTATAGACGAGTAAATTATTTTCTTTTTATCCATCAAATTTTGCCACTTAATCTCATTCATTGATTTTGTCGCTTTAACCTTCTTTGGCTAATGTGTTAGTAACATGTTTCAATCTACTCCATTAGATCTTCCTTGAATTATGTTAGCTGTCGATCTTTATAACAAACCTTAGCTATTACCTAGATTTCATACACTTTCCAGCTCATCAATTTATCGGCTAAACTAATCATTTAATTCCTTTCTGTTCTTGCTCGATTAACAAAGAAATGCATCAGTGAACACAAGATCGATTAACACTATGCTCAGTATACACTACACTCCATTGGTGTATACTGGAATGCTTCATTTATCAACAACACTGCTTTGTGTCTTTTAGCTCTATTCTACATCATAGATGAATGCAACATAATAAAGTCAATATCATCAAGTCATAGACTCATCAACAAGTTACTCAGTGTATTCCTTATCCTCATCTGACATATACATCTTCCTCATGTAGATACTACTATTCTTGATCTCTTTCACCTTTCTTCAGATGTTTCAGTATAGTAACTTACAAGATAAGTACTATCAAGCTAGTTGACATCAATGACAACATAATACTGATTTAATCATCTTACATATCTAATCAACAACTCCTCAGTGATCTTTAATCATAGATTCTTCATTCAAGTTCTAAATCAGTTGTAGTTCATCAAAGAGGACCAAAGGAAAGGTTGAGTTATGTGATACTACAATGGGTATTTTATGAGTTGGCACATTGACAAGGTGATGTGTTGTTTATCTTTAACACTAGTAAGTGAAGAAGTCAATAGATTTGAAGCATAGGTTTAATCGAGAAAAAGAGAAGAAATTCAGTTTAAGCTAAGTGATGCTAGTGTTGACCAAGTGCCAGTATAAGCTAAGTAAATTTCAATGTCAACCGAGCATCAGTAATTGTTGAGTATCAGAGAATTAATCAAGAAAAGACAATGTTATCCGAGTAGAAAGTTTTTAGTGATGACCGAGGAGATGAACAAAGTATTGATCGAGTGTTAGTAATTTACATTTTGAGAAGGAATTGAGAATCCTAGCTAACATAGATGAATTATTGGGATTCATAAAATGTGTTGACATTAATAATGAATGATTTGGAGCATCTAATGCATGATAAACCATTTTCCTATGGATTCAAGGAGAATTTTGGACAAGTATCTAGAAGGATAAGGAGGAGAACAAAATGATGAAAGGAATCAATGAATCTGACCTAAACCTAAGATCTATAGAAGAGGTTAAGTGGAAAAAGAATAATCTACTTGATCAAGGACATATAAGGATGACCTAATTCTAGGTTATGTATTGTGGTGGAAGAGGTTGATGTTATTGACTGATGAATCTAAGAAGAATGCTAAGAAGAGCTGTGAAGAGCTTAACAGAGTTGAGGTGATTGCTTGAAGGGATTTCCAAGAAGATCAGAGATGGAGATGGAAATGAAGTTCAGTTAGTAAATCAACATATGAGCGTATTGGATCTATATTTGCAAAGTGAGTTGAATATTTCAATTCAGATTCTACTGTTACTTTCTAACCATTGTATCAGTTAAAATCCTTTAATCAAGGTTGACCTAATAGTCATTTTGTAAACCCTTTAATCAAGGTGACACTCTGATGGAATGTTATTAAGCCCTCTAACTAGGCCACTCTTAACATGGTGATTAAATCCTTTAATAGGGTCACACCTAACAGTGTGTATTGTAAACCTTTAATAGGGTTGGCTTCTCACAAAGCTCACTTTAGAAGAGTGACAATTTAGTAGCATGTTATTGGTGGTTTTTCCCATATTGGGTTTCCACGTTAAAACTAGGTGTTATACTTGTGTGAATGTTATTTGATGTGTTATGTTTTATATTCTGCAAGTTAATTACTTTTGGACAATGGACTGCAAGTTTTATGTTACTGATATATTCTATAGATACCGAGTGAATTGCTGAATAGATCTAAGTTTGTTGAAGAGTATAGAAGTCGAATTGGTACATCTAGACCTGAGGATAATTGATTCACCCCCCCCCCCTCTGATTTATTCTAAAATAATTCTAATAGGTAGAACATGGTTTATGTAATATCACTTGATGGTTTTGTGGAAGTTTGCTTCTATGAAAAAAAACCACAAGGGTAGTTGTTGAGGTTAGCTAGGTTTAGCATTTGTGGAGATTGGAAGAATGGCATGGAATGTGTGGTTTCTTTATTGTTCCAAAGGAGTTCTTGTTTATGGATAGGACTTCAAAATATTTCATGGTGTATTATAATGTACACATTATGGAATAATACATGAATGATAGATACTTTTGGATGTTGGATTATGAACAGGGGAGGGGGGTGATTTAGTAATCCTGATCACAAAATACCTTAAAATACTTTCTCTAATTAACTCGATAATCTACTCAATATAAAGATAGTTCTCAATTTATCAAAAATATTAAATAAACTATATCAATCAGTAAAAAAATCTCACAAATCATTCACAATCTTTGACACAAATATTTAACGTGGAAATTGAGCTTTGGGAAAAACCACTGTGGGAATTGTCTCCCACTAAGAATTATACTCTTTTGAAGTACACTCAGTTAAGAGCCAATTTAGTTAAAGATTACAAAAAACGCTACTAGGTGTGACTCGATTAAGGGATTAAACTTAGATTTGTTAGGATATTCACCCTGTTAGGAGTGGCCTTGTTAGATGTCTTAAAACACTCTTTTTGGAAAGTCACCTTTCTCAAGGATTTACAATAAGACTGTTAAGTCCACTCTATTAATAGATTTGACCATTACAAATGCTAGTAATAAATGGTAATAAAAATGAATTGTAGATGTGCAAATATCTTTTCTCAATTAGATCCTTGTACACTCCTCAATCTTCACTTTAATTATTCATCTTCTACTGGCATCAAAACTTCATCAAATCACTATTTTCCCACTCGAAATCTCTCTGTTCCTTCTTACTGCAATAGTTGGTAGCCATTCAACTATTCATTTTGCTAGCTATTTTTCAATATAAGATCATCCTTTATATAGATATCTTTTGCCTCTTAATCTCATCTATTACATTTTCCTTTAGTCAATCTTGACTGTTCACTTCATTATTCAGTGGATCTGGATCTCGGTAACATGTTTCCTTTTCACCTAGGAGCTTGAAATTTTCTTGAAACTTGTTCCACTTATTTTTGTCACTTAGATCTAGCCATAGATCTTTATCTTGAATTCTCATAACCGTAGATCAGTGTAACTAATTTTCCTCAGCATCATGATCATCCATCTCATCATAGCTAATCATTAAATATAGATTCTATCCACATTTAATACTTATTTCTTTCTCAATGTTCTTCACTTAGAATTTCTGCTACATCGCTCAGTTCCTAAACCTTCCTCTTTACCGAGTGACCAAATTTTTCTTCTTACCTTACCAAGTGACGTTTCCATCTTGGTAGCTATAACAACTTATCTTAATGAGTTGTCAAATCTTCAATACCATACTTTACCAAGTTAGCATATGAATATGTTAGATAGAAAATAATCATACCAAAATAATCATATCATTGTCCAATTTGTATCAGTTGCCCATTTAAGTTCTACAACTTCTCAACTTCTCATTTCCTCTTCTCCTCTTCTCCTTAACTCATTCATCTTATATCATTTACTAAATGATATGGAAAAATAATATAAATCATAAATCAATTGCTTGACATAAATGAAAATATTATAAATGATCTAATCTTTCTACTATCATTATGTATACCTCTGATAGTGTTCGATATTCATCATCAGGTCCATCAGATAATTAATCATCAGCATTATTATATGTTATGATAACATTGGAGGTGTACCATCTTAAAATGGATTCACTCCTCATTTAAGACCTTTTATCTCATGTCCTTTATCAAATTTTTGGACCATGGATGGATTCATGCTCATTCCCTTTTTTCTCCTGTTTAGCCCTATTTTTCACGCTTTCATCTATATAGTTTTTGAGACCTCAAAGTTGGTTCTATGTGGGCTACCCCAGGAGCAGGTTGATCTATTCCTTAGGGGTGCTGAGCCTCAAGCCCGGTGTTTTCCCAGGGATTTTATTTGCAAAATTTGGTGACCCTATTGGCTTTCTTTGTTTTTCCCACTCAGAAACTAGTATAAAAGGAAGCCTAGGCACCTCATTTTGAAAGAAGACCATTTTGATGATAGAAATATCACATTCAAGCATTCAAGCATTCAATAATTCAAGCATTCAAGTCTTCAAAAGATTTAAGGATCCTTTGTGGGAATCTTTCCTCTTCAAGATCTAGCATATTGTTGGACATCAAGGGAGGATATCTACATTGAGGCATTCATCATCTTCTTCATTTGATTCACAATTATGTCCATGGCTCCATAAAGTGGTTTTGGTAGATCCATAGCATTTATGGAGATTTCCTACATTGCAAGTTCAAGATCAACATACAAACACAATAAAATCCTTATTGACAAGGTTTTCTTCAAGCAAGGTGAATATTTATATTTGTCTTGTTTCATTTATAAATTTACATCTGAATTAAAGGTTTATTCCTTAATCTAGGGCTTGACCAAGGCAAGCCCTTATCCACCCCAACCCCAAAAACCTAATTTTTTGTGTGCAAGAGTAGGATCTAAGGATTAAAAGTATAGAGCTAGAAGTTACAGATAGAGATCCACTAGAAAAATCTAGGTTGACTTTACTAAATTCCCCTAGGAACATGGTAACTTGTGTTGGAATTAGGAGAGATAAGTACTGAGAGGTTTTACAAGTAAAATTCTGGAGGCACTGATTCACCCCTCCCCTCTCAGTACCTATCTCTCCTAATTCCAACAATTGGTATCAGACCACAGTTCTCTTGTTGAACAGTCTAACCACTAAAGGGTAAAGATCTAAGTCATGGAGAGATACAAACTTGACAAGACTATTGAGAATCAGAAGATACAAATACAAATGTTTGTGGAAGAATATAAACAAGACAAGGAAGAACTGAAGAAATTACTGGTTGAAAGGAAGAATCTTGCAATTCTGTAGAATGAAATCGATTATCATGAAAAACCTATTGATGAAACATTTGATCATATTGGATCAAGCTCTGGAAGCATCTCTGACTAATTTGAAAGCATAATCTCTAACTTGTCTAAAAAGAATCAGCATCTATCTAAGCAAGTGAAAGCACTTCAAATCGGTCATGAATCTCAGATGGTGAGAATGGTGGAAATCATGAACAATGCTAGACAAGCTGAATAAGATTGAAATCTGGCTATTGAAGACCAAAGACTGATGATTGAACAACTCCAAGAAAAATAAATTGAAATATAGAGACTCACTAATCGTCACTTCCAAGTATCAAATCAGATAATGACAGTTAATCAAGAAATGAACTGAGTAAATGGAGAATTATCAAGAAGACTTGAAGATGTTGCAATACTCAGAGAAGATAATGAAAAACTGAGAAATGAAATAAAGATAAAAAAGTAACACAATGAAATGATGAAGATAGCTGAGGACAGTTCCAAAAAGATTGATGATTTCTTGACTAATCAGAGAAGATTCAGAAGTAGAGCTGGTATAGGCTACACCAGTGAAGGAGAATCATCACAAAAAGCTGAAAAAGTCAACAACAATCAAAGATAGAAACCTAAAGTGTTGACATGTTATCACTATGGAAAACTAGGATATACATCTAATGTGTGCAGAAGCAAAGCACAAGGTAAACCTCTTGTCATTCCTAAATTCAATGGATATTGTTATTACTGTGGTAAGTTTGGACATCCAGCTTATGAATGCAGAGCTAAGTGGAATGACATTCCTAATAATACTACTGAGGAGAAAATATGCTATACTTGTAATAAGCATGGACACACTGCAAGGGACTGCAAGGCAAAAATGAAACAAGTCTGGACACCTAAAGAGAAACTACAATGAAAGCCATATCAACCGAAGAGAGAAGGTAACTCATATGTTTGGGATTATAATACATGGACTAATTGTGTTGTATGTGGTCGGTATGGACATATTGTAGCAAACTATTGTAGAAAGAGTCGGATTGGACAAACAAGAAACTGGATAAATGCAGGAATGGCATGTATGCATTGTCACAAGGTCAGTCATTTAAGCAAGAACTGCAGAGACCAAGCACCAAATGAAAACCATATATTTGAGAGTGGATATAACATTTCAAAAATTACAAAGTTAAGGAACACAATGTGGAAGAAGGCATCTAATGAGAATGCTGAGTCAAGTAACATTGTCAGTGAAACCTCATCCACTTGATTGGGTGACATTGGTACCTCCACTTAAGATGACAAAGGTATGTATGGAACTGACATTTTTAAATGATCACATTTTACATATAGTTCCTTATATATGATGTACAAATACCAAATTTGCATGAATAAAGATGCACTATGGTTTATGTGTTGTGAGTTTGCAAATGTCACATAGTCGGTAAAAGAAGAAATGAGAGTTGATTACCCATTGGTAATCACTATACAAGGTTAACTGACAATAGAGCAAACTGATGAAGAAATTCTATGTTAACCAAGAAAAGGAAATTATAGACATTACCGAGCTGACAGTTGTTTCGTATAAAAATTTAGGTCACGCATTTAATGCACCAAAGTTTGAGCGGGAATATCGAAAAGTCTATAAATACACATGAAATAGAGTTCATTGCTACATTGTGATTTAGAAGAATAGAGATTTTACAGAGAAGAGTTTGAGCTAAAGATTTTCTAGAAAAGATTCAAAGTTGTTGTAGATCGAACCGACAACAATTCTTCAACGATATCGAGTAAGTTCATTTGCCTACTGAACATTAGTTATCTATTGCTTGTCGAAACCCTAGAAACAATTTATGGCATCAACATCAACTGCAAGCAAATTGCAAAACATTGAGGAAGAAGTAGAATTAAGTGTTAGGGCTAATTTCACCAAGGCCAAATTCAAACCACATCCCAAGGTTGCAGCACAAATGGATGATATAGGTGCATTTTCAAGTATTCCAAATAGGGTTTTGTTAATAGAAGATGTTAGGGCCTATATTCATTGCAAAATCAGAGAAGTTGGTGATTTTGAGACCATTGCTGCTTATCAACAAGTTTGTGGACCGGATGGAAAGTTAAAATCTAAATATGAGAAGATTGAGAACTCAGGGTTATCATGCATCACACACTACCCGCAATCTTTCAAAACTAACTGGATAAGAATTGTATTGAGCAAATTTCATGATGGGAAATTTTGGTTGGACAAACCTATTGAGGTCATAAAGAAGATTATCAGTAGGGTTACTGGGTACCCTACAACTGACAAAGCAAAAGCCTTTCGAAGTTCATCTTGTCCCAACCTTGAAAAGAACACTAGAGCTCAATGGGATGATAGGGCACTGCAAATCTCAACCATCAAAGACCCAGTGGTAAAATTTGTAGCACATGTCATTGGGTACAAGATATTTCAATCTAGCAGACTAAACAGTGTACCCTGCAGCGTCGTGGACATGGCATATAAAATTGTGAAGAAAGATCACCAGGTAGATCTTGCCGAACTGCTACTACACCAACTGTAAGAGAATATGAAGACAATAAGATCAAATAAGTCCAACACATGTAAGTATGGATCACTTCTTCTCTGTACATTTTTCTATCTACAAAAATATATACCTGGTATCGGTAAAGTAAACTAGCATTCCGATAAACTGATAATTGCACAAATTGGTGAAATGATGAAAAGTCTAGGAGATAATCTGAATAAGGAATTTGATACATATTTCAAATAATTTCAGACAAAAATGCATCAAAGGAGTATAATTCCAAGGGAATTAGTGAGTAAATTTGAAGATGACATATGTTTTGTAGTCAGCATAGACCACTCAATGATAAAGGCAGTAGAACCAAGAACAAAATGGCTAGCACCGATGGGATACAAAATGAACTATGATTTCACTTTGAAAGCTATTAATGCATTACTGGCATTACCAATAGATATCACTACCACTAGGTTTGGAACATATGAGGAAGCTAAGTCATGAATCACTATAGACATAGACATCAGAAAGATGTCTAAAAGGGTGAAGAAAATGAGAAAAGATCTCGCAGCAAGATATGGAAATGCATCAGCCTCATCTGCGGAGTCACCAGTTACAGAAACATTTGAAGGTCAATTAGAGTTGGGTGACAAGCCCTATGATAGCGAGGAGACTGAATCAGACAAAGAAAAGGATCCCACACTGGTTCCTCCCACCAATGTTGAATAGGAAATGCAGTTACCAAAACAAAAAGGTATGAAAACAAGGTCATCAACTGTAGCCTCATCCCCTCTGACAAAAGAGGAAATAAAAGTTAAGAAATTTAGGGTAGCTACACTGACAAGGAAATATGTTAAGAGAAAGACAAAGGTTGTAACTAAGGCAACAAAGAAAAGGAGAAAATTGGCCATAAGTAAAGAAGATATAGAGGAGACTGAAACTGAAAAATGATCCTAATCAATTCAAGATAGTTTGTAACAGGGAAATTACAATAGAAGAAATAATTGAAAATGGAAATCTTGCAGATCCAGGCATAGGAAAATTTGACAAAATGTCAATAGAGCTATGCAGATAATGGATGAGAATGTGGCTGATATGGATGTCACATGTGATTCTCTATGGACATCAATTTTGAAAGGAGAAGAGAAAGTTGAATAGGAAGCATTCCTGAAACTATCTAAAAAGAGACACAATTCAAAAGGTAAAGGTATTTATATTGATGATGACAAGGGAAAGAAATTAAATGACACCAGTATATCAGTTATCAAGGTAATTAATATCATTGAACAAAAGGAAGAAATAATAATTTCACAGGATGCACCAGATCAAGTAAAGATCCACTTGAAGAAGAAAAATGATGACGATGTACTCATTGAGGACATCACAAATGGTGATCCTGATGATAAGGAGGATGAAGATGTGACTATTGCACCAAACAAAGATGAAGCACTAGACACTGATAGTGTGTTCACATCTCTACCGAGTGAACTTCCTGTACTTGTAGAGGCAATTGAAATACTTTCACAAGTACAACCTGATGCTTCTCATCCCAAGAAAAATAAAGATACAATAGGGATACAAGCACCTGAGAAACCTGTAGATATAGATGAGCCTACCAAAATAGAGGCACAGTCTATAGAAACAAATGAACCAAAAGAAACAAAGTTGACTGAGGTGAACCCACCTGACACTACAACCAAGACTCCCACACCATCTACCGAGGAGTAGAAGGAAGATATGGTGTCAATTGGGAAAGATACTCCGAAGAGTGGAGAAAACGCTATTGTTATTAGTGAGAAGAAGTCACCTCTTGCACAAAAGAAGAAGAAGAAGAAAGAAAAAGGGCCAATCACCATTGATGAAGTCATAATTATACCAAAATGTGACCTGAGAACCCTAAGCCCCAAGGAACTAAGTAGATATGGGGAGCTATGTTCAAGGAAAGCGGCACAAGAAAAGCCAAGGCAAGAACACAAATGAAAAGAAGTGTTACATGATGTGAGGGATATTCTGCAATAGATAGTTACCAAAGATAAATATTGATGAGAATACTCCCATCATAGATCAACTTGCTACACTCACCAACAAAATCAATGCCCCTAATATAAATGCAAACAAAAGAATAGAAGAAAGGGCACAATCAAAGATTCAAGATAAATTGGTAGAAAGGATTAGCACAGAAGTGGCACTAAAAAAGGTAAAATTATCTGAGGTCATTACCGAGGTAAAATCTATCACCCTGATAATTTGTCAATTTTTTATCAAGCTTTGTACTTCAGACACCTTCACTATAGAAGTCAGTGAAAAGATAAAAGGTTTAGAAGTAGAAATAAACTTGAGTACACAAGTAGCTATAACCAAGCCGAATGCTTTCTTAAAGCATATTCACCAAGTTCAGGAACTCTGGTGGTTGATATTAGATCTAAGAAAAGAAGAAGAGAAAACCATTGATCAGGTCACAGAGTTACAAAAAGAACTCACTCCTTACCTGAAAATTTTTTAAACTCATATTGTCAAAGTTGAACAACTTGTAGCAACACCAGAGATTTCAATGTTAGATAATATCCTTGACATGCACGCACAAGTCGGTCTTGAGCATATTGCTCTTACCAAATTGAAAGAGGAGTGGGACAACCTCTTGGAGTCTATCAAGAAAACCCATCAAAACATTTTTTATAAGATGTAAGTATACATTATTTTTTTTGTGTTTGACATTATTATCAAAAAGGGGGAAAACATGTATATGTCAAATAAGTATACTTTGATATGTATATATTATCAGGAGCATGCACCGAGGGGGAGTACTTTGTACTTAGAAAAAAAAAATTGTTGTGGATATGTATATGGTGGAGACATAAGGAATATATAGAAACATTTTGTCTATATACATTCGAAGTTTTGATACTAATGCCAAAGGGGGAGATTTTTAATCTCTATTGAACATTTAAGGTTGTCATTAGTATCAAAGCATATTAAACAGGTCAGTCAGTCACTTATATTGAGTTGGTCGGTAACCAGAAGTAAGATAGAGTAGTTGGTAAAGCCTTTACAATGAGCATCACATAGTTTACTGAGCACCAGCGACATCAACACTGACATACAGTAAACACCAAGCATCGCAGTATACACTGAGCAGTTTATACAGTGTTTATCGATGATCACAGAAAATGGCATAGTAATCTAAAATGACACATTCTTCTATGCAAATGGTTACAACAGATCGTAAAATGGTTTACCAAGATTGAGAAGCATTTACTATAAAAGATACTCATTAAATGTAATGTTTATCTTATTGTAATAGATGATCTAGGTTATTTTTTGCACCGTAGATCTTAGGGTTATGATTATTTTTGTAACCTAATTTTTGCTAAAGTGGCAAAAATAGATCACTATATATTTTGTATGTTCACATCATTTTATGAGGTTGGTGAACTGATATATATGAATCACAGAGCACTTGAAGCCATTGCCTAACTTCAAGTCAATCGGTTTACAAACCAAAACAAAGTATAGAGGATATCAGATTGAGCAAAATTAGAGAAGGCTACCGAGCATAACAGAGAAGTGAATCATCACAGTCAAGGTGATATTTTTATGAGCATTTATAGATCTTTTTCAGACAATTGAGTTGTCAACTAGTAGATAATTGCCTATTACTCTCTGACAATTGTAATAGAGTTTTTGATAAAATCCCTTAACAGAGTAGACTTAATAGTCTTATGTAAATCTCTTAACTAAGTACACACTTCATTAGTATTGTCAAAATCCTATAACTAGGTAGATCTATCTGATCTAATATGTTACTCCTAACAGGGTAAGATCACCAGAAGTGATCAAAACTTGCAGCCTTAAGAAGCAAACCTTTTCTATCTGCAATAGTGAAGAATTTGTGGGTGTCATCCCCACCACAGTTTTTACCTTCTTACAAGGGTTTCTGCATTACCAAAATACTTATGTTATGTGATTGTCATATTGATTTCATGTTGTTTACTTTCTCAAGTTAACTAGATGATTGATTTATGCAATTAGATTCAAGTTATTTTGATCGGTTATCACAGTATACAATTATAGATCTAAAAGGTTTTACAAGTAAAATTTTGGAGGCACTGATTCACCCCTCCCCTCTCAGTACCTATCTCTCCTACTTCCAACAACTTGGTCAACCTATTCTGAAACATGGTGACATGCTCAAACTGTTCTTGATAGCTTGAGCTTTCTAGTATTTTCTAGGTTTTTAGCTATGATCGTAGATCTGCGGTCGTAAATTTAGCTACAGGTCTAGAACAACAATTTTTAGAGAAAAAAAGCATATTCATCTTCATACTTCAAGGTGAGTACCTCATTATCTATTTCACATCTTAGTTTAGATATGTTTTCACATCTTAATTGGACTGATTGTTTATGTCTAAAACCTAGACCTCTATTTCTTATCTTGCTAAATCAATTAGTTCAATTTTACAAGTGCATTTACACAACCTTAATCAAATATTACATTGCATGAAAGATGACTTTCTTATGTACTTTCTTAGTATAATTTGGGTTAATTATTATCATCCCCTCATCTTCTTGGGTTTTTGCTAATCTAACTTAGGTTATATTGAGAGTTATGCCTAGAAGCCCCTCTTTCTCTTGTATTTGTAATGTTAGTTTGGAAATGGTTAATTAATGAACACATATCACATAGTTTACATTACTAAATTCATTAGCGCACATTTTTCCATGTGAACATTTTGGTGAACACGACATGTTACAACTACCTTTTGAATTTGGAGTTAGATCACTTGATCTCCTATCCTTTTTTCCTATTGGTGAATCCTATTTTGGAGATAGATTTAGTTATATGTGTGTGTGGTTATATCCTTATTTTCTCTTTATTACATTGATAATTGTGTGGTTAGTGTTTATGTCTGAATGTTGAGCTCTAATTTAGCCATAGACATGACATAGTCATTCCTCAACAATCATATGCAAAAATGAGTATGGAATTACTCATCACACATATCTATTTGAATCGACCTATCACCTCCTATTTAGATGGGGTGTTTGAATTACTCTCAAAATGAGAGCCCAACAACCATAGACCAATTCTAAAATGGAGGATTTTAAAAGCTAAGCATGAATGCAATTGAATTTAAGATAGAAATGAGAATGTAAATTAAGCTATATACTTGAAAGAAATATGAGAATGCAGATTTAATCTAAAGCTTGAAAATGAAAGATGAGAATTAATCTAAAACATAGTCAGCAAACTAATTAATATGAAAGTGCAAAATTATGCTGAGATGAGATTTATTCTAAAATGCAATATTATCAAAGCTCAAGAAATATCAAAGTGAGACAAAAATTCACTATAGTTTTAGTGCTCTCAAAATTGCCTCCTCAAATGAGGAAAAAGAGGTTCATAATATAGAAGACCCGAGTGAAGGATGAAGAGTTTCTTGGAAAGAAATGGCTGACTCTTCATCTCCATGGAGGAAGGTGAGACAAATTAGAGATATTATTTAATTAAGTAAATGAATTATTGCCACATGGGTAACTTTTCAAATTATTTGAATTATTAAATCCAAATGAAAGTAATCCATTTAAATAACCAAATAATATTTAATTCCTTTGATGTGTATTATCTAAAGGGGGTGGAATGAATTTAATTAAAAGCACTAGGACTTTAGAATTAAATTAATTAATCATAGGGATTATTTAGCCAATAAATGTCAAATATTTAGGAATTAAATATAGTGTATGATAAATGTAAATTTGGGGTTTTTTGCATTTGACACCAAGTCAAATAAAGTCAAATAGGAGATAGAATTTCCTAGTACAATAGGACTTTAATGATGTGGAAATTTGAAGGAATGCACCAAAATTGATTAGAATTGTAAGGTGCCAATTTTGGGGTATTACAGTTTTCCCCTTTGAATTGATGTGCGAGCAACACATTGATTCAAAGAATAGTCTGATGTGACAAATGATGAGGTTTTCAAGATTGTCTCCAAAATGAAGCTTAACCCTCGAAAGTTGAGGTTAGAATGCCAAGAAACCAATTAGATCGAGTTGCAGAACCAACTTCAGAATGAACCATGATTCTCCAAAGTCTAAGTTAGATTGTGAAGACAATGATCAGATTGCCACTTTGAAGGAAGATTGTCCCTAGAATGAGGCTCAATCTTTAGGAGTCAGGGTTAGATTGCCCCAATACTTATTGATTAAATGATAACTGATGTAGATTTAGGACTATCTCTAGAATGAAGCTTAGTACTCCAAGACCTGAGTTAGATTGCCCAGATAACAGTCGAAAAGAGATTTTGAGAGCCACCTCCAAAATGAAGCTTAACTTTTAGGGTTTAGGGTTGGATTTCCCCAATACCTAATGAGATTTCGAGAACCATCTCTAGAATGAAGCTTGATCCTTGAGGATCCAAGTTAGATTGCTCAAATACCTAAAAGATAGATGACAAGATGACAAGACACAAAGATGCCCCTAGTGATGAGATACCCCAAGCGATGGTGACTTTTGATTTTGATCAAACTGATTCAAGAATTGATTCGACAAGATTTAATGATGCAATCATCCTACCCCCTCGGGAGTGAAATCAAAAGATGACATGTCAGAAAGATTATTGATAGAAAAAGGTTGCAAATAGAGACAAAATCAGAGATCTAGAGGAACTCAAAATAGATTACAGAAGGATTGAGAAGTTGCAGGAGCATTTTAGAGTGATTTAGAAGTCTTGTTGACCAAGTTTGACCATGGTTGACCAAATTTTACTAGAGGTGACTTTTGATGAAAACATTGAAGATCTTGAGAAAATGATGATGAGATAAGATTTTGGCAAGAAAACGTCACCAGGAGGTCGACTGCACAAGCGTATGATCCTGATGGTTGCAATTTCAAGCTATCTAGGAGTGTCTAATTTCAATTTTGATCCCGAAAATGGATTTAGAATGGTCTATTTAGCCAAGGGTGAATTTTTCACGCAAAATGGAGCACTTTTGAAAATTAGGTCAAAAGATATATCAGGCCCGGAGGGGTCATTTTCAATTCATTATTCACTTTTGTCTTTAGCGAATTTGAGAGCTTTGTAAGAGATGGACAATGTGTCAGTGCATTCGCATCGATTTGAGCACTCTCGATGACACAATTGGCCACCAGAGTATGATGCACCTGTGAGTAGTCAAACAACCATCTTGCATTTCAAGTTTTAACACTTTCTAGGAGATTTAGGTAGATTTTAATGCTTTTTTAGTCTTAGTTGACCAATCTTCACACAAGGAAATGGTTTCTTCTTGCCAGCCTTGATCGCCCCTCACATGAAGCTTCACCTAGAGAGGGATTCCTCGCGTGGGGCACCTCCGCAAGCTCCAGCAAGCTCGCACGAGTTGGCCCTCGATGCCGTGAGATAATCCTCCCTCAGTGAGGATTCCTCATGCGAGCAGAGATAACCTCTCAAGTGTGGGAGAATTCTCACGTAGGGACTCAACTTCCTCATGTGAAAAATTGTAGCAAGATTTAAGGAATCAAGTCTAATTTTACATACAATTTGCACGTTTGATAGGTAGTTTAGGATAGGCGTATAGCTTTAATTATTGTTTTGCTTTGAAAATCATCATGGTTGAGATACTGATCAAGTGTTTTCACTTACATTATAGGTTGACTTCCCAGATGTCATGTTCTAGTCTAACTACCTGGTCATAAGTGAGCTAGAGCAGAGATTGAGTGATGTCGAGGGTGCCCACATTGATGAATTGGGCCTGACTTATCTATGTGATATAGCTGACATTCAGGTAAATCATGGGCTACTAGGTGCATTGGTCGAGTGTTTCCACTCAAAGATGAACACCTTCCACTTGTCGATAGGGGAGATGATAGTCACCCCTAAGGACATCTACAGGATTCTTAGGATACCATTCCACAATGCCCACGTGGAGGATGACATTTAGCCAAGAGTAGGCACACTGGCACTGAGGGCCATCTTTCAGGATGATTTAGTGATGGGTCAGTCCATCTCATGGGATGAGCTGATTGGCTGATATGGAGCAACACAAAGGTTGGTGGTGGTTCTAGCAGTATTCTTGAGCTGTTACCTGATGCTAGATATAGGACAATATGGGTTAGAGTGTAGATGGGGATGTACATTGTAGCAGATGATGGAGTGGCCACCAGTGAGATTTGGATGGGGTGAGTGCTTGCTCACATAGATGTACCATGAAATGCATGAGATCATGTAACAGATTGAGTGGACCATGGCCATAGGAGTTTTTTTTCTACAAATCTAGGCCTAGGAGCATCTCCCCATATGTAGGTTAGTTTTTCATGATACTAGGCAGCCCTTGGAGTTGTATATCTATAGGTATGTAGGTCTTATGACTCAACTAGTGCTAGGTGAGATAGAGCAGTTGTGAGGGTAGTTGGATGACATGGTTGCAGTGATTTGGTGGCCATGGGTAGCGACCGAGGTCTGGGATGATGCCAAGTATGAGCTCCCACACATGATCTTTTCATGTCCTCTAATCAAGTGTACCATTTCTATCATTGAGTGTTTCCTGCTCACATGGGTCTTACGGTAGTTTGGGAGACCACAGGATGTCTCCCAGGAGTACTGTACCTATACCTGATTCATCGATGAGACAAAGAAGGATTGGCAGCTGAGATTAGACTAGGGCAAGTGTATGATTGATGCATGAATACCACTAGCTTAGTGGGATTATTTAGTAGGTGTGACCAATGTAGGGATGATGCCTACATACAGGGATTACATTTTGGCACACCCATACCCTAGGTTCATAGATATGGCTAGCATGGGCCAATGAGTATAGTAGGTAGTACAGTAGAAGGTACCAGCATAGCAGTAGGTTGCTCAACAATAGTAGCAAAGGGTACTAAGACCAAGGACTAGGAAGACTCACATTCCTCCTAGGAAGATGGGGTTAGATGTAGGCACTAGTGGTAGCAAGACCTAGGATAGGTCCACCAGGTAGAGGACAGGTGACACCTCTCAATAGCCACCTCTTGAAAAGGGGGTATAGGTTGATGATATAGACATGCAAGATCAGGCTTCAGAGGATCCACCTATGGGAGGGTAGGTTACATAGCTACATGAGGCTCTCTAGAAGAGCTAAGAGAGGATCAAATAGGTACAATGGGAGAGAGATGACTTCCACACAGAGGTCATCATATAGGAGATGCGGGTGGTAGAGTGAGATCAAGAGATTAGAGGGCTACATGAGGCACTGGCTAGGGCTTAGTTGGAGGTGAGATATGAGGCTACATGGTCAGCATATTATTATGTAGTATACATTGGTGTAGTACTAGATTTAGTGGAGCAAGTTCCACCATTTTCAAAGTATGCTGGGGCACGGTCCATTCCACAGGGACCACCTCCTCAGGGACCACCTCCTCGGGGACCACCACAAGGACCACCTCAACCACCTCCTCCAAGTGGTGAGGGGAAGAGTTAGGTTTAGGACATTGATGATACATTGATGTACTACCCCATTTTTATGGACTATGCTTGAGTAGCACCATCATTTTGTACACTGACATTGATTGATATATATATGAGCTCAACTTTTGGATATGAGATGTACATGATTCCTTTATGTATATGAAAATTAATGTGCACATGTTTTATTTTATATATGAGTATGCAATGTGAAATGAAATGATAGATGGTAGATGAATAAATGCAATGTATGATTTGATTTATGCTTATGATGAATGCACATGGATATGAGTATGTAGATGTAGAATTTATATTGCATATGAATTTATGGATGTAATGAAAATGAAATGTTTATGGTACTAATCATCTCATGCAAGATGTCACAATACATGACAGGTACTAACCAAAAGAATGTTTGAAGATCGAGAGAAAGGATCAGACACTTGTGCAGCCAAGTTGAACTTGGGATGAAAGATGAGAACCCTCAGTGAATAAATGAAGAAGGATAAAATCAAGTGAACACTAAAACACTATCTCAATGCAAGCCTAAGAATGAAAATGCAAGCCTAAGCTAAATGAAAACCCTAGGACTTGGTTGTTTGGCCCATTAGGTTATCATCATAGAGTTTTTAGTAACAGACATTCGTAAGATGTCATACAACCCTCACTGACATTACAATCATGAGAATATGAATATGACATTATTCTTAGAGTTGTCAGAATGAGGTGTAAGAATTAAGGCACAAGAAGCTAGAATGACCTGAACACCTATTCCTTGCGATTTAGCAAGTTAACATAAGCATTAAAGGATAATTGCTAGAATGACTTGAATGTTTCTTGTGTACAAACATGTCAGACACATGAGAGTTTCTTCATTTTTCTAAGTGAATGATAAGCATATCAAGGTGCTTGCAGTGACCCTTATGTTCACTTCACAAGATGATCCTTTGCAATTTCACTTGTAGCAGAAAGAAGTCACTCAAAAAAACAAGGAGAAGAACCAACCTCACCAAAGTTTCCATATAAAAGGAGTCAAGGTACACATGGCCATCCAACATGTGATGAAGGCTCTCATAGTGGACACCCCTCTTATATAGATTCTTTGGATCATTGGAACTAAATTGAAAAATAGAAAGAAAAGGAAAGATCATGCCCCCAGTCTTCTCTTCTCTCATTCAAGAGAGACGTCTTAGATTTTCTCAAGGAGGAATGATAAAGCAAAAAGAAAAACACACAAAAGAAGAGCTCAACACACTTTAGAGAGTTTCAAATCTAGTTTTCAGTTTCAATTTCAGCAGATTGATGTTGGATTGGAAGTATATAGTGTGAGAAGTCTCAACAAAATGGAAACAGTAGGTGGACGTAGTGAGAACCACTGGTGACTGATGCAAGAGACAGTCTTAAGGAGAAATCAGAGTGCTAAATGAAGTATCATTAGGAAGACATAGTGAGAAACACTGGTGATTGATAAAAGAGATCCTCAAGGAAAGAGATCTAAGAGCGAATGAAACATCAGGAAGCAGACACAGTGAGAACCACTGGTGACTGATGTACGAGGGATCCTTGAGAAGAGAGATCCAAATGATAGCTAGGTATCAGTAGGAAGACACAGTGAGAACCATTGGTGACCGATACATGAAGATCCTCAAGCAAAGAAATCTCAAAAGTAGTTAGGCATCACTAGGTAGACACAGTGAGAACCACTAGGGATTGATGCAAGGAAAATCCTCCAAAAACAATAGGACAATGCCCCCTAGACCAGGAAGGTGCCCCCAAGTGTGACCAGTTTCAATCCATGTAGAGTCGAGCATAATCTTGAAGATAGTTGAGAGTGAATGCATAAGCTAGCAAACTAAAGCAGGAAACAAACTAAAGTAGGAAACAAACTGAAGTAGGAAACAAACTAAAGCAGGAAAGCACGGGAAAGCAAACTAAAGGAGGTAAGCAAAAGCCAAGGAATGCTATAATAGGTATAGCATTGGGGAAAAAAGAGGCGCATGTTTACCAGGTTTTCACCATCTTGGTAGAGATTCTATTTTTGCTACCATGACGCCTGTTTACTAGGTTTTCATCAATGGCACATTTTTTCTTTTTCAATTTTTTTGCGCTTTTCTCTTTTTTTATTTTTTTGTATTTTTTATCTTTTTCAATTTTTTTATATTTTGGAATTTTTCTTTTTTTTTTATTTTTATTAAGGCACATGTTTACCAAGTTTTCACTAGGCTAATAGATACATCAAAGCACCTGTTTACCAGGTTTTCACTAAGATCATTTTTTTTAGACATTTTGCAATTTTTAGGATTTTTTTAGAATAAAGTATGTACATCAGCGCATAGAAAATATCTCAGCTGTAGAACTTCTTTAGGTGCAGAGCGTTGATCGACTCTTTAAGTTGTTTTCCTTTAGTAGTAGAGAGTTGGTAAGCACCACACCAAAATGTTGTAGTGATAATATACAGATCGAGCCAATTTGGTTCAAACTTTCCTTTCTATATCTACCACTAT
Organism: Chamaecyparis obtusa; assembly: GCA_027943335.1. Lineage (NCBI taxonomy): Eukaryota > Viridiplantae > Streptophyta > Pinopsida > Cupressales > Cupressaceae > Chamaecyparis > Chamaecyparis obtusa. The sequence continues at coordinate 448,609 of BSBK01001026.1, read as the reverse complement.
TGATTCTTGGGGTTCTCTCTTAGGATGAGATCACCCACTTGGAATTCCCTTGGTTTGAATTTTGCATTGTAGCCCTTAGACATTCTTTTTTGGTATGCTCTTAGATGATCAAAGGCCACTTATTAACATTCATCTAGTAACTCTAGCTCTTTTATCTAAGATATTATAATGTCTTCATTAGTAATGAGGCCCTTCAGAGAGACTCGCAATGTGGGAATCTTGACCTCAATTGGCAAAATAGAATCCATGTCATAAACTAAGGCAAAGGGCATGGCCCCTGTTCAATTTCAAATGATTTTTCTATAGGCCCATAAAGCCAGATTAATCTGGAGGTGCCAATCTCTACCAAATTTGTGAACTATTTTGTACAGGATCTTGAGGATTGTCTTGTTGGAAGCTTCTACCTGTCCATTACCCTAGGTATAATACATCAAGGACCAATGCTGAATGATTCTAAACTTAGTACATAACTCCTTTAGATCCTTATTCTTAAATTTCCCATATTGTCAGTTATTATTGAGGAGGGTACACCATATCTAGAGATGATGTAATTCAGTATAAACCTTGCTACAGATTGTATCATCTTAAAATGGAAGCACTTCCATGTTAAGAGTGTTTATCCCTCCAAGTAAGTGGTTTGGGGGTCATGTCAAATGCCTTGAATTGATCTTTTCTTGGATCTCACTTTCTCCCCACTTTCCACTTCTTTTTTGCACTTGATTCCTTCATTCTAGGTGAAATTAGGGTTAGGATCCTGAGGATTCTCCTTAATTTCCCTCTTCTATGGACCTATTTTCTAGGTAGGACTTAAAAATAGGTCCTCATGGACTTCATCATGTTAATCATAGGATTTTGTGCCTCTCCCTAGCACTCTACCCTATTCTGGCATCATTTCTAGGTCTCTGGGCACCCCCAGGACCTCCTATTTCTCACTTTGACTGAGACCCTGAAATCTATGCCCTTAAGGTCAAATTAAACCTAAAGGGGTCAAAATCAACCTAAAGGGGTCAAAGTTGACCTTGACCCTAACCTAGTTAGGATCGAGCTTAGCTTTGACCCTAGGTTCAAATTTCAAGGTCCCGGGATCTCCAGTTGTCGAGTTTCAGAAATAATTGTTTTCCCATTTTTGGGTCCACTGTTTTGGTCTCCGAAATGGTAAACCCTTAAATTATATTTAATTTAGGTCCATACCTAAAGGGTTGAGGCCTAATTGGAATTTAATTCCCCAAGGTGGCCCCTCTAGAGCTTTGTGCCCTAGATCACTATAAAAGGAGGCCTTCCTCTCTCATTTTCACATCAAGTTTTCTCCATCAAAGTTTTGTGAGAACATATCTCTCAATCAAGTTTTCATGCTCAAGAATTCTCAAGCAAGGTGATCAAGAAAGCATTCATTCAATAAATCTTCCATTCAAGCATTCAAGCCCTCTTCTCCATCCAAGTTCTCCATTGAAGATCAAGGATTCAAGCATTCAAGCCATTGAAGGGATTTGGTTCAAGCATTCAAGATTCATCATTCAAACCCTAGATCTAGCCATCATGATGGTGTGATCTTCCTTCAAGATCCTTTGTGCATCTTCAAGATCCATTCATTCTTCCCTCAAGGTGGATTCCAAGCATACAATCATGGAGGTTTGATTTACATTTATTGATGTTATGTTCAAGCTTTCATATTAACATACTTGATTACATTTCAAATACAATTGCATATCTAGTGAATGTCATAGCTTCGTTGTTAGATCTACTTCTACTACTTGCTAGCATTATCCATTTCAATTTCAATATTAAGGTTAATTCCAAACTAGGGTTTGACCAAGGCAAACCCCTCAAACAAACAACAAAAACCCTCTTTTTCTTGTAGGTACAGGTGTGAAATTTCAGATCTGAGAGTAGATTTGGATACCCTTTCCGGTGAGCTTCTGGGATCTGCGAACAAATTCAGAATCAACCTTCAAACAAAAAATGTAGTATTTGACCTTTTATGAGGGTCAAACTCAACCTCCCTCAAAATTGGAAAATATTTCTCGGTTTTGTAGATCTCACAGTTTCGGTTCAAGTCTATGAAAATCAACAGTTTTTGAGACTGTTTGACAAGGTTTTCAGCAGGTTCTTTTTCAGAGGTAAGTACCTTTATCTCTTCATTTCAACATTAGTCATCTACATTTACTTTCCATATCAATACAATTCAAATCTAAATGTAAAATCTTAGTTTTAGGGTCTCTCTTATGTGCAAACCATTGTTCTAGGACCCCATCCATATTTTATACTCTACATGTTGGTGAACCCGACATACTTACCCCTTTTCATTTGTGGATTTAGATGCCCTATTGTGTTAGATCTCCTTTTGCATTATCTTCTGTGTTCACCTTCACTTTACATTTTGGTGAACCTGATGTACTTACCCCCTCTCTTTTGTGGATTTAGATGCCCTATTGTGTTTGTTATATCTTGTGTGTTCACCTTCATCCTTTACATTTTGGTGAACCCGTGATAGACAACTCTTTCTTTTTGGTGTTAGATCATTTCTTTTCTTTCCTTAAGATTAGATTTATTTTATGCTCTTGCATTTATATTTCAAAAAATCCAAAAAAAAATGCAAAATTTCTTTAAAAATACAAAAACATTTACATTTTCATGCTTTTAGTATTCAACATGTATGATTCTTGTTTTGAGTACTTTGATGAGGCTTTTGTTCTTCAAGATGATAGATCCCTTAATGAGATACGTGGAAGTGAGGATGAAAATTGTTTGAATGAGATCTCCATTGATCCTATTTCGATTTCATCTTCCTCCACAACCTCTTCAATTGACCTTTACAAAGATGAGTTAGGGATTGATGATTATTCTTCTCCTAATATATGTCTTTTCTATGAGCCTACTTTCCCCTTTAGGGATAAAGATTTAATGACTTATGACACTCCTGCAATGTGCATTTTGGATAGGGATGATAATCTTCCTATTTGGGATGAACCTTTGGATTTGGATATTGATTACTCTCTTCCTCATGAAACCATTGTGGACAATCCTCCTATTTGGGATGAACCTTTGGATTTGGATGTTGATTACTCTCTTCCTCATGAAACCATTATGGATAATCCTCCTATTTGGGATGAACCTTTGAATTTTGATATTGATTACTCTCTTCCTCCTATTTGGGATGAACATTTGGATTTGGATGTTGATTACTCTCTTCCTCATGAAGCCATTATGCATAATTCTACTTTTTGGGATGAATCCTTGGATAAATACATTGATTTATCCCCTCCTTGTGAAGAATTTTTGATACAAAAGGATGACATATTCTCTAAAACACACTTCCCTTATGTGAGAAAAGATGACATTATAAATCCTTCACCTCAATTTAGGATTCCTTCTAGTGATGAGGCATTAGAAGAGAAAGATATGAATTCTCTTAATGCTCTTCCTCTTAGTGGTGATCTTGTGGGAAATCAAGATCCTACCTCACAACATTCTTACCATAACATTACTTATATCTATTCAAATCCTTTTCCAACTATGGTTCCAAGTGTTCCTTCAGTTGTATTTTCCATTCATATCACTTCCTACACTTTTCCTATTATTCTTAAACTTCCTAATCCTAATTGTATCCTTCATAATCTAGTTCCTAATCTTCCTAATCCTAATCCTATCTTTCCTAATTTGATTCCTAATATTCATATTCCTAATTCTCCATCTGATATTCATAGTTCTTCCAACACTTATGTTGAGGTTCAAACTATGGTTCATGATGTAGATGTGCAAAGATTCTTCAAAGTACCTTCTCCATATTATCTGATCCATAAAGATAAAAGAAAAGAAATTTCTCCTTTGAGATTTCTTCATAATTTTACCCCTCACTGGGGGGCAAGAGATATATTTCTTCCTGTCTTTAGAATCCATTATGTTCCTTCTTTGAGCTTAATTGGTTATTCTTTCATTTATCTCGATGGTTTGTATTATGATAGTTTTTCATCTATTTCTCTCTTCTATTAGTCAGGATATCTTTTCTAGGACATGTGTTTTGCAAAGATATCCCTTGCCTTTCATCCTTAGGCGGCAAGGTTTTTTCTTCTCTCTCTTTGTCTAGGGATTTTCTTTCCTTAGCTTGGTGGTATTTGTTTATATTGCAATATTATTTCATCATACCGATAGATGTTGTTACTATGGATAACCTTCTTATATGAGAAGTTATTGTCCTAATTCGTCACTTCTTCTCTATATTTCAAATTATGTTCTTTATAAACTCTCACCCTTGCTTTGGTTTTAGAGTTGTTTCCCTCATTCTAAAGATTCATCTTCCTCTTCTTTGCAGGGGGCTTGATGATTGAATCTTTGTTCCTGCCTTTTGAAAGATGATATTTTATCTAAAGCACTCCTCTTTGGTGGGGGTCTTGTTGATAAGATCTCTTTCATTTGAGGATCCTTTTTCCATGAGTGACATATCCTTTTCATGATTATCTATACTCTTGGATGTAGGGGTCAATATCCCTCTCTAAGAATATGATATACATTGTTGCTAAATAGGATATCTCCTTGAATTTTGAAGAAGGTATCCTCTTCCATCTTTTTTCCTACACTTGGGGGGCAAGGATGCCATCTCCTTCTTTTATGTCTTTTCAAGATTCACCTCTTTCCTTGGTTAAGTAGTATCTATCTATTATGTGACATCCAATCATACATAAAAATATTGGTTTGTATTGAGGATCTTTGTCCTTGATCACAACCTATTTTATTGATTGACATTGGGTTTCCATGGTTGATATATCTCTCACCTTGGAAACTGAACAGTGTGCTATCCCTCATAAGGGTTACTTTCTTTTCACTTCTTGCATGATATCTCTTTACATTCATCCCTTCCATGGCCCCATAGGAGCTATGACCTTCTTGGCTTGGACTGGGTGTTGTTTGTGGATATTGTCTTGATGCTGAAGAAGGCTTTATCCTTGTTCTTTTCTTTCCTTAGCATGTCAAAATAGTATGTTTTTTCCATATTAAGGAGGGGGGCATATATAGGGTCCTCCTTGTACTATATCTTTTATTTATTTATATGCTAAATCTCAAAAGGTAACGCACATAAGTTGCTAAATCCTGAAGAGATGCACATTTTCAATTTCAAACATGCTAAATCTTGGACGGTAACACACATAAGTTGCTAAATCCTAAAAAGACATGCATTTATATGCTAAATCTTCCGAAGGTAACGCACATACATTGCTAAATCTTGAGGAGACATGCATTTTTTGAAAAATTTCAATATGCTAAATCTTGGAAGGTAACGCACATAAGTTTCTAAATACTGAAAAGATGCGCATTCATATGCTAAATCTTCCGAAGGTAATGTACATAAGTTGCTAAATCCTAAGGAGACATGCATTTCATATTCATAGTGATACAAAAAGGTGGATCTATGGGTATTCCAGAAGCCATCAGAAGATGCATTACAATTGCAAGCACAGTTTATGGGTGAACCTATTGGGCTCTCCCTCCAAGGTGATTCACGGTAAGGTGGGCATCTTGGTAGAGATTCTATTTTTGCTACCATGACACCTGTTTACCAAGTTTTCATCAATGGCACATTTTTTCTTTTTCAAATTTTTTGTGCTTTTCTCTTTTTTCATTTTTTTGTATTTTTTCTCTTTTTCAATTTTTTTATATTTTTGAATTTTTCTTTTTATTATTATTATTATTAAGGCACCTATTTACCAGGTTTTCACGAGGCTAATAGATACATCAAAGTGCCTATTTACCAGGTTTTCACTAAGATGATCATTTTTTTTGGACATTTTGCAATTTTTAGGATTTCTTTAGAATAAAGTATGTACATGAGCACACAGAAAATGTCTCAGCTGTAGAACTGCTTTAGGTGCACAGTGTTGATCAACTCTTTAAGCCATTTTCCTTTAGTATTAGAGAGTTGGTAAGCATTAGACCCAAATGTTGTAGTGATAATATACGGATCGAGCCAATTTGGTTCAAACTTTCTTTTCTGTATCTACCGCTATTGATTCTTGGGGTTCTCTCTCAGGATGAGATCACCCACTTGGAATTCCCTTGGTTTGACTTTCTTATTGTAGCCCTTAGACATTCTTTTCTAGTATGTTCTTAGATGATCAAAGGCCACTTGTTGATGTTCATCTAGTAACTCTAGCTCTTGTAGCTGAGATATTCTAATGTCTTCATCAATAATGAGGCCCTTCAAAGAGACTCGCAATGTGGGAATCTCGACCTCAATTGGCAACATAGAATCCATGTCATAAAATAAGGCAAAGGGTGTGGCCCCTGTTGGAGTTTTAATGCTTTTTCTATAGGCCCATAAAGCCAAATTAATCTGGAGGTGTCAATCTCTACCAGATTTGTGAACTATTCTGTGCAGGATCTTGAGGATTGTCTTGTTGGAAGCTTCTACCTGTCCATTACCCTAGGCATAATAGATCAAGGACCAATGTTGAATGATTCTAAACTTAGTACATAACTCCTTTAGATCCTTGTTCTTGAATTTCTCCTATTGTTAGTGATTATTGAGGAGGGTACACCATATCTATAGATGGTGTAATTCAGTATAAACCTCGCTACAGATTGTATCATCTTAAAATGGAAGCGCTTCCATGTTAAGAGAATTTATCCCTTCAAGTAAGTGGTTTGAGGGTCATGTCAAATGCCTTGAATTGATCTTTACTTGGATCTCACTTTCTCCCCACTTTCCACTTCTTTTCTGCACTTGATTCCTTCATTCTAGGTGAAATTTGGGTTAGGATCCTGAGGATTCTCCTTAATTTCCCTCTTCTATGGCTCTATTTTCTAGGTAGGACTTACAAATAGGTCCTCCTAGAATTCATCATGTTCATCATAGGATTTTTTGCCTCTCCCTGGCACTCTACCCTATTCTGGCATCATTTCTAAGTCTCCGGGCACCCCCAGGACCTCCTATTTCTCACACTGACTGAGACCCTGAAATCTATGCCCTTAAGGTCAAATTCGACCTAAAGGGGTCAAAATAAACCTAAAGGGGTCAAAGTCAACCTAAAGGGGTCAAATTCAACCTTGACCCTGACCTAGTCAAGATCAAACTCATCTTTGACCCTAGATTCAAATTTTAAGGTCCCGGGATCTCTGGTTGTCGGGTTTTAGAAATAATTATTTTCCCACTTTTGGGTCCACTGTTTTGGTCTCCAAAATGGTAAACCCTTAAATTATATTTAATTTCAGTCCATTCCTAAACTTTTGAGGCCTAATTGGAGTTTAATTCCCCAAGGTGACCCCTCTAGAGCTTTGTGCCCTAGATCACTATAAAAGGAGGCCTTCCTCTCTCATTTTCACATCAAGTTTTCTCCATCAAAGTTTTGTGAGAACATATCTCTCAATCAAGTTTTCATGCTCAAGAATTCTCAAGAAAGGTGATCAAGCAAGCATTCATTCAAGAAATCTTCCATTTGAGCATTCAAGCCCTCTTCTCCATCCAAGTTCTCCATTGAAGATCAAGGATTCAAGCATTCAAGCCATTGAAGGGATTTGGTTCAAGCATTCAAGATTCATCATTCAAACCCTAGATCTAGCCATCATGATGGTGTGATCTTCCTTCAAGATCCTTTGTGCATCTTCAAGATCCATTCATTCTTCCCTCAAGGTGGATTCCAAGCATACAATCATGGAGGTTTGATTTAAATTTATTGATGTTATGTTCAAGCTTTCATATTAACATACTTGATTACATTTCAAATACAACTGCATATCTAATGAATGTCATAGCTTCGTTGTTAGATCTGATTCTACTACTTTCTAGCATTCTCCATTTCAATTTCAATATTAAGGTTAATTCCAAACTGGGGTTGACCAAGGAAAACTCCTCAAACAAACAATAAAAACCCTCTTTTTCTTGTAGGTACAGGTGCAGAATTTCAGATCTGAGAGCAGATTTGGATACCCTTTTCGGTGAACTTCCAGGATCTGCGAACAAAGTCAGAATCAACCTTCAAACAAAAAATGTATTATTTGACCTTTTATGAGGTTCAAACTCAACCTCCCTCAAAATTGGAAAAGATTTATGGGTTTTGTAGATCTCACAATTTTGGTACAAGCTCGCGAAAATCAATAATTTTTGAGACTGTTTGACAAGTTTTTTAGCAGGTTCTTTTTCGGAGGTAAGTACCTTTATCTCTTCACTTCAACATTATTCATCTACATTTACTTTCCATATCAATACAATTCAAATGTAAGTGTAAAATATTAGTTTTGGGGTCTCTCTTATGTGCAAACCATTGTTCTAGGACCCCATCCATATTTTATCCTCTACATAGATTTTCCATCAGCTATGGTCAGAGGCACTACCTCAATCCACTTAGTAAAATAGTATGTAGCTATGATAATTAACTTGTGCCCTCTTGAGGAAGAAGGATGGATCTAACCCACCAAGTCAAAGGCCCATTGCTGAAACGACCAAAAACTAGTGAAGGGAATAAACTCCTTGGCAGGAGCGTGGATCAAATTTATGTGAAGCTAACACTGTTTACAAGATTTGGCATATTGTATAGCTTCTTTTTCCATATCCATCCATTAGTAACCAGCTCTAATAAGTTTATGAGCTAATGTCAGACCACTTGAATGAGAACCATAGATGCCTTCATGCTCCTCAGTTAATGCATGTTTGGACTCGTTGGGTTCTAGACACCTAAGGAGGGTACTATCTAGACCTCACCTATACAAGTCATTAGCTACAATGACATATCATGAAGCACTATGGATTAGGTGACATTTTTTTGTTCTAGGTGTAAGTTTCTAGAATAATTTGGTCCCAGAGGTAGGAGTAGATATGATGGTAGTGGGATGAATCATGTCTAATGATTGAACAAATCATCGTGGATATAGGGGTATTATAGGCTGGTTAGCGTAATGTCTCCACCAAGAATTCATTTCTAAAGTCATTTTCTAGCATCTGTAGCATGGAGGCAAGAGTGGCCATGGCATCAAATGCTTTATTATCTACTCTTGGAACCTACTGGAAAGTAATGTGTGCAAAGTACTTTTTCAGATCATTGACCATTTGTTTATAAGGCACCATCTTTTCATCCTTGGTTTGATAGATACCATTAACTTGATTGATGACCAATTTGGAGTCTCTAAAGGCCTTAAGTTCATCCACATGCCATTCTATGGCTATCTTCATGCCATTGATTAAAGCTTCATATTCAATTATGCTATTTGTGCAAGGGAACATCTTATATGCCTTTGGTAAAGAGTATCTATGTGGTGTGACAAATAGTATTCTGGCACCTGACCCCTACTGAGTGAAAGATCCATCAAAGAACATGTTCCATGTTTGATGTGTAAGAAGCATTATGGATTCATCTGGAAACTCAATTTTCAAGCGTTGATGATCCTTGAGAGGAGCTTCTGCCAATTGATTAGTAATTTCTTGTCCTTTAATGGTCTTCCTCTCCACATACTCAATGTCAAACTCACTGAGTATCATGACCCATTTCACCAGTCTGCCTATGAGGGTAGCTTTTCTGAGTAAGTATTTTAATGGATCAATTTTATCAATGAGTCTTCTAGTGTGAGCAAGCATATAGTGCCATAATTTCTATGAAGAAAACACCACTGCTAGACAAGCTTTTTCAATGACTAAATAGTTCATCTCATAAGAGACCACAGTTCTTCTAATGTCATAAATGGCTCTTTCCTTTTTATTTTGGTCTTCTTGAGCCAACAGGGGACCCAGAGATGTGTTTGTAGCTAAAATATAAAGGATGAGTGGCTTCCCATGAATAGGAGGCGTCAAGATTGGTGGATGTGCAAGATATTGTTTGATTTGAGTGAGACCTTTGTCACACTCTTCATTCCACTCATAAGTCACACCTTTATGTAGATTCTTGGTGAATGGTTGTGACTTGTCAGCCAGTTGTGCAATGAAGCACCGAATAGATTATAGTCTACCTTGAAGTCCTCTCATCTGACTGATGTTCTTTGGTGGAGGAATCTCCATGATAGCTTGAACTCTCTTGGGATCTACCTCCATACCTTTAGCAGATATGATATAACCCAACAGCTTTCCAGAAGTGACACCAAATGTACACTTTTTTGAATTGAGTCTAAGACTAAATTGTTCCATTCAATCTAGTATGGGACCTAAATCTATAAGATGTATTCTCCACTGCATGCTTTTAGCCAAAGTGTCATCCACATAGTATTTCATTGTTTTGTGCATCATGTCATGAAAGATGGTTGTAACAGCCCTTTGATATGTAGCTCTAGCATTTTAAAATCCGATAGGCATGACATTCCAATAGAAATTTCCCCAAGCACATGTTAAGGTAGTCTTTTCTTGGTCTTCTGGGGTGATCTTTATTTGATTGTAATCAGAGAAACCATCCATTAAATAATATATTTCATAGCCTATCATCATGTCCACTATCATGTTGATATTTGGTAATGGAAAGTCATCTTTTAGACATGCTTTATTTAGGTCCCAGAAGTCTGTGCAGACTCAAATAGATTTATCATGCTTAGTAACTAGAAAAATGTTGGAAATCCATTCTATGTAGTCAATGGCTCTGATGAAACCAACTTTGAGAATTTTTTCTAATTCAGCTTTGACTAAGAGTGCCACATGTGGATGCATCTTTTGAAGTTTTTGTTTGACAGGCTTAATGCCTGGTGCAATAGATAGATTATGCATAATTAGATTGGGATCCAATCCAGGCATATCAGAGTAAGTCCATGCAAAATTGATTTTCTTGCTTCGAAAGAAACTGGTGAACTCTTCTTTCTCTTTTGTAGATAGAGACTATGCCAAATGAATAATTTGAGGTGCAGCTTCCATACCAAAGTTCACTGGTTGGGTTGGCTCAATCAGCATTGATGATCTTTCTTGGAAGTGACTCAGAAGTGTATCAAGTATCTCATCCTCGAGCACCTTAGAGAGGTTTTCACCCTTGGATACATCTTTTATTTTTACCTTTTTTAGCTCTAACACTGCCACAATGTGGTTTTCACCATCAGAGCACCTATTCTTTTTTCTTTTAATTTGGTGACTAAGATACTTGATATCAGCTTTGGTCATGTTGACATTGCTTTCACTAGTGGAAAACATTACAAGTTCGATAGCGTTAAGATAATAGGCTAAAGTGTATTCATTCTGGAACATAAGGACTTCACTAGATGGAGAGGGAGAGTTCTAGTTGATAAGTTTAGGATGGCAGAGTGAAAGAGTAGTGGTGGGTTCAAGTGCGTTCACATTATAGTCATCGAAAGCATGGATGAGCAAGTTGAGACCTAAAGAAATCACATCCAAAGGTGTGTTCGATTCCTCTTGAGACCTCATGTCAGAAGTAGAGGGTATGTTAGCATTAGTAGATTCACACTCAGTCATCCTAACACTAGACCCTTCACCTACTTTGAAAAGGTTTTCATACACATGAACAACATCTATATCTTTATCAAAAGTTACATCAGACAAAGAATCAAACTCATACTCATGTGAATCAGTGATGCTTGATATGGGAATTCCATCAACACTTGTTGTACCATTTGACTCATCTTCATCTCTTGTAGTATTGATGGTTTTTGTAAGTTGATCTCATTCATACTGCTCTTGGAAAGTTGACAGTATGTATTGTTCACCCTAAAAACTAGGATTGTCAGTTTGCATTTCTCTCCATTGGTCATATGTGAGTAGATGTACTAAAGTGGTGTCATCAGAATCACTATCAGTCTCTACCAGATGGACAGGTATAATAGGATCATCTGGTTCTTTAAAGAATGCAGCAAGATCTGGAGGAATGGGATAGGGAAAGATATCCTCGTCAGATTTATCCTCTGGATTTGCAACTATGGTAGTGTCTTTAGATTCTAGCCAGAATTATGGTTCTGGTTCTAGCTTTGGTACAAACTTATTAATCCCTAAATGAAACAAGATTTTCTTGAAGCCTAGACTTATGGTGTCCTTGGTGCGATGACTTGTGGCTTCAATTGGTTCAAGAAAACAATTATCATTCACCCCTATAGGGCCACTCCCTTTGTAACCAAAGCACTTCATGATTTTGAAGGCTTCACCATATGGTTCTTGTTCTAAGTCACAAGCTGGAGTGATTTGTTTAGATGTTTCTTTTCCTTTGTATAGCCATGTTGTAATAGCCCTTTCCTCATCTTCATCCTCTAGTGGTGTTGTGGCCTTGACAAAGGCACCATCATAGACTATTTGGAGAGAACAAGCAGAAGGTTTGTTGTTCTCAGAGGGTCTCTCGTAGGAATGTGGAGATGGAGGTAGAGTTGCTAATGATAACATGGGTTCAATTTGATACCCTCCCATACTTTTATCCTTAAGCTTTAGAGTTTGCTCCATTTCTTTGAGTTTGGCATCATAGAACTCAATAGAATCTCTATTAGTTGGGACAAAACTATCTGCAGAATGCGTGAGTGTATTGCAAGAATAGTTTGTATTGGCAGGCACCATCACTTTTGCACCATGGAATGGGAACTTGATACATTGACAATATGTAGATGGGACCACCTACATTTCATGAATCCATGGTATTCCTAATAGTATATTGTAGGCAAGGGGAATGTCTAGTGCTTGATAGATAACATCCCTCTCAACAGGTCTAACCCAGATTGGCAGCACAACCAAACCTTTAGATTTTCTTTCCTCTTCATGATATGTCTTGATAGTGATTTTCTTGTAGGCATCTATGTAATCTTCATCATAGCCTAATTGGGTGAGCAGCTTAGTAGAGAAAATATTAAGGCCAACACCATTGTCAATGAGGACATGATGGGCATGCTTTGGACCTATCATGACTTATATATGTAGAGCGTTGTGTGGATGGCTCAGTGAGTGGTCATCTTCTTCAAAAAAGGACAAATAGTGGGGTGAGGTTAGGTGACCCACCATGGATTGAAACCGATCTAGATCCAAATCTTTTGGGTCATTTTCCTCAGTGAGGGCTTTATCAAGAATCTCCCTATGAGAAGGTGAGCTCTTCAACAACTCAAAGATAGTGATCTAAGCGTTGGTACATTGTAGCTAGTCTAGAATGATATAATTAGTTGTGCTAGGTGTAGAGACCAATTTCAAATTCTCATTGGTAGGGCCAATAGTAGCTTTATCCACAGGTTTCTTTGGAGAAGATGTATAAGGGTCAAGACCCTTAATGATGATTTTCGTACGAGAGAGAGTAACAATGTTTGCACAATCTTGAGATGATTCAGGTTTGGAAGAATGAGATGCAGGGCCTCACAAGACAAACAGAGTTGTAGGTTTAGGAGCATCCTCACTCCCCTTGATAGTAATCAGATCGCAATACTCAACCTCAACAAGTTCAACCATGTTAATGACATTGTCATTGGTAGTGTACGTATAGTTGACCTTGGCATTGGTATTCTTAGTCTTGGAAGATTCACCTTTCTCGTGAGGAGGAAAGAGATCTTTATATGCCTGATGATCTGAATTCTTTTTATGGTTGTCCACAACAATTTTGTTGTTGTCTATAAGATCTTGGATCTTATAGCGTAGATGGAGACAAGTAGAAGTTTTATGGCCCTTGTTTTGGTGATAATCATAGTATGCATTGTCATTCCACCAATGAGGTTGTGGTTGCGGATCATAGACACGCTTTTCCAAAGGAGTGAGTATCTAGTTTTGCATGAGAGTCTTATAAACCACATCAAGGGGTTCTTCTAAGGAAGTGAACTCACGCTTGGCTCAAGAGGCCCAAGGCTTGTTTTTAGTGAATCTCGAAGGCTACTGAGTGTCTATTGTAGTCTTTTCAGTAGCTTTGACCACCTGTATACTAGAGGTAAGATTGAAAAAAAAAATTGTAGGCTTTGGGGTCACATTGTCAACCACTCCATCATTCACAACATCTCTATTCTTGTTGACAAACTTCCCTTTATCTTTGTTTGAGGAGGAAGACCCTTGTTTGTTATCCTTGTTCAAAGTCAATTCTCCTTTCTTGATCATAAATGATTCTATTCACACAGCTTGCTTAATCATGCTATTGAAGGTTAGAGGACCTTGTAATTGTACTTGATATCCAAAATCTGGGATAAGATTGTCCAAAAAGATGTCGAGTCTCTTAGACTATGGCAGTTTGCAAGGATACTTTGTACATAGTTGTCTCCATCTTTGGAGAAATGCTAAGAATGGCTCCCCTTGTCATTGCTTCAGATTGAAAAGGTCTCAGATGTTGACCGGATGTTGGATATTATGTGAATAAGGTTGGAGAAATATATTAGCAATTTCGTCAAAAGTCTTAATGTTGGTGGGTAATCGAGAAAACCACTCCATAGCTAGTCCACCCAAGCTATGAGGAAAGAGACACATGAGGTATGTTTGGTCATGTATGAATTCCATAGATAGAGCACCAAACTCCCTCAAGTGATCTTGGGGATCAGTAGTACCCAAGTATTTGTCATACTTAGGTAGCTCTACACCTTTAGGAAAAGGTGGCATGTGAAGACTCTTATTGAAGGGGAAAGGACAAATGCTTTCCATTGTGAACTATTGTAAAATTTTATCTTTATCCTTTGCAAGTTGACTAATTTGGTCTTTCATGTCTTGAATCATATTTTTCAACTTGGAGGTCTCAGTCTCTTCCTCTTTGACCACGAGCATCTTGACTTGGTAGTCTGGGGGTAATTTGGCCCCTTTTTTGGTCAACTCAAGAAAGTATTTCTCCTTCTCTTATAGAAGGAGGATCTCCATCATCTTAATAAGACTCTTGTTGGATTTCATAGCATCTATGTCATTTTGGGTTATTACCTCATTGTCATTACCAAGAATCTCATAAATGCTTGGGCCTTGATCTTGATCCTGGTCATTTGGAGGAGGGTGATAGTGATATGGTTGTTGGTCACCTTGAGATTTATTTCAAGATTGATGTTGATTCTGATCATTTTGGGATTGATCATAACATTGATCATTTCAAGATTGAACATGATACTAGTCATTTTGGGATTGCTCATGAGTTTTGTTTTATTTTCCCTATTGGAAGTTGAATGGGCCTCCCATCTTGTCAATGTGGGATTGTGCAGCGTGTGAAAATTTAGCACAAGTGGCAATAGATTTGATATGATCAGTAGGTTTGAAAGGGTTGATAGGTTCAATAGGATTGACCCAAGAAAGTGGCCTTTCAAATTTTTTCTAATCGTAGAACAGTTGTCCTTGAAACAATAATTCAGGTTGTGTTTCAAACAAGGGATTATAACAATGTTGGAACACTAGTTTTTGAGAGGTCATGAAAATAGGATCGAAAGGGTCAATAGGTTCAGATGAATCAGTAGGATTAATTCTAGAAAGTGACCCTTCAGAGTCTTCCTGGTATTCTCAAAATGGGTTAAGATTGTTTGGAAATAATAAGTTGTAATGCTCTTCAAACACTGGATTCTGATTCGTACTGAGGTTTAAATAGAACAAACGTTTGATGCTAGGTCAATTGATAGGAGATGAAGATTGAGATGAACTTTCTCTTAAGATTTCCAGTGAGGAGGAACATGAGGATCCCTCTTGATACTCAGGTTGGATAATAGGTTCGGAATGACCTCTTCCTTGATTACGAGATCTACCTTTACCTTGTCTGATACCACAAATGGGGAATGTGTTGCCACTTCTAGTCGTAACAGGCATAGACAAAGATTAAGTAATGAGAGAGGACTTGGGATTATGATAGAACGTTGTCTCTAGGAATAGTGCAAAGGAGAGTAAGGCTAGAATAGCCAAGATGTGAAATGCACCCAGCACAAATCGTCAAGAGTATGGATAGAACAGCCGAGATGTGACTATCACGTCGCAAGCTACAAAAGCATAATAAGATAGGAAAAATAACAAAGAGAAAATATGAGTTTAGGTAGTAATCAGTTAGTTCTCAACTTGAGACACTTAGTTTTAGATAGTGGACAATAGGAGAACAGGCAGATAGACCCCAGGCAAAAATTAGATTAAGCAGAAAGTTGACCAGTCAATGTAAAATAGCTCACTATTTTGGAAATCAGGGTACAATCTTGCGTGAGGAAATGCTAAAATTCACGTGATAAAATGTTGGCTGACGTGAGGAAATGCACAGTTTTCTAAAATCCCACGTGCGAAAAGACCAAGGTTCGATAGATCAACATAGTTTTCAAGGTAAAAATTAGATTTTGAGACACAACATGGACTATTCTCTGATAGGATTTCTAGTTTTCAGATAGTTTTAGGATAGTTTGAATCAGAAATCTCAATTTTAATGTTGCAAGCAATCATTTACAACCATGAAGTTTCAGATCAAGCAATAGTGATGCAAGAAGTAGTCGCAAATAGTTCTACCAAGGACAAAGCAACTTGGCAGAATCATGGGAGTATTTGTTTAATCATGATGGATATTTTAAGACTCGAAACAATCATTTAGTTATCCCTACAAAGAAAATGGTAGAGAAGACAAAATATGTGCCTCACAACTTATGTGCATGCGTTCACCTCACACAACCGTGTCACCCCCTAGAGGGTACCCATATTTTTGGTGTTTCCAAGGACTCAATAATATATGTTCAAAGGTTACCCTTGAAGTAAGGGCTAGTTTCATAGACCACCTTCAAACATCCAGGTGCATGCCTATGGTGAGAATCTAGGGGAGAGATTCTTCCCCCTCCTTGCACAAAGATTATGTCTCCTTTCAGAGGTGATCCGGGTAGGAAAATAGCTAAGAAAGTGTTTAGTAGGCTTTTATTCACACTAACCTTTGGTTCCCCTGATATAGGGTTGAGGCCTCATAGCCACACTGACACATAAAAGTCATACACCCCCACAAGCAGGGCTAGGAGCGGCACCACTCAGTACAACAGACAGAGCTTTCTCAAGATGATAGTTGAAATCAAGAGAAAGAAGTTAACATGGCTTTGGATTCTTTAGACTCAACAAAGATTTCTTTATTATTGTGAGGTGGAATCACCGGCAATATGTTTGTATTCACTTGGGTCGTTCTCGGAGGCTCAACTTCTAGCAGGCCCTCTAAAGGTGACACAGATTTTGGCTTGGATTGAAGGGTCGTATTTTATGATTCTCTCAAAGAGAGAAGAGCATACTTCTCTACCTCTTCACCTTACCCAAACACACAAGACATATTCATCACCAAGCTAGTTCCTCTTCAACCAATCCACAAGCTTTTAGGTTTCTGGTTCTCTCAAAGAGAGAAGAGCATAATCCCCTAACAAGTAGACATGCTAAAGATTCTCTACCTTTCCTTGCTTCCCCAAGTATCTATCATGCTAGAAAAATCTAGGTCTTGGATTCATCCATGGGCATCACTTCCATGTAATGAAGAGCCTATTACCCTATCCTGCTATCAAGACCCTTAAGAAGTTTTAACAAGGCCCTAGTTATACTATGTGAGTAAAAAATAGTAAATAAGCACAACATTTTAAAATAGTCTTCAACAACCATCCTGCAAGCAAACCGTTAGCAAGTTTTGTCTTCGACAAGTGTCCTGCAACCCACTATTATGCTATGGTAGAAAATAGAGATATGAAAATAACAACAAATAAAAATGTCAGAAAGAAAAGCAACATAATAGTACAAAAAACTAGGAAATTTCAAATTCTGATGGCAAGCTTCGCGCGAGAAAATGCAGTGTCTTGCACGAGATAGTTCTTTTCTCACATGAGAAAGTGTTAATGATAGCACAACTTCATGTGGCACAGTGGGAATCTTTATGTGATACTTTCGTACACAATCGTATGGTCATACAGATAGAGTATTAAATGTTGAAAGAAAATCCGAAAAGAATGAGGCCATAAATGAATTTTATGCCTCACGGTGGGCGTCAAAATGTTTATGTCTGAATGTTGACCTCTAATTCAGCCATAGACATGACATAGTCATTGCTCAACAATCATATACAAAAATAAGTATGGAATTACTCATCACACATATCTGTTTGAATCGACCTGTCGCCTCCTATTTAGATGGGGTGTTTGAATTACTCTCAGAATGAGAGCCCAACAACCATAGACCAATTCTAAAATGGAGGATTTTAAAAGCTAAGCATGAATGCAATTGAATTTAAGATAGAAATGAGAATGCAAATTAAGCTATATACTTGAAAGAAATATGAGAATGCAGATTTAATCTAAAGCTTGAAAATGAAAGATGAGAATTAATCTAAAACATAGTAAGCAAACTAATTAATATGAAAGTGCAAAATTATGTTGAGATGAGATTTATTCTAAAATGAAATATTATCAAAGCTCAAGAAATATTCGCTATAGTTTTAGTGCTCTCAAAATTGCCTCCTCAAATGAGGAAAAAGGGGTTCATAATATAGAAGAGCCTGGGTGAAGGATGAAGAGTTTCTTGGAAAGAAAGGGTTGACTCTTCATCTCCATGGAGGAAGGTGAGACAAATTAGAGATATTATTTAATTAAGTAAATGAATTATTGCCACATGGGTGACTTTTCAAATTATTTAAATTATTAAATCCAAATGAAAGTAATCCATTTAAATAACCAAATAATATTTTATTCCTTTTATGTGTATTAGCTAAAGGGGGTGGAATGAATTTAATTAAAAGCACTAGGACTTTAGAATTAAATTAATTAATCATAGGGATTATTTAGCTAATAAATCTCAAATATTTAGGAATTAAATATAGTGTATGATAAATGTAAATTTGGGTTTTTTTGCATTTGACACCAAGTCAAATGAAGTCAAATAGGAGATAGAATTGCCTAGTACAATAGGACTTTAATGATGTGGAAATTCGAAGGAATGCACCAAAATTGTTTAGAATTGTAAGGTGCCAATTTTGGGGTATTATAGTTAGATCTCATTAGATTTTCCTTTTGTGATCTCCTCTTTTATGAGCTTTATTACACTAAGTCCAACCACTATCATTCCCGTTAGGAGAATCCATAGACTCGTGGGATCTTTTGACCATGATTTATCTTTCCTTTCTAGAAACCATGATGATACTTTGCCTAAAGATCTCATTCCCATAATGGATCTTAATTCTTCTCATTTCTCCCATGATGAAGATTAAGCCTTAAAAATTTCTCCTTCCTAAGTTGATAAGATCTCTCATGAGTTTGATAAATTGGAAAATTGGCTTTTGCCAGAGAACTCAAATCTTGATAGTGTTGTCACTATTGAGGCTATTAAGAATCTTATTACTCATGATGAAAATAATATATCCATTTTTCATGGTATCTCACACCTTATTAATACTCATGCTAAGCCTTTGACAAAATGTGCTCAAGAGCTAGGATACACTCCTCCTTCCACAACCATTGAACCTTCTATACCGATTTCTACTACCATTCTTAGTATTCCTACTTATGTGCCACCTATCATGACAACTTGTACACAAGTTTCCACTCCTTTAAGTGTTTTTCTTCCACTCCTAGTACATCCAGTATGTCTATGCCTACTATTGGGTCTTATAATCCTACCATTAGTAGCTTAGTTAAAATTGTCACTACTTTATAACAAGTATCTCAATTCACTCAATCTAAGTACAAAATCCCTACATGTGATATTTCCAATCCCATTTCCTTAGATATCCCTCATGTTGTTATCCCACAACATATGGAGATACCTCATCTTGAGACTTATAATGGTAAGGGTGATCATGTGATTCATGTTAGGACTTTCCAAACTACATGTAGTGATTTCTCTCATGACTTTAGGCTCATGGCTAAGCTGTTTACAACTACTTTTAGGGATAAATATTTGCAATGGTATTTCTCTTTACCTCCTTACTCTATTAATTCCTTTCAAATTCTTTCTAATTCCTTCATTCAATAAATTCAAAATAATATTGGTCCTCAAATTTCTTTAACTGATTTAATGCATTGTAAGCAAAATATTAAAGAAAAAGTTAGTGAATTTATTGGTAGATTTAAACATTTGTATGCTCAAATTTCTTATCATGTGCCTGATCATGATATTCAATGTGTTTTTATTTATAATTTCAAAAGGATATTAGAGATAAGATTCTCATTACTGAGTATACTTCCTTTTCACATCTTTACGTAGTGCTTCACCACTATCAATTACAAGTGAGCTAGCTTGAGATCTCTACTCCAATGGCTCCTATTACTCTGGATAAGAGTGATGTCGTCGTTAATCAAAATAAGTTCTCTAATCCTAACAACTATATAAAGATTCACAAGTCAAAAAACATATTTGATGATCAAGTGGCTACTACATCCAAAGGTACGACTACTTTTTCCTCTGTGTATCATCCTAATTGTAAGTATACTACTTTATATAAACCTTTACATGTGGTGATCATGAAGCTGATTAAGGATAACATTCTTAAAATCCCTCCTATTCATCATATTAACACTAGAAAACCAATGCCTAATTCATCTGATCAAAATTATTTTTGTCAATACCATTGTCAACCTGGTCATGATACTCAATGGTGTTATACTTTGAAGAATTATATTTGAGACCTTATTGATTCCAATGATATATCTATTGATGTTGAGGTTAATATTATGAATAAGTTCATAGCACCTTCTAAATGGAATTTGAAAATTTACACCAACCCTTTTCCTTCACATTCAAAAAAATTCATTAATCAACCTTCTTCTTTGCTTACCAACATTAGTTATGATGATAAGGTAGAAGAAGATAATCATGTTGAGTCTCAACCTCGACCTTTGCCTAAACCATCATCTCCTATCACCTTTGATGACTCTAATATATTTGAAGAACCTAATGGTCATCTTTATATTACTGCTAGGGTCTCTCATACCCCTTCCTGTGGTATTTTGATTGATCTCTCTTACGTTGTGAAATCACTAAAGAATATATTTTTAGTAAAAGATTGCATAAGGATACCTATGATACATTTAGTTTTTGGATTCAAACTTTTAATGGTTTTTTTTATTGCCCTCGAGGTTCTATTAATCTTCCTATGACCATTGTTGGTAAGGTTGTTTACACTACCTTTGTTTTCATTCCTACTTTGGATCAATTTCAAGTTAAGCTTGGCATTTCGTGGCTTTCCTCCATGTAATATATATCCTCTCCTATTTATAAGTACATAAAGTTTCCATACAAAGGAGAAGTTTTCACCATTAATCATTCCCTTTGTAAACCTTCATGTCCTCAAGATTGTGTTGATATATATTTATTTTTCCCATCTCTTCCTCAAAAACTCCCTATATGTTTTGATCATCTCTTTTGATCCTATCAATGTTACAAGGCAGAAAATATTTTTGTGCTTAGCCTTCCCAAAGATGCTACTCCTATAAATATCTTACCTACCCCACCTATTCCTCCGCATGTTATTCCTCAATCTATATACTTTCCCTCCCTAGAACCTATGATTTTGGAATTTAATCCTTCATATCTTATAAAACCATTCATAATCAACATGCTCTTCAGTGTCACAAGAACCATCAAGCTAAGGCTAAGGTGTGTTCCCTTCCTTCTCACATTGCATCTTCCTCTCAACCTTTTCTTTCCTTTTATCAACCCATATGTTATCCTTTAAAGGAATTTAATCAAAATAACAATATGAAAAAGGATAAACATGATGATTCTGTGTGTATTTTAGATTCTATTAATATTGATATGGAAGATACTCTTGATGGTGATGCTAATGCTCATGTTAGTGATGATGAATATGATAATATTGATATGGATTATGATTTTCCTAACAGTCTTTCTATGAAGCTTACAATCACTCCTAGTGAAGAGCGCGGTGACTCCCACCAGAGTCCTTGCTTGGCTCTAGTGGTGGTTCCTACTGTGTTGGATGTTGTTCCTCTTGTAAGTTTCTCACCATTCCCTAACATTTTAGATGAAAATGGGGGGCATGCAGCATGTTTGATTTGGACTTATCTATCATGGTATTCTTTGTGTGTGTGTTGTATTTCCCCTGTGTTGTACTTTTTGTTATATGCTTTGTCTAGATTACTCTAGATGATTCTTGACTACTTTGTTGGCACAAGATGATAAAGTAGTTGAACATGTTGTGTAATTCTCTATTTGTATCTCTCTCCTATTTTTTCATTACATGTTGTGTTGTATATTTTTTATTGTTCTTAAATGTGACCTTGTGCAGTCTACTTGGATGCTTGTGACATAGTAGCACTGATTCTTTTTGTCTCTGTGTTGCCAGCCCAAAAAGACTCTTATTTATATATATTACATGTTTTGCCTCCATTGTGTTGTAGTTCTACTTCCTTTCGGGAATGATGACATTTCATACTTGATATAATATTACATATTATCATATGAATATACTAACCCCAAAGTTAGTGGATCCCTTCGTGTTCTCTCTTTTGTTATGTATTCATCTCCCTTTGAATGTTCTCTCCTAGGAATTTCATAGTGGAAACATTCTTTGTGGATGCATGTACACTTTTGTTAAATCCATTTCTCCTATTGAGGTGTTTGCAATCTCTTTAATGTGGAGCCATACACTTTTCTCACTTTTTTCAGACATATACATTGGCAATTTTGTCTCCTCTAATGAACTATTGACATTTCATGGGGTTCTTTTCTCTTTTGGATCTCTCTTTGGAATACTGACAGTCTGGAGGCCTGATCCTTGTTTTTGATCCATCTTGGGACTATTGATAGTATTGGAAGCCTTATCACCTTTTGATACCTTAAGGACACACATCCTTATGCCTAGGTCATCTTTTGATTCTTCTTTTTGGGACATGGAGTTCCCTTGAAGTTGAATTCTTTTATGAGTTTACTTGCATGCCACACACACTTACTAGACCATTCAATTCCATCTTTTTTTGCCCCCCCTTTTCTTTTTTCTTTTGTTTCGTGTAGTTCACAATAAGGAACACAAATCTTATTGGGCAAGTTGGCTAAACTTTCTTGTTAATGAAATCTCTCTTATTTTTTTTGGCTTTAGATGTGATGAAGACTCAATTCTCTTAGGGGATTGATGATTTCTTCATCTCCTTAGCCATCATAATATGAACTCTTTCTTTTCAATCTACTTTACCATGAGTTTGAGGAAACTCGTACTCCCGTCAAAGTGGGGGCTAAATGTAGCATCTTAAAATGGCCACACTCCTCATTTAAGACCTTTTATCTCTCATCCTTTATCAAATTTTTGGACCATAGATGGATTCATGCTCAGTTGAACCTTTTTTCTCTTGTTTAGCCCTATTTTTCCCGCTTTAATCTGTACAATTTCTAAGACCTTGGAGTTGAATCTCTATGGGACACCCTAGGAACAAGTTGACCAAATCAACTTGTTCCTAGAACAAGTCAACTAGGTCAACCTATTCTAGGAATAGGTTGACCAGGTTGACCTATCCCCCAAGGGTTGTGACCCTCGAGCTTGGTTTTGTCTCGAGGATTCAATTTCAAAATTTAGTAACTCTATCGGCTTGCTTCATTTTCTCACCCATAAACTAGTATAAAAGGAAGCCTACGCACCTCATTTTGGAAGAAGACAATTTTGATGATATAAATCTCATGTTCAAGCATTCAATCATTCAAGTCTTCAAAAGATTCAAGGATCCTTTTTGGGCACCTTTTCTCTTCAAGATCTAGAATATTTATGGCCATCAAGGGAGGAGATCTAGTTTGAGGCATTCATCATCTTCTTTATTTGATGCACACTTATATCCATGGCTCCATGAATTGGTTTTAGTAGATTCATAGTATTTGTGGATATTTCCAACATTGAAAGTTTAATATCAACATACAAACACAACAAAATTCTTATTGACAAGGGTTTCTTCAAGAAAGGTGAATATTTACATTTGTCTTGTTTCATTTACACATTTATATTTAAATTCAATGTTAATTCCTCTATCTAGGGATTGACCAAGGAAAGCTCTTATCCATCCCAGCCCCAAAAACCTAGTTTTCTATTTGTAGGAGCAGGATATTATATTACAAGTGCAGATTTGGAAGTTGCGGACATAGATCTATAAGAAAAATCTAGGTCAACTTCAGTAAAGTCCCCCAGGAACATAGTGACTTGGTTGACCTATTTCAAAACATGGTGACATGGTCAACTTGTTCCCGCTAGCCTGATATTTTCAATATTTTATGTTAGGAATAATAGTCCACAATACAACTTAGAGGGGGGGTGAATTAGTTGTATAACAGATTATTAAACTCTAAACTTTAAGCAGCACAATATCATATCCAATGAACACAATGAATACCAACACAATAACACAATATTTTGGTCTCAGGGAAACCCTGTTAAAGGTAAAAACCTCGGTGTGAATTAGCACCCACAAATAATGTAATGAGAGTATATTTATCCTTGTTAGAAGATATAGCCCTGTTAGGAGCTTATTGAAACATTACAGTACATACTCCTTGTTAGAGGACAGACCCTGTTAGGAGTCAAGAACAAAAGGGAGGGCTCACTGCCCAAGGCTAACTTCCCAAAGAAGGTTAAGTCCACCTTCAAAACTCACTATTCACAACACAACTGTATATGAAGAGATACATAATCTTTTGAACTGTTCAGCAACAACTATCTTTTCTTGATCAGTTCCAATGAAGTCCACCAATAAACCTCTACTCTACATACAGAAGACACAAGCTCATAGCTTTCACAACCTCTCTATATCATCTTCTCATCATACATATATTTTCCAAAGAAAAGACCTTTCATTTATACCTTATTACAATTCTTATAAATAGGTCGGCCCATAAGGCTTTCCTAATTACAAACAATTACATAAACCCTTGCTAAGATGCACACGGTATCTAGAACAAGTGTACAATGATTATATTACAACAATTAAGGACAGACATCCTTAATTCAAGTTCACCATCCATTATACGTGCTACATCTCTATAGTCGACTTCCAAATAGATCACTTTCTAGAGTACATGCCACATCTAACATCATCCTGCATTCTGTACCTTGTGCAATTCATAGAACACTCTTCAATACTCTATGTTTCATCTCTTAAGTTCTCATGCACTGATTCCATATCTCATGTAAGCTATACACAAAACACAGAGACTAACTCTGTTATTTCTCACTGTCACATTTAGTGACCAGTCTTCACTAAAATATATGTAACTCATCCAATATGAAGCAATAAATGATGCAATCTTGGATATAAGATCACAACATCCTCATGAGCTCTCATCTATCTTCGCAATATCTAAAACATCTGTACAATGTACATACATTGTTATAACTAGTCTGATTCCCTCATAGAAACATATGTTGACATCAGTGACAAAACACAATGACAATAGTATGAGTGACCATTCGGTAAAATAGTGATTAAACATATTAAATATCTCAATCACCTACCTATGCATTAGCAATATCCAACAATCTCCCCCTTTGGCATTGATGTCAACATATGAGAAAATATTATCCCAAAGTTATATCAATCCAAAGTCCTACAAGCAAACTCTCTCACCATACAGTAGGGATTTTATCATAGCAACACTCCCCCTTTGACAATAATGGAAAAGGGTGCCATGAGTGATCAACTTCTTTTCAACATCTTTCTTCCACGATCACTCCCCCTGAGGAGTAGATCCATACATCCAGTCCAAATTATGGTAAGGCTCTGAAAACCTCTAGACTAATGCATCTCTACATCATTTAATTCTAACTAGGAGGGGCCTAAACCCCCAGCATACTTCTGAGATATTCAAAGGTATCTTTCGGTACTAGCTTTGTGAAGATGTCTGCAATCTTCTCTTTTGTACTGATATATTCTAATTTGATTTCCTTTTCTACCACCTTGTCTCTCAAGAAGTGATACTTGATAGAAATATGTTTAGTTTTGGAGTGCATCATCGAATTCTTTGACAAATTCACTATACTAGTGTTATCACAATGGATAACCATAGGCTCATCAAAATTTATTCCAATTTCTGTCAACATTTGTTTCATCCAAACAATCTGAGTGCAGTTTATAGAAGCAGCAACATACTCTGATTCAGCAATAGATTGTGCTATACAATCTTGTTTCTTACTTAGCTAAGAAACCAACTTTTTCCCAAGGAAAAATGCACCACCACTAGTACTTTTTTTGTCATCAACATTCCCTACCCAATTAGCATCAGTATAAGCATGAAGTTCAAAGCTATCATTTCTATCATACCATAAGCCATAGTCTATGGTTCCTCTTAGATACCTCAGTATCCTTTTCACAACAGCTAGATGTGTTTCTTTAGGTTCTACCTAATATCTAGCCACAATTCCAACAGCATTAGCAATATCTGGTCTGGTGTGGGTCAAACATTGTAGTCCTCCAACCATTGATCTATACAAGGTCTTAAAAACACATTTTGATTCATCATCAATTGTTAGCTTGTAACCAGTCACCATAGGTGTTCCTACTGGTTTACAATCTTCCATTCCAAATTTCTTAAGTAATTCTTTGAGATACTTGGTATGAGAAATAAAAATACCATTCTCATTCTGAGTTATTTGTAATCTAAGAAAGAATTTCATTTCACCTATCATGAAAATCTCAAATTCACTTTCCATTTCTTTAGCAAATTTCTTACATAGATCATCATTACCTCCATAGATAATATGATCCACAAAGACTTCTATTATTAGGATTCCATCTTCACTAGTTCTTAAATACAAATTACTATTTGCATTACCTTTTTTGAATCCAAGCCAAAGTAGATACTTGTCTAACCTTGCATACCAAGCCCTAGGAGATTGCTTCAGCCTATATAGAGTTTTCTTCAATTTTCACACCATGTCTTTATCTTCAAATAGAGAAAATCCATTTGATTGTTCTATATAAACTTCTTCTTCAAGATCTTCATTCAAAAATGCAGATTTCACATCCATCTGATACACCTTGAATTTTTTATGTGCATCATAAGCCAAAAACAATCTTATTGCCTCTATTTTAGCAATGAGATAAAAAATTTCTTCATATTCTATGCCTTCTTTTTGTGAGTATCCTTTATACACTAGTCTTGCTTTGTTCCTTACAAGATTTCCTTCTTCATCCATCTTGTTTCTAAAAACCCATTTTGTTCCTATTACATTTTTATTTTTAGGTCTAGGAACCAATTCCCAAGTATTATGCTTCTTTATCTAATCTAACTCTTCTTTCAAAGCATTTATCCAAGATTCATCTCTAAATGCTTCATTTGTAGTTTTTGGTTCAACTTGAGAAATCAAACAAATTTCTTCTCTAAGCTTTGATCTAGTTAGCACTCCTTAACTAGTATTACCAATAATTTGATTTTTAGGATGGTTATTCTTTACATACCTTGGTGTTTTAGGAGTCTTAGTAGCCTTACTTGTGCTATCATCACAAGCCTCTTTTTCACTTTCTACCTCAACAAGTTCTCCTTCTGCAACAGTAATAGTTTCTTTTATCTCTAAAATCTAATTACTGTCACACATTCTTTCTTGTATCTGAAACTTCTCATCAATTATTACATTGTTACTTTCAATCATATTCCTCAATCTCAGATTGAAACATTTGTAAGCCTTGCTTTTAATAGAGTAACCAAGGAAAATTCATTCATCACTCCTAGCATCAAACTTCCCTATCTCATCATCTCTCTTGATATAACACTTACTACCAAATATTCTAAAATATTTTATAGTAGAAGTATGATCAAACCATAATCCATAGGGAGTCTTACTTGTACCTTCTCTCATTTGAATTATGTTCAATGTATACACTGCTATTCCAATAGCCTCTCTCTAATTTACATGAGATACATTTCCTTCAATCAACATTATCCTAGCAGAATCAAGTATAGTCTTGTTCCTTCGCGTTGTTATCCCATTTTGTTGTGGAGTCCTAGGAGTAGATGTCTGTCTCTTTATCCCATTCTCTTTGCAGTATGAATTGAATAAATCTAAAGTAAATTCTCCACCTCTGTCTAACCTTAGACACTTAATCTTTAAACCTGATTCATTCTCTACTTTTTCTTTGAACAACTTGAATTTATCAAGTGCTTCTAATTTTTCCTTCAAGTAAGTTACCCACATCATTCTAGAAAAGTCATCAACAAAAAGTATAAAATACCTTTCACCATAGTATGATTTTTTTCTTGTAGGTCCACATAGATCTGTATGTACCAGATCTAAATTTCCTTTTGATGTATATGCTTTTCTTTTGTAACTGCTTCTATTTTGTTTTCCCATAACACATTCTCTGCATATAGTGTTAGATGGTTTCACAATCTTCGACAAATTTATTACTACATTAGCCATACTTTCCTTCAAAATGTTATCAAAATTAACATGACAAAATATCCTATGCCATAACCAACTATCATCTACCTTCGCAACAAAACAAGAGGCTCCAGATGTGTTTAATTCAAATACATTACCTCTAGATTTTGTACCTATTGCAATCAGCTTTCCTTCCTTACTTCTGATAAAACATTTACCATTAACAAAACTTAACTGAAACTCTTTATCCATTAACTATCCAACACTCAAAAAATTATGTTTCAGTCCTTCAATAAGTAGTGCATTGTCTATATTAGTCTTTCCATCCAGAGTAATGGATCCTACTCCTATGATAGATTTAGAAAGATTGTCCCCAAACCTCACAACACCTCCATCATACTTTACTAATTTAATAAACTTTTTCTTATCACCAGTCATATGATGAGAACAACCATTGTCAATTATCCATTCATTTTTCTTGTCAACATGAGATACTAAAGCTTTTTCTTCATGTATCAGTTAATCTCTAATAGAAACAAATCCAATCTCTTCACAATCTAAATCATCATCATCAAAGATTCCTTCACTAGCATAATAACATTCTCTATCCCTTTTAATATTTTTATAATTAGGTTTGTACTTAGAAACTCTTGTAGGACATCTAGATGAAAAATGACCTACCTTATTGCATGAAAAACATTTCAAGGTTAACTTGCCTTCAAAATTTCCCTTACCTCTTTTTTCTCTTCTAGCAATTAGTGCAACAAGTTCATCCATCTTTCTTTCTTCTATCATTATCTGTTCCCATTCCTTAGCATACTCACCAAGCTCTTCTTTTAGGTCTTCTTTGTTGGTGCTCAGAAGTGCAGACAATTTCTTGTGTGTGTATGCCTTAAATGTAGATTTAACTTTAGGTACAGCTTCTCCTAATTCTGTAGCTTCAAAAGTAGTTATCTTTGTCATCAACATCTCTTTTCTAAAGTTTGGAGTTAGAGGTATAGTTTCTTGAATAGACATAGCCTTGAACTTGTAAGAAGGTGTTAGTGATCTAAGGATCTTCACAATAACTTCTTCATCATAAGTTCCTCCATAATTTTTTATTCTAACTACAGCTTTTGTAACCCTTTGAACATAGGCCCTAATGCTTTCATCCTCATTCATTTGTAGCTTCTCCATCTTTGTCTTCCAGTTTTTCAACTTCTCTTGTTTGGTATACTTGTCTCCTTCATATAGTGCCTCTAATATTTCCCAAATTTGGAATGCCAAATCCAAGTCTTTAACTTCATTAAACTCTCCTTCAGAGAGTGCGTTGATCAGTGCTTCTCTTGCGATCATGTTTAGTGAAAATATCTTCTCTTCATCCTCAGTAGCTATTGTCAATTCATCTTCGTTCTTTATAGCTATCTTGTTCCTTTTAATCAACCAATAGTCAATCCCCAAACAAAATAGGTGAGTTCGCATCTTTTTCTTCCAACTGTCAAAGCTTTCAGGATCAAATTTTAGACTATCCTTCCTATTGAATGTCATCTCCAAGATCACCTCAAGTTGTTAAGCTTTCTCTCTGAGGACCACTCGCTCTGATACCAATTGTTAGGAATAACAATCCATAATACAACTAAGAGGGGGTATGAATCAATTGTATAATAGCTTATTAAACTTTAAACTTTAAGCAGCACAATATCAAATCCAATGAACACAATGAATGCCAACACAATAACACAATATTTTGGTCTCGGGGAAACCCTGTTAAAGGTAAAAAACCCGGTGGGAATTAGCACCCACAAATGATGTACTAAGAGTATATTTATCCTTGTTAGAAGATATAGCCCTATTAGGATCTTATTGAAACATTAAAGTACATAGTCCTTGTTAGAGGATAGACCTTGTTAGGATTCAAGAACAAAAGGGATGGCTCACTGCCCAAAGAAGGTTAATTCCACCTTCAAAACTCACTATTCACAACACAAGTGTATATGAATAAATACACAATCTTTTGAATTGTTTGGCAGCAACTACCTTTTCTTGATCAATTCCAATGAAGTCCACCAATAAACCTCTACTCTACATATAGCAGACACAAGCTCGTAGCTTTCACAACCTCTATATATCATCTTCTCATCATACATATCTTTTTCTAAGAAAAGACCTTTCATTTATACCTTATTACAATTCTTATAAACAGGTCGGCCCATAAGGCTTTCCTAATTACAAACAATTACATAAACCCTTGCTAAGATACACATGGTATCTAGAACAAGTCTACAATGATTATATTACAAAAATTAAGGACAGACATCCTTAATTCAAGTTCGCCATCTATTATACATGCTACATCTCTGTAGTTGGCTTCCAAATAGATCACTTTCCAGAGTACACACCATAGATGATGTCATTTTGCATTCCATACCTTGTGCAATTCATAGAACACTCTTCAATACTCTATCTTTCATCTCTGAAGTTTGCATGCATTGATTCCATATCTCCTGTAAGCTATACACAAAATATAGAGACTAACTCTGTCATTTCTCACTGTCACAGTCAGTGACCAGTCTTCACCAAAACATCTGTAACTCATCTAATATGAAGCAATAAATGATGTGATCTTGGATATAAGATCACAACATCCTCCTAAACTCTCATCTATCTTTGCAGCATCTGAAACATCCCTATAGTGTTCGTACACTGTGATAACCAGTCTGATTCCCTCACAGAAACATATGTTGACATTAGTGACAAAACACAAATGACAATAGTACGAGTGCCCATTCAGTAACGTAGTGATTAATCATATTAAATGTCTTAATCACCTCCCTATACATTAGCAATATCCAACATTTTCTAGGTTTTTAGCCATGATCACAAATCCATAGTTGAAAATTCAGCTATAGTTCTAGAACAACAATTTTTAGAGCAGAAAAGTATATTCCTCTTCATACTTCAAGGTGAGTACCTCATTATATATTTCACATATTAGTTTAGATCTATTTTTGCATCTTAATTAGACTGATTGTTTACGTTTAACACCTATATCTCTATTGCTTATCTTGTTGAATCAATTTGTTCAATTTTACAAATGCATTTACACAACCTTAATCAAATCTTACATTGCATGAAAGAGGACTTTCTTGTGTACTTAGTATAATTTGGGTTTAGTATTAGCATCCCCTCATCTTCTTGGGTTTTTTCTAATCTAACTTAGGTAATATGGATAATTACGCCTGGAAGCCCCTTTTTCTCTTGTATTTCTAATGTTAGTGTGGAAATGGTTAGTTAATGAACACATCTCACATAGTTTACATTACTAAATTCATTAGCACTCATTTTCCACATGAACATGAGAATGGGTTTTTTCCCTCATGAGGGCTATTTGGGGATATATCTTGTGTCACATTTTTGTGGGTATGTTGTCTATTCTCTTGCATGTGGATTCTGAGTACTTGTTTGTTTATTCCACATTATGGGTTATGAGGAAATTTTTATAAAGTTGGTTGCAAGTTTCCTTACAAGTGGTATCAAAGCTATGGTTTTCTTGTTATAACCCTAGGTTGAATCCATGAGAATGCATGAAATAATGATAAGGGAATGCAAGATATGAGGGTTTGTCATAGATTTGGGGGTTTTAGATTTGTGGTGTTTTACAGATCTAATTTTATAGAAATTATTGGTCAAAAGAATTTTTTGAATGTTTCATTTAAAGGAGGGGATTTTTGGGGAGTTCACATAAATGTCCTCCTAGGAAGAAATGAACCTCACCATTAGATCTGAGTTGACCTTGTGATGATTCTTAATATAAAATTTTCCCCCTTTAGATGAAATTAAAATCTAAGGCAAAAAAAATTGCCTATACGCTTGTATGACCGTATGGGAAAAAAAAGTTTTTCTCATATAGCCTTACAGTGATAGTGTGCCAAAAATTAACAAAATAATAATCTCCAGATATTAGAAACTCATTTAGGATTTCTTTTGAAGGTTATATTTTAAAATAAATAAATAAATAAAGGGTTTGGGGGTGTCCGCAGACTCCATACCACCTTATGTAGGTCGGTACCCTGTGGTACCGATTGCACCGTCAAATGACAGTGGTTGTACCACTATCTGACCAGTAGTGGCATCTAGTACCAGGGGTCCCCCTATGAATGGTGTTGGTTCCTCACACGAGTCCCACGCCCAATAGGTGGGGTTTCCCCCCTTTTTGCACTAGTTAAAAAAAATTAATTAAAAGTCTTCCATGTATTTTTTTAATGTATTTAATAATATTTGATGATGATACTGTATTATATGCCCGGGGTCATGTCACAAACCTATTTGTGGAATTTAAAAATGGAAAATATTTTGGCATATTGGAAAATTTAGGAAAATGATATTTGTGGGCATCTAGTTTTTTCTTTGGGGACCATTATTTGCATATATGGCCTAGTTGGCTATTTATCTTCCATGGAGCATAACTTGGGCATATGGTGCAATATTTTCAACTTCTTATAGTCATTGAAAAGGTGATTTAGTGATCTTCATGATTTTATTATTAGATTTTCTATATTTTACTATTTGGGTAGTGAGATGTGAGCCAAAAGATAGATTTACCTTGATGACTTTGAGGAGTCATAACTTGAGCGTACAAAGTTGGATTTTGGGATTCAAATAATCGATAGAAAGCTCTTGGAGAGATGTACAATTTGGTTCATATTTTTTTTACATTTGATATACTTTATTTTTTAAGATTTTGATTTGAGATATTTATGGGTTCTTTTGACTATGATAGCATTATGAGTTTATGACATGGTTTATTTTGGATATTTAGCGATTGTGTCTTTGTACACTCAATTTGTATCTCAAATTACTCTCATATTGACATAGTTATCAATATTTGGTTTGTATATATATGTTGTATTGTTGGGTCTAGCAATTGTGCATTTTTGTAGGCGATCTATACTTATAGGTAGCATATATGGCTTGGATATGGATTTTCTATTCCCATAGATCTTTTATTGTTAATGCATATTCAAATTGGTGGCATGGTTTTTTCACATGGTTTTCTTATTATTTCTCATGTAGAGGAGGAGATGTTGTTACTACGTATAGTCATGGTGGAGAACCTATGTTGTTGACTATATAATACTTACATGGTGGACATATTGAAAGTTGGATGCTTTTTTTGTGGATGTGATCATCATGTGATGGATGTTTCTTTTGCTTAGGGATTTTGGCATGACATGATTGGATTTATAAGTTCTTTGGTTGGATTATTGATTTGGTTATGGAGACAAATCTTCTTGTTTCAGGATCATGGTAATTACGTTGGTCTCTTTTGGGGAGCTAATGATGCTATTTTTGAGTTCTTTGAATGTTTGAGGCCTTAGTTGATTCTCATGTTAGAGGATCATTTTATCATGATGTCATGGATAGCTTCTATACACTTTTAGTGGAAGCTTTTGATAGTGATGATGTGGTGGTGTAGGATTGGTTCCTAGTTTGTTTGTTGGTAGTTTTGTATCATCTTGGTTTGGAGATCTTGGTTTCACTTGATGCTACTAATATATCACTTGTGTGTGTAGACCTAGAGGATCATCATTTAGGAGATGGATATCATGATTCCATGTGTGAATCCGTACCACAATTCAGTGGGAGTTATTGGAAGCAATGTGTATTTAGTGTTTACAGATGTTAGAGGATGCCTTAGATCATGTTTTTATAGAAGACTCTTTCACATTTTCAGGTGCACTTGTAGGTGGTGATTATCTTCATGGTGATATGGACATATTGACATCTTGAGGACTCAAGTGGTCCTTGATAGATTTTTGGTTTATGCTTTCATTTGACATGTTATCCTTAATGATATGATGGTTTTATTATTATGTCACGGTACACTCTTCATGCACATATAGATTTTTTTCTTTATAAGGTTATATGCTCATATGGAGCATGTTATCTCTATGTAGTTTTAAATTGGTATGCAATTATAACTATAGCCAACACTCAATATAACCATTAACTCAAGAATTTAGCTACAACTATTCAAATCAAATGAACAACTAAATCCTCAAAATCATCTTATTGCTTCCTAGTTGAAGTGGGTTTAATTCTTTTCAAATGCTCATCATAGTTGGCATGAAGGATTAGTGACTTGACTACTCCAAAATGGAAGATTCAAAGGTGAATGAGATGCAATACTTACATACTTGATTCCATGATGATCAAGATGCAAATGAAAATTAGATAGCTAGAATTGAAAGTAGATTAGTATGAAGCTATGATGCAAGATTAAGCTAACAATAACAATGCTGCTATCAAAGTAAACTAGAATGAAAGTAACTAAAAATGCAAATTACTATAAAAATGAGGATAGCATGAAAAACTAAGAATGCAAAGATGAGATGGAAATAACACAATATCACTATAGTAGAATACAAATGACAAACAAATGGAATAAAAAATGCCAAAAGATAGAACCACTTTGAGCCAAGGGAAAATTTCCTTTTATCCATGTGAGTTGATCCAAAAGTTTTTTATTGGTAAATCTCGATGGGAGAACAAGAAAAAATAGAAAAACCCCTTTTAATTGTCATTTAGTCAATATTAAGTTGCACACCCATGTGAGGAATGGGTTCTTTTAATAAAAGTGATAAGACTTTGTATTAAAAGTAAGGTTTTGACAATTAAATGGTTTTCAAGCTTTGAATTTAGAAATTATGCTTGGTATTAGAAATTGATTTAGTTATGCAAGGGGGATTATCTAGGTTACTTACATAATTATTTACAGTAATTTATGCCTTTGAATTTTATAATTTTTCTTAAGGCAATTTGATCAAATTAGAGGCTCAGGTTTTACTAGACCAATTTTAGGTGATTACCCCTCTTTGAATTGATGTGTGGGCAACATGTTGATTCAAAGATTAAATTGAAGCTAAATCATGGAATAGTCTGATATGAAGTGATGAGACTATTCCTGATAAGGAGAAACTAACTTTGAACTTGATCAAACAAAGATCGATTGGAGATCAAAGATATCAGCTCTGGAATTTATCGAGCGAAGATTGATGAAAGAGACTAGAGTATCTAGCCTAATATGATGCTATAAGACTGAATATCTATCCAAAGATTAAAAAAATGACCAATTTTATATGAAGCAATGAAATTGACCGGTGTCAAAAAGATTAAGGTAACTACCCTAATATGCCTCGAGAATGATGCCAACTTGATATGGGTCCTAATGAACCTAACATGCCCCTAGAGATGAAATAGATATATGTTCAAGTGACCTAATATGAAGTTATAATATCACTCTTTTAGAAATATTGTGGAGAACCTCAATATGATATGACTCCTAATGAAGTTGAGATGCCATTGATATTTAGAGTGATTGACTCATGTAGAAGATTTGATATATTGGTCATGCCCCCTCGAGATTGAAATAGAAATGTTGTAGAGGGGTTAGAATGAGATTTGACTGATTTGATGGATAAAGAGCATTGATTAAGATTAGACTCAATGTCAACTCGATAAAATCATATTAGATTAGATCTTAGTTTAAGTTTATTTGAGGTCTTATTGACCAGATTTGACTAAAGTTTGACCAAGTTTTGATCAGAGTGAATTGCTTGGATGAGAAATTTTTTGCATTGGATTGACTTAGAGAAAGTGAGAAATGAGGGAAAAAATAAGCGAAGAGTGATAGCATCAATGGTCAAATGCATTTGACCAAGGAGGTTTGACTTTGCAATTTGACTAGCTTAATGAACTTCGATTTCAATTTTGATCCTAAAAATGAGTCCAGGATTTTGTTGATGTATTTGTGATCCATTTCTCTAATATTCAAGTGTTGATGAAGTGAAAACTTAGCACTCAAGGCCCCTTTATGGTAAATGATGAGTTCTACTAACCTTGATCTGTAGATGCTAGTCTAAGTCAACAAGAGATGATTGCATTTGATTGTCGTAGTGGAGAGAAAAGGAAGGATAGCTCAAAGGAGACCAAAAATGCATGAGTATATGTAGCCCTAGAATGAAATGAAACCTATGATGTGAGTCAAGTCACTAATCCTTTAACTTTTTATTTATCATCATTTGAACATTTAAGGACATCAGGGTTGACACAATCTTCACTGATGCAAGAGAAACTATGGAGATATGAATATGACCCTTATTAGATGAGATGTAGGAAATCAATGTAAGCATCGAGGCATTAAGGTTGACATGACCTGAATATTGTTTCCAATTTTATATTTTAAGATTCCACTTGTACCGAGTCACAACTTGCCAAGATAACCATGAGTGTTTTCCTACATAGCACACAAAGTAACGGACAAGGAGATAATCTTAACCTCACCTAAACATCCAAATAAAATGGATTAAGGTTTGTGCAATGCTACAATTGTGATGGAGGATCTTACCATAGACACCCATTTTAGTAGACAATTTAGGATCATCAAAACCACACCAACAAGCATGAATCAAATAAAATTTCCATGCTCCCAGTCATGAATCTCTAGTCTTTTAAACATCCTTGAGAAATGTGGGGAAATGCAAAAAATGAAAATCAATGATAATAGACAACACACAAGAAAAGAGTTCAGTTACTCAGTTTCAGTTTTCTACATTTATGTTTATGTTGGGTCTTAAGGAACACCATTTTTCTTATGTGTCAAAGTGTGTTTGTGTGATGTGAGAGTGCAATATTTGATAGGTGTTGAAAAACACGGTGATTTCTAGATGAGTGGTATTGAGAAACACCATTAGTTAAGGTGTTGAGAAACACCAGTGTGTAAGTATAAAATTTTCTATTGAGAAGGACTAGTATACTAACTTGGGTTAAGCTCAGGAGATTGATCAAGTGATGAAGCATTGGCAACTTAGATTGACAGTGAAAGATTTCCTCCAAGTGATAGATAAGGGTCGAATGAAGACTAAGACGAACTTCAATCCATGGTGGTGCAAAGGAGAGAAGGAAAAGACTGATCAAGTGAATTGGATAAATTTGATGGAAGTGAGAGAGCTCAGCCATGTGTTGATAGATAGAGAGTTGATTAAAACTGATGCTTGTTTACCATGTTTTCACCACTTGTAATTATTTCTATTTTTGCTACCAAGGTGCATGTTCCCAGGTTTTCACCAAGGTACTTTTTTGGCTCTTTTTCATTTTATTTTATTTTATTTAGGACTTTTTATAATTTTTAGGATTTTTTCAAGACATTATATGATTTTTAGGATTTTTTCTGCTTTTTTGTTTATTTTTAAAATTTTTACAGGAACATTTTTAACTTTTTAAATTTTTAGAGATTACTCATTTTCAAGCAAGATCACATTGGTTTTCCCCCAATGTATAGCAAGGTATAGGACATGATGGATGAATTAGAAAGATAATGATGGATGAAGCAAGTGAATGCAACCCTCAGAGATAGTCTCCTTAAGATTTACCCAAGATAGGGAAAGGGATATAACAATGTAGGCTCATGAAGCAGTGTTGGATAGCATATAGGATAATGATCAAGTGTCATGAAAGAATGTGGTCCAAAAGAGTGGACATGTCAAGAGACTCTTGTTAAAAAAAAATTCATTTTTCACTCTTCATTGTGATCAAGACCAAGGTCTAAATTAGATATAATAGTGATAGGATAGCACAATCAGAATAAAGGCTGATAGAGACTATGAGTGAATGATTTGAGATATTGGAAAAGATGCTTAATAATAGTGACGATTGATTTTGGATAAGAAAGATCATGATAGGGTAGTATCGATGGAAGTGAGAAATCTGAAGGAAAGGATAGTAGATGGCATGATATATGATGCTCATGGATAGTTCAACCTTGTCAAGATCAAAGGTGAAAGAGGAAGTATGGGTGCACACAAAACAACTAGTGTGGATGAATCTTACCCCAAGTGTAGACTGCAAGGGGAATGAATTACACTTGACACTTGTTTGCTAGGTTTTCATTATGGTACTTGTCCAAGGAGCCACAAGTAATGGTTTTCACCATAGGACAAATATATTTCTCTTTACTTTTTCTACCAAGGTGCCTATTTACCAAGTTTTCACCAAGGCACTTTTTCTATTAAAAAAAAAAATTGGAAAGAGTTCAAACATATTTCTCTTTGGATATTCCTTTGAGAGGATATGTTGTGATGGGCAAAGGCCATTGAAAGGTATGCTCAAAAATGATGAGAATAGTGATGATAGGGGAAAGATGTGGAGGATAAGGTAGATGGTCATTAAGGATTTATGTGTAGGATAGGATAAGGGGAATGGAAGGATATGGAATGGGAGAATAAGGAGTATATAGAGGGGTTGGATAGTGGATAGAGTATTGAAAGGCTTGTGTAGGGGTAGATGGAAATGGTGATAAGATCAACATTGACACACACCTTGAAGGGTAGTGGACTGATGGAGGAAAAATAGATGGAATAGCCTGCAGCTTTGATGTATGAGGTGATGCAAGTTGTTTGGAAGGAGATGGAGTGAAATCCTTTGGAAGATTGGTTGTCAACTCTAATTTTTCTTTTTTGTTCAAGTCTATAAAAAGAGACTTGGGAATCCACCTAGCTCTTGATTTTTCTTTTCTTTTAGGTGCTTTAGATCAAAATTCTTCCATGATAGACTTAGAAACCTATATTTTCTCTAATTTTCTTCTTTTCTTAGTGGAGCCTTGTTGTCTCTTGAATATTT
The DNA here is from genome assembly GCA_027943335.1 of Chamaecyparis obtusa. Lineage (NCBI taxonomy): Eukaryota > Viridiplantae > Streptophyta > Pinopsida > Cupressales > Cupressaceae > Chamaecyparis > Chamaecyparis obtusa. Next base: position 409,853 of record BSBK01001026.1, on the reverse strand, counting down.
CCTTTTTCTTTGTAGTCACATGTCATTTAGAGAGGATATGGTGATCTTCATATGTAAGTGGACTCTTATATTATTATTGTTTATGTTGTACATCCAAGTTGATGCCAAAGGACATGGGAATTGTGGATGAATGAGGCTAATATGACGGGTTTAGATGGATGGATGGATGGATGGAAATTTCTCAAGGATGCATGTATTTTTTGATCTTGAGGTATGATGGGGGAATTGGATGACAAGCTAGGAGTGAGAGGTATGGTGGATGGGGGGATAAAAGGTGTTAATATGGATGAAAGATATGAAAGTGTCAATTTTGGGATATAAGGACCAAGGATGGATTTAGATGATGAAAATAGATAATAGATATGGATATCAACATCTATAGAGTGAGCATCATGGCCAAGGCTCTGAGTTGTAAGATCCATCTATATGTCAATATGCTCATGAGTATCATTCATAGGATCAAGTTTAAAATGAGAAAATAAAGCTTGGGGGGGATTTATTCTTATGAAAAGGAGTGGGAAAAATGGGATATTTTTTAGATGGATATGGAGGAGTATGACAAGGAATTTTGGGGGTATTCCAGTCTTGACAAGGATCTTTGGATAATGTAGGAAGAGTGCATTTCTCTTTATTTTCAATAAGCTCATTGGAGATGATGGAAGGAATATCTTTATCTTTCTTGGGAGATGGATAAGATATAAGAGGTTGAGGAATATGTTTGTCTTGAGGTGGAGGAATATCTTCTTGGAAGGATTGAATGGAAATGAAGGGATCATGGGACTCTTGGGATATATGATCCTAGTAAAATATTGGATAGGACTAGATAATCTCATGATCTTGATCTTCATCAATATTTTTTTCTTCACATTTTAGATTATCCTCTTGACATGGAGTGGTAAGGCCAAGGTAGGAGTTGGGATCTGTATAGGAGATTCTTGAAGGGTTGATGTAGGATCATTTGAAATAGATATTGAAGCACATGAAATCTTAGGATCTATGGTCTTTTAACCATGGAGATGTATCATCTTAAAATGGAAGCACTTCCATCTTGATAGGTTTAGCACCCTCTTTTAGTACATTTAGCATGATAGACTTGCATTTAGAAAGCATTATGCACTTGATTTCTTCATTCTAGGTAAAATTAGGGTTAGGATCCCGAGGATTCTCCATAATTTCCCTCTTCCATGGCTCTATTTTCTAGGTAGGATTTATAAATAGTTCCTCCTAGCCTTCATCACAATCATCATAGGATTTTATGCCTCCCTGGCAATCTATCCCATTCTGGCATCATTTCTAGGTCTCCAGGCATCCCCAGGACCTCCTATCCTGATTCTGGCTGGATTTGGTCCCACTGGATCAAAGTCGAGATCAACCCTGACCTAGGTTAGATTCAAGGTTGACCCTAACCTAGGTCAGAGTTAAGCTCATCCCTGACCTAAGTCAGAGATGAGGTCATCTTTGACCTCCTCCAAAATTTGTGCCCCTTTTTCAGATTTGGTCCCGACGGGCCCAAAAATCAATGTCGGGCCCTCATATCTGAGTACAAAAAGGTTTTAATTCAAATTTCATTTGATTTTTTTCCCTCCTTATTTGGTTATTGTGATTTTACCTTAATTTGAGGTAAAATTTAAATTATGGGTCCTCACATTGCTCTAGGAGCCTCACCTTGAAACCTTTATATAAAGACTCTTATTTGCATTCATTTACACAACACATCAACACTAAGAAATTTCATGATCAAGTGCTCTCAATGAGATAATTTTATGAACAAGGAGATTCAAGAAAGCAAGAAATGGTGAAGTGAAGATGCAAGATTGCAAGAGGATGATATAGAAGATCAAGCCATTGTTGATATCAAGCATCTTGGTGATCACATACTTGGAGCAAGAGAGATCCTTTCTTCCTTGATCCACCATTAACAACTCTCATGCATTCAAAGATACAATCATGGAGTAGCAATTATAGATTGTGAGTTTGGTAGAAGTACTTTAGCCTTGGGGGCTTGGTATGCTTTTCTATCTCATTCAAATTTATGTATTGTTGTTTCATACATAGACATGCTAGGGTTTTGATCTAGAGGATTAGATATTGGCATTACACTTTCAATACATACACACACACATTCTATTTTAATCATCTATTCATGGAGGTGGAGATCACCAAAATGGGGGTTTGACTAAGGCAAAACCCTATATAGCCACCCCAAAAACTCCCCTTTTCAGATATCTACAGTTGTTGTTTCAGGAATTAGAGGACAGATCTAAGTACCCTTTTCACTGAACTTCTGAGATCTACAAACAAAGTCAAAATTGACCTTCAAAATAAAAATGTAGCCTTTGACCTTTTATGAGGGTCAAAGACTACCTGCTGCCAAAAAGATGAAATTTTTCTGGGTTTTCTCTGTCACAACTTCCTGGTCCCAAATCTAGCTGCATAATCTTCTGAAACTCTACACAAGCTTTAGAATACATGTATTTCTAAATCAATTTCATGATAAGGTATGTATCTTGACCTAATTAATTTTCAAGTATTTCCAAATTTACTTATGCTATTTCAATTCAAAACAACAATTACAAATGAATAGTGTTGAATGTTAGGTGCATTGTTAAGGCTCCATTCTTAACCTATTCATTTTGGTGAACCTGTTTACGACAACTCTTTCTTTTATGGTGTTAGATTTAAATATTTTATGCTTATAAGATTAGATTTCTTGCATTTATATTCCAAAAATACAAAAAAAATTGCAAAAATTTCTTTAAAAATACAAAAATACTTACATTTTCATGCTTTTAGTGCTTTCTTTGTATTCAACATGTATGATTCTTGTTTTGAGTACTTTGATGAGGTTTTTATTGTACAAAATGATAGATTCCCTAATGAGGTACATGGTAGTGAGGATGAAAATGGTTTGAATACGATCTCCATGGATCCTATTCCTATTTCACTCTCCTCCAAAACCTCTCCAATTGATCTTTACCATAGGGTGTGTGCATGGTTACCTTCATGTCCCACTATTTGTAACATTGATAAACCTAAGATGATATATCCTACACCTTTGATGATGGTAAAAGGATGTCCTCGTATAACAATTAAGGGTAAACCTAGAGATCCTTTGGATTTCTTTGATAACATAGATTTTGTTTCACGTGCTTATCGCACACGAAATAACCCTCAACCTACTGTTCTAGTTTCTTTACTACCTTCTCAACCTATGCTTCATCAAGCACCTAGGTATCCATCTACCTTTAAGGAGTATAACATAGTTCACCAATTACATGCTACTCCTGCTAAGATATCTTTATGGGAATTACTTCAAACCTCCCCGATATATCATGAAGCATTGCAAAAAGCTTTATCTACTCTTCCTACTTCACCTCCTAATCAAGAGAACATTCATTCTATTTTGGATTGTATACATACTATGCCTTTTGTACCTCCTATTATGTTTTCTGATAATGATTTACCTTCCCTAGAGGTGCAGAATCAATATGATGCTCTTATGGTGGCTATCTCTATTAATCAGAGCATCATTCAAAGAACCTTAATTGATAATGGATATGGGCTTAATGTTTATAGCATGGATATTCTCAAGGCAATTAAGGCTGATCTTACTACTATTCAACCTAATAATGTTCCTATACGTGGATTTGACAATATTGTGAAGAGAACTTTGAGCATTATTACCTTACCTGTTAAAGTCGGTCCAATTATTCTAAATACCCCTATTCCTGTTATGCCTGGACCTCTCAATTATAACCTTCTTTTAGGAAGACCATGGTTACATACTATGCATGCAGTTCCTTCTACTCTTCATTGCAAGGTTAGGTTCATCTATGACAATTTAATGTATACATTACATGCGGATGATGCCCTGAATCCTTTCTTAAATGCAGAATATGCTAAAATCTCCGAACCTCTTCAGCCTAGTAAAGAGATTGAAAAACAACTGGGGATACAACAACCTGGGATTCAACAACAAGAAGCTCCATCTTCTTCTTTATTGACTGAGGATGATTGGGGGACATTGGATTTTAATCCTACATTTATTGGAGAATACAAGGTCTCTAATTTGGAATTTATGAAGCAACAAAATGAATTTGAGAAAAAAAAAGTTATTTCTTCTCTGCTTTCTAAACAATTAAAAAATAATTTTGTTGCCACTTCGATTAATGAAACGATTGAAACTATAAAGCCTGATTGTTATGACATTGTGACATACACCACTCCTTGGACTCCTTCTGACATGACTAATTGATATGGTCCTAGTTATCATTTGCTTAAGAAATTAGAATTTAATAGGAAAGGATGTGGTAAATATAAACAAGGTATACAAGTACCTTTGGATAATGAAGTTTATGATCATACATATGGATTAGGATTCAATCCTTATAGAAAACCATCAACTTTTCCTCTTAATGTTAATCATATTTGTAGTGGTCAGTTGAAGTTAGTTAACCCATTTCTTATTGACCTTAATCAAGAACACTCTTTGGATATTTTTCCTAAAGATGAAGCCTTAATGGAATTTTTAGGGGTTTATGAAGATTTACCTAAGTTTCATCACAAACAAGGAAAGCCTTATTGTTTAAAAACCAATGCTTATTTTGGAGAACATGATCAACAAGAAATTCTCCCTTTATCGATGGATCCTCTGATAATAAGTGATTTTTTAATTACTAAAACTATTTATATTCAAGTGGATGAAAACAACTCTAAAAGGATGATAAAGATTGGGAAATGTTTGAATCAAGATGAACATGATCAGTTGGTTTCCCTTTTACTTGAATTCAAGGACATCTTTGCTTGGACATATTTAGATATGTTAGGTATAGATTCTAAGATTGTTACTCATAACATCATTTTAAAATAGAATATGAAACCTGTGAAATAAAAAATTCAAAAGATGAATCCACGAATCGCCTTATTAGTCAAAGGTGAAATTGAAAAATTATTGGATTCTGGATTTATTCATTCTATTGATTACTCAGATTGGATTTCAAACATTGTGCCTATGTCAAAAGGAGAAAATAAGATAAGGATGTGTACTAATTTTAGAGATTTAAATAAGGCATCCTTGAAAGATGATTTCCCGTTACCTAATATCGATATGATTGTGGATTCAATAGCAAGTCATGCCTTGTTATCTTTTATGGATGGTTTTTAGGGATATAATCAAACCTTTATCCCTCTTGAAGATCAATTTAAAACTACATTTATAACACCTTGGGGACCCTTTTGTTGGGTCATGATGCCCTTTGGATTAAAAAATGTAGGAGAAACTTATCAACGAGCTATGACTGATTTTTCATGATTACATTCATAAGATCCTTGAAGATTATGTGGATGATAGCTTGGAAAAATCTATACAAAGAGAAGATCATGTTACTATTTTATGACAGATATTTGAAAGGATTAGAAGTTATAACTTGAGATTGAATCCTAAGAAATGTATCTTTGGAGTTGATTCTGGTAAATTATTAGGATTTATAATCTCTAAGCGAGGCATTGAAGTAGATACTAAAAAGATTGAAGCTATTGTTAATATGCCTCCTCCTAAGAATATTTCTCAGTTACAAAGTTTACAAGGAAAAATACAAGCTATTTGTTGCTTTATTTATAATTTAGCAGATCGAACTATCCCTTTTACTTCCTTGCTTAAAAAGGATACCACTTTCTCTTGGAACGATGAGTGTAAACAAACTTTTGAGCAATTTAAGGAGTATCTTGAAAATCCTCCTATCTTCCAGCCTGCTAAATTCTATAAACCATTCCATTTATACACTTCAGCAACTCTACAGGTCGTGAGTGTGTTGTTAGCGCAAATTAATGATGGTGGTAAGGAAAGACCTATGTATTACATTAGTCAGACTTTACTTGATTACAAAATAATATATACAGATTTAGAAAGACAATGTCTAGCTGTAGTTTATGCATGTCAGAAATTGAGGCATTATCTTATAAATGCTGAAGTTAATGTGATTGTCAAATTTTATCCTTTGAAACATCTTTTCTCACAAACTAATCTCTCTGGCTAGTTGGCAAAATGGGTGATTTTGCTTACCGAGTTTGATCTTAATTTTATTTCTTAGAAGTCTATTAAGGGACAAGCGTTGATAGATTATCTAGCTGAAGCTCCTTGTCCTCACTCAAATAAATGTTCTACTTCAATAGAATTTCTTGATGATAATATCCTAGCTATTCAACAGGATGATATTTGGGAATTATATTTTGATGGGTCTAAGTGTAAGACAAGTTCTAGTGTGGGTATCATCTTGATTCCACCTAAAAAAAACCCATCCCTTTATCATATAAGTTAACCTTTCCTTGTACTAATAACATTGCAGAGTATGAAGCTCTTATAGCTGGACTACGAGAAGCTTCATCCCTCAATATCAAACATTTACAAATTTATGGAGATTCGCAACTGATTGTTGAATAGATTAAAAGATGATATCAAACTAAGAATGCTAAAATGACACAATATAGAGATTTAGCTCTTCATGTAATTTCACAATTCTCCTCTTATATGATTCAGACTTTACCTAGGAAGGATAATCGACATGCAAACACCATGGCAAGAGTAGCTTCTTTGGTTTGTCTCAAGAATAATGTTGAAACCTTTCAATTTACTATACAAACTCTTAAATGCCCTACAATTTCTGACAAGATTACCTCTAACTATTTCAATTTGCATTCGGATGAATGGTATTCACATATTTTTCATTTTTTGAAGGATGGTACTTTTCCTAAATCAGCAACAAGGAACACGCATAATCATATTAGAAAACTTGCAGCATGTTACATCATTTTAGGAGATACGCTTTACAAATGCTCTTATGAAGGATTATTATTAAGATGTCTCAATAGAACTGAAATTCCTGTAGCTTTAGTAGAAGCTCATTCTGGCTCTTGTGGGGGACATTTTGGTGGAAAATCCTTGGTTAATAAATTGCTTCGAATGGGATATTATTGGCAAAGAATGGAATAGGATTCTTTTATGTTTGTTAAGAAATGTCCTCAATGTCAACAACATAGTAATTTGATTCATGCTCCTGCTCGTGAGCTTCGTAATCAAGTTTCTCCATGGCCTTTTAGTGTTTGGGGTTTTGACCTTATTGGAAAAATCTTACCGGCTTCTTCTCAAGGAAATACTTACATTCTCATTGCTACGGATTACTTCACGAAGTGGGTTGAAGATGTCCCTCTTCATTCAATAATGGTGGATGTTATTTGTGATTTCATCCTTAATAATATCATGACAAGATTTGGTATTCCTTCGATGATAATTTCAGATAATAGAACCTCTTTTAAAAATAAAGAAGTTGTGAAATTCTTGGAGAAATATAGGATTCAACATAGATTTTCAACTCCTTACTATCCTCAATATAATGGACAAGCTGAAGCATTTAATAAAATTATTGAACAAATTTTGAGAAAAATAGTTAGTAACCATGCGAAAGATTGGCATACTCAACTAACTTATGCTTTATGGGCCTATAGGAGTAGTGTTCATACTGCCATGGGTACTTCTCCTTACAACCTTGTCTATGGTACTGATGCTATTATGCCTTTGGAACTAGAAATACCTTCTTTACATGTTTCATTTCATGGGATAATTGATAAAGATACTTTTCGTGAACAACTCTTACAAGAATTAGAAATGTTGGATGAACAACAAATACATGCATTAGAACATATAAAAGCTTATCATAAATCTCTTCAAAAATAATACAATCATAAGGTAATTGAATGAACATTTGTGGTTGGTGATTTAGTCCTTTATAAGAACCAATGAAATGTGAATGCTTTACCGAGTGAAAAAGGAAAATTTAGCCCTAATTGACTTGGACCTTTTGTTGTTACTGAAGACTTTGGTTCAGGTGCTTATAAACTTGCTGATATGGATGGTGTTTCTTTTAAGGAACCCATTAATATTATGCATCTTAAACATTATTATCCTTAATTTCATTTGTTTTCCTATGCATTTATGTATTCCTTATATAGATTTATTTTATAGGTTATGAGTTTTAGCAAAATTACATATTGAATATATTTATGCACTTTCTTTCTTTCTTTCTTTCTATTAAGTTTTACATTGATGAAAGTATAGTAATCAAACATAGAACTAATCGGTAGAGAAATTTTTTCATTCATCAAACAGAGTTTTCAAATTTTTGATACATATGTGGCCAATGGCCCTATCTATCACTACGTCGCTCTGATGGCCGATGGATGTTGGATCTCTCGAGCCTGTGTTGGGAAGATGAATATTTGTATGTCCGTGTATGGCTCCTAGATATGCTCATACCATGTGAACATCCTCAGAGACTCTGTACCTCTACCATCAACTTCTCCTCTCTTTCTCTACACAATCTCAGCTCTCGCTGGATACATGCAAAGATGTCGGCATGCCTATCAAGATCTTTGTGACCAATGGAAGACTCTCGCTCATCAGCTAGTAGTTGGTATGAAATAATTGTATCCTTGAAAATCTTACATACAAAGCTCCTCCACTCCACTACGCTAGCTGTAGAATGAAAACTTTTATCACTTTAGTGTCTGATTTATCTCAAATCAAATCACATAGTCAATCAAATTTCATATTTCATACCTGGGTCTCCCTCCTGGATGTCACTAAAGTTTTTAGATGGTGGGGGCATGGAGTGACTACTCTCTCCATGCTCACTATATCTAGGTCTTGATGGTTGTGTCTCTGTGTGGGACTATGGGGACCGTCATGATCTCAATGGTGATATGTGAGTAATAGGCATATCTACACCAATATCACTAGCTGGGGGCATGTCCTTGACTCTCTCCTCCACTCTCTCCTCTACTCTATCTTCTCTCTCCTCCTCCATGGGCTCTCCCTCAAAGATGTGCTCCTCCTCATCTATGATATCCTCATACTCCTTGGTAGCACCACTATCTCGATGTGTCCCCTCTGTAAAGCATGGATCACCTGTGGGATAATCCTTGGGAAAGATAGGATGGATCCCCTGCAAACTCCAGTACCTGATGTAATCCTAGCTCATGCCTGAATAGGTTACATTTGATGGTACCTCTATGTCCTCTGTCTCCTCTACATTTCTATCCTCTATGTCTGCTATCGATGGTTAGTGCATGGCACCGGGTTTTTTATTGTATCTCGTCAGATGTACATAGCGAGGTACTACTTTAGGGACTCCCTGTAAAAGGTCAAACTACCTCACCACTCGATCATAATAGTAGGGCATCACTATATGACTCTAATGACCCTCTAGCAGCTTATGTTGCTATGCATGTCTCATCCAAAATCATGTATTAGGCCACTCTATCATCTGATAGTAGAGTCTCCATATCACATCAATGCTTGCAATGCAGTCTAGATATACTCTCTAGTAGAGCATATCTCCAAACTGCCAACTATTGTTGGCAAAATGGTCAACACTCCCCTAGGGATTCATGACATGGCTTAACCACCTCCTATGTTTTCTATAAGTCTAGTGGTTGTATCAGGCATTAACAAGTTGATCTTTTGGTGCAATGACAACTACTACTTGTAACAAGTGGTATCAGAGCTTGGTCACAAGTTTGAATCCCCTCGGGTAATGCTGAGGGGGAGATTGTTGGCAAAATGGTCAGTGCTCCCCTAGGGATTTGTGACATGGCTTAACCACCTCATGTGTCTTCTATAAGTCTGGTGGTTGTATTGGGCATTAACAAGTTGATCTTTTGGTGCAACAACAACTACTACTTGTAACAAATATCTCTCAAAGGATATGTGAAGGCTCTCACTGTGCTCGCATCTACCATCACTAGAACTCCCTATGGATGTGTACATGCAAAATTCTCAAACATAAAAATCTACAAGAGCATGCATATCAATAGAATCTCATGCTGATACCTCACTAGCTGACCTAGCTCATGGTATAGCTGAGCTAGCATGATGCGACCCCATGAGAACATAGTCCTCTATCTCTCCATCCTTTGTATGATTTCCGTAAGAGTTGAACAAAATATAGTACCCTTTGAGTTGGGTAACACAACCAAGGATACTATGCAAAGCATCACCTTCTGTACTAAAGGTGTAGGGCCTGACAGTATGGATGATAATAGGACATGATCTGACCGGGTCCACATCTATGGAAGCCATCCTATACAATACTCTGTATCTACACAGATCTCCTCATAAGCACACTGTGCTCTAGGTCTGATGGTCTCACCTCAGACTGGAAGCCACATGATCCTGTAGACATCCTCTAATGTCACTTTGATCTCACTAGAGGGAAGATGGAAGGAGCATGTATCCTCATCCCACCTCTCTATTAGAGCCAATAGCATGGCTCAGTGTAGTCTGAGCTATGGAAAAATTGATACCCAGTATAGTTCCACATCCTTCAGTAACTACATCTCCTCATCATCAAGCTTGGACAGTCTCTCTCTGACCATGACTAGCAACTCTCCAAAGGGATGCTTTCAGATACAGACCAAGTCCTGCAAGCACAAACAAACATCATATCAATCATCTACATCATCAAATCTACAAATCTAACTGAACTAGGTCAAAGTTGACCTCAATTAGGTCAAGGATGACCTTACTGGGTCAATGTCAAATTTTCTAGGTTAGGGTCAACCTTTTTGGGTCAAGGTCGACCTCATCCTAGAAATAGACAAAAACCCTCTCGTCAATGTCGACTTTCATGGGTCAAACTCGACCTAGATGGGTCACTGTCAACCTAGATGGGTCAGGGTTGACCTAAGAGGGGTAAATTCAACCTTACCTATAAAAATAGGAGTTTGGAAAGTACAAAGGTAGACAACAACAAACTCACCTTAGGTAGTGACCATCTAGTAGCCAGACTGTGTCTCAGAATCTCCAGGCATGTCGCTTGAAGTTCCTCTCTTCTCAGCATCTTGCTTCCTCATTTCGAATCTACAAATGGTAAGAATGAGTAAGTATTTCTTTCTTTTCCTTATTTATAAGTTCAAATTAGGGTTTCTTTTAGGTTTTCCTTAGGGTAAACTCAGATTTCCCTTCTTATGCATTTAGATAGACATCCACTCTTTTCATCATAACTTGAGCTCGGTAACTCCATTTTTAGTGTTGTCAGCGGTGTTTGAATCATGATTTAGATACCTAACTCCTTGAACTAGTTTAGGAAGGTTAGGAATCCTTGTAATTGGTTTAGGAAAGGACTTTTAAACACTCTGCATATCCAGTATATAGAGTTTTTCTTATCACCCTATTTCACCCTTCCAAAGTAGAAAGCCGAAAAAGGGGGGCATAAGGGGCTCTATATACTTCTCAAATTGTCATATAGTAAGCCTTAGGTGATTTATGGATTTTCATTAACCTTGTGTGTTGTAGGTTCTAACAATTTTCTACGGGATCTTTACATCGAGGGTTTAGCTAGATCCTTTTTATTTACTATGATATTTTCTTACTTTAGCTTGCATATTCACGTAGTGTCATATCTAAGCTAAAGTGGGGGATAAATGTATCATCTTAAAATGAAAGAAATTCCATCTTGATAGGTTTAGCACCCTCTTTTAGTACATTTATCATGATAGACTTGCATTTAGGAAGCATTCTGCACTTGATTTCTTCATTCTAGGTGAAATTAGGGTTAGGATCCCAAGGATTCTCTTTAATTTCCCTCTTCCATGGCTCTATTTTCTAGGTGGGACTTAGAAATAGGTCCTCCTATCCTTCATCACAATCATCATAGGATTTTATGCCTCTCCCTAGCATTCTATCCCATTCTGGCATCATTTCTAGGTCTCCAGGACCTCCTATCCTAATTCTGGCTGGATCTAGGCCCACTGGGTCAGAGTTGAGGTCGACCCTGACCTAGGTCAGAGTCAAGCTTGTCCTTGACCTAATTTAGAGATGAGGTCATCTTTAACCTCCCTCAAAATTTGTGCCCCTTTTTCAGATTTGGTCCCAACGAGCCCAAAAATCAATGTCGGGCCCACGGATCCGAGTACGGAAAGGTTTTAATTCTAATTTCATTTAATTTTTTTCCTTCCTTAGTTGGTTATTGTGATTGGACCTTAATTCGATGTGAAATTTGAATTATGGGTACTCACATTGCTCTAGTAGCCTCACCTTGAAACCTCTATATAAAGACTCTCATTTGCATTCATTTACACAACACATCAACACCAAGCAATTTCATGATCAAGTGCTCTCAAGGAGACAATTTTATGAACAAGGAGATTCAAGAAAGCAAGGAATGGTGAAGTGAAGATGCAAGATTGTAAGAGGATGATATAGAAGATCAAGCCATTGTTGATATCAAGCATCTTGGTGATCACATACTTGGAGCAAGAGAGATCCTTTCTTCCTTGATCCACCATTACCAACTCTCATGCATTCAAAGATACAATCATGGAGTAGAAATTACGGATTGTGAGTTTGGTAGAAGTACTATAGCCTTGGGGGATTGGTATGCTTTTTTATCTCATTCAAATATATGAATTGTTGTTTCATACATATTCATGCTAGGGTTTTGATCTAGAGGATTAGATCTTGGCATTACACTTTCAATACATACACACACACATTCTATTTCAATCGGTTATTTGTGGAGGTGGAGATCACAAAAATAGGGGTTTGACTAAGGCAAAACCCTATATAGCCACCCCAAAAACTCCCCTTTTCAGATATCTACAGTCATTATTTTAGGAATTAGAGGATAGATCTGAGTACCCTTTTTGTTGAACTTCTGAGATCTGCGAACAAAGTCAAAATCAACCTTTAGAATAAAAATGTAGCCTTTGACCATTTTTGAGGGTCAAAGACTATGTACTACCGGAAAGACAAAAATTTTTTGGGTTTTCTCTGTCACGACTTCCTACTCCCAGATCTGGCAGTAGAATCTTCTGAAACTCTGCACAAGCTTTAGAAAATGGGTATTTCTAAATCAATTTCATGATGAGGTATGTATCTTGACCTAATTAATTTTCAAGTATTTCCAAATTTACTTATGCTATTTCAATTCAAAACAACAATTACAAATGAATAGTGTTCAATGTTAGGTGCATTGTTAAGGCTCCATTTTTAACCTATTCAAGAGATTAGCTTGGATCTTTTTTAGAGGTATCCCTTGAGGGTAAACATAATTATCATAAAATACACTAGTTTTTTTGTTCAATGAAGCCATTTTGGCTAACTTCTCTACTTTAGGAGGTGAATGAATGTTGGAAGAAGTATAGTTTGCATGAGAACCATTACTAGACATAGGTTCATGATTTATATCTTTCATGAGAGTAGTGTCTTCATTATATTATTCATTAATATTTTCAATTTCTATTATGTCCTCGTCAATGAGATATTGGATCTTTTGTTTCAACTCCATACAATTTGAAGTTTTATTCTTGTTATGTCTATGGTATGCACAATAGGTAGTCAAGAATGAAATTCCACATGAAGTGACTTGAGGCAGCATGATGAGATAATTTTCGAGGAGATCTTCCAATGCTAATTCAATGGATTGTCCCAAAGGAGTAATTAATCTATCTAATGGACATTTGGATACACTTGTGTTCACGAAAAAGTTGTGAGATTCAAGATCATGATGCTCTGATTTTTTGTTATCGTGTGATGATGATTGTTTAGATAGGACTGATTCCTCTTAATTTTTTTTATCATAGATCATATTCTTTTGAGGTTGTGAGATAGACTCTTGATCAAAGATTTGATGGTCATGAATATGTTCTTGATCAAAGATGGGATTGATATGAAGTTGTAAAGTAACTATAGTGCTTGAATAAGATGAAGATGTAGATGAACCATGATCATAGAGAAAAAGGAAAGATTGATCTTAATGAGGATTTTTTGGATGATCTATCATTTTCTTCCTTTAAGTCTTGAATTTCAGATTTCAAAGATTGATTTTTTTTTATAAGACTGTAATAAGAATCTCTTCATCCAAGTTTTTAAGACCATAAAGTTTATCCCATTTATTTTTAGCCATTGTAATATTGTCCTGATGCTCTTGGTTTAGAAGATTGGAGAGAAGGTATCATTTTGGATTTTTTCTTGATGATAAATCCTCATCTGAACAAAAATGGAAGATCAATGTGACCGAGAGCTAGAAGAAACTAGGTTGATTAGGTCAATATTCAGATAAGGAAGTGATTAGTTGTCTCAAAAGATTGATGAAAGATGACATTTTGAAGATTGACTGGGTTTGATGTTGAACTTGGTGCAAGGTGTCAATATTAAGGCCTAAGTTCCTGATTGGTGACACTTGTGAACAATTTGTTAAAGTTTAATGCTGATAAGATAGATTTGAGAAAAATCTAGAGAAATCCAAAGATCTAAGGAAAGAGCTAGACCAAAATCATGGATCAAGGACCAATCAGATAAAAGAGATAGATTTAAAGTATGTAGATGTTGATCAGAATGGTAGAAAGACCATAGAATAACTAGAATAAAGATGATATCAAGACCCAGGATTATATTTTGAAAGCCAAAAAGCATAGGATTGTACGATAAAAATCAATACAGGATGTGATGGAACTCTAGACTGAGTGCAATAATATGGTAAAGGTTTGAAATATCCTACAATAATTCACACTGAAGAGTATGATGAAAGACATCTTTTATACGAATAGGAACTTGTATCGTACAATAAAATGTCAAGAAAAAAGATAAAATGAAATTATTAAATAGCTCACTACTAATTTAGATAATTTTGACCAATTTGGACAGTTTCAATTTAGATTTTTTAGCAGGTTCAGAATGTGTCTAAGAAAGTTTTCAAGGTTTCTCAAAGAAATGATTTGAACAAGTAGTAGTCTTCAAACAATCCAACAAGGAAAAAAGAAACTTTATGGATACAAACACTTGTGAGGTTTAATGTTTTGTAGGAAGTAATAGCATCAAGTGTATGTTTAGGAGATTTACACAGGTCTAACACAATCAAAGACACTTCAAGAAACATCTACCTAAGGAATTATCTAGTATCAAAGTATTTTCCCACAACTTGATATTCCTTCACCTCACACAAAGTGATATTGGCTTTTTTGAGGATTATGCATGTTGTGGATCAAAAGAAGACTGAAAATTCTCACATCACAAAGAATCCCTAATGCCACATTCATGCTTTAAAACATTCAAGGGAATACATATGGTGAGTGTATTCTTCAGGTGATCCAAGTAATCCACTTGCATCAATCCTTGCAAAAATATTATGATACTTTTGGAGCTGAACCAGGTATCTTCTAACCTAATATGTCTAGTAAGCGCATTCATTCACAACTATCCCTTGTAGTTCCACAAGTGGAATTGAGGCCTATATCCCTACAAATGCTTTAGACAATGTAGTCTCACAAGAAAGATTGAGGCCTCTTGGACCTACACATTATCCTTGCATGTGCTATTATATCCAATGAATGACTCAACACAGATAATAGCTACATCCTTGAGGCTTTAACTATCTAAGAAAAATATTTATAGTGGGTTGGAAGAGTTGGCATTTATTTGTCCCACTTGGGTGGTTCTTAGGAGAGTTTTCCCTCAAATACGGGCCCTCTAAAGGTAAAATGAAAAAATAAAAGTGAATAAATAATAGAGATCTAGATTTATGATTTTCCTCAAGGGAAAAGAGAATAATCTCCTACTCCATAAATTCTCCCAAGAACATCAAGCACATATTCATTTACCCAGGATTCCTTTGCGAGTGATAAATTGGGTAGGTCAAGATTTCTGATTCAACCTCTAGGAGGTGAAGAGCATAATCTCCTACTACCGAGCTAGTCACAAGAAAAGAAACCTTCCTAGTTAAGCTACGTTCCTAGAAAATCAAACTAAGGAAGACACAATGCTTAATTAAATCTCCAAGGAAACCTGCAAAACACATAGCTTTGTAGTCTCAAAATATAGCTTTGGCAAGCGTCCTACAACCACAAATGTAATAATAGTGAATGATGGTAAAATGGATTCACCACCATTCAAATGTAGAGGGGGAAATATGAGATCTATTCTCAAAACCCAAATTCCCCAAGGAAGAGATCCAATTTGATCAACCTAGAGGTTAATACACAATCGAATCAATTTGTGGATGAATATGGAAGAGAGAAAGTAAATCTAATATTTCCATTGTGGATGGATATTATATTTGGAATATAGAATAATTGAAATACAAGTACTAACCTCAAATTAGGGCAGATCTGGAAAATGTTGAATTATGATGTCTGTGTACACTTTCAAGAAAATCTGAAACTTGTCCTGGACTGGAAATTCCGAGACAGAGAAAACCCAAAAATCTTTCCTCAAGATGGCTCAGCTTGGGTTTGACCCTCATAAAAGGTCAAATACCACATTCTTTATTTGAAGTCTGATTCAAATTTTGTTCGCAGATCTCAAAAGTTTGCCGAAAAGGGTATCCAAATTCTCTCTCAGGTCCAAAATTCTGCCCCTATACCTACAAGAAAATGGGGGTTTTGTTGTATGGGGGGTTTGCCTTGGTCAAACCCCAGTTTAGGAATTAACCTTGAAATTGAATTGAAATATATTGTGCATAAACAAAGTAATTGAAACAAATCACCTTGCTTATGTTGAAGTCCTTGTAGAGGATTTGAATCCTCAAATCCATAAGTAGGAATGCTTCAATGGATGTAGGATGTCTCCAATCAATGGTATTTGATCTTCAACACCAATCTTGACTTGATCTTTGCATATGAGAAGGCTTGGATGAATGGAGAAGGATGGATCTTCAAGGGGGCTCCAAAGAGATTGAATCCTTCAATGGCTAACAATGGATCTCCTTGATGAATGGATGCTTGAAGACTTTCTTGCACTTGAGAGCTCTAGATGCTTGATTGCAAAACTTGATTATGAGATATGAAAACTTGATATGAAAATGAGAGAGGAAGGCCTCCTTTTATAGTGATCTAGGGCACACTCCTCTAGATGGGCCACCTTGGAGAACTAAATCCCAATTAGGTCCTCACCTTTAGAAAATATACCTAGATTAAATGCAATTAAAGGATTTACCATCCTGAAACTTGAAATGGCCGACCCGGAGGCGAGAAAATAAATCTCCCGAAAGCCTGAAGCCCGAGAATTCTGGAAATTGGAATTTTGAAAGAAGCAGTCAAAGTCAAGGTTGGACCTGACCTATCTAGGGTCAAGCTTGACCTTGACCTATTCAGGTTCTAACTCAACCCTGACCCTGGTCCCAAGTTGACTCAGAACCAAGTCAGGAGGTCCCGAGGATGCCCAGAAACCTAGAATTGATGCCAGAACAGGATAGAATGTCAGTGATAGACATAAAATCCTATGATTATCATGATGAAGCCTAGGAGGATCCATTTCTAAATCCTACATAGAAAATAGAGCCATGGAAGAGGGAAATTCAGGAGAATCCTTAATATCCTAACCTTAATTTCACCTAGAATGAAGAAATCAAGTGCAGGGAAGAAGTGGAAAGCGGGGAGAAAACCAAATACATGCAAAGACCCAATCAAGGTGCTTAACATGACCCCAAACCACCTACTCAGGGGGCTAAACACTCTTATCATGGAAGTGCTTCCATTTTAAGACGATACAAGTAGTTACAAAACAATTGTAATATGATGCATGTGAAAAGCATTCCTTCTACCCACGTCCTACACAAAATTGTGTTAGTGCTACAAAAAAGAAAGCTACAAGCAAGCTAAAATCAAATTAGGAGTTAGAAACCAAAAATTCACTCAAAATGACCCCTAAAATTGCTCACTACTTTTTATGCAATAAAACACAGTAAACCATAAAACACCATATAATCATACGATACGAGTCAAAAATCCATACGACAAAAGACCAAAGTTGATATATCATGTGACAAAACTTAGAACCGAGCATGATGAAAGACTACATTCTAGTTTATCGTACAATGATTCTCAGAATTGGGTGAGATAAAACACCTTATACCATATTATCATATGATGTTTCTTGAAACTACATGTGATAAAATCACTTTTCCATATTGACGTACAATAATATGTACTATTTTAGTGCAATGATAATCGCAAATTCAAAAAATAAACAAAAATAATTTAAAAGAAATGGGGCAAAATTCTGATTCAGGCCCTACGGTGGGTGAAAAAATGTGTGGTTTTAATTTGGTATGTAATTATAACTACAACCAACACTCAATAAACCATTAACTCAATAATTTAGCTACAACTACTCAAATCAAATGAAAAACTAAATCCTTAAAAGTGACTTATTGCTTCCTAGTTGAAATGATTTTAATCATTTTCAAATACTCATCAGATTTGGCATGAAGGATTAGTGACTTGACTACTCCAAAATGGAAGATTCAAAGGTGAATGAGATGCAATACTTTCATACTTCATTCCATGATGATCAAGATGCAAATACAAATTAGGTAAATAGAAATGAAACTAGATTAGTATGAATTTTTGATGCAAGATTAAGCTAACAATAACAATGCTACTATCAATGTCTATGTGGAATAAACATGAGGGACCAAGTGAGAGGAGGAGAGGGAGGGGATTTTTCAAATTTGAGCATAGGTGGGAAATTGGGGGATGGAGGGTTTGCTACAGAATCTGTGACAGGGGATGCGGGAATTTTTGTGGATTCAGTGTCATGGATTGAGGAAAAGGCTGGTGGGTCAACTCTTGCTTTGTCCAGCAAGGACTTTTGTCCCTCCAAGGGGTCAAAGATAGAAAAGTTCAATAGTCTTAAGGCTAATGAAGGGTCTAAGACTTCCCCCTTGGATCCTCAAGGAGGCAAATCTAGTGGTTTATCATCACTTCTGGGTAAAGGGAGATGGTTGGGTTTATTTGGTGTAAAGCCTTTCAGGAAATCATCATTCCCCGAGGTTAATATTATCTCTGACCTAGAAAAGTGAGCTTTTGGAATTTTCATTCTCAACCTATTAGTAGACCATACTATGTCAATAGTGGCTTCAACTCTGGTTGGTAAGTTCATAGGAACAAGACCAAATATTGATCTTGTTAGATCCTTTGCGGATAAGAAGTGGAGACTAAAGGGTCAAGTGGATATAGTAGCTATTCCTAAAGGATTTTTTTCTTTTGAATTCTCTAATCGGGAAGATATGTCTAAATTATTGTGTGGTGGTCCTTGGATGATGGGTAAATCTTCTCTGTCACTACAAAAATGGTCAACTAATCTAGATTATAATGACAACTTCTTTATAGCAGCTTCAGTGTGGATTGGGCTTCCTAGATTTCCTTTGGAATATTGGCATGAGGATATATTTATTGGTCTTGCTAGAGCTTTTGGTGAGCTACTCTCTATAGATCCAATAACTGCGGCAAGGACAAGACAAGTCTATGTCAGGATTTGTGTGAACATTTAGCAATCTGTTGAGCTTCTATAAGTTATTACTATAAACTCAAAATTGGGTAAATGGATACAAGAAGTTGAATATGAATCAACTCCCTTTTCTTTCTTTTTATGTAAGAATTCAAGTCATTGGGCAAAACAATTCCCTTAAAATGAAAAAAAAAAAAGAAGCAGGAAAAGTCTTCAGCTCACCAGATGGAATGGAAAGAAAAAATATGTCCCATCCCAGAGGGAACTAAGGAATTTTATCCTATTCTAAATTCTTCTGAAGAGGATTGTGCCCAGAAGATAAATTAAAATCCTTTGGGCCCAAGGTGTATTGAGAACCATCAGATTCAGCAAGAAGTGCTTACTGGTGAAACTCAAAAGGAAAATGATCAAGAGAAGGAAAACGTTGTGTCAGAAAAAAGTGCTAATAAGACTACCAACCCTGACTTGAGCATAAAAGATGTAAGTGAAAAATCTCCTAAAGTAGAAGAGACTGTAATGGAATCAAGGGTGGAAGATTCCTTGAAAGGGTTGGAATCTATTGAGCTTAATTAGGTAATAGAGGAAGGCTAGGGATGTAATATTTTGGATGGCCACAATCATAGTGGTTCCTTAAAAGGGAATAGAAAGGAAACATTCTCAACCCCATTAGTGAATAAGACTTGAGAAAGTCAAGAAAATATGGATAGTATTGACCTTGATGAAAAGGAGAATCATTGGATTGAGTTTGGGGAGTTTAAGAAAATAAATAACTTAGGTAAGAAATGATCTCCTCATGGACTTGCAATCTCAAATGACCAAACTTATAATTTAGGGAAGAAAAGAGATAGTGTTTCAAAGGGAGGCTCTATACTTAGAATGATCAAGAAGACTGGCTCTTAGAAGCAAGGAGGAGTCCAGAATAGAGGGCAGTAGAAAGCAGATGCTGGAACTCCAAAAAAAGAAAGAGGAAGAAAATAAAATAGAGAAGTGAGAGACCAAGAAGCAAAATAGAACATAGTGGATGGCAAATAGTTGACCATCCTGAAGGTATGCTCTCCAATCCCTTTATGAAGATCATATACTGGAACATTCAAGGACTTAATGGTCCTCACAAGAAAGATGTAGTTAGGATTTTTGTAAGGGACTCTAAGCCTAATTTTTTATTTATTCAAGAAACTAAAATAATGAAAGAAAAAGTTGAAAAGATCAAACTGATTAAAAATGGGGGGTTCCTTGGTTGTAGCTCTGAAGGAGCCTCGAGAGGTATGGCTATTTTTTGGAACCATTTTAGCCTTAATTGTCAGCTTCTACATGAGGATAAAAAAATTTTAGTAGTCAAAGTTTGTAGTCATAAGGATAAATTTTCTTGGATCCTTATTAATGTCTATGCTCCTAATACTAAGACAGGAAGACTTAAGCTATGGAAGAAATTACATGAATTTAGGGATACTTTTCCTAACAATCAATGGATGATAATGGGGGATTTTAATACTCGTCTAAATGAGAAAGATAAAATGGGAGGGAATACTCCCCAAGTGGATAGCAGGGTTGACTTGATGGATTTTATTATCAATGAAGGTTTGTTGGATGTTGAGATGGAAGGTATAAATTATAGTTGGACCAATTGTAGAACTGGAGTCGACCTTATCCAAGTCAATCTTGACAGGGTGCTCATTTCTATGGATTGGTTGACTCAATTTTCTTGCTCTCTTTCTTCTCTTGTGAGAATTGGATCGGACCACTTCCCTATTTATTTCTTAGTAAGTCATTTTAATGGTAAATGAAATACTCCTTTCAAATTTGAAAAGATGTGGTTAGCTCACCCGGATCTTGAGAATAAAATAAGGGAATGGTGGAACCTTAAAGTGGATGGTATAGCTATGTTCAAAGTGGTCAAGAAACTTTCAAATGTAAAATCTAAATTGAGACAATGAAATAAAGATGTTTTTGGGGATATATTCCAAGCCAAGAGTAAAATTATAACAGATCTTAAAGATATTTAGGATGTAATCCAAAGAGATGGTTTAACTGATGATCAAAAAGTCTAGGAGAATAATCTTCGTGTTGATTATCATTAAATAATCTCATAGAGAGGACCTTTTGGAGACAGAGATCCTAATCTTTATGGCTTAAATTGGAAGACAAAAATACTAGATTCTTCCTCTTAACTTCCCTTAAGCATAAGGCAATCAATAGGATTCATTCTTTATCTTTGGCTAGAGGAACTATATCTAAAGAGGAGGAAATCAGAGAAGAAATGAAGGGCTATTTAGCTACTATCTTATCCAAGGAAATAAACCTTATTTTGGAAGACCAGAATAAGTTGTTGGAATCCATCCCTTCTATTTTGGATAAGCCTGCTAATGATAGTCTTAAAGTTATTCCTTCTAATAAGGAGATTAAAGAAGTGGTTTTCTCTTTTGAAGGAGAGAAATGTACATGTCCAAATGGTTTTCAGATCTTGTTTTTTCAAAAATTTTGGAGCGTTAGTGGTAAAGATATTTGTTCATCTGTCAAGGAGTTTTTTGGAACAAAAACTATTCTAAAAGAACTCAATTCCACCTTTATAGCTCTTATTCCTAAGAAACTGGGAGCCAATATTTTTGATGGTTTTAGGCCTATAAGCCTCTACAACTCTTTGTATAAGATTTTTCTAAGGTGCTTACTTCTATAATTCTAAAATTTCTTGCCATTTTAATCTCTCCTCAACAGAACGGCTTTGTTTCAGGAAGACAGATTCTGGACTCAATTATGGTTTCCCATGAGAATATCCACTCTTTAGAAGCTTCTAAAAAGTAAGGTTTCTTGATGAAGCCAGATTTGTCCAAAGCCTATGATAGAGTTGGTTGGTTGTTCTTGTCTAAGATTCTTTTGTCTTTTGGTTTTGAAAAAGGGGTGGTCATATTGATTATGTAGTTGGTTACTTTGGTTTCATCTTTTTTCATTGTGAATGGTGGTTCCTCTAACTTCTTCCATCCCTCAAGAGGGTTAGGGCAAGGAGATCCTATATCTCCTATCCTTTTTTCTATAATGGCAGAGAGCCTTGGGAGATATATCAATAAATTGGTGAATGAAGGATAGATAATGGGACTCCAACCTTCATTTGCTAGATTGAAGTGCTCTCATGAACAATTTGTGGATGATACTATTATGATGGGGGAAGTGATGGTCAAGGAATCTAGGAACATGAAGAAGGATTTGATGACCTATACTAATGCCACTGGCCAACTTATAAATTGGGAGAAAAGCTCTTTGTTTTTCAGTAACACTCTTGAGGTAAGACAAAGGAAAATTTCTTCTATTATTGGTTGTAAAATAGGAAATCTCCCTACTTCCTATCATGGACTTCCTTTATGTTTGAAATTGGATGATACCTTTTGGAATAATTTGTTAGATATATTTCATCATAAACTTGTTGGTTGGAAAGGGGCCACTCTAAGCCAAGCTGGAAAAGTCCAATTACTTAAGGCTACTCTGCAAAACCTACTAGTGTATGATCTTAGTCTCTTCAAAATCCCTCAAAAGTATGCTGATCTAATTGAGAAAATCCAAAAAATATTTCTTTGCTCAAGTGTTGAAGAGAAAAAAATGCTAAGCCTTATTGCTTGGGACAAGGTTTGTAAGCCTAAGAAATTTGGTGGTCTTGAAATAAGAAATATTAAAAACATCAATAAGGCTCTATTGGCCAAACAAGTCTGGAGGGTTTTTGAAGAGAAGAAAGAATGGAATTCTATTTTAAAAATTAAATACCTTTTAATCTCTTTAGAAGACTCTTTAAGTATTCATGAGGATATTCAGGGATCCTACATTTGGAACAACATCAGTAAAGCTAAGAATTTGGTTAGAAAGGGGGCTAAATGGAAGCTGGGAGATGGTAGGAAGATTAAATTTTGGGATGATAAATGGCTGAAAGATAGTCCTCTTAATGAGAACCAGGAATGGATGAATTCTATTCAGGTTTACAGAGAGACTATAGGTGAAATGGTTTCTGACTACTGGGAAAATGAAGAATGGGTTGATCTTGGTCTCATTGATGAAAATCTCAAGATTGTGAATATGCAACTCTATTCTTGGTTTATAAGAAATAATGAAAAGGATGTTTTGGTGTGGGATCCTGAGGCCAATGGTAAATTTTTTATTTCCTCTACTTTTTCTCTCTTTTTTAAGGAGGAAGACCATCCTTTTTGTTCTTAGGTCTAGAATTATAAACTTATCCCCAAGATTAATATGTTCTATTGGTTACTTTCTCAAAACAAGATTCTAACTATGGATAATCTTTGTAAAAGGGGCTTCAATATGCCTAAGAGGGGATTTTTGTGTTGTTCTGAAGCTAAAACCAGTAACCATATGATGATGCACTGTCCCTACACTAGAAAAGTATGGGATGTTATATTCAATAAGATCCAGTTGGATTGGGTTAATCCTCAGAATCTTCAAGACCTTGTTAACCAATGGATTTGCCCCTTCCCTGGTAAAGAGATCAAGATAATATGGAATATGTTTATTCCTCATTTCACTTGGAGAATATGGAAGGAGAGAAACAATAGAGTGTTTAGAGACAAACAAACCTCCTTTGAGATTGTGGCTGATCAAGTTTGTATAAGTCTAATGGAAAACCTTAGAACCAATCTTTTAAATGATTCTATATTCTTGAACTACTCCCAAGATTTCAAAGAGATCCACAATTGGGACTTCTTTGGACAAAGGGCCAAAGCTCCCAATCCCAGAGAAAATATTATATGGACAGCACCATCGAATGGATGGCATAAAGGAAATTTTGATGGATCTTCCAAAGGTAATCCAAGTAAGGCTAGGGTTGGAGGTTTAGTAAGAGATTGAGCTGGAAATTGTCTAGGAGTTGTTGTTGTGCCTTTGGGATTTCAAACAAATCATGTTGTTGAAGTCAAGGTGGCCCTCCAAGTTGTGATTTTGACTAAGGAGCTGGGATGTACGAAGCTTTGGCTGGAGGGAGATTCTCCAAATATAATAAATTGCATAAAAGGAAAGAAAGTGGCCTCTTGGACTATAGCACATATCATAGATAAAATTATATCTATTCTTGGTACTTTTCAAGATGTGTATATTTCCCATGTGTACCAGGAAGGAAACAAGCCTGCGGACGGGCTTGCTAATGTTGGAGCCCATAATGAAGCTATCATTAAATGGAAAGAGGAAGTAAATCTTCAAAAAGAGATTTTAAGTCTAATCATGTTTGATAGACTTAATCACAAGGAAGGGGTCATAAATAAAATAATTAATAATGAAGAGGACACTTAAGTTCTTGAGGAGAGAGATTTGTCAGTTAAGGTGTACGAAAATTATGAAAGAGTTAATTGCACATGGATTGTGGGTCATTTTATGCCTATCAAATCAAAGGAGTCAGTATTATTTTGAAACTTCGATTGAAGCTAACAAGACTAAGAAGAATTTTGCAAAAGACATGGGAGGTGGGTTGAGAAGGGAGGAGTTGTTGGACTGTGAAAAATAGAAAAAGGAGAAGAGTGTTTGGAGAAAGCTCAAGCGGGGAGGGGTTTCTCCTTACCTGGAAAGACTTCACGATTATGACAAGGAGGTAACAAAGAAGATTATTTTTGGGTGGGTGAATGGTACGGTTAATTTGATGGGTAAGTCCTTTCGTCTCTCATTGAATCTCATATTTGAGATTACGGGCATGCCATTGGATGGTATAAAGTTTTATAGGAATAATAAGCGTATGGGGTTGCAAGATATAAATATTTTTCCAAAAAATTAGGAAGAAGAAGCAATGTTGGTTAAATGCTCGGGGGATTATGTGGAAATGGACAGGATCAAACTGATTTGGGCTAAAGTTTTGAAAGTTATGATGGAATATTTCACTCTAGATGGGTGCTACACGAAGGTGTACAACTTTCATTTTGTATTGGTTAACCATTTCAGGTATCAAAATAAAGTGTATTTTCCCTATTATTTGTTAAGTTCTTTTAATAATAGTATTTTGGAGAATAGGAAAAATCCTAGCTACCCGGTGTTGCATGAAGGGTTAATTTTTCTTATAGAAGATTATGTTAGGGATAATATTCCTGATTCTATTCCTAAAATGGTTAAAGGGAAGAAGAATAAAGCTAAAATGGATAATTCTAGGACTATTTCTAATAAGAAGGAAAAGAAACAAAGTAAGGGAAAGCGAGATCTTAGAGAGGAAATTGAAGATCAAAACTCCTCTACCCAGGAGAATGAGGAAGGATTGATGTCAGAGGTTAACATGGAGGGTGTTTCCATGGAAGAAGAAATGGAACCTAAGGTCAAATACAAGGGCTCAACCTCTAAGGTTAAGGACAAGAGGGAGAATAAAAATTAGAATGTTGAAGATCTGGGTGAGGAGGAAGAAGAAAATGAGGTGGAAGAAGAAGCTGATAAGGAAGAGGAGAGGGAAGGAGAGGGTTCAGAGAAAGAAGAGAGAATAGAGAAGAGTAACAAGGAAAAAAAAAGGAAGAAAGAGGAAGGGACTCTACACAGGAAGCCTAAAATAAGGGCTGGGAAAAGAGAAGAGAAAAGACAAAGAGCAGGGAAGGAGAAAGAGGCTTTTTTTGGCTTTGAAGTTGATGACCACATTTTGTAGGAGGTAAGGAGCATGGCTAGCCATGGCATCAATATGGAAAAATGGCTTACTCAGGAAATGAAAGATATGGTTCATAATCTGAAGGCTCTGGAAGATGAAATGGAGTCTCTAAAAGGAAGACTGCAAAATTGTACTGAAGAGGTTTTGAAGAAGGTAAATACTAACAACATTGATGGTAACCTGAATGCTAGAATTTTTACTATTGTGGATGAGAATCTGAAGGATATTAATGAAAAACTAAGCTATAATGGTTACTATATAAGAGAAATTTTGAAGCATAGTAATGAGGGCCTCAAAATATCTATGATGAATCTAAAAGCTTTGTATACCTATCTAGAGAGTAGTCTACTGGAAAAAATTACCATCATGGTGATAGATGATGTTGGGGGTAAAGGTCAGTCTTCGGGGCTAGGTACAAGAACCAGAAGCAACCTTAAGAGGAAAGTTCCTAAAATTCCTAAGGAGCTTACAAGCCTAAAAGACTCTATTCAGAAAATGGAGGAAATGCAAAAGGAGGTTGAAAATGCCACTAAAGCTAAGAAGTAATTGGTGCAGGTTTTTTGCTAGAAGGTTGCTAGTTGATTTATTGTCGACTATTTTTTGGCTTTTTGTTCTAGTTTGTTTAAGTGTTGTTTATTGGGTTAGGGTCCTACTTTTTGTTGCTCAGAAGGCATTCTATGTTTGTAAGATCTTTATTGAAAACTTTTTGTAATCCTATGTAAATAGTTTTGGGGTCCATTCAAAACCTTTATTTACCTTAATAAAAAACAATGCTACTATCAAAGTAAACTAGAATGAAAGTAACTAACAATGCAAATTACTCTAAAAATAAGGATAACATGAACTAAAAAAGAATGAAAATATGAGACGGAAATAGAACAAGCTCACTATAGTAGAATGCAAATGAAAAAGAGACGGAATCCAAAATGCCAAAAGATAGAACCCCTTTGAGCCAAGGAAGAATTTCCTTTTATGGAAATTGCCTCAAGAATGGATGGTGGAGATTAAGAGGTAAAAGATGTTAGGTAGAGATGAGTGGTGAGGGAGATCAATCCATGTGAGTGGATACAAGATTTTTTTATTGGTCAAGATTGATGAGAGAATAAGACAAAATAGCAAATCCCATTTTAATTGTCATTTAATCAAGATTAAGTTGCACACCCATGTGAGGAATGAGTTCTTTTAATAAAAGTGCTAGGACTTTCTATTAAAAGTAAAGTTTTGAAAATTAAATAATTTTAAAGATTTGATTTTAGAAATTATGCTTGGTATTAGAAATTTATTTAATTATGCAAGGGAGATTATTTAGGTTTCTTACATAGTTACGTCTAGTAATTTATGCCTTTGAATTTTAGAATTTTGCTTAAGGCAATTTGATCAAATTAGGGGCTCGGGTTTTACTAGACCAATTTTAGGTGATCACAATATCTTTGGATGAGATGGTTTAGATCATGTTGTCATGTTTATGTTCCTGATTTTGTAGTTGGAGCTTTGACATTGATATTGGTTTAGTATCTTGGTATTGAGTACATTGATCATTTTATTGGTACTTTGTGATATTGTTGTGTTGTATTTAGAGTTTGACAAGGATTGATTGGTTACAAGTCCTCATGGAAACTTATAGACTTAGGTAATATTGATATTCTCTTGTGATTATAGATGTGTGTGTTGGGACTTGAGAGGAGAGTGTTCTTGGATTAGTCTTGGAGACTTGGATATCTTGATGAGCATTCTCATTCCCCACTCTTGGTCTAATCGGTGGTTTACTACTTGAGAGGTATTGCCCATTGTTCCTTTCAAGTGCATTATGTTTATGCTTATCATTCATAGATATGGATCTTGAGCTATGGTGCGAGCTAGTTCTAGAGGATTTTTTTTAGATATGGTATTACATTGGTTAACTCCTTGTGCATATGTTGTTATGATGATATCATTATTGTTGAGTTTGGAAGATGGTGTATTGGGCATATTACTTGGTTTGGGAATGGTATTTTTTTGATCTTGTGAGAGGTTTACATCCATGTTTATTACATGATATATATGTTTATTTGGCTTAAAGAGGATAAATGTGATTTGGGTGTTGTTATGCATTCTTGTGTGGGGTTTACTTAACACAAAATTGGCATTTAGAAGTGTCTGTAGCACATGATACAAGTTTTAATTTATACTATTTATATCTTTGGTCTTGATTATCTTCTTGGATGTTTGGTTTGACTAACTTGAGTTTGGGATTGATTAGATCTTTGTGATCACTACTTTATATTCATGTATGTCATGTGTGAGATGGCATGGTGGTTCCTTTATCTCTTTCTTTTGTTGGTTGTGGAGAACATGTGAGAACATGGAGACTTGTTGTGAGAATTGTGCTTGCAGGTTATTGGTTTACATGTTACATATTATTGCACGTATGTTCTTAATACTACATGGTTACACTTCTATGTGATGTTGTTAGTAGATTCATTTCCGATTTGACATTACCTATGCAGTGGAAGCTTCTTAAAGTGTATGTGGCAGATATTACACTTGAGGCTTGTGGTTGCATATTATAATTTGAATATATTGATGTTATAGGATTCACTTGGCATGTTTTGTGTACCGTGGAGGTAAAAAAATATTTGGATGTGTTAGCACTTGTTATGGGTGTTATTTCAGCTATGGTTTTGACATCTATTAATACATGTGATTACCTTTGGATTGAGTGTTTGTGTTTTGGGATATCAATTGATACAAGACTTATGATTCAATTGTGACAAGTTATATGACTTTCTCTTTGGATGGCTTCTATGTATGTTCAATGACAATGGCATAATAGAAGGTGGGACAATTCATATATGAGATGCTCACTATATTTTTGTTGAAGGTATCCTAATGGAGCACATGGAGCACTTTTATTCCTGATGGTATATGTGTTAGGATAGATTGTTCCCTTGTTCATTTATGTGGCTACTTATTGATCCTTACGCAATGTATATAGCAAGAGGGAGAATGTTGGAAAAATGGTGTATTTTACACGTTGCATAATACATATTATTGTAATATTTTATTTTATTATGTAAATGTTGCACCTAGGAGTACCTAGATGGATGCACAACATGAGAGATTCCTATCGAGTATTTTGGGACCACTTAATGAGTTGTATTATAATATTGTAATATTATTTGATGTAATTATTTAATATTATGGAAATAATTAAATAAAGTACCCAATTTATTGAATGTGGGTCAAAGGGGGTACGATAGCACATAGTTTATGTAATATCACTTGGTGGTTTTATGGGAGCTTGTTTCTATAAAATCAACCACAAGGGTAGTTGTTGAGGTTAGCCAGGTTTACATTTGTGGAGATTGGAAGCATAGCATGGAATGTGTGATTGTTTGCTTGTTTAGATGGAGTTCTTGATTATGGTTGTGGCTTCAAAGGCTTTCGTGGTGTATTGTAATGGACATATTGTTGAATAATACATGGATGATGGATTCTTTCGGAGGCTTGGTTTTTTTTCCCTCGTGAAGGTTTTCCTATGATATATCTCGTGTCACATTTTTTGGGGTATGTTGCCTATTCTTTTGCATGTGGATTTTGAGTACTTATTTGTTTATTATGTGTTATGGGTTATGTAGAAATTGTCATAAAATTGGCTGCAAGTTTCCTTACAATCGTTGCACATGTACAACCTAGAACTTGAAGATCATTCACAAAGAATCTACAATAATAAATAGAGCATTAGTGCTGCATTACTTATTTGTAGCAATTTTTAGCAATTTAAGAGAGCTTCTAAATACAATTTTATAGGATATTCTTTGAATAAAAAATAATAAACTTTTGTATCATAGTCATGAATATATCATCAAGATGAGAAAATAATATCTTAGACCACAAAAATTGCCCACTAAAGAGATGGAGGAGCAAGATAGGATACCTAAAATTTTCAACATCATTTTAGAAAAGCAAGATTTGCAATATTCCTTAAAAAAATGATTTGAAACACATTTTACTATCATAAAAGGGTATCAATAAGAGTCTATATTTTCACAATCCATACAATTGGTTATGGATATAATTGATAGCATATGGACTATCGGAATATTATATCTCTTGCTGAGAGCATCCCCTACATGCTTTTATACTATCTTTGATCTTTTAGAAGAGTAGTCAAATCAATATCATATAGGTTTGACCAAAGATTAATCAATCTTTGCCTACTAAACTCCACAAGGGTGTTCCTAAAGATTACCAATTAGCTAAAATATATCATGAATATCAAGATAAACCAAAACATAGATATCAGATGATAGCATAGATTGTATTCACACACCAAAGTTTAGATCTATAAGCATGGGTTGGATCTACAATCAGGCAAATCACTTCTACACTTACAAAACTAATTCAAACATCACATTGTATTTTTTAATTTTATTTAATCATTCATTGACAAGTAATTTTATTGTGTACTAATAAATCAATTATCTATACCCACTATATTTTTTATTATATCTTAAAATCAAGAATTTTTTATTTTTTTATCTTTAACAAAACACAGATCCAATTATATTTTATTTAAAAATCATAATAAAAATTACATTTAATAGTAAAGATTCTATCAACTACTAAAATTAAATTAAATATTCAAATATTTTTATATTTTCCATCCAATTCCAATACCAACTTTTTCTAATAATACACCTACTAATAGTGAAAGATTTTTCATTTTTTTTAAATATTTATATATTGAAAGAAGAAACAAAAATATAAAAAGATTCAAACTTCACTCAAATTAAATCTACACCAAAAGACAACTTTAAATTATTCAATATTGATGGCTTGACATGCGAGGTGTGTGGGCACTGGGCACTGAGCCCCCATAATTGCCTTGCACGTTGGGATAAAGATTGCGTATCTTATTAATAAAGCAAGGGACCGCAATCATTTCGTTTTCTACATTAAATGTTGCTTTCCATGGTCTAGGGGAATCCCATTTCCACATCTAAAAAAAGGTAGATAAGCATGACTTTAACCATTTCGGGTTCGATAAGATTACAACTTACCAGAGATCTCTTGTTACAGCCACTCAATGAGGGCAATGTAGGACATAATCTTGATGATCATATTTCATGATGAGAATCAGATTTTATGCATTTGTTTTTGTACTTTGGATCCTTGAAAATGAGGACCATTCTTACTTGTGGTGGTAGTTCAAAGTGTAGTAGGCAAGAATATAACAATGTCATGGTGAAAAAGTGTATATTTATGTTTTTAAACATTTCAATTTGTTTATGTTTAATATAGATAGAGGTATCTTTAATTTGTTTATGTTTAGGTTTAATATAGATAGAGGTATTTTTTTTTAGTAGGTAGATTATAATATGATGTATTTAAATTAAAAGTAAGTGAGATAGATGCATTTCTTTGAGGAAGTAGATTATAATATGATGCATCTCAAGTAAAAGTTGTCTTTCACTTAAAGAGTTATAAATGATAGAGTGAGTCTATCAAATTTATTGAAAGGTCAAATTTGGATCAATTATGCATGCAAGTTTTTGAACTTCGGTCAATGGTATAATTAAGGAATATATTGTCATCGTCTTCAATTATGCCCAACCAATTGAAATACAACCTCTCAACATTTTTTATATTATTTTAATTATTCGCTTAAATGTAATAATTGTTATGTAATGTTTAATACTTTCCTTTAAAATGTTGTAATGATAGAATTCGTTTTGAAGTGAAAAAAATATGTAAATGAAAATAATGTAGTATGTATGGCATTGTCCCTTATTTTGCCCCTTGAATTTCTTTTTGACCTTATTTTTCATTGTATTTATTAACTAGCACTTGCATCGGTATAAGGTGCAAGGAGTATGCCGATAGGTCATAGATGTGAAAGCACTATTCAGGAAAATGTGGTATTCTAGAAGGAAGTCTTGTACTTAGAAACATCCACTTTGGATGAATTGAAGTTAAAGTTTAGGCGAGCTATATATTTTGAAGTTATAACCCAGAAAAAGTGTAGCATTTAAATAAATTTGAACATATTTGAAAATGTTGTATATATAAATACAAGCACAACGGGTATAAACAAAAACACACTAGGAAACCAAGGTTGTTTTCCGAACAACAATGGATGGAAATAAACATGAAATGTGCACAAATAAAGCATAGTTGTTTGCATGTCATTAGATTGAAATAACTACATCATAAATGTGATAGTGTATTTTTTATTAAACCTTTTACCAAAATCCAAAAATAATAAAATTAGATTTTCACAATTAAATAAAATTCTATATAATAAGAATTCGCACATTCAAAAACAACAAGTCGTCAAAGTTCAAAACTTCTAGAAGTATAATAAAAAAAGTGATTCCAAGGACAACTTTGATAAAATAAATACTTCTCAATACATGATAAAGATTTAGAATAAGTTAAAAATTATATGGTTTATGTTTCGATTGACAAATATCTGAAAAGCTTTTTCTGACTGTGACTAGGTGAATAGAAAAACCAACACAAAATTATCTCTTCCACCTTTTGCTAAGGATTGTAATCATGCTAAACCTATATGACGATGGTTGCAAAACACACCATTTAAAACAAATTTTCAAACTTTCATTGGGCATATCTTGGTCAACAACTTTCCCAATTCTCACCTAGAAATTTCAGATTTCTAGTTATTACTTAAATAAAGCCATATGCTTGATTACTACTAAGAGTTGAAAAATCACGGAAGTGGACAGATGGTTATATATCTATTATAAGGAAATGATGTCAGTCATGTATGTATTGGTTAAATTTAAAAAATACTTGGTGGATAGCCAATTTGTGATCAAATTGATCATAGTAACTTTTTATCAATTTTATCATTCAAAGGGATCTTAATAAGTGGCAACAAAAGTGGGTGAGAAAACTCAAAGCATATGATTTCATCCTCTGCATCGATCCTGGTCTGATTCTTCCTAAACCTGAACTCCAAAAAATTATTGGCCTTCTCTTTTGTGGCAATGTTTCCAAATGCGATCCATGGCTTCATTTCCCCTTCCTCTGCATGGTGCAAGAGCACACCTAGGATAACCTCCAAGTTAGAGTTATTTTGGTACTTGACTCTAGCCAAGTCAAGAAGAGTAGTGTGTTTGTTTTAAGACCTTAGAAGGTCATTTTCTATGTAGGCTAAGTGAGTTAGTCGCTAGGACTACGGTCACACAAATAGCCAATGTTAGTAGTCTTTAATTCTTAGTGTTAATAGTTTGGGATAGAGTCTTCAATGTGTCTTAGGAACATAAATGATGTTAATGGATGTTATAGAGATGTTATAGGGTCATTAAATGAGTTGGTTCCTTGGAATCTAGAAAGGATAGAGGTCCTAAGAAATAGGATCAAGGCATAGAGAAAGATGTCAAATGTTGTTGAGAAGTTATCATGACAACATTTGCAATTATTGCAAATGTTGCATGCAACTCGGTTATCCTTGGATTCCCTTGAGTATAGGAGGTGGAGATTGGCCAATAGGCCCTAAAAACATGGAGATGGCATCTACTATTAGCCAAGACTCAAATCTCAAAGGGAGTGATGCATTGTAATAGTTAGTGATTGTTGAATATAGCTCTGCAACAGTGTTACAGTGAATATCTCACGCTTTTGTGTTGACAGTGCATTCAAATGGATTGAAAGTCTAAATCCAGTGGTTGTTTAGTGTTCTATAGACTATTCTAAGAGTTTTTCATTTGAAGAGAAAGTTGTTTTAAGTAGATATATTGTGTCGGTTAAATTGTTTTTGTTTTAGAGTTCTTACTGGTTTTGTTCTGACCAGTCGGTGCTTTCATGGCTCCCCCATGAAATCTAGCCATGGTAAATACCTAAGGAAAGATGGAAATTCTAGGGGAGTCATTAGTGTACATATGTGTACGATTAGGAGTTATGAAAGTTTGAAGAGCTATTTTTATTGCTAGGCCCTAGGAGAGCAGACAAAGCCCAGTTAGAGGTCTAAGTTGTGAAGAAGTGAAGATTTCTTGCAGAATAGCAAAGTACGGTATGGCTCCAATACTTTTTCTAGAAGTTATTCATCATATCTCAACATAATATGAATATTGGGTTCTTACCAATCACTTAGATTGAGTTTTGAGCAAGATTTCTACAAGGTTACAGTCACTCCTAAAAACTAGGTCTATTAGCCCTATTTGCCCTAGTTTATAGGAAGCCAGTGTACGGAGGTTGTCAGACCCTAGAACCTATAGAATCTTTTAAAACTTCCAATTAGTATTCAAATCTGGCTTTAGATTTTTTGGGTCTTTGGAAAATTTTTGCTAGAATTGGCAAAAAGCCTCTGCAAAAGGCTACAAGGATTAGGCCTATTTTAAGGTCTCTAAATGATGAGTCATTGAACCCGGTAAGGGTATGATTCAAGATCCTTCTAAAATGGATCAAATGGACCAAGTTATGAAATTTTTCATAAGGCTAGACACCCCTATAATGAAGAATGAATTTTGTGAGAAGTTAGCACTTAGAGCTCTCTAAGTGAAGGTGAAGGATTGTACTATCTCAAAGGTGTTAGTCTTTCAAGGTTAAGCAGAAAGGTAAAGAAATCTTAGAGAAGAGTTAGGATTGGACTTATTTAATCATCTAATCCAATCAGGACCTAGAGGAGACTAGGTTCCTAGAAGAGACAAGCTAGGTCTCTTGGATGCAGTGCAAGCAAGCCTTGGAACACTCACATCATATTGGTATCAAAGCTTGAATTGATCGAGCTTGTGGTGGATGTTGCAGCCTACTGAATCTATGGGAGAGAATACACCAAGTGGATCAGTGGAAGAAAAATCCATGGTGACTAACGTTGAGTTAGCAAAGAAGGTTGAGGAACAAGAAGAAGATAACAAGTTGCTAAGGGAAAGACTAGCTCAAATGGAGCAGCTCTTGGGTGAAGTCCAAGACAAAGCTGATAAGGTCAAAGAGAAAATTGACCAAAAGGAAGAAAAAGAAGCAAGGGAGAAGGAATTATACTTGGAGGAGGAAGCTCCAACACCTGACCCTGTTCTTCCTAAAGAGCCATTCTTAAAAGCACTAAAGGAATTGAGTGGCAAAGCTTTGGAAGGTGTGCCACTATTTAGTGGAAAAATAGATCCAGATTCAGTTGTGGATTGGATTGATAGCATTGAGAACCATTTTGAATGTGATGGTATCTCTGAGGCACAAAAATTTGTGGTGACCAAATCTAGACTAAGAGGTTCATCTCTTACTTGGTGGAAGTTTGTGCAAACTGAGAGGGAAAAGGATGGAAAAGGTCCTATTGTTACATGGAAGGGCATGGTAACCAAAGTGAAGCAGACCTACCTTCCTGATGACTATGAATTTTAGCTTCATAGGAGGACACACAATCTTAGACAAAAAGATTTAGTGTTGGCAAGCTGTCTACATTGAATTATATGACTAGATATAGTGTTTTCATTATGGCAAAAAAGTCATATAGTAGTTTGGTGTCAGCACACTTGATGTAAAGATCAGAATTTGGTTAACTGTTGAAGACTGGACAGCATACAGAGTTCTAGTAGCTCGGAGCATCAGCGCACGTGTGTACAAAAGAATTATGGTATGCGCCCTAGAAGTTAATTTGGTTAGACTATATTCTTGCTTTATGAGCACATGATCAGATGTGCAAGGATGAGAAAGTTACAGTCAGTTGAAGTTGCACAGCCAGTGTTTGCCAGCAGTGAACAGAGCATGGAGTCGACAGTTAGCATTTTGGTTTGCGATTATAATGTAATGTTGTAAAGGCTATGTGCCCATTGTATTTAGGTTGTTGACATGTTTATATGTATAATTGTAAGCAAGCTTAATCCAATTCATTTGGAAGCATTGTTTGTAATTAGTTATAGGGCCGACCTAATTATGTATTTTGTATAAGCGCATAAATATAAGGTGCGCCCATTGTATTTGGTATGGAAGTGAAAAGAGAGTTGTGATAAATAGAGCAAAAGTGTGAAAAGATACTAGAAGATGTATTAGAGCTTTGCAAGAGGTCAAAGCATCAACGTATCAAAGGAACTAATCTGAAAAGCAGTGTCACAATAACAGTTCATCTAGCAGATATTGTGTGTATCTGAGATCAAAAGGTTGTAGCCTTCACCACTTGAGCAGTGACCTCTTGGATGGTGCGTCCTCTCCCCTAACAGGGATGATTATAAAAGACTCCTAACAGGGTCTGACCCTTAACAAGGTCTACTGTACTTAAAGCATTGTAAAGCTACTCCTAACAAGGTAAAGGATCTTCTAGCAAGGATCACAAAACACTAGTGCATAATATTAGTGGGTGTCAATTCCCACCAAGGTTTTCACCTATTTGGGTATCCTCGTAATCATATTGGTGTCATGTGTTGATTTCATGTTTCATGTTTATATGAATGTTTATTTCAGTACTTAAGCATTTAAGTTTAGCATAAAGATCAAAGTGAAAAGTTAAAATATAGTGAACACTGATTCACCCCCCCCCCCCTTAGTGTTCCCATTCCTAACAATTGGTATCAGAGCTCTGGTCCTCAGCATAGAAGTTCAACCACTTGAGGAGATCATGGACAAAGCAGAAATGAAACATCTGAAAATAAATCTTGAAGCTTCTCTTGAAGACCTGGACAAGTCAGAAAGAGAATCTGAAGAACTAAAGGATAAACTCAGTGATGCTCAATTAGTCATCAAAAAGCTAAGGAAAGATTTGAAAGAATGCTCTACCAGTGATCTAGGGACAATGGTCAAGAATCTCAATAAAGAAAATAAATCCTTAAAAGACCAACTTGAAGAGTTTTATGATAAGCTGACTAATAATCAGGCAGTCTATGATGATCAAATCAAAGAGAACCTTCAGCTAAATGAAGAACTAAGGCAAGAAAACATGGAAATCTTGGAGCTAAGGAATAGCAAAGAAACCTTGGAGTCTGAATTGAAAGAAGCAAAGAATCACTTTGAAAAATTACACACCATTTCTGATTTGATAGAATCTCAATTGTATGCAAGGAGAACCAAAGGAGACACTAGTTGTATTGGATACAATGAAGTACAAAATAAGATGGACAATATGCGAGCAAGAAAGGATTCACAAAAGGACTCTACTGATGTTGAAAAGACTAAAGATCAAACCATAGATAATGGTGGAACACCTAAGAATGAGCGCAAGCAAGTAGAACGCACTTGTTTTACATGTAACAAGCATGGACACATTGCAAGGAACTGTACGGAGGTAAAAAAATTTAATGGCTACTATTATTCATGCAATAAATTTGTTCATAGAGCTATAAATTGAAAGACTAGCAAGAAGAACAGGATCCAACAAGATCAGAGAAATCAAAATCAGACAAATGTAAGAAGTGCTCAAAATGTTACATGCCAGATATGTAACTATAATGGTCACATAGCAAAACAATGCAGAATGGTGACTCATGTCAATATGCCAAGGAATATAAGACCTCCAGTCATTTGTCACTCTTGTAGCAAGGTTGGACATATCTCAAGATTCTGTAGATCAAGGATGCAAGGTCAGGGAATCCCTAAAAAGGTCAAAGAACCAGTTTTGGATCCCGTAGGAGAAGTTAACTTTGTCAAAGCCTCAGATGATGCGAGCATGATTTGGTCAGAGAAAAAGAAGGACAAGACTAATGAGAATGTATTGGATGCATCTGCAGTGGATGCACCCTCTACATCTGGATGAATGGCCCTCAGGGTCATAGGGGGAGCTAATTTAGCTCTAGACCCCTGCGTGGCTAGTATACTCATCCTCAGAGTATGCACCTTTGGACTTAAGCTTTTGGAGTATAAAGGTACCTATGTGCAAGAGTGCACATGCTGATTGTGGACAGAACTTGAGTTGGAAATGTTGAAGTGATAGCCTGGTTTACGCAACTTGCATTAATGGTGGAATTTTACTTTTAAAGTACACAGAAGTCATTTGATTACTCATTGAATTCAAAATTAGAGTGATAGGAGAGCAAAAAGAGCCTTGGAAGTTGTAGTGAAGACTTGGAGATTGATCTATCAATGTTTGCAATGCATTTGGTTGGTTGTAGAAACCCTAAGCTCATTGCGCTAATTCAGAAGCCTTCAGATTATCTCAGAGTTCATTTGGAAAGCATTTACAAGTAAGTCATGGCCACTTGCATTGTGTATGATGGCACTGAGAAGAAGAGATATGTTTTCAAGAAACATCCATTTAAATCAACCCTAGATGATTTAGAGGGAGCTTTCTCCTGCACGCCTATGGGCGTTATGCATGTGGAAGACATTAGGGCATATATCTACTGTAAGAAGGAACCAATTGGTTTGGATAGGCTAAGAGCGCACATGCACACCACGTTGAAACCAGACAAAACATTCTTGGATGAATATGCTAAATGGAATGACCACCCTATTTTTGAGTATGCTATGGCATATGAATTCTATGAGACAGAATGGATAAAGATCTTATTGAGCAGAATTCATGATGATTTTTTTTTGGATTGGTGATGTACCAGTTAATCACCAATGACTTGATACATGATATGATAGGCCTTTCTAGGTTAGGTGTCATCCTTCCTGTGGGCAAGGATTTCAGAAAGATGGTTGAACAAATATGTAAGTCAAGGAGCGATAGGCACGGCATGACAATCGAGCCTATTGAGCAAGAAAACATCAAATTGATGTCAATGATATTGGGGTACAGGTTTCATCACACCAGCAGGGTGAATAGTGTGTCTGTGGGCACTATTCTAGAAGCCATCAAACTTGTGAAGGAAGATGGGGAATTCAACTTGTCTGAGACCTTGCACGCACAATTGATTGATAATATCAAGGCTATTA
This sequence comes from Chamaecyparis obtusa, assembly GCA_027943335.1. Classification (NCBI taxonomy): domain Eukaryota; kingdom Viridiplantae; phylum Streptophyta; class Pinopsida; order Cupressales; family Cupressaceae; genus Chamaecyparis; species Chamaecyparis obtusa. The sequence goes on along the minus strand of BSBK01001026.1, from coordinate 371,172 downwards.
AGCATGACAAGACAAAGATATTCAGGTTTGGGTCACTAATCATCTACATGTACCTTCATATTGTTGGAAGAATATTAGATTTGTATTTGGATAAGTCCATTCCAACCATGCCTCAGATATCCAACAAAGCATCCATTAAAAGTACACTAAGGGATTATATAACATTGGAATTGAAGACCTTTAGGGTCAAGATGCAAATGAGGTACAGGATTCCAGAAAGCATTGTGGAAAAATACAAGGATACAATTTTTTTTATGGTGGAGACTGATACAACTTGTATGGAAGCAGTTGAACCAAGAACTAAGTGGATTCATCCACTTGGTAATGAGGTAGAGGAACAGGTCCTTGAACCATATGCACAGGTATTACTATCAGCCCCCAAAGATCCTAATGAACCTATATGGGGAACATATGCGGAGAAAATTAGAGAAGTAGATGTAAAGCTTAATAGTGCAGCAACAAAAAGAAAGGTTGCTAAAGTCACATCAAAGATCTTAAGGATTCATGGTGTATCCCAAGCAGACCTTGACAAGGCAAGGGAAGAGAATATTGCTATGGAAATGAAAAGCGCAGTAGCAGAAGAAGAACAAGAAGATCCTAAGATGAAGAAGATAAAAATTGAAAAAGATGACAGTCAGAAGGATATAATTGATGACACTCCTTCTACACCCAAAGAAACCAATGATTCTAATGCTCCTCCGGAGTATAAGCCAATAGCCAAAAGGAAGAAAGAAACCAGAACTAGTCATCCATCCCTGTGAGCTACAAGGAGCAAGAAAAAAATTCAAGCACCTCCTAAGGTAGGATTCAGACCAAGCCTCAAAGTATTGAGCACAAGAATTATTAATGAAGGTAGAATTGATCAAGTAGCGAAGTTTTATGAATCATATAGTGAGATTGAAAAATCAGAAATACATGATATGATTGTAAAGCATATGATAAATTTCAAGAAGACAGTTCTTGAATTGAAAACAGCAATTATTGATAAAGTATGGGAGATAATGGATACCTTGAAGAGACAAGCCACTGAAGAAGACTTCAGAGTAAGGGAACAAATTCTTGATTCCACTCTTCCAGTATGTTCTATTGAAGAAAAGTCACTTTTGTTGAATTTTGTGAAGCCGCACTTAAGGTCAAAAATGAGAACACTACATCTCATGAACAAAGACTATGAGCTGATCTCTAAGGAAATAGAGAAGGCCTTTGAGAAGGTATTCTTAGAACAGTGCATGAAACCTATGTCTATGCCCATCTCTCAAGTACCTAGTAAGCAAGATAAATCAGCAGAGACTATCAAGGAATAATCTATAGGTCCTCAAGATTCAGTGCCTGCAGTGGAAGTACAAAAAGAGGCAAACAAGTCTGCACCCATATCAGAATCACTCAAGGATAGCACCATTATCATTGATAATATGGAAATATCCATGGTGGCCACTGACACAGACTTAGATAAGTTTGAGGAAGCTTTTGTGAGCAGACAAGAAGCTGAGATCTTATGCAATAGCACACCTCCCACTCATCAAGAAGAGCTATTGATTGAAAATATATCAGATGAGAAAGAAGAAGAGAAAACGGAAGAAGAAGAAAAGAAAGGAGAAGAAGAATAAAAAGAACAAGAGAAAGGTGAAACTTATGTTGAACTAGCCAAGATAAAGCCAAAAGTGATGGATAGCACTCCCATCACTCCCTCCTCAGCATTGTTGTCAAGTTTGACACCTAACACATCCAGTTTGGACTCATGGAGAGAAGAAGACTGATTAAGTTCAACATCTTAGCTATGGAGAAGGAAAAGGAGAAACAAGTCATGAGAAATCCTCTCCTTGTGGAATCAGTGAACATACTAAACAGTTTGTTGCCTGCGGACATGAAAGTGAATAAGGTATACTCGGTTGATGATGTGAGTACAGTTATCTCATAGTTCAAAAGTAATTTTTCTAGCCTTGAAGAATCTGCATCCAAGGTTACAAAAGAGAAGTGCCTGAAGAAGAGATTCAATGAGTTGATGAGAAACTTTTCACTAGATCTGAATTCACTCAAGATAGGAAAAGCATCCTTAAAAGAATTTGCTGATCAAGGAAGGAAATTCATTGCAGGTTGCATGGATCAGGATAAGCTTACTGATGCCCATCTTAAGACAATACAAGATGCAGAAGCTATGATTGATCAGGTGAAGAGTTCTATGAAAGACTCATCCACTAATGTGAACATGTGCAATAATGTTTACCAAGGTCAGTTAGACAAAATTGAGAAGGTAGAGAAAGAGATGGCAAAGATAAGGTCTAGACAGACTCGGTTGAGGAATGCTCTTGCGCCCTCACTAGACATTCTCAATCAAAACATAAAGGAGATTGATGCCACAATGGTAACCTATGATCAAGGTCCAAGTTCAGATTTGAAGAAGATGGGGAAGCTTCAATATGCATTATGTGTCCATCTCTAGATAGTTAACTCTTTGATAACTTTTTGGAAGAAGGAGATCCAGAACCTCGAGATAGCATATCCAGATGTTTTCCCTAAGTAAGTATGTGCAGATATAGTTTTTTGGTACACCTTTTTCATTAATGTCAAAGGGGGAGTTGTGTATATAATATGGAGTATAAAATGTATAGGGAGATATAAGATTATGTATAAAAATGTATTGAAGACAAAAGTTTTTGTGTTAAGGGATAATTAGCAACTTGGCCATATTCCTTTGTTGCCATCAATGAAAAAGGGGGAGATTATTGGAAAGTTCTCTACACTAAAGTATATGACTAGATATAGTGTTGTCATTATGGAAACAAAGTCATATAGAAGTTTGGAGTTAGTGCACTTGATGTAAAGATCAAAATTCGGTTAAGTGTTGAAGATTGGACAGCATACAGAGTTCCGACAGCTCAGAGCATTAGCACATGTGTGTACGGAAGAATTATGGTATGCACCCTAGAAGTTAAGTTGGTTAGACTATATTCTTGCTTAGTCTATGAGCACATGATTAGATGTGCAAGGATGAGAAAGTTACAATTAGTTGAATTTGCACAACCAATGTGTGCCAGTAGTGAATAGAGCATGGAGCCGACAGTTAGCATTTTGGTTTGTGATTATAATGTAATGTTGTAAAGCCTATGTTCCCATTGTATTTAGGTTGCCAACATGTTTATATGTATAATTGTAAGCATGATTAAGCCAATTCACTTGGAAGCATTGTTTGTAATTAGTTATAGGGCCAACCTAATTATGTATTTTGTATGAGCACATAAATATAAGGTGTGCCCATTGTATTTGGTATGGAAGTTGAAATAGATTTATGATAAGCAAAGAGAAAGTGTGTGAAGACACTAGAAGATGTATTAGATATTTGCAAGAGGTCAAAGCATCAAATCATCAAAGGAACTGATCTAACAAGCAGTGTCACAGTGATAGTTCATCCTGCAGATATAGTGTGTATCTGAGATCAGAAGGTTGTAGCCTTCACCACTTGAGCAGTGAGCTCTTAGACAGTGCGTCCTCTCCCCTAATAGGGAAAATTTTTAAAGACTCCTAATAGGGTCTGACCCTTAACAAGGTCTACTATACTTAAAGCATTGTAAAGCTACTCCTAACAGGGTAAAGGATCTTCTAGCAAGGATCACAAAACACTAGTGCAGAATATTAGTGGGTGTCAATTCCCACCAGGGTTTTTACCTATTTGGGTTTCCCCGTAATCATATTGGTGTCATGTTTTGATTTCATGTTTCATGTTTCATGTTTATGTGAATGTTTATTTTAGTACTTAATCATTTAAGTCCAGCATAAAGATCAAAGTGAAAAGTTAAAATACAGTGAACACTGATTCACCCCCCCCCCCCCCCCTCTCAGTGTTCCCATTCCTAACATTTAGATTTCCAAGAATACACCGAGGAGTTTCAAAAGTTATGTTTGAGATCAAAGGTAGTTGAAGATGAAATCATCAAGCTTGGAAGGTACTTGAATGGCCTCAAATGGTCTATTCAAGAAGAGATGAGTCTAGTAAACTTCAAAACCATCCGCCAATGCTATCAAATGGCCTTGAAGATAGAAGAGAAAAGCAAGAGAAAGCAAGACCAAACCTCTAAAGGTAAAGGAAAAGGAAAGGATAGTAGAGGGAAAAGAGGTGGCTATGGTGGGAGAAGTTCTGAATCAAGGACTCAAGGAGACATAAAATTCAATGAGTAGCAAGAAGGAAGTTCAAGTAGAGGTGGTAGAGGAAGGAGTTCTAACTCTAGCTCTAGAGGAAGGAATGGTGGACAAGGAGGAAGAGGCAACTACTTTGCCAATATGAAGTGCTACCATTGCAATCAAATGGGGCACCCTACCTATAGATGTCTAGAGAAAGGTATTTCTTCACAAGGAGGTGACAAGAGAACTAACCTAGTTCATGATGAGTCTAATGCAGTAGACAAGCATGCTGAAGTACCATTAAATTTAGAGGAAGGAGAGAATCTTATGATGAGGAGAACTTTGATAAATGAGTCAGTGAAAGAAGAACCAAGCCAAAGGAGGTCTTTGTTTAGGATCAAGTGCAAGATGATGGGGAAAGTATGTAGGGTCATCATTGACTCAGGCTCTACTGACAATATTGTGTCAGAGGAAGAAGTCAATAAGCTAAAGTTGACAAGGATACCCCACACCAATCCTTACAAGGTCACTTGGCTCAATAAAGGCCAACATGTGTTAGTGAATGAACAAGCATGGGTAGAGTTCTCCATTAGTAGGTACAAAGACAAAGTGTTATGTGATGTGTTACCTATGGATGCATGCCATTTGCTCCTAGGTATACCATGACAATTTGACTGCCAAGCCATACATGATGGAGGAAAGAATTATCATTCTTTCAAGAAGGACAACGTGACCTTCAAAATACAGTCACTATTGGAAGATGTTGAGGTGAAGATAGCAAGTCCAAATGTACTTATGGTGGGTGGAAAGGAGTTCTTACAAGCCATGGAAGAGAGTGAAGGAGTTGGCTATGCATTGGTGTTAAGACCAAGAGAGGGAGATGAAGGCAAGGTGACTAAGAAGCCAGAGTTACCAAAGGAGATTCAAAGCATGTTGTTGACTTACCAAGGTATTGTAAGTGATGGAAAACCATCAGCATTGCCCCCTAAAATATCCATAAGTCATAGGATAGACCTTATCCCAGGAGCTACCCGTCCCAATAAGGAAGCTTACAAGATGACCCCTCAACAAAATGAGGAAATAGAAAAACAAATACAAGAACTCCTAAACAAAGACCTAATTATAAATAGCATTAGTCCAAGTTTCATACCCACTATACTTGCACCTAAGAAAGGAGGAACTTGGAGGCTTTGTACTGATTCAAGGGCTATCAATAGGATAACTATAAGGTATAGGTTCTGTATCCCTAGGATTGAAGACTTAATGGATTGTCTAGGTGAAGCTAAGTACTATAGCAAGATAGAGTTGAAGAGTGGCTATCACCAAATAAGAATACATGAAGGATATGAGTGTAAAACATCCTTCAAGACCAATGAAGGGTTGTATGAATGGCTTGTCATGCCATTTGGATTATCCAATGCCCCCTCCACATTCATGAGGCTCGTGAATGAAGTCATCAAAGACTACATAGGCAAGTTTCTAGTTTTATATCTAGATGATATATTGATTTATAGCAAGACAAGGAGTGAGCACCTAGAGCATCTTGATATTGTTTTCAAGAAGTTACATGATGAGAAGTTGATGATCAACTTGGAGAAGTGTGAGTTCATCAAAATAGAGCTAGTGTACATTGGGTTTTTCCTATCACATGGCAACCTGAAAATGGACAAGAGCAAAGTGGAGGCTATCATGAATTGGCCTACTCCAAGGACAAAAATAGAGGTAAGGAGTTTTCATGGCCTTGCACAATATTATAGAAAATTCATAAGGCAGTTTAGTGCAATTTGTGCTCCTATGTTGGACACTATCAAGGGAGGAATGAAAACTAAGTTTATATGGAATGAGCATGCTAACAAAAGCTTTGAGTTGTTGAAGGAGAAGATATCTACCCAACCTATTTTAGTGTTGCCAAGATTTGAGAATATTTTCACCATTGAGTGTGATGCTAGCAATGTGGCAATTGGGGCTGTTCTAAGCCAAGAAGATAGTGGCTTTCCATTCAAAGAAGTTAAGTGAAGCCAAGAGGAAATAATCTTCATATGACCTTGAGATGTATGCATTAGTCCAAGCTCTAAGGAAGTGAAGGGACTACTTGCTTCCCAAGGAGTTCATTGTGTATTCAGACAATCAAGCACTTAGTTTCTTGAATTCACAAGAGAAGTTGAGTCACAAGCACATGAAGTGGGTTGAGTACCTACAAGATTACACCTTCAATATGAATCACAAAAGGTGTCCTCAATAAAGTGGCAGATGCATTGTCAAGAAGAGCTCTCACAATTCAGGACATTCAGTTAAAGAGCATGGAAATAGATCATTTCAAGGATCTATATGGTGATGATGAGGATTTTGTAGACATTTATAAGGTATGTGCTGAATAAAAGAATCATTTTCATAGTAGATATGTTGAGTATACTTTGCAAAGTGATCTCTTGTTTAAGGGGAATCAACTATGTGTTCCTAGAGGCTCTATTAGAGAGAACTTGATTCAAGAAAAGCATAATGGTGCTTTGAGTGGTCATTTTGGGATCACTAAGACTCAAGAATTGGTTCAAAGGTTCTACTATTGGCCAAGGATGAATATTGATGTTAGGAGGTATGTGGAAATTTGTATGGTATGTCAAAAGGCCAAGGGAACTTCTACAAATGCAAGTCTTTATCAACCACTACCCATTCCTACTAGGCCATGGGAATGCTTGAGTATGGATTTTGTAGTTGGGTTACCCAAGACAAGACAAGGTATGGATAGTGTTTATGTGGTTGTGGATAGATTTAGCAAGATGGCTCACTTTGTGCCATGCAAGACCACTAATGATGCTAGTCAAATAGCCTCTCTTTTCTTCAAAGAAATAGTGAGAATCCATGGGTTACCTATCAAGATTGTGTCATACAGAGACACTAAATTCATGACTCATTTTTGGAAGACTCTTTGGAAAAGGTTAGACACTAACTTGTCCTTTGGATCAGCCTACCATCCCCAAACTAATGGTCAAACTGAGGTTGTCAATAGAAGCCTTGGAAATTTGCTAAGGTGCTTGACCAAGGAGTATGGTCAACAATGGGATCAGTTGATTGGGCAAGCTAAATATGCCTACAATGATACTATAAATAGATCCACAGGGAAGAGTCCCTTTGAAATAGTCTATGGACTACATCCTAGAGGAGTTTATTTAGTTGAGATATTTTAAGGATGGAGTGAAAGGAAGTGGATATGTTGATGACTTTGCATATGCTATGCAGGAGATACATGACACAGTGAGAAAGACCTTGACAGAGAACACCATGAAACACAAAGCCAAGGTGGATGAAAGTAGAAGGATAGTTCAGTTCAATGTAGGTGACTTGGTTATGGTGCATCTTAACAAGTCAAGACTATAAAAGGGAGTTCCTCACAAGTTGTAGATGAGGAGGATAGGTCCCTGTCCTATCTTAGCTAAGTATGGTGATAATGCATTCAAATTTGAGCTCCCAGAAGATAGTGGACTGTCTCCTATTTTTAACATTGCAGACTTAGTCCATTACAAAGGACCATAGCAAGACATGGATCAAAGTCTTCATGAAGTGATCAGAGATGTGGAAGATCTACAATTACCTACTGCTGTAGTCACAAGAGCTGACAGTGTGTTGGGTACAAGAGTCTAAAAATAGACTAGAACCAAAGCATACAAGGAACACTTGATAAAGAAGCATGGGCAAATGGATGTTGATGCAATATAGATAAAGGAGTCAGAGTTCAAGAAGATGGGAATTGATCCAAACATCATCAATCCAAGGGTGGATTGAACTTTTTGTTTTGGGGAGGATGGTGCAAGAGCACACCTAGGCTAACCTCCAAGTTAGAGTTATTTTGGTACTTGACTCTAGCCAAGTCAAGAAGAGTAGTGTGTTTGTTTTAAGACCTTAGAAGGTAATTTTCTATGTAGGCTAAGTGAGTTAGTCACTAGGACTAAGGTCACACAAATAGCCAATGTTAGTAGTCTTTAATTCTTAGTGTTAATAGTTTGGGATAGAGTCTTCAATGTGTCTTAGGAACATAAATGATGTTAATGGATGTTATAGAGATGTTATAGGGTCATTAAATGAGTTGGTTCCTTCAAATATAGAAAGGATAGAGGTCCTAAGAAATAGGATCAAGGCATAGAGAAAGATGCCAAATGTTGTTGAGAAGTTGTCATGACAACATTTGCAATTATTGCAAATGTTGCATGCAACTCGGTTATCCTTGGATTCCCTTGAGTATAGGAGGTGGAGATTGGCCAACAGGCCCTAAAAAAATGGAGATGGCATCTACTATTAGCCAAGACTCGAATCTCGAAGGGAGTGATGCATTGTAATAGTTAGTGATTGTTGAATATAGCTCTGCAACAATGTTACAGTGAATATCTTGAGCTTTTGTGTTAACAGTGCATTCAAATGGATTGAAAGTCTAAATCCAATGGTTGTTTAGTGTTTTATAGACTGTTATAAGAGTTTTTCATTTGAATAGCAAGTTGTTTTAAGTAGATATATTGTGTCGGTTAAATTGTTTTTGTTTTAGAGTTCTCACTGGTTCTGTTCTAACCAGTCAGTCCTTTCATGGATCACTAGCCATGGGAAATACCTAAGGATAGATGGAAATACTAGGGGATTCATTAGTGTACATATGTTTAGGATTAGGATTTATGAAAGTTTGGAGAGCTATTTTTATTGCTAGGCCCTAGATGAGCAAACAAAGCCCGGTTAGAGGTCTAAGTTGTGAAGAAGTGAAGATTTCTTGTAGGGTAGCAAAGTATGGTACAGCTCCAGTACTTTTTCTAGAAGGTGTTCATAATATCTCAACATACTATGAAGATTGGGTTCTTACCAATCACTTAGATTGAGTTTTGAGCAAGATTTCTACAAGGTTACAATCACTCCTAAAAACTAGGTCTATTAGCCCTATTTGCCCTAGTTTATAGGAAGCTAGTGTACGAAGGTTGTCAGACACTAGAACCTACATAATCTTTTAAATCTTCCAAATGGGTATTCAAATTTGGCTTTATATTTTTGGGGTCTTTGGAAAAGTTTTGCTAGAATTGGCAAAAAGCCTCTACAAAAGGCTACAAGGATTAGGCCTATTTTAAGGTCTCTAAATGATGAGTGATTGAACCTGGTAAGGGTATGATTCAAGATCCTTCTAAAATGGATCAAATGGACCATGTTAGGAAATATTTCATAAGGATGGACACCCCTGCAATGAAGAATGAAGTTTGTGAGAAGTTAGCACTTAGAGCTCTCTAAGTGAAGGTGAAGGATTGTACTATCTCAAAGATGTTATTCTTTCAAGGTTAAGCACAAAGGTTAAGAACTCTTAGAGAAGAGTTAGGATTGGACTTAGTTAATCATCTAAGCCAATCATGACCTAGAGGAGACTAGGTTCCTAGAAGAGACAAGCTAGGTCTCTTGGATGCGGTGCAAGCAAGCCTTGGAACACTCACATCACTACACAAGCCACTTCAGCTTCCAATTTTTTTGGTGGGGTGATATACAATTCTTTATTCTCTAGTAGCACATTTTTTGTGCCACATGCATTTAATCTAATTAGACAAAAATAGAAGAGAAGTACCCACATTTTTATATGAATCTTCATCCTATTGAAATGTTTGATTCAAAAGAAAAGGTTTCTCTTTATTCTCTCTACTTCAGGTTTGATACACTGGGTGAGAATTTGATGAACTGATGAACTTCACGGTCCTGAGATGCGCTATTTAATATTGTCTAGTGGAGCATAACTATGGATTTTCAATTTTCTTATGGAATTTACTGGGTAGTTTCCTATGTAATGCATCAATTTTTTAAAGTTTTATTCAAATATGAAAATCAATGTTTATATTGGAGATGATTCAAACTTGGAAAAAATATTAATACAAGAAAAGTTAGGACTCAAGAGAAATGTGGTCTATGAATGGCATAGGAGACAAACTAAAGCAAGAAGAGTTAGGACTTAAAAGGCCTATAAATGCAGTTACAAACCGATGTTGACAAAATGAATTCATTTTATTAATAATCTATTTTATAAAAGAGGGGAAAAAATAAACATATGAGTTGTGCCAGGAAATAGGTAACATATGCAAAATTTGGAAGGCTAAACAAGGCACGTGTATTGTTTGACAGAATGGCATGGAAGACATGTATATGCAAAATTTGAAAGCATAGACAAGGCACGTGAAATTTTTGACAGAACCCCTACAAGAATGGTTTCAGAGAATGTCGTGATTGCAGGATATGAAAATGTTGAAGAATTAATAAGGCACTTTTCACTATTTGACATAATGTTGCTAAGAAACATATTCTCATGGACACCCTTATTGCATGAAATTGACAAAATGGATCTGTTATATTCATAAGGCATTGAGTTTTCCAACATTAAAGGATCTTAACAACATATTTCACATGGAAAAAAAGCTATTCCATGCTTTCAAAGGTTTGATAGGGCCCACTAATTTTTCACCTAGTTCGAATTTCACAAGACAAGGAAAGACCAAACATGGATTGGAGCTCCAAGCTGTTATGTCATAATAATTTGTTGAATAGGGTTTCCAAATTTGTTTATGTGAATGTCGATAAAAACAAGCTTTATATGAAACACCAATCTTACAAAATGAAAACCAGATAAAACATCAAATCTCAATATCTTCTTGTCCACCTCACAAAAAATACCAATTCTTTCGCTAGGCATATAAAAATGCATAAATGCAAAAAACAAGACCCATATCGAGTCATCCAAATAATAATTTTGTCAACAAATTAAGCACTAAAAATAAAAAAAATCATTTACAGAAAAATAAATAAGAAAATCTTATGTGAATCATATTTTGACCTGCATTCTATAGAGCTATATAACCCATACGGTAATCCTCTTGGAAGAATCTGCCCAATTTATGGATCGGGCCAAAAGTGCAATCAGAAATGCAGATCAAAACTAATGGGGTATATAAACATGATCACTGCAAAGAAAACATGATTGTAAACACAGTCTGAGAAAAATAATTTAGGGGGAAGCAATTAATCAAAGAAACGCACAAACACATGTGAATACTTGGAAGAGTGGTTGAATGCAGTTCTTAGGTGCCCACATAGAAACACATATTTTGTCCAAATTCAGATCGCTTCTAACTACTAGTGTAATGAATAGTGAGAATTATTCACATTTGTAACAACCATGGGAGGAGGAACTACATTAATGAAAACCCTTTCTATAGGTGTGGATGTAACTGATAAGTAAATGCACTCAGGGTACCTGAAACAACATACCATGGTTAAAAAAATTAGACAATGCAGTGTGTGTACTACACAGAGAAGAATTAACATCATCAACTTCCATCATAAAAAGATGCATGTAATTTGGAGAGGATGAGAAGGTGCAAGAATATCTATGGTTTCCCTAGTATGTGGGGTCCACATGGTGACCCATGTAGGCCCCCAATGTTAGGGTGCACACATTTTGGCTCCTCTCCCCTATTCGTGGAATCCATGGAAATCGGTGTTGTTCTATTCTAGTGGTATCATTATACTTCCTTCGATTAACATCTTTGTTATATGTGTTTTTCTCCACTCCCTGTAACATCATTGAATATCATGAGAATCAACTCACCGGTTAGCTCTCTATCTCAATGTCTATTGGCAAGTTGGCTCATAATCTATCTTTATCATTAATTACAATAATGTGACTAAATTGATAGTAACCATTTTATAAACACGTGAATTTAACATTAATACTGATTACAAATTTCCAAATCCAATATGAATAGAGATGAGAGAATTCCAATGTCATGGTCTAACAACCATTGTCAAATTAATGTCATTGTTGTTAAATAAATGAAAAGAAGACATTGTTGTATGATGTTCAAAAGCTAAATTTACATGTAGTAGTGATCATCTTTCCATACGATTAAAAGTTCTTTGAATCGATAGCAATGTAGTGATTTCAATTTTTAAAGTCATATTTATTGATATGTATGTATGTATGTATGTATGTGTATATGTATGTGTATGTATATATGTATATGTACACACACACAGTGTGTGTGTGTGTGTGTGCATGTGTAAATAGTCTTATTTATTAACATGCATATATGTTTTCTATTTATTTTTTTATTTTATGTTTTATTTAATATATGTGTGTATATATTTGATTCAATCATTTATTTATATTTTTCATATATTTTTATTTGCATTTCCTTCCATATTTATTTCTTGGGTTCTTCCCTTTCCACTTCTCTTGTATCTTTATCTGCTTTGTCTCTTATTTAAGATTTATTTATTTATTATTTATTTTAGTCTTTGGTTTCTCATTTCCTGTGTGCCTTTATTTTTCTCCCTTCAAATATGGCCTTGAGAATTCTAAGTTTGAAATTTACATTCTACATCGCTTGGCACTCATTTACATCCTGATGATGGATCACGCAGTGTGATCCAAAATATTGATGAAAAACTAAAACACAATCAAAATCCAAAAGTTATATCAAAATAATTTAAACTGTAGATTGTCCAAATCTCACATCATGGATATTATCTTCATGTCATCCATTTATTTATCTAAAGATTAGCGGAGTTTTAATTTGACCTCATAAAATTTCACTATATTGGTATTGTTACATATTAAAGATGATTAAATAACTTATTCAAAGTATAATAAAAATGTGTCAAGATATTATCTAAAACTTTCACAGCATCAAGAAAAGTTAATGGATGTGTTGTAAAAAGATGACTTTACGATATCTAGACTAATAAATTAAAAAATGTATTTGAAAATTATACAAGAAAAAATAAATACATGATTAAATAACAAAGCACATATATTTGTAATCAAATATGATTTGAATATATAAAAACAATAATAAACATTAAAAAATAAAAAAAAATTATGACTGGTAATTACTAAACCCTATAACTATTTGTATGAAATATCATGCATTGACCTCTAACATTTCTACAACTATGGTTTAGTTCATGTGTTGAGAAACATGCCCAAGGGCAATTAGTTGTTATATCGATCTTCATGTTTCAGGTGGTGGAATTTGGCCTACTTCACTCCAATGTGTAGCCCTACAGTCATGGAAATGAGAAGTTCTTAACCTTACATGCCATCATCACGTACACTACAGACGTAAACCCAACAGTAGTGAAGCCAAAGCTATACTAAGTCAACCATGAACAATATTTTGTTGGAACTACAACTGATAGACAACTTGGAGAACAAAATGAGAGAATGTGATAATGATAACCGAGCTACTGAGGTATATGTGAGACATTAGATTAGTTGTTATATTGTCATTGATGTCAACTAGCTTTGACTTTACTTATCATGATAGTTGCAAACATCTGAAGAAGGTAATGTTTGTGAAGGAAAGGAGATATTAGCATGAAGATGAGATGTATGCATAAGTTATGAATAAGGTATTCATTAGGTAACTTATTGATGAGTCTATGATAGTATGATAGTTATTTGATTGGCTGACATGATTCTACTAAGTATTGAAGATCAAGAATGTACAAGTTACTTTGGTTGGTATATGAAGAACTTAGTATACACCAAGCAAATGTAGTGTATACCAAGTGCGGTATTAACCAAGCAGAAAGAAATTGACATATCACAATATTGACCGAGCGGGAGAAATAAAGAGGAACATGTAACTGCCAACATGTGATGATGACCTCGATGAATCTAAAAGATTCTAATGATAAAGACAAAAAAATTTAAGAAGATCTACGGCTGGAAAAATTTGAGGTTGATCAGATGATGAAGATTGAAAACATTTTAAGGAACAAGTTCTAAGGAAGGTTGAAGATGCAAAACCAACGGTGGAGATTAGGAGGCAAAATCTATGGCTGAAATAAAAATGGTTTATCATGTCTATATAACGAGACAAGTAATAAAAACAAGATATGCAAGAGAGATAATTGCATCCATATGAAAATTGTTGGTGCATACATGAGAAGTTGGTCAGACAGGTTGAAGTGAGAATCGAGTGATTCTACATACTAAACCGAGCAACAAAAGGATATAACTGAGCATAACAAAGTTAGAAGAAGAAGGAGAATGAAGAGATTATGATGACTAGAATTATATTGAGCTTAGAATAGATCTAAATATGAGAAAAGGAAGTTGCATTTGAATCAAGTCATACATTGTTTCTTTCTAACCATTTCTACAATAAAAATCTCTTACCGAGTGAAACTTAACCGAATTTTTTCTATTGGCATTCTATGAATGTTACTTGTTTTCTTGTTGACCCAAGTGAATGTATGATCATAGAGAACTATTAGTTATAAATCCTCTAACATTATCACACCTTACAGTGTGTTTGTAACCTTTAACAAGGTAGGATTTTAACCGAGCTCACTTCAGAAGAGTGAAAATATTTCGGGTACCAGTCCCAAGTGGTTTTTCCCTTAATAGGGTTTCCACGTTAAAATCAAGTGTTAAATGTGCATGCATGTAATGTTTTGATATTTTAATTTACACATTACAATAACTGGTTAGATTAGTATATGTTTGTTTACATTATCTGACAGTCGGTTAATTAATCAGTAAGGCAGAGTCAAGTTATTACCGAGATGTTTAGTATATTTGTTCAAGTTGGTATTATACATCAAGGAGGAATTTGGGACTATAGGATAACTAAAGATAACTGATTCACCACCCCCCCCCCCCCCCCCTCTTAGTTATCTAACAATTGGTATTAGAGCTTAGAGTACTTTAAGGAAGAAGTTTGAAGGACTTAAGTTAAAGATCTAAAGATGTCTAAGAGAGAGGTACCGAAGCTGAACAAGGATAATTTCTCAACATGGAAAAGTAGGATGAAGTTGTATCTATTAAGCATTGGGGATTCTGCACTATACTATTTGGAAAATGAATTCATATCACCTATCGGTCCTTTGACTATCACATAGATGAAAGAAAGACAAGATCATAATGCAATGATAATTAAGATTGCTTCTTCTCTATCAAATGTTGAACTTGAAGACATTAAGAATTGTACAACTACAAAAGAAATGTGGGACAAATCAACACTAGTTCATGGTGGAGATCAAAATGTGCTTAGGGAAAAGGTAGAAAGCTTAAGAGGAAAATTTGATTATATGAAGATGAAAGAAGGTGAAAACATTACTTAGTACAAAAATTGAGTCAAGGAAGTGGTGAATGGTATTCGAGGAGCTAGTGGAACTATTGATGAAGAAATTATGGTAAGAAAAATTCTCAAAACACTTTTTCCTGCCTATGCTATTAGATTCTCTACAATACATGAAATGAGAGCAGTTCCTGGTAATGATGTTTCCCCTGATAGTCTAATCGGTAGATTGACTACATTTGAGCTTAACAACTTTGATAACAGTATTGTACCTAAGGTAGAATTTGCATTTGTGTCATCTTTATATACTGGAAGATCAAGTAATAGACATCATATAAGAAATGGAATTGATTATGAAGCTGAAGAAGATGAGCTTGAAGCACTTGAAGCATTAATAGCCAGAAGACTACTGAAAGGAAAAGGAAAATATAGAGGTAAACTACCCTTAATATGTTTCAAAAGTAAAGAGGTTGGTCATATTGTTGCAAGATGTCTTAAAAGGAATGATAATGAAAGGACAAGTGAAAGATCAAATGAAAGGAAGAATGATAGAAGAGATTACCGAGATCATAGAGGTAACCAACAACAAGGAAACAAAGAGAACCAAGACTACATAGATAAAGGAAAAAAGGCATGCTACCTAATTGAAGATGATGAAGAATATACCGAGACTGAAATAGATGAAGATGAAGTGATGTATGTTGCAATGAAGGAAGAAGAAGAAGAAGAAAGATATGTAGAAAAGGCACTCATTTCTAAAGTAAGAAAAAATGATACCTGGATTATTTATAGTGGCTACACACATCATATTACTAGTGATTATGACAAGTTTGAAAATCTTGAACAATATAATGGAGGATTTGTGAAAATGGGAGATGATACACCTTGTAAAGTGAAAGGTAAAGGATCAATATTGGTAAACAATAAGATCAGATGTGAAAATGCTTATTGGGTGAAAGGAATTAACTATAATCTATTGAGTGTAGCACAGTTGAATAATACAGGTCACCGAGTTTCATTTGAGAATAGAAGAGTAAAGATATTTGATGATGTTGAAAGACTAATCGGTACTGGTGAAAAATCAAGCAGTAACCTATTTTATCTAGAGAATGTTGAAACTTCATGTTTAATAGCTAAAAATGATGATGTTTGGTTATGGCACAAGAGGTTATGCCATGTGAATTTTGACAACATGGTAAAGGTCAGTAAGAAAAGGAAAGTTAGAGGTTTACTGAGTATATCTAAGCCTAACCATGTGATGTGCAAACAATGTCAGATGGGTAAAATGACAAAGTCTAGTTTTAAGAGAAAATAGTATTCATCTAATGCAATTCTGGAGTTAGTTCATACTGACTTATGTGGTCCAATGAAAATTTGGAGCTATTATGGAGATGATATTTTATCTTATTTGTTGATGACTTCTCCAAGATGATGTTTGTTTTATTTTTAAAAGAAAAATCAGAAGCTTTACAAATGTTTAAATGGTACAAAGAAAAAGTTGAAAAATAAACTGGTAAGCAACTGACATGCTTGAGATTAGACAGAGGAGGTGAGTCCATTTCTGATGAATTTACTCAATTTTGTAATGAGCATGGAATCAAGAGACATGTATCTGCACAGAGGACACCACAATAGAATGGATTTGTTAAAAGAAGGAACAAATCAATTGTTGATTGTGCTACAACATTGCTAATTGAAAAAGAGGTTGCACAAATTTACTGGAGAGAAGCTATCAGTATTGTTGTCCATATATTGAGCTAAGTACAACTAAAGAAAGAGTCAAACAAGATACCTTATGAACTATGGTATGGTTATACACCTAATGTGAGTTATTTCAAGATATTTGGAGTAGATGTTACTTTTTGAAAGATGATAGAAATGGAAAGTTTGATTCTAAAGGAGATGAAGACATATTTCTGGGATACTCTACTAGGAGTAAGGATTATAAATGTTTGAACAAAACTACTAATGAGATGATTGAAAGTGAAAATGTGAGAGTTGATGGTTTTTCAGAGAAAAATGATGAAGAGAGCAAGAAGGAACCAGAAGACTATGGAAGATTTGTTTACATACAAAGTGAAGATCCTGATACTTTACCCAAGCAACAACCTGGTGTCACCAAGTAACAGAATACTGCTATCAAGCAACAATCCTTACAGACCAAACAATAGAAAATAGTTACCGAGGAAAATGATGATCATGTACCAAGTGGAGAAAATATTGAAGAAAAAAGAACTAAGCCTATACTAGCAAAATATGTGAGAAGACACCATCCACAGGATCAAATAATTGGTAATAAAGGAGTAGGAATGATGACAAGAAGTAAGTTAAGGAACAATACATGTTTTATTTGTGAATTTGAACCTAGAACTGTTAAGGATGTATTGGAAAATGATGATTGGATTAAAGCAATGAATGAAGAGATTGAGAAAATATAGAAAAATAAGACATGGACATTAGTACCAAGGCCTAAAGACAAAAATGTGATTGGCACAAAATGGATTTTTAGAAACAAATTGAATGAGAATAGAGATGTTACAAGAAACAAAGAAATATTGTTCTGCAAAGGTTATGTACAAGAAGAAGGAATTGATTATGGAGAAAATTTTGCACATGTTCCTAGACTAGAAGTGAGAATTCTATTTGCATATATTTCTTATAAAGGATTCAAGGTATAGAAAATGGATGTCAAGTCTACATTTCTGAATGGGATACTTGAAGAAAAGGTATACATTGAACAACCTGAAGGTTTTATAGACCCAACTCAAAAGAACATGGTTTGTAAGTTGCACAAGGTAGTTTATGGACTGAAACAAGCACCGAGAGCATGGTATAAAATATTGCACTCTTACTTATTAAGAATTGGATTTTTTAGAACAAGTGAAAATAATAATATATATTTGAAAGGTGAATCTAATGATAAAATCTTTATTTTTGAAATATTTATTGATGATGTCATATTTGGAGGGTCATGCTACTTTATGTAAATCTTTTGCTAATGAAATGAGAAAGGACTTTGAAATGTTAATATTTGGGGAGATCAAATTCTTTATTGGTTTACAAATTCAACAACTGAAGGAAGGCATTTACATCACACAATCTAAATACATTAAAGATATCTTGAAGACATTCAGTATGGAAGACTCAAAGCTAGACGGTACACCTATGGTAACCAGATGCAAGCTAACCAAGGATGACAAGCCAATAGAGGTAAACCAAACCTTATACAGATCTATGATTGGAAAACTGATGTATGTTTTCCATAGTAGACTAGCTATTGCACATGTTGGAATTGTAGCTAGATTTTCTACAAATACTAAAGAGACACATATGATTGTTGTGAAAAGAATCTTTAGATATCTAAAGAACATCGAGAACTATGGATTGTGGTATAAGAAAGAAGGCAATTTAGAACTTAAAGTCTATACAAATGTTGATTGGGCAGGAAATATTGATGATAGGAAAAGCACTATTGGAGGAGCATTCTTTTTAGGTGAAAGATTAGTAACATGGATAAGCAAGAAACAAGGATGCATTTCTCATTCCACTTCTGAAGCTGAATATGTAGCTGTTATCAACTATTCTAATATTTCATAGATCAAGCAATTATTGGAAGGCATGAATGAAGAAATAATAGATCTAGTGACAATCTATTGTGAAAACACAAGTGCTATAAAAATTTCAAAGAATCTAGTAATGCATGCAAAGACAAAGCACATATCCATCATATGTCATTACTTGAGGGAGAAAGTTCAGGAGAAATAGGTCAAACTAGAATATGTGAAGTCACATGAACAACTTACAGATATATTTAAAAAACCCTTACCGAAGGATACATTTGAGTACTTGAGAAGTAGACTAGGGGTCCTTCCCCTATCTAACAATCACTAAGGTGATATGGGGTTGCATCAACCTATTCTTTATCAGAAGATCTAATTATTTTGATGCAAGATGTATACACTTTGGGATTCCTAAGGTTGTGAAGAAGAAGGAAGACAATCTAAAACCGAGAACATATGTACATGCAAGGTACAAGAATCTGTAATAAAAACAACAAAGAAACTGATTTGGCTACTGAAGAGCTTATTTTTGGAATTTTTGTCAAAGGGTGTGATGATTACACATGAAATATCAGAGAAATGAAATATGGGAGAGATGATTATGCATGAAATATTCAGTTAGGAAAGAACTAACCGAAAGGGATATTATGCATAGTGATTAAACATATTAAAAGCATAAGATAAGGGAGAGCTGACTGAGTCACAACATAAATATTGAGTTTGGTATTCAATGGTATACTTCATATTATATTTCCATCAATGCCAAAGGGATAAATTTTTGTAACTACAACTGATAGACAACTTGGAGAAAAAAATGAGAGAATGTGATAATGATCACTGGGCTACTAAGGTATATGTGAGACATTAGATCAATTGTTATATTGTCATTGATGTCAAATAGCTTTGACTTTACTTATCATGATAGTTGTAAACACCTGAAGAAGGTAATGTTGGTGAATGAAAGGAGATATTAGCATGAAGATGAGATGTATGAGTAAGTTCTGAATAAGTTATTCATTGGGCAACTTATTGATGAGTCTATGATAGTATGATAGTGATTTGATTGGCTAACATGATTCTACTAAGTATTGAAGATCAATAATGTACAAGCTACTTTGGTTTGTATATGAAGAACTTAGTATACACCGAGAAGATGTAGTGTATACTGAGTGTGGTATTAACCGAGCAAGAAGAAACTAACATATCATGGTATTGACCAAGCGGGAGAAATAAAGAGGAATATGTGATGATGATTTGGACAAATCTAAAAGATTCCAAGGATAAAGACAAAGTTTTTTATGAAGATCTACGACTAGAAAAATTCAAGGTTGATCGGATGATGAAGATTGAAAATATTTTAAGGAACAAGTTCTGAGGAAGGTTGAAGATGCAAAACCAACAATGGAGATCAAGAGGCAAAATATATGGCTGAAATGAAAATGGTTTATCATGTCTATATAAGGAGACAAGAAATATGAACAAGATATGTAGGAGAGAGAATCAAATCCATATGAAAATTGCTGGTGAATACATGTGAATCTAGTCAAACATGTTGAAGTGAGAATCAAGTGATTCTGCAGACTGAACCGAGCGACAAAAGGAGATAACCGAGCAGAATAGAGTTAGAGGAAGGAGAATGAAGAGATTATGATGACCAAAATGATATTGAGCTTAGCATAGATCTAAATATGAGAAAAAGAAATTGCATTTGAATCATGTCATACATTGTTCCTTTCTAACCATTTCTACAATAAAAATCTCTTAACCGAGTGAGACTTAACCGTCTTTTTTGATTGGCATTCTATGAATGTTAATTATTTTCTTGTTGACCCAAGTGAATGTATGGTCACATAGAACTGTTAGTGATAAATCCTCTAACAAGTTCACATCTTACAGTGTTTTTGTAACCTTTAACAAGGTAGGCTCTTAACCGAGATCACTTTAGAAGAGTGAAAATATGTCGGGTATCGGTTCTAAGTGGTTTTTCCCTTAACAAGGTTTCCATGTTAATATCAAGTGTTAATTGTGTATGCATGTGATGTTTTGATATTTTAGTTACACATTACAATAACCGGTTAGATCAGTATATGTTTGTTTACATTATCTGACAGTCAGTTAGTTAATCAGTAAGAAATAGTCAAGTTATTACTGATCTATTTAGTTTATTTGTTCAAGTTGGTATTATACATCAGGGAGGATTTTGAGACTGTAGGATAACTGAACATAACTAATTCACCCCCCCCCCCCTCTCAGTTATCTAACACATTTTGTAGCATGTGCTAAAATCTAGGCTCATTTCCCACATGATACAAATAATGAGAGACTGAAAGAAGGCTATGTAGGTAGCATGGGTGGGCGAGATTCATTTCTTATGTTTTGGAGAAATGGGATGTCAGTGAGTTGTCCTCTTTTCACAAATTTGTACCAATTGCTAGCTGGGTATTACTAAACCATTATGGCATTAGATGAACAACTATGCCCTTCTCTACAAACCCTAGTTGAGTAGCCCAACACATAATTTGGTCATCATGGTAGATTCTGCAAATTTGTATGCCCACAAGACATGTTGTGTGCGCTAAAACCAAGTTCCACTATCGCAGTTGAAAATCAGAGAAATGATAGTTTAAACTGTGAGACAAGTTTTGTGGCATTCGTACGTGAGAAACCTCGCAAGTAAAGCCTATCAGCTAAATATGTAATGGTGACATATTTATTTCCTTTATAAGATTTTTAATAGAGAGTTTTTAGAAATAAAATAAAATGGATATGAAATTGTTGACCAAGATATTTTACATGCACTTCAAGTTCTTTGGATAAATTTAGATCTTGTATATTTGGCATTTTAAGCCCCTTTATTGAACATCCAAAGTACATAGTTTATCTAAACTTTAGCATCCATTACAAGATAATTTTGAGTAATCTACATTATTTAAATAAATATGTTAAATAACATTTAGGGGGCAAATGCTAATAATATTGAGGTTTTTAATAGCTTGGTACATTGATTTCCTTGAGAAATCAATATTGTTTGGTAAAATGTGCAAGCATCCTAGAAGGGTGATGGGTATTTGAATTAGATAACGAGAATATAAAAACTCATACAAAAAATACTATAATACAAAATCTTACTATCAACTGTTATTTAATATGATTAAATTGTATTGAGTAATGAGAAATAATAACAAACAAAGTTGATTTACCATTACAACCTATCAACAAGGCTAGTTAATAGAAATGCACTCAGAGATGGTGTTGGTTGTTGATGTCACTTATTTAAACTATCCACTAGGTTTAGGATAAGAAGAAACCAATAGGACTAATACATCAAGTTCTATGTGATGAACTCAAATCACCTCTCAAATATATTATTTTTAGAATGATGTACAGGTATCTTGAGTTCTATGGAGTGCACTTCAAGTTCTTCTGGATGAATTTTTAAAAATATCAAATATAAATTAGAGTTATAATTTAAAAATATAAGGAACTACTTGTCTATTAATAATGATTGAGTTTTTAGGTGGAATATAGCTTAGTGATTAACTTATGTTTGTACAAGAAAATACATTTGGTCTAATATTCACCTACCTACTACCCATCCAAATATTTCTCCCAATGGTAAGTTTCAAATATATTATGATATGAAACATTGAAACTATAAGAAAATTTGTCTGAACATTGCTCCTAGCATTGAATATATAAATAATACAATTTTAAGACTATGAGACATTAAAAGTAATTTTTCAAGCTACATAATTTATTCTTGGAAAAATATTATTTGGATAATTTGACATTACTTTTAGGATTCTTACTACCTAGATATTTGCATGCTCTACATGTTTTTTAAAAGGATCATAGTAGTTTCTCATATCAAATATAATGGCCTTCAAAAGTTTGGCATCCTATATTAGAAATGTAGAAACATATAAGATATAGAAAAAAGTCATATAGGGAAGTTACACTTGTTGACAACTATATGATGTAAGTTAAAATGTATCATAAAGCATTTTTGAATGGAGATAATGAAACCAAATAAAATGTCCAAGTTGGTAAGTGGGTTATGATGCACTTAAGACAAGTGAAAAGAATGTGTTGTGTTTAACTTGTGAACTCATCTTGGAATTTGGCTTTTGGTTTGCTAATTAGGTATTGAATGTCGTAGTTTTTGTAGCTTTAGCTTATGGTTTTTAATTAAAATTCAATGGTTTTATGTGATATTGTGATTCATAAGATGTTTGAGATGGAGGTATTGGATTGTCAATTTTTAGGTATTTCTATGTTGTTAAAACTAATTCATATCTCTAGTTGGTGATACTCATACAAAAATTTTATTTGCAAGTTTATTATAATTATGTTTAGATTATTGAATTTAATATGTTGGAGTACTTAAAGGATAGTTCATTTGAAAGGGATATGGAGGAAGGAAGAAGAGGAGAGTATAGGATTTAAAGAAGGATTATTGGAAGAAGAAAGGAATGTGAAGAAAATAAGGAAGTGACTCTTTCATAAGGAAGCAATGATGAAATGTTTTGACTCTTCAAGATGGTTTTGACTCTTCGAAAGGGTTGTGATTATGAAGGGTCATGACTCTTACCTAATGGAAGACATGATGAAGCGGTGTGACCTCTCCCTTATATGGGAAGATATAAAAGGGACAAGGACTCATTTGAAATGGGGATCCAAAAATGATGAATGAAGTAAAAAAGAAATAAGTGTTTATTTTGTAATAAAAAAAGAGGAATCAAAAGTACAGTTATGATTTAAATGAGAAGTTTTGATCTAATTGTGAAAGGTTATATCCCTTTCAAAGGGAAAAAATATGAAAGTGTTGCACTCTTTCAAGGTTTCTAATGGTAAAAGGTTGTGTCTCTTGAAGAAAGGCATTTATGATGCAAAAGTTCCCCAAATGATTTCTAATCCTTCTATGGATGAAGTGAAGCTCTAAGGATGAAACTAAGTGGAGAAATCAATGAAACTAATGCAATGGAGATGCACTAAAACTATTGTCACTAGTACATTTGAGACCTTTTTCCAACGGATGATTGTCTAAATTCAGACAATATACCATTGAGTAAGAGACACCATCTGGCATCGTAGTTTTGTAGTCTAAAACACTGACGGTTATGATAGGTGGTGTACATGCGATGTCTATAGTCATCGCCAAAGGGGGTTTCAACACAATGAATATACTCGTCGGGTCTACTTGTAGCCGTCCCAGGTTTGATGGATCTCCATCGGACGTAGTTAGTTACCAACAGAAATGTTGTACCTACGACCGGTAACCATCATAATATTTCAATGCCTATCTATCATTGGAAGATTGTATACTGACTGAAATGCTATTGGTGCGACGGTTATCTGTAGGGAATTTCTGATAGATTGTTGTCGCTTCTCGGAGGCCGTCGTAATTGTGACGAAAATCACAATTTTTTTATAAAAAAAAATATATTTGTCGATCGAGTTTGACTCGATTGGTGTTCTTGCAGATTTGGTTATCATTCAGAGATGACTTTACAGTAGATTCAATAGCGGCTCGTACATTATTGAGTCAAGTCTAGAGACTTGGATTTTTAGATCACTATGGTGTCCATGATGACTTGGGAGAAGTCTTCTTCTAGGTGAACCGAGCTGAGAGACTTGGATTATAGAAAGCGAGTTGTTTGATGTGACTTATGAGACATTGGATACCTCTTCACAATGGGTTCGCAGTGCGGTCTATGGTGTTTCTTTGCGACTTGGTTCTTGGTAGCCATTGAGATGAATCGATATGACTTGATCTTGGTTCAAGACTTATTGAGGCGAGATGAATTGATCATTTCTCCTTGAAGTGATTGATGTTTCTGAAAGATAGTCGTCGCTTTTAGTTTTGTCATTGATTATTCTTTGGTTTTCATCATAACTGCGATGACCCACACTATTTTTAAAATATATATATATATATTTGTCATACTTTGATTGAGATCTTAAAGTATTGAGCTTCTCTTTGTTTTGATAATAGTTTAACATTCTCTACTTAACAAGGCCAACCGCGTGAAGGTGGAAGCTCATATGGCCCCTCCTAGGATCCTGTTATGACCCTTTATGACACTTTAAGACCTCTAAGATGTGTATTATTAGGGGTCGTAAAGGGTTGTAAAGGGTCATAAGGGGTCCTAGGACACAACAACTAAGAACCATAAATGTACGCATCATGGTCACAATTGTTTGGAGACACAACATAATTGAATGCTATACCCAGACAATGCAACACAACCACTACTCCTATAGTTCCAAGTTGACACTACATAATCCAAAAACCAAAGATAAGGAATCTATATATGGTTTTTGGATCCCACAGTGTTAACTTAGAACTATAGGAGTAGTGGTTGTGTTGCATTTTTTGGGTATAGCATTCAATTATGTTGTGTCTCCAAACAATTGGGACCATGATGCCTACATTTATGTTTCTCAGCTGTTGTGATAACTACATTTATGTTTTGTAGTTGTCATGTTTATTTGCATGTTCTTTGTGTTTGGCTTCTCTCCCTCACATCGAAAATAAGATTTTTCCACTCTGAATCAAGAATGTGCGTGCAACA
This sequence comes from Chamaecyparis obtusa, assembly GCA_027943335.1. Classification (NCBI taxonomy): domain Eukaryota; kingdom Viridiplantae; phylum Streptophyta; class Pinopsida; order Cupressales; family Cupressaceae; genus Chamaecyparis; species Chamaecyparis obtusa. The sequence goes on along the minus strand of BSBK01001026.1, from coordinate 345,831 downwards.
CAAGTAGAATATGCATGGATAGCAGGTGGAGCTAAGAAGACCCAACACATTTACATTTTTTTCTCCTTTGTTTCTTGTACACCATCTCTATCGGAAAGTTTCTTCATGGATGGCCTCCACTATCTTCCCCACTACAACTATAACCACTATTCATTCTCTTGCGATCATTACTATCTTCTCTATTAATCAGACCTCCACTGCAATTTCTTTGATGAAAAATCCCAAATTCAATGTTTGGTATTCCTTCATCTCCCCTCAACTCCATCACTTATATGTATGGCTTCTCTCCCTTGCATTGAAATAAGATTTTTCCCACTTTGAATTGAGAATGTGCATGCAACACAAGTAGAATATGCACGGATAGCAGGTGGAGTTGAAAAAACACAACACGTTTGCATTTTTTTAATAGGTCAAAATTACAATTTTCGTGATGGTCTATAACTTAAAATATGCAATTAAATACCTCTATCAAAAATGCAACCCTGTTGTGTTTTTCAGCTCCACCTAATATCCTATGTATATGAATTGAGATTGCATATTGAACTAGGCATCTCCTTCTGCATTGCTTGAAACCAAGAGACTATCACAGTTAACATCTAAATGGTGTGTCTCATCATCACAACTAATCCACCTTAAACAATTGATTAACCATTCTAGACAAGATGATGATTTAAGTATTGTGTTTTAGAAAAGAACTCATTGAACATTCTAATACTAATTTCTCCCAAAATATGAAATCCACTAAAATTTAGCAAAAACCCCTCCAACATTACAATAGTGTATAAAAGGAAACTCAGTGTCTAAACATGGAACTAAGCTCAAACACGTGTAAATAAATATTAGTCATTGTCAAATAAACATCAGTCATTATCAAATAAGTTGCATAAATGAGAATCATTTTTTTTTGGCTTTCACTTTTTTCTACTTCCTTATATTATTGCAGAGGCATATCCATGTCTAGAGCGTCATTTCTTCTTGGGCGTGCACATGATCTCACTATCCTTTGCAAAGGCGGGTCCTCTACAATAACAAATAAAAGGCTTCAATTAAAAACATATTATCATAATTGGGGTTAATTTAAAATATATTTATTATTGTTACAAGCATTTCAATACATTAAAAAACATAAACATGATGCTCTTTACCTTGTCCAACCACATCATCTTGCCCGATGACTTGAACCTCAACACGCTCATCGGAACAACGTCCTCTACATCCCCTGCAACTACAATACAAAATGTTTTATTAATCCCAACACATTATAATTAAATTTTTATTACTACGCCAAATTCAATTTAACATGTTTGCTTGTATTAAATATTCATTAATCAAAATTCGAATAGAAAATGTATACCTTTAGTACTACAATTCACATTAGAATCGATGCCTCCATCGTGCTCAGCCGGTGCAGTATCAATATCGGCAGGCTACATTCCAATGTAAATAATTAGTATATTTATCGATAATATATACATATAAATACAAGACAAATATTGAGAAATGTTAATCATTCAATTTACTACATATAAATATATTCACTTTAAAGTTTTAAACAAATATATAATCAATGTTTCCTTACTTAAAACAAATATATTCACTTTATGTTGGAACTTAACATCAAATACGGTAATTGGTAAAGTTTTCAACTTGAAATAAAAATCAATTGGCTTATTTACCTGATCAACAAATCCAGTAGAAGAACCTTGTGCACTCATTGCTCGGTATCATTCAGCCACGACTTTATAGCCTTGTTTGAAGCCTATTTTTGTGTCCTCTTCTATAATCAATTTTTTGAACTCCAAGGCCTAGATTTTTTATTGGTATCATGAATTTTTATTGTAGTGAATTTCATCAAAACTAAATTGATTGTAATTTAATTATAAATATTTGCATATGATTTTTCATTTACTAATACTTACAACTCATGCAGAAAGTTTTGAATATCCACTCGAGCCAAGCCTATGTTGCCTATGCTTTTTTTTTCTTGTTGTTGTTGCCTTTGTTGTGTCAGGAAACCTATGTGTTGTTTGAAGTATGTTAGATCACATAAGTACAAAGAGTAAATAGTACATAATTTCATTATTAACATTATCAATCTGCATCCAACTACTGTAATCATAACAAGGTCTGACATACTTCATCAATTTGACAACTTTGTTGTAAGATACCTTTATGCCATCCATGGAAAATAGGCCCAAACCATGTAATGAAGACGGTGCTATGAGATATATCCTCTCTTTAACACAAAAATTAGTGTTTATTGGAGGAAGTTCATCGGGGACCCATTGTTTTTTTAGATGTTTGTACCTAAATGACAGCTCAGAGTCGCCTTTGCTCTCATCATCATGAGAACACAACCCCCCTTGAGCAACGAAAAATTTCATGTGTTTATTGAATTTCTTTTTGATCTTTTGACCTCGAGTCAATCTCATTGAATTACATGTACTAAATGTCTCACTTTCTTCTTCCATTCCTAGATTTTCCTCACTCGAGGAAGATAATTCTGACAAATACCTTTTCTCTAGTACCTGCACCTCATTAAATGAGAAAGACAGGTGGCAATGAGAGATATTTTACATATGGTAAAAGCATTAATCTCTATGGGGTGTATTGACTTGTACCTGACAATCCATCAGACTGTGTGGGATACCTGACATAAGATAATAGTTATATAATCAGACAAACATAGTTCACTCCATAGTTTTCATTATATCATGTGAAGGACTTTATTCATTGTTAAAATTATCTATTTATCCAACAATATTTTGAATATCTCAGCATGGCATATAACTAAACATCTCAGCATTGCATGGGACACCACTATTGTGGCATTTTATCAAACAATTCTCGTGCCTTGCCACTAGTGTTTTTATTACATCTTGTGAAGGACTTTATAAATTGTTAAAATTATCTATTTATACTTTCATAATTAGCTTACTCCATTGCAGGGAACAAAGAGAACCCCCTGTGATTTAACATCATTGAGATGCCTCCTTTCATTAGCTTCATGTTACCTTCTCATAGCTTCTCATAGCTTCCTATGTGTTTCATCCTTCATTTATACACTTACTTCCTAAGGGGTATTCTTGAGTTCAAACACATTGAGCTGCTACAACTGAATTATAAATCATGAATTCACTATAAAATTAATTCACTATAAATCAAGGGGCATTATAAATCATGAATTCGCTATAAAATTAATGTATTGCTCTAGATTTCATATGAACATTTTGTCAAATGGTTGGAATGTATGTTTATTCAAATGGAGTTATATCATTTGGAATGGATATATGATCAATTGATATCGAATTCTATGTCAAGATTTACAGCATTAAATTGATCATAGTTAGAAGACTCAGACACGAGAAGAATATGAGTATAGCCAATTTTTAGAAGAATATGAATGAATGAAAACATATATAAGTGGATGAACATAAATTATGAAGGTACCTAATATTGCCTAAAGTAATGAAGTGTTGACCCTGGGTTCAATCCAGTATGCTCATGTATGATCCAGAAACTGCAAGGAAAAAAAGGATGGGGTTAGATCCAAAAGATCTAAGCAATGCTTGACACCCTATTATTGATCTTTATCTATAATTATGCATGTGCATAGTTAAGCCATACACTTCTAAAAGGAACTATGCTATAGAACATGTGCACTCAGGAACATGTGCACTCGGGAACATGTGCAGTGTATAGGCGCTGGAATCCAAATGAAGCCCTACATTTATGTCTCTATGAATACTTGGTGAATCACTATTATGGTTGCATTTATGTCTCTATGAACACCTAGTGAATCACTATTGTGACTGCATCATCCAAATAGTGCAACAACAACACCAGATGTTGTTGTTCTATCTGGTGTTTCTATGGCATCATTTCCAAATGATGCATCCACAACGGTAACCCACCATGCCCATCAACACAAGGTAGACATGATCAAGCATAAGCAATGGAGGGGGCATTATCAAGGTCAAATCAAAGGTCAAATTTCATTCCTTGAAATTTTATATTTGTACAGTTATAAAATTTCATGCCTTGAAATTTTATAACATACTTCCTTAGAATTTGATCTTCATATTGCAGCCATGACTTGAGGTAGGAATTCAAGCTTTTTCTTCTCATTAACTCAATTTCATTTTGATGGCATTTGTTGATTTAATTGCGACACCAGGTTGGTTATAAACAAAAAGAAAAAGAAAAAGAAAGTGTCATTTGTAATTTTTGTGAATTCGAAGAGCTACAGTGAAGACGGCACTGCACTTTTGCATGGCACAAAGAGGGCATTCGAGTTTGGCTCGCGGGCTACAAGCTAGGGCATCATGCATTATTTATGAGCTCATTGTTTGAGCACCTCATGTCCCTTTTTGATTGGTTGGTGCTTTGTTTGTTATATTGAGTTTACATCATACATTTAGTATTAATAAATATCTTATAAAACAACATAAAACTAACCCAAAATACTTTGTCTTAATAAAATCTTAATAAAACAATATATTTAGTCTTAATAAAATCTTATAAAACAACATATATTGTGTGAAGTGTTTGATCTCTTTTTATTTGTTTTATTGTTGATATTCACTATTTGGTACTCCCCACTTGTGATCATTTCATGAGGAAATGTCTTGATCACTCATGGGCTACAAGCTAGGGCATCATACATTGTTCATGAGCTCATTATTTAATACTGGCATTGTTTACATCTTTTCATTTGGAATGCTTGATGACCCACGAGCTTTGAGAGCTAGGGCATCATTGCTATTATCTTCAAGGCATTGTGTGAAGTGTTTGATCTCTCTTTATTTGTTTTGTTGTTGATATTCACTATGTGGTACTCCTCGTATATGATTATTTCATGAGGAAATGTCTTGATAGTTCGTGAGCTGCAAGCTGGGGCATCATGCATTGTTTATGAGCTCATTGTTTGAGCACCAGCCAATCAAATAAGGACATGAGGTGCTCAAACAATGAGCTTGTAATGACATAAACAATGCATGATGCCCTAGCAAAATAAAAAAATAAATAAAGAGAGATCAAATACTTCACACAATATATGTTGTTCTATAAGATTTTATTAAGACTAAATATATGATCATACATTAATACACTTACTGTTTTGAATTTGAGCTCGGACATCATGCAATGTTATTGTTGTCATTGCATGCTTGTTGTTGTTGTGCACCATATATTGTTTTATACACTGTTTATTTCATTGAGACCGTGAGCTTGGCATTTGTAATGTATTTTCTATTATTGGATCAATGCTACCATGTTGTTGAGGTTGTAGATGCATTGAATCACCACTAGCATTCTATTTTGATAGCGGAAATATAACAAATAAAGCATCAGCCAATCAAATAGGGACATCAGTAAGACATTTAATGCATTATTACTTCATCGTGATGATAAAAATTTCATTGGCTCAAAGCACATAGAATGTGGGTAGATGCATTGAATCACCACTTCCATTCTATTTTGATGAAGATGAACTATGTTATAAAATTTCAAGGCGTGAAATTTTATAACCATACATATATTTTATGAGTATAACTGTACAACAGAAGAGCACCCACATGCCTTGGTTGTTATTGGTCTATGAAAGGTTTTGGTTTTCCTTTCCCAATTGAGATGTCATCCTAAGATTCAAAAGGTCTACAGTATTGGTGAGGGCACCTAGGTAGGGTTGTTTGGTACCTAGTGTTCCTAAATTTTGGCTTGTAGTGGCCTTAGCCAAGCCACTAGGTTAGGGAGAAGCATATTTGGTATCTCTAGGTGTGCTAGCCAGTGTTTTTTCTTCTTTGTTCTTTTGAGTCCTTGGTGTGTCTTTTAGAGCCTGGTTGTAGCAGTCTTAGCCAACTTTGCTAGGTTGCCTATCATAGGACAGTGTTCTAAAGTTGAACAAATGGCCTCTTTAATGTTTTAGAGGTTTGAAAATGGCCTTTATGACCCTTACTCAATCAAGGATTGAGTACTTTTGAGGTGTGTGTAGGTGGTTTGTCTATCCACCAAAAGTTGCTTGACAACTTTGAAAGTTGTCACGACAGTTTTTCTTGCAAAAGCATGTAACCAGCTCAAGAGATAGCTAGCCCGATCCATGGGCCCTAACACCGAGGAGGGAGCTATTCAAGCTTTGAAAACTATAATTTGAGGTGTAGGGAAGAGTGCAGTACAGAGAGCAAACTTTTGGTTGCAGTTAGACTGTGTAACTAGTTTTCCTTTGACAGAGATATACATTTTTGTGTTAATAGAGATAAGAAATGGATTGAATATCCAACTATAATGTTTGCATGTGATGATTGTTAATTTTTTTAAATTCCTAGCATAGTTATTTAGCTTTTCATTTTAGTTTTGAGTTAGTCTTCATAGTTTTCTTTATTTTGGCCTGTCTTAGGTTACTATTGACAGAGATTTGAATAATGGAGTGCTGGAGCACTCTCCCACCGTACAATTTGTATGGGCCTATGGGATTTTTGTCTAGACTCCCTGTAATATATGTTGTGCAAAGGAGGGGCCCTAGAAAGTTCAGGATGTATCTATAAACTGATGCCCTAGGCAATCTATCAATGTTTGGTTAGGGTTCAGTGTGTTGTTGCAGAGTAAATGGAGTAATTGAGGGTGCTCAAAGCCTGGTTCAAATGATGTGGAGGGGAGGTCAGATGCATGATCAAGCATCTCCAATGTAGAGAGAGCTCAGGGGATTGTGGATACAAGGGAAAATACTAAACCCTCACTGTTACAGATAGTCAATTACCAAACCCTCATTTATAGCCCCATTTTTAGCAGGCCCTGTATGGACAATATGGGAAAAGGAGACCGACATAATCTTAAAACCCTCCCAAAAGGGTATTCGAATCCATAATTAGTTGGATTCTTTGCTCAGAGAAGTTTGGAGTTATTAGCAGAAAAGGTCAATTAGGCCTACTAAACCTAGTAGCCTTTTTAGGCCAGAAAGCAGACAAAACTTTTTAGAAGGGACAGAGAGGTTCCTATAATAGTGAACTTTATCATATTCTTGGTGTCATAGACTGAATGGAGAAAGGAGGAGTTTGAAAATTCTTAGAAGGGGACTAGGATAGCACCCTTAAGGCTAGGAGATTAGACTCTTTGATTCTAGGAAGGCCTAGGACAAAGTTATAGCAAGGTCTATGTAACATCAAGTACCCTAGTTTGCATTATTAGATTATCTTGTTAAATTTGTGTTCATTTCATACAAAGATACATGTAAAGGGAAAAAAAATTTGCATCTAAAGATTACATGTATATATATGAAAAATAACTTGTATATACTATACAAGGAAAATAACTTTCAAAAGAAAATGCAAGAGTACATGCATACATAAGAGGATGAACATAAATAATAAGGGTGCCAGACATTGCCTAAAGTGATAAATTTTTGACCCGGGTATGAATCTAGTGGGCCCCTGTGTGATCCAAAACCTGCAAAGAAAAGAGAGATGGGGGTTAGATAAAAAATATCTAAGCAATGAATGGAATCCTATTATTGATCCTCATCTACAACTATGCATGTGCATAGTCAAGTCATACACTTCTGAAAGAAAAACCATGCTACAGAACATGTGCACTCAGAAGAATGTTGTAGAGAGTAAATTGTTGCATTTATGTTTGCATGAACACTTGGTTAGTCACTATTGTGATTTCAAGTAAAGATCATAAAATCACAACATGGTTGGAAGCCCCAAGGAGGACCCATTGCATGCAGTGAGTAAGCTACATCAAAACAAGGAGGTACACAAATCTACATCATCTATACTGATGTCCCTATTTGATTGGACGGTGCTCTATTTGTTATATTGATGCTATCAAAATAGAATGGAAGTGGTGATTCAATGCATCTACAGCCTCAACAACATGGTGACATCGATCCAATAACAGAAAATATATTACAAATGCCAAGCTCACAGTCTCAATGAAATAAACAGTGTATAAAATAATATATGGTGCACAATAGCAGCAAGCATGCAATGACAACAATAACATTGCATGATGCCCGAGCTCAAATTCAAAATAGTAAGTGTATTAATGTATGATCTAATAGCAGCAACCTCATTGATCATTACCTTTCACTCCTTCATCATTATAGAAGAGATAACTACCTACAACTATATTTCATAATTCCTCCTTTGAAGTATATATATATCAAGTATAATTATGATTTTACATCATATATTTAGTTTTAATAAAATCTTATAAAACAATATAAAACTAACCCAAAATACTTTGTCTTAATAAAATCTTAATAAAACAATATATTTAGTCTTAATAAAATCTTATAGAACAACATATATTGTATGAAGTGTTTGATCTCTCTTTATCTATTTTTCTAGGGCATCATGCATTGTTTATGTCATTATGAGCTCACTGTTTGAGCACCTCATGTCCCTATTTGATTGCCCGGTGCTCATAAAGTGAGCTCATAAACAATGCATGATGCCCTAGCTTGCAGCCCACGAACCATCAAGACATTTCCTCATGAAATGATCATAAACGGGGAGTACCACATAGTGAATATCAACAACAAAACAAATAAAGAGAAATCAAACACTTCACACAATGCCTTGAAGGTAATAGCAATGATGCCCTAGCTCTCAAAGCTCACAGGTCATCAAGCATTCCAAATGAAAAGATGTAAACAATGCCAGTATTAAATAGTGAGCTCATGAACAATGTATAATGCCCTAGCTTGCAGCCCACGAGTCATCAAGGCATTTCCTCATGAAATAATCATAAACGGGGAGTACCACATAGCTAGTGAATATCAACAGCAAAGCAAATAAAGAGAGATCAAACACTTCACACAATATATGTTGTTTTATAAGATTTTATTGAGACTAAATATATTGTTTTATTAAGATTTTATTAAGACAAAGTATTTTGGGTTAGTTTTATGTTTTTTTATAAGATATTTATTAATAAATATTTGATGTAAACTCAATATAACAAACAGAGAACCAGCCAATCAAATAGGGACATGAGTTGCTCAAATAGTGAGCTCATAAACAATGCATGATGCCCTAGCTTGCAACTCGCAAGCCATCAAGACATTTCCTCATGAAATGATCATAAACAGGGAGTACCACATAGTGAATATCAACAACAAAATAAATAAAGAGAGATCAAACACTTCACACTTCACATCAGTCATACACTTCTAAAATGAACTATACTATAGAACATGGGTGTGTGTTAATGTGATTCAAAAGCTATTATGGAAAATTATTTTATTATTGAGATAAGGATATCTTAATTCTACAAGATTAAATATTTTGAGAAATATTTGAATTTTATTTTGACAATAACATAAGGAGTGGATATATTTCACGCTTCAGCGAGACTTCATACCACGCGTTGTTCGTAAATTACGTTTAATGCATTATTTACGCTTGTATTGGTGGGAAAACTCTTGAAAACGCACAAAAGAGATTGCATTCAACCATGTTATTTACATGACACGTGTAGTTTACCTCCAGTCTAAATCAGCGTTGTGTACAAATTTGCAAACAGTGTGTGGTACGAAGCTTCGCTCAAGCTTGAAAGTGATAAGCATTATGATGTTGAGGTATGGTGTGGTAAGCACAAGTATAGTTTCTCGTAAGCTGCTATTGGTATTTTTTTTTTTTCAATAGTTGCAGAATCTAGCTTCTCCTATACTTACACGTATGTATACATTTTGAGCTTGGTTTTAATGTCATGTAAATTTGAGTGAAATGGTAATAATATTTAAGAGCAACAAGTATGGCATTTTAAACAAGTATGCATATACATTATATAACAAGAGTGATATATTTTAATGGAAACACTAAATGAGAAGGATGCCTATATAACAGGAGGAGTGATATATTTTAATGGCAGTGGACATAGAAATTGCAGTGAAACTCTGTAATTTATTATTGTAAGTGGACATAGAAATTACAGTGTAAGTAGTAGGATGATTGTAAGTGGACATAGAAATTGTAGTGAAACTTTGTAATTTATTATGGCTCAGAGTTGTATATCCATAGTCAATGTCTATTTAAACTTTAGGATGATACTTATATGATGGCCTAAGTAAATTGTTCTTACCTTGAGACTAGTACACCATGGGATTAGAGGATGGTTGTTATAATAGTAACTGTGTCTATGGGATACTTTTATATTTTATATTAAATGATGATAGATACATATGGGTTTCTTTCTTTTCCAACAGTTTATATTCTGATACTTATATCTTGAATTTTCAAATGACCAATGAGTGATAATTTCAAAAGTGTATCATAATTAAAGGCATGTGAATTCATATTGTACTTAATCTGAATGTCACTATGTAATGTTTTTACTTACAATATTAATCTTAATATATCCCTATGAAGATATCCCTATTTTATTATTGATGTCCCTATTTACATCTTTTCATCAAATGACCCAAAAATATCAAGAATGGTCCTATATGGTCACTAATAGCCAACTTTTTGAAGAATATGAATGAATGCAAACATACATAAGTGGATGAATATAAATAATGAAGGTACCAGACATTGCCTGAAGTAATGAAGTGTTGACTCGGGGTTCAATCCAGTATGCTCTTATATGATCCAAAACTTGCAAGGAAGGAAAAGATGGGGTTAGATCCAAAGGATTTAAGAAATGTCTGGCACCATATTACTGATCCTCATCTACAATTATGCATGTGCATAGTCAAGCCATACACAAACTCAACAACATGGTAGCATTGATCCAATAACAGAAAATACATTACAAATGCCAAGCTCACGGTCTCAATGAAATAAACAATGTATAAAATAATATATGGTGCACAACAGTAGCAAGCATGCAATGACAACAATAACATTGCGTGATGCCTAAGCTCAAATTCAAAATAGTAAGTGTATTAATGTATGTTTGCATGATGTCATATATTAAATAGTGATCTCAAGAACAATGCCAATATTAAATAGTGAGCTCATGAATAATGTATGATGCCCTAGCTTGCAGCCCGCAAGCCATAAGTACATTTCCTCATGAAATGATCATAAATGGGGAGTACCACATAGTGAATATCAACAACAAAACAAATAAAGAGATATCAAACACTTCACACAATGCCTTGAAGGTAATAGAAACAATGCCCTAGCTCTCAAAGCTCGTAGGTTATCAAGCATTCCAAATGAAAAGATGTAAACAATGACAGTATTAAACAGTGAGCTTATGAACAATGTATGATGCCCTAGCTTGTAGCTTGCGAGCCATCAAGACGTTTCCTCATGAAATGATCATAAGCGGGGAGTACCACATAGTGAATATCAACAGCAAAACAAATAAAGAGAGATCAAACACTTCACACAATGCCTTGAAGGTAATAGAAGCAATGTCCTAGCTCTCAAAGCTCGCGGGTCATCAGGCATTCCAAATGATAAGATGTAAACAATGACAGTATTAAATAGGGAGCTCATAAACAATGTATGATGCCCTAGCTTGCAGCCCGCGAGCCATCAAGACATTTCCTTGTGAAATGATCACAAACAGGGAGTACCACATAGTGAATATCAACAGCAAAACAAATAAAGAGAGATCAAACACTTCACACAATGCATTGAAGGTAATAGCAATGATGCCCTAGCTCTCAAAGCTCGCGAGTCATCGAGCATTCCAAATGCTAATTAAGATGTAAACAATGCCACTATTAACAATGCTAAGATGTAAACAATGCCACTGAAATTGAGTTAATGAGAAGATAAAGCTCGAATGCCTACCTCAAGTGCCAGTGCCCTCTTTCCAAATGGTGTTAGCCTCTTCATGCACGCCAAACTTGGATGCCCTCTTCGCGCCATGCAGAAATGCAGTGTCGTCTTCGCGGAAGCTCTTCGAATTCACAAATTACAAATGACACTTCATTTTATTTTATTTTTGTTTATAACCAAATGGGTGTCGCAATTACGACAATAGCATCGCTATTACGACACTGTCAGGGGAACTTGCAAAAAAAAACACAAAAAACATACACAAATTGTAGTGGCGTCAAAATTTGACCCCAAATGTTGTAGTGTGTGAATGATTATGAAACTCTAAATGATACTACAATGATGCTAACTAACAAGATTAAAGATGATAAAATTAACTAGTGTTAGAATATTTAATCTTTCCTTTTATTTATTCTAATTAGGATATTCCTATGGAATCCCTACATGTATTTTTTCCTCCAGTCCAAGTGGGGAGACATGTCATTTCTTGTATTTCCTTTATTAAGGAAATTAGTTTATCCTCCTTAAGAGGATGTTGCCACTTTGTATTCACCTATTATGAATGTTGGGATTCATAGATTGGTGAGTTACTTAGTAACTCTTATCCTCATCTCTATTTAAGAGATTCTCTCCTCTCTCATTTGTACTTATGATTTATTGTAAATGACTCTCTCTCTCTCTCTCTCTCTCTCTCTCTCTCTCTCTCTCTCTCTCTCTCTCTCTCTCTCATTTTAGGCTTTTCCTCATTCATAATATCACAAGGGGTTTTTCTTTCCTTTTCCCCTTTCAAAATATTCTTGTCTCCATGTCTTGGATCTTTGGGTGCTTGCACCAAGTTTATGCTATTCTCGTGGTAACATTTTTCTTCATCATCTAACTCTCTTGGATTTTTTTATTTCCTTTCTCTTTTTATTTTCCTTTAATGGTATTAGAGCTTGGTAACTAATCCTTGTTTTGAGTGAAATGTGTTGGAGGTTGCCATTTTGTGGAGCACACCTTTTTGGAGACTCTTTTGTGAAGAGAGAGAAGCTTGAGTTTCATTTCTTAACTCATTTGTGTTGCAAGTTTTTCTAATATCTATTTTTTCTGGCTAACCCTCTTTGAAAGGCTTGCCACCAGAGAGATTGCAGGTTTTTTAAATTTTTTGTGTACTAACCCTCTTTGGAAGGCTTGCCGCCTGCAAAGTGTTTTAAGCAATTATTTCAATTTAAAAAAAAAACTCAACCTCGGTCGGGATATTGCAAGGTTTAAGTTTTTTTCTAATCTATTACATTTATGTGCAGGTTTAGTTTTTTAATCTATTTGTTCATAATCTGCAATTTTTTTTCATATCTAACTATCGGATTTGAAATCATTAATACTAGTTTGAAAACATCATTCTCTGTACGCAATATCAAATTCGTTAATATTGAAAACTGTTGAAATTCAATTTTACTTCTTCCAATTCATATATATATATATATATATATATATATATATATATATATATATATATATATATATATATATATATATATATATATATATATATATATATATATATATGTATATATGTATGTATGTATGTATGTATGTATGTATGTATATATATATATATATGTATGTATATGTATATATATATATATATGTATGTATGTATATGTATGTATATCTATATATATGTATGTATATGTATATCTATATATATATATATATATGTATATCTATATATATATATGTATATATATATATATATATATATGTTATATATATATATATATATGTATATATATATATATATATATGTATATATATATATATATGTATATATATATATATATATGTATATATATATATATATGTATATATGTATATATATGTATATATGTATATATATCTATATATGTATATATATATATATATATATATGTATATATATATATATGTATATATATATATATATGTATATATATATATATATGTATATATATATATATATATGTATATATATATATATATAATATATATATATATATATATATATATATCTCTTTAAAATACATTTGGCTACTATTAGTATTCTATTTCCTCAATAGTTTGGCCAAAAAAAAAATGTTATGTCATACTTTGCTCTTTCCACACAATCTGCTAATCTGCCAGTGACCTTGGAATCCAAGGTTCCATCGTGCTCTGGACCTTTAATATTTTGTTTCTCTTTTTTTTTTTATAGCAGACGTATCTTCCTTTTATCATCTCCACTCCCTCTTTGTGGTATATAAATCTTTCACTATTAAGTTGTTGCTACCAATTATTCACTTCTCAAACATCTACCTTCAATTGATTGTTTGCAATTGTTATGAATTAGTTGTCTCCCAATTTTTCTTTTTCCTCCATTCATTTTGTCCATCTATCCTCTTTCAAACGTTTTCTCTCTCAACTGTTCTTATGCATTAGTTATATTGATCAAGTTGTAGTGTTATTGGTTTGTTTGGAAAACCTTATTCTCATCGTGGTGGACCATATTTTATTCGTCTCATATTCTAAACCTTTTTTAAAATTGTTTAGTTGCTTCCCAAATATTTTTTAGAACGTTTCCATTCGTTTCTCTCCCTGTCACTTGGTTCTTATTGTCTTCTAAGTTCAACCTATTTCTTTTCACATTCCATTTCATCATTATTTTTTATGCCTCTTGCCTCCAAGTTCATCTTTCCTTCCTGTCCTTGGCAAGCGTATTGGCTAGTCATCTATTTAGATAAGTTTGCAATAAATATTTAACGTCTCTACCTTATATCTTGTACAACGCCCCTGCCATTTTTTTTATAATTATAATTAGTTTGTCTCTGCAAACCCAAACCTACACAAATCATATTCTTTTTATTATTAGTTTGACCTTTTCTATAAAAGTTTCCATTCATTGTTTTTAAAATAGTTTCAATAAGTTTTTTTAATCCTTTTAAATTCAGTGTTCCTAATATATATATATATATATATATATATATATATATATATATATATATATATATATATATATATATATATATATATATATATAGTTAAATAGTTAAATTAACCTTTATATCAATTTGATTTAAAAACATTTCATAATTCTTCAATAAGAGTTTTAACCTTTTTTAGTAGTTCAAATCTCATTGTATTACAAATTTTAACAAAAAATTAAACATTCATTTTAACTATTCAAACCTTTATTAACAATGTGTTAAGTTGCATTTTAAGACTCCTTGGCTTTCATTTATCTCTATTTCTAACACATTATTGTTTAATCATAACATTTATATCATTTATCTTTACATTCTTGTGAAATCATGTCTACATTGATTCTTGAGATTAAATTAAATAAACACGATATCAACTGGGATGAAAATATGAAACGGGGCTGGAAATAAAGAACATTTCACCCAATGACATTTGTGATGGCAGATTCCACATACATACAGTCAGTTTTGAACCAGTGTGACAACATTATTGGTACAATTTGTCCCTCCTCTACCTTCTCCCATCCTTGTACAAGGATATAGATGTGGTAGTTACGAGGAAGCAATGCCATAGATAGCAAGATAGACAAGTACGATTTCTTTTTCACACTGATAAGAACACAAAAAATACATCCTTTAGGATATAGTGGCGTGCTGCAAATAAAAATAAGAGTCAAGTTATCAAGATCACAAATACAAAAAAATGCATATCTATAAACCAAAATTTCTTTTCTAAGATAAACATTTTTTTTGCCTTTCTTATTGAAGAGAAAAAATCATATCAATATGAAAAGGCCACTCCCCATATTGGGTTGGATATTTTCCTATTAACATTCATTTTCCCTACCAGAAATACCCGATTATAAGGATGGCCTTATTTTTGTCTGCCCATGTCATTGCACCCTTCTTTAACATAAACAACAAGCATGGTGCTCAGCAAATCTCATAGTCCTAGCAATTATACCTTTAACTCCCAACATTATTAGAGGGACGATTGTTTTTGCATTCTCTTTTTACATACCCGAGGATTTTACATTTACTTGTGTCCAAACACACATGACAAACTTGCTATTTTTGCTCCAACTATGTTTTCTTTATAGAATGCCTTATCTTTTGCATGTTTTCTTTGATACATCGGTTTCGTCAAAGCATAACAGTATAACATGCAATGCCTAATTTTAAGACAGTAGATCATAAATGCGTCAATGTACATGCCATGCACACAGATGGCCTCGTTGGCTCCAATCGCTCATCCACAAGGAGTACTATTAACCATGGAACATTATTCATCCAAGAAGAGTTGTGCTCACAAAAGTTTGCAATTGTGCTTCGGGTATGATGAAGGAGCGAATTTGTGAAACATTATGATATCCTCCCAACTGTGGGACTCGCAAGTGTCATGCTTAATCTGCAAACAAGGTTGCCTTCCTTCGAACCTGGGTGCACCTAACCTAAATCTTTGATGACAATAATAAAGAAATAGAATGCAGCTAATTTAAGAAAGGGGATACAACGGTTAGGAGTGGTTGTTCGTTGTTTGTAAATACATGCAATATGAAAAAGAACCCCTAATATGCACAACTCCTACTAAATGTCCTATTTCAAAGACATAAATCTACTTTACACCTAAATAGGTGTTCCAAGAAAATATGACTTTCACATTGCAATAACTAAGAAGAAGATTTCACACAACATATAACATGAAAAAAGAATGAGAGATCAAAACAAAATAAATAACATGCGCACATTTGTGACTATAAAATAACCTAACAACAAAATGTTCATTAATATAAATTACAAAGCTAAATTTTACAGTTGGATAGCCTAAGATGTTTGAAAAGATCAAGGGAGAAAAACTCGTGAAATAGGTACAAAGCTTCGTTATATAGAATTCAAGCATTTCTCAGATCAGACAAGAAGCGAGACATATCCCCGATACATTTATTTTACTCAAACACACCCACATAAATGACATTTAATCAGAGACACCCGTAAACAATACCTTTTACAGAAATATTTGTCTCACCAAAGTAGGGATGAAGACATTAGTATTTTCAACCATCTCAAATTTTGCCACACAGAAAAGGACATAACTCTTCCTGACATAGGATCGTTATATTATGTTTCATTTGGTGTAGAAATCAAACAGTGTTATCAACTGTGTGACGAAAACATACAATATTTTCTATGTGCATCGCCACCACTGCAGAAAACACAATGTTTGGTAATTACTCTACTTTGTGATCTTTTGCTTGAATATTTGAGGGAATTCAAACTTTTCTCTCAAATGTTCCACAACAAACCCACTTAATCAAATGATTAACATTTATTTACCTAAAACGTAGGCCCATTTATAAGGTGACCTTGTTTTTTTCCCCACAAGCCATTACATACTTGTCTCAACATTACAAGTGAGCACAGTGCAATTATACAATCTCCTCATATAATTCAATTGTCAATTGTTTTTATTGTGTTTTTTAATACCCCGTACTTGTAGCATTGCAAAACTTACATTTCACCACTAACAACTCAATAATCTTCCTATCATTTTAGCTCCCACTATGTTTGGATTTTTTAATGTCTTCTCTTTTACATGCTTCCTTAGAGACATACCTATACTCGCAACGTAATGGCATAACATACAATGTTTCTGATGCAGGAGCATCCTAGGTGTAAGAGAAATCTTGCGTCACCCAAAAATATTTTTGGTTTCTTTTCAATAAGGGCTATCTTGTGCAAAGCTTCTATTTATGGAAACTTACTATTTTTAGTAAGTTGGTCATACGATCTCGAAATGTTTTGATTTCACAGTTGGAGGTTCATCTTAGTCATATCAGCCTACCAATTGAGTTTCATTGCCACATCATCTTTATTGGTGAAGCTATTGAGGTTTTTGGGTACAAAATCTTTCTGGTCAATTTTGAAGGCCTTAGAGGCTCCGAATCACAATTGACCCCTGGCTAACTGAAGCTTGCACAAGTTAGGCACTGTAGATCAGGTCCTGCCATTTTCGAAAAGTGGTTATAATAGGAAAACAGAGCTACAGTTAGAAAGTTATGGTCTCCAGACGTTGGGCTACCTTAAAACATAATTTGTAATTATTTGGAGCCGACCCTATGTAAAAAGAAAAGAAAAGAAAATAATTCTTAGGATAGTCGGCCTTAAGGGCTAAATTTCTGGAACCTTCTCAAGCGGTGGAAATTGCCTATATAAGAAAGGTCGGTAGTATTGTCTAGGCCAGTTTTGGGTAGATCTGGGTAATGATTCGAGGCTTTGTCCTATAGAATATTGTAAGGGAAAATGCCCATGTGGCTTTGCATATTGTAATTTTGAAATTTGTAATTCCACATTTGTGGAGATAATAAGAAGCCCATTTTCTGTTCTTGCAAATTGTTTTTGTTTCTCTATTTCTGTTATGTGTTTGTGGTATTAAGGGGGGTACCCTTCATAAGTTTCAATACATGTCAATGGATGGTAAATAATTCACAATGCACATGCAATTCCTGCAAATGCATGAATCACCTATTATCATTCTACCCACATGAATAGTAGACAGTACAATTCAGTTATATCATAGTGCAAGTTACAACTAAAAAATCATTATACACTAAATGTTTGTATTATTAATAAACCATGCTTAACATTGCCACCAATCAAAACATATAGAAAGCACCACCATTCTAATCCATTCGTACTTACAACAGAGGGGAATTCCTATAAATAGTAATATCAATCCACAGTACGTACATTCCTCATACCACATATCACATAGCAGACAATGAAGATTTGATGATCTTTTATATTTTTCTTTAAATATTCAAGTTGAATATAAAAAAAATTCAATCTCTATACGTAAATTTAGATTTATGATTAATGCTCTTATCGATATATGTTCATATGAGTGTTTTAGGGCTCTTATCTAAATTGCTTATTTATTGATGTTTTGTTTGTAAATTTGGAGTGGTCGTTGATGCAAGTTTATGTGGATTGAGGTTCAATGCATCATGTTTATATTAATAATGATGCATACTCATCAATGTCCCAAATCAAAATATATACAATGCAACATCATTATTATCCATTAGTAACCATAAATGAGTTAAATACCAATTAAAGATAACTTGCATGAACACTAAATATACTCCTCAAACCACTTACGACATTCTAGACAATGAAGATTTGATTTCTCTTTAACAATATTGATTGGAGTTATCAAGCACTATATCATAACAATTTCCATCTCTCTAGGTAAATTGATATTTATTATGTAATGTTCTTATGAAACCAATGTTTTAGGGAAAAGATTATAAATTTCCCATAACTAGGGACAATGCAATTCCAATAGTATTTTCAATGACAACATCTCAATTCCTCATAAAATAATATAATATTTTTTCAATGCCAATGGTATATCACCTTTTAAAGATTCAATTCCATAGAAATATTTATGTAAAGACTCCTCAGTCTATAGAAGCAAAAAAATAATCCATATAATATTATGCCTATACATAGACAACAACTGCCATAAAATTCTAGAAAATAGACACTACGCCCAAAAAAATGTTGCATTTCCTATTTGCACTAAAATTGATAGAAAGGTACAAACAAAAGACATTTCCATAGGGTTAGGGTTTAGGGTTTCAATGCTCCTGTTCGTGTATTACAAATGAAATGGCATCTATAGATATTTGTGATTTGAGGAAGGATATTGGATGAAAAGAAGCTAAGAAGATAGGAACAATAATGAAGGAGAATATTGATAATCGGGAAAACCATGATGTAGGGACTTAATCATTGGAGGAGATTGCTTTAAATGGAAACATGCTCAATTATGATAATTTAGGTATAGTGTATACAAGATGAATAAGTCAATCTATATCTCATATAATTGGTAGCATAAGGAAGGGGAAAGGTCCCTTGCTCTCGCTTCCTCTGGATTGTGCAAGAATAGTAGCCAGAGCTCAATGACAAATCTGCTACTGTTTCCTTCTAAATCATGCTATAAGCATTGTGAAGTAGGGCTAAAAGAGCTAGAACAAGGCTCTTCCTCCTCTTCTTCTTCCTTTCCTTGTTGTACAACTGACTTTGAGAGGCTAGGGAATCGTAGCTTGGAGGATTTGCAATGTAAACACTATGTCAATGTGTGTGGTGGGGTGGAAGGGAGTAAGTGGGGTTATGGAATTAGGTTATCCTTCAATATTTTTGACAATATTCCTGATGTGAGGCTATGCGATGAGTGCGATAGGCAAGATGGGGATTGCGGTATTGTTCTCAAGTGCATTTTGAATCCTCACGAATGTGGTAATGTCATTGTTTTCCATCATTTTCAGAAAGTGTAGGAGAAAATTATGCAATTTTTTATTTGTTATTTTGGAGAAACGCATTTGCAGAGAATGAAAAAGTTACACCAATCTTACAATAGGTTACTATGGGAAATCTATTCCTAAAAAAACTAAGCACCTCTTTGTTGATATTCATCAATTTTACCTTTGTTAAGGAACAAATTCTTTCCTGAACACCATCCAACTCCCCACGAGGCTGAGCTGAGATGGAGTTTCTAAATGTAGCTTCTTCTAACTATCTAAGATGTGGGGGGTTCAAAATGGAAACCCTTATGAGAGAGCTTGCACTAACGATCATTTAATAATCAGCTTGAAACTTGGCTGCTACCAACCTTTGATATATTAGGGTAGGTTTTTATGAGGCTGTTTAGTTTATTTTGACTAGCAGTGGTGGTATTTTTGGCAATATATAGTTATTGCTTATTTCCAATTTCTACATAGTAGCTGCTCTACTAAAATAGTTGAAGATTTTAAATTTTTACTTTTTCATAATTTTAAATTTACATGGGAACATACCAATTGTTTAAATTTAAGTAGAAAATGCATTTAAACAGCCACATGAAATCATAAGATTACCTTGGTTGCAAAACCTTGATCTTGGAGCTTGATACTTAACAATACAACTTAGATGAGTTAGATTACTTTGGACATAATGCTTAAGAAAGTAACAACAATTTATTAATGGGCTTTTAGGCTTAATCAGTAGACATTGTAAAAGTCCTGGTCCCCTCTAAAGATGCAAGTAAAATCTTCCTTTGTTTTTCCTATGGCACTAGAAAGTAATCCAATTTTAATATTTCTTCAATGAACAACATTCTGTGAGGCTGCCAACAATCTTGTTGTTGGAGTACCAAGGCTTTCGTGGGTCATTGCAAATATAGCTTTTACTGCCATATCTCAATCTCAGTAATAATGAATGTGTGATTGTCCATTCATTTATTAGTTTGTAGCATGAGGAACCATGGCATCATATTGCACCTGTTGAAAAGTATGACAAAGCTAATGTGATATGCTACATTAGATCATATTACTGCAAACCCTCTTGATTTTTCTTAGCAACTAGTGACAAAGTTAGAGGAAGCCCTATGATCAAAAAAATTCACACGTGGTTGTCTCTAAGCACTATATAATAGAGACATGGCAAGCACTAGAGAAAAAACTTTCCTTGATCACTAGGGAGCCCACCCATACAGTTGAGAGAACACTAGAGAATGGTAAGAAAGGGTTGACCGCCCACCCCAAAAGCCCTGTAGAGGACTTTAGATTTAAGGTTTCCTAGTAGATACCAAAGAGTCATCCTCAACAAACACGAGAAATTTTGAGAGAAGTCTTAGGTGGCCACACTATTTTCCTTCGTGAGGGATCTACTAAGAAAAGGCAAAGAAGGTAAGATCCTATAAATAGTGCAAGGAGCATTTTAACATGATCAAGTATAATTTGAAGATGTCACAGTGGTCTAAACTTATCTACATAAGCATATTAAAAAACGCCAACAACTTAGTGTGAATAGAAAAATTAAAACTCACATCAAAATTAAAAAAATGTAACAACATTCTTATCTTTTCGTATGAAAAAAGGATTTCTACCTAAATGCATACCATAGCTAGGAGAACATGGTTTTTAATTTGACCTCATCACTTAATAAAACATTGTGCCATGTAAAAAGCAGAGGTTGTGACAATTGAATAAATCATGAATTCACTTCTATAAAATAGTTTTTGGTTACCCACAAAACAAGAATCTTGAATTGGAAACACCAAAATGCATTAGATGATTTCAAATATTAAGGTCATCATATAATGAACCCCAGGGAAAGTGAGGGAGAAATCTTGGAGTCCAATATTACTCTCTAGATCATTTGAAAGTATTGTCCCACATAAAATAATTATATAGCAATGATCACCTTCAAAGTATCTTTTGAATCATAGGAACTTCCAAACCTTCTACTAGGGCTTAGCATGTGAACATTATTTTTGTGCGAGTGTTATGATGGAAAAGTCTCTTTGGATATTATAACTTGTACTTAAGCATGTCCTATATCCCATAAATACAAGTGGAATAAATCTTAAGATATAAATCTTGTAAATTCATAACTAATCTTCCAAACAACTTAAGGAGGTGCATCCAAGGAAACACCACCAATGGCTTCCTTCAATTACAATGGTTGAAGACTACCATAGGGATTGTTGGTTGATGGATAGACCTGTGTGAAATCCATTTACCCAACTTTCTTTTGAAGAACTTAAGGGAGTGCATTCAAGGAATGACCACCGATGGATTATCTTGAAATAAAATGGTGGAAGACCACTATAAGTATTGTTGGTTGATGTATTAATTAGTTTGAAATCCATCTTCATTTCATATTAAACATGGATTAATAGATTCCTAGTCTTTTCATATACTTTGGCAACAAAACTTCTAGTAATTTTAATAAGAATAGGAGAGATCATAAGTGACTAGAAGTTGAGGCCTTTCTAGACAATTCTACTATATGAAAAACTAGAGACAATACAATTGTGCAACAAGACTTTCTTGGCTCCATTAACATCACAAGCTTTGACAATCCATCTAGTTCAATGTCCAACACCCTATCTTGTGACACCAATAACACTCTATTGATTCTTGTCACTCTAATGAGCCATTCTGAGTTTGGTAATAACTATACCACAAGGAGATAGTTGCACGACTTTAATAAAATATATGTTGCAACTTTTACAGATGAAGTGAGTTGAAGCATGGTAAGACACTTTTGAATTAAAGATTACAAGCATCTAATCATATTGGGAACTCCAGTTTAAATTTGGCTATATAATAGATTATTTTAACTAATTTTTTAACTGTTGTAATGATAATCTATCATTGTCAATTGGTACTAAATTTAAGACCCAAATTATGCACAACCTTGATATTCACAAGACGCAATAATACTGATACCAAACATAGGCGTCAATATACATACCCTAGATGATTCGAGGGAGGAAAACACAACAATATTTTCGACATACCTATAATGTTGCAAGTCGATACCTTCTGTGAATAGCTAGCTCCAAAAAAAGCCTCTGATTTGCGATTGAAACCTTGTTTATTCATACACGGGTAGAACATGTAAGCTATAATATTCATACCCTAGACGAGGGAGGAAAACACAACAATATTTTTGGCGTACCTGCAATGTTGTAAGTCAATCTCTTCTGTGAACAAATATGCCAAAACAAATCCTCTGATTTGCAGCTGAAACCCTGTTTATTCACACACCGATAGAAATCGTAAACTACATTATTCATACCCTAGACGGTTGAAAGACAGAAAACACAGAATTCTTTTCAACAAACCTACGATGTTGCATGCCCAGATCTTCTGCAAACGGTTGGTCTGCAAACGGCTCTGGAAATTAGCTACACCCATTTAATCAAACTGGCTCTACCCTAATTTATCTCCCAGATCTGTGAATCTCCCACCTCTACAAGAATGCGACAAAAACCCCAACTAGCAGACCGATAATGCTCGCAACCCCAAAAAATCCAAATGGGAATATTTCAAATTGACTCGTGTCTTTCTAACTCACGTAGTGGTCTAGTTAGTAAACCACAATTAGTGTGTCTGGTTAGTAGACCGCAGTTAGGAGATCTAGTTAGTAGTCTGTGGTTAGGAGATTCGGTTAGTAGGCTACAATTACTGCTCGGTTACTAGGCTGCGGTTAGCTGTGTCCGGGCCACTGAATCCATATTTCCGATGAACTAGATGTCCCAGCATCGTACTGCGTAATGATTGGCGCAGCATGTCCATCATTGGTCCCATCTACATGAGAACCTCAGACTACAAATTTGTACTATTTTATATAATAGATATGTAACACATAACATAAACTATTTAGATGGAGCTTAGCTTCTACCATTGAAATTGGGCAGGGCTATACAGCCATATAATTAGATAACTTACCAAGAGACACTTTTTCCGAAAAAAAAACTATGTATACAAGTATCCCCTTGATAAGTTATGTAATTATATGACTGCATAGCCGCTGCCTTGAAATTGGCTTTACGCCGGCCAAATGCAGGTATGTACGTCAATA
This sequence comes from Chamaecyparis obtusa, assembly GCA_027943335.1. Lineage (NCBI taxonomy): Eukaryota > Viridiplantae > Streptophyta > Pinopsida > Cupressales > Cupressaceae > Chamaecyparis > Chamaecyparis obtusa. Next base: position 321,707 of record BSBK01001026.1, on the reverse strand, counting down.
CCTTGTTCAAATCCTTACATGCTCTGTGTAAGCAAGGATGATGCTATTAAAAGCCATAAATCCGACTTAATAACCGCCAGCTCCATTTCCAATGTTTTAGACCTTGTAATTTTAAATATTTTCAACAAACCATTTTGGGCATTCTCATATTTGTGTGTCCCCTGCTGTCGCTACTAGCCTACTACCATTTATTTAGCTCTAAAAATCTTTCCACAAATACATATGACACCGCACACTCCGCTTGAATGCTCCCAGCCAAGATGACTTGATGGACGTCCCCACCTTGCCGCCCAGAGGCCCATTTTTTGCATTGACGGATTCCCTATCTCCATTCATTGTTCTGCAAAACCCTAATTGAAAAGTGAGTGGACGCTGGCAAGGATCTGAATCAGGCTTTACACCAGCCACGAGCATCTACTCTGAAAATTTTGATGTGTGGTTGAATGCCCCTTCATTTTGTTGCGATGGATGCCAATACACTTTTCAACACGTCTATTTTGGTGTAGACTCAGTTATTTGCATCCAGTGCGATGACAAATCCTCAAGGCAGTCATTCCATAGTCCATTTTGGTGTAGACCCAAATACTCACATCTCCTCATTTCAATACAGGCACATCGAATGCTGGAAAGTATTGGGGGATTTGGCTTTGCATCTGATGCATTGCATCTTCTCTCAAATTTCCAAAGTCCTTTCTCTGCTTAGGAGACAGAAGCACTAAAATTTTTCCCGCCCAGAACACCTCACCGCAATGTCGCTGTCCTCCTCAGCCTTCCCACTTTTCATCGCAGGGATCGCAAGATTAGGACGCGTGGACCCGTGGGATATTAAAATTTAAAAATCCTCATATAAGAGGGGTTGAGTCCTCAAAGGCACTACTGGAAATTGGAATACATATCCCATAATCCAACTTTTAAGACAAAGAATGTCGGTGATTTTCTTACTTTCATTGATTTCTTACATATCACAATGCCTTGGGGGCACCCAGGCTTATGATTCGAGCACCCAATGCTTACTGGCACTTAAAAATTTCCCTGATTTTTATTCGCGGGCCCACTACTTCAAATGTGAAAAACTATTATGAATCTTATTCAAATATTTTAAAATAACTAAGGAAATTATTTTATAAAAAAAATTAATCTTTCCTCTAAATTCAACATCCAGGCCCCAATAATATTAAATCATTTAAAATAAATGATTTAATAATTTGATTTACCATCAACATTATTCAAATCGAAAAATTATTTAAGTATGTGATTGATTCATGCAAACCTTAATCTATGATGAATGTCTGTCCCATGAGGGCCTCGCTAAAAAATAAATGTTCTTAGACAACTGAATTATCCAAATGATCAAACATGCTGATTAGAAATGCCCAGGGGTGATAAGAAATGAATCTAGAGTCACTAAATCTAACATTTTGCAACTTTAACACTAAGCGGAAATCACCCAAGTAGCTTCTAGAACTGGCTTTAAAAACTGACCCAAACACCTTATCGAACCACGGGAGCTGGCGCTCTGCTAAATATTTGTATGGAGAGTTTAAGGAATCAAACATATTGTCATTTTGACATCCAGGGAAAAAGTTATTACTCGTCAAAGTTGCCCGCTTAATTGTTTTTGAAAAACACCCATGTGAATACAATTTGAAACACCTCCAATCACTGATTGGGAAAAATATCAAACATCCACCTTAGGGAATGCCACTTGGCACACTGGTACATTTAAGTATCCTAAACATGTGTATAGGAGGGTTTGACCTCATTAAGTCATATGTGAAGAATATTCACTCTCAAAGTTGCCTATTCTACAATTTATGAACATGTTGCTTCTAAAACTTTGAAAAACTTCATCTGGAATGAGTTTTGAAAACTAATCAAATGAGGGGTTGGGGGGCTAAAAGATAGGCACATAATAGACAATACTATAGAAAATCATGGTGTACCATCACTTTTGATTACAAGCCAACCAGGTACAAAATAAAAAGTTATGAAAAGGGCACCTAACTATTGTTTGACACTCTAGTTTACAAAACTGAACGTTTTGCAAACGGATTCACGGGAACTTGAAAATAGACATCGGGACTGTTTTTGATATTTACAATACTGGGGAGTAGCCATCTCATCATGATATTCAACTGGACCAAAGATATAGGCCTCCAAAGTAGGACTTTTCATAATCTTTACTATGTACACTCAGTAAATTAGAATAAACTGCAAATGGGTTCAACTTGGTAATTAGGGAAAATGAACTAACTAGTGCCTAAAAATGCATACATAGGTTCTATCTCATACCTACAACACTGGGGAATAAATATTTCATCGTACCAGTAAATGAGGTGCAAAACACATGCCTCTAAGGTAGGCCATCTCATTATGTTTGAATGTGTGCAATATGCAAATTAAACCCCCTAAAACAAGCACTTCAAAAAATGACTCACAACTGACTGTGGAAGGCTAAAAATGGGTAGACACACTTAATGATAGGGGATGAACAAATGGTTAAGGTCATTTTGCATTACATGTTACTGGCTATCAGATTATCAACTCTCAAAGGGGGCAATTTAGAACACTTTTCAAGGTACATTCTAATGCTTTAGCAAAATTTTCAACATGGTACTCTCAAATATTTTTTTAGAGTACCAACACATCTTTCTAATGTTGCTCCTCTTTGAATAACATCTTATAAAAATTATGAAATGATATTTTGATGTCTTCTAGATTAGTATGAACTTGTCCATTCTCATCATTGATTGCATCACTTATTTCTTTCTTATATTTATAATTTAAGTATTTGAAGAAATATTTTGAGCCTCTATTACCCTCCTTGATCCAATGCAATCTAGCTCTAATTTTTGCTCCTCGACCCTTGCAAATATTAAGTTTACGGAGTTGAGTTTCTAGAGAAACAATAGAAGTTTGAATTGCTAAATTTATCAGGTCTGAAATTAATAGTTTTTTATTTAGTTCTAACTTCCCTTGAAGTGATTTTTCCTTCCACTTTTGCTTTCCCAAAAGATTGTAAAAACTCTATACATTTGCAAATAGGAGCTTGCCACCTTTCCCTATAAGATTCTCCTTCATTTGGTTTAGGAATGGAGTTCCAAATACCAACTAGAGCAAAACTACATGAAGGTATTTTAAGATGAGAAGTATTCAACTTGAAGGGGAATTGACATCTAGGTACCTTAGCATTGTCCTTTGAAATAACACAAATAATGGGAAAATAATCCAACAATAAAGTGGAATAATCAACCTTCACACAATACCCATTAGAATCCTGCAATAATTGCAAATTGGGAGAGGTATAAAACCTATCTAATCTACAAAGTTTTCTATCAACTTCAAATTTGTAATTAGTCCAAGTGAACCAATTTTGAGAATAACTAGAGTATTTTTTATGGATAAGATCAATCACACCCAAAGTATCCAAAGTATTTTAGCAAAAGAAATCCATTTATCAAATTCATCATTACTTAGTTTAAGTTGACTATACCATGTTAGAATAACAATGTCCTAATCAACTGAGAGGGGGGGGTGAATCAGTTGATGCCAATAAAGATAATTTAAACTTTAACTTCGATCTTATTGTTGAAAACAAAATACTGAATTGAAAATTAAATACAACAATAACACACATACACATGAATACCAAGGTTTTTTCTCGAGGAAAACCCTATTAAGGGAAAAAGCCCGATGGGGATGGTACCCATAAATATTTTCACTATGAGTATAATAACCATGTTAAGAGTTTTGAACCTGTTAGGAGCTGAGTATTACAATAGGAAGGTCCTGGTTAAAGGAAAGACCATGTTAGGAGTCTTTTACAATGTGATCCTTGTTAAGCAATCGACCCTACTAAGAGTCCAGCCCTGCTTGAGGAAATAACCTTGTTAGGGGAGCATAATAGATCAACCTGATCAAGAGATTTGAGAGTTAAAGCCACCCTTAGGTTCTCCAAACCTCACAACTTCAAAGATAAGACAATTCTAATCTGAAACTTCTCCCAGCATTCAATTACTGCCAAGCAAGCTCTATCTTGTACCCAAATACACAACTACTGTTCTCCAAACAACAACCAATGAAGCCTCAAGCTCGCATTCTCCTCTAGAATTCGCATATGCATTTTTTCAATTCTTTTCTTACATAATTTCCAAGGATCTCAATCCTTATATACAAGTTACAACAATTAAGTCTGGGTCGGCCTACATAGGATAAATCCTATTTACAAAATACAAATAGACCCATGAAAAGATGTACATAGAACCTCTTACAATGTTAAAACATAACAATTACATCAATTTATCATCTAGATCCATAAATCAAGCTCACTCATCAAATTACTTGAAACATGTTCCAAGTCATCCTCCAAATAGGTCTTCGTCAATACACATGCCACAGCTGACATCACATGTACGATCAAAACTCCATATGATCACAATAAGCTCTCTAGCTAGTTTCCAACACGAACCTATGTTCGCTCATCATGCCTTAAACAACCATGAATGCTATCCACAAAGCTCTGCAATCAACTCTATGAAAATCGTCGTTTCTCTCCAAAAAAATAGTCATCAGTGAATTAACCATAACTTTGTCAAATCAATCATAATAATGTGTGATCACATCTAGTGACCCAAGATATCATGGATATTCTCCATCTAAGTTCACGTGTGCTAATTCTTTGTATTGTGTCTGTACAATTCTATACAACTTGTTTGCAAGATTCTATGAATAACCAATTAGTCACATATGTTGACATCAGTGACAAACACTGAGTGCTAGCATCCAGATAGTCTTCCAACAATCTCCCAAATATATTGGAATGCAACAATTCCAATCCATCTTCCAACAATCTCCCCCTTTGGCATTGATGGCAACATATGAGAAAAACCATCAACACAAAGGTCCAAGGTGCATACTATATCTTCTTCCTATGTTTTTCCTTCTTAATATGAACTTCTCAATATCCTCTTTAAAAGATCCCAATATTTCTATATTATAGCTCCCCCTAGGAAAAATCTTTCTTATTCATTTTGTTAAATCTCTCCCACAGATAAACTGAAGGATTTTTCTCATAGTATATCTCTGCCCCTTTGATATCAATAGAAAGGGGTGCCATAGTGCTTCCTCAAAGTAATGTCTAAACGGACACTAAACTCTACATTTTGAAAAAAAAATCAAATTAGGATGTATATTGTCGTTAAACCATTTGAAATCAGCAGATGAAGTAAATTAGAGTCTTTTAGGACTTTTTGTCTAGACTATATATATATATATATATATATATATATATATATATATATATATATATATATATATATATATATATATATATATATATATATATATATATATATATATATATATATATATATATATATGAATAGAAGTAAAATTGAATCACCTCTATTCAAATATGTGAGAGAGTGGATAGATAGATGTGTGGGGAAATATGAGATCTATTCCCAAATCTAAATTCCCAAAAGAGAGATCCAATTTGATCAACCAAGAGGTTAATGCACAATAGAAACAATCTATAAAGAATATGAAAGAGAGAGAGAATCCAATGTTTCCCTATAAAGGAATTATGCTTGAAATCTGAAATAATTGAAATACAAATACTAACCTCAAGTTAGGGCAAATCTAGAAAATGTCAATTTCTGATGTCTGTGTGTACTTTCAGGCAAATCTGCAACTTGTTCTGGACTAGAAATGCCAAGACAGAGAAAACCCATAAATCTTTCTCCAAGATGAGCTCAAGTCGACTTTGACCCTCATAAAAGGTCAAATACTACGTTCTTTATTTGAAGGCCGATTTTGATTCTGTTCACAGATCTCAGAAGTTCGTCGAAAAGGGTATCCAAATTCACTCTCAGATCCAAAATCCCGCACCTATACCCACAAGAAAATGGGGATTTTTGTTGTATGGGGGGTTTTCCTTGGTCAAACCCCAATTTAGGAATTAACCTTGAAATTGAATTGAAATGTATTGTGCATAAACAAAGTAATTGGAACAAATCACCTCGCTTATGTTGAAGTCCTTGTAGAGGATTCGAATCCTCAAATCCACAAGTAGGAATGCTTCAATGGATGTAGAATGAATGTAGGATGTCTCCAATTAATGGCATTTGATCTTCAACACCAATCTTGACTTGATATTTACATATGAGAAGGCTTGAATGAATGTAGAAGGATGGATCATCAAAGGGGCTCCAAAGAGATTGAATCCTTCAATAGCTAACAATGGATCTCCTTGATGGATGGATGCTTGAACACTTGAATGCTTGAAGACTTTCTTGCACTTGAGATGAGATGTGAATAATGGATGTCAATTTCTTGCTTGTGGATATCTTCTCACAAAACTTGATGATCAAAATGAGAGAGGAAGGCCTCCTTTTATAGTGAACTAGGGCACAATCCTCTAGAGGGTCCACCTTGGAGAATTAAATCTCAATTAGGTCCTAACCTTTAGAAAATATACCTAGATTAAATGCAATTAGAGGATTTACCATCATGAAACCCGAAATGGCCAACCCGGAGGTGGGAAAATAAATATCCCGAAAGCCCGATGCCCGAAAATCAAGGATTCTAGAAATTTGAAGGAAGGGGGAAAAATTGAGGTTGGGACTGACCTAGTCAGGTATGACCTCAATCCTGACCTAGTCAGGATCAACCTCAAATTTCACCCTGGGCCCAGATTCAGTTAAAACCAGGACAGGAGGTCTCGGGGATGCCCGAAGACCTAGAAATGATATCAGAATAGGGTAGAGTGCCAGGGAGAGGCACAAAATCCTATGATGAATATGATGAAGTCTAGGAGGACCTATTTCTAAGTCCTACCGAGAAAATAGAGTCACAAAAGAGGGAAATTCAGGAGAGTCCTTGAGATCCTATCCCTAATTTCACCTAAAATGAAGAAATCAAGTGCAGGAAAGAAGTGGAAAGCGGCGAGAAAGCCAAATACATGCAAAGACCTGATCAAGGCACTTAACATGACCCCAGACCACTTACTCAGAGGGCTAAACACTCTTATCATGGAAGTGCTTCTATTTTAAGATGATATTATATGTGTGTGTGTGTGTGTGTGTGTAATTTTTGAATTGATTTGAATGGTTTTTTCTTTCTCCCACGAAAACTGGTATGTTGTTGAAAATGTCATTTTCAAAGAGTTGCATTATTTTCATATAGCATAACTTTTTTTCAAAAAAAGATATCAATGTGCTTCTTTTGAATTTAGTTTTGTAACATCCATACGGAGGGCATGCAATTGGTTTGACAACATTATCATAATTATTGCATATTTTATTAATGTTTGTAGTTGACTAAACCATAATTTTGACATACCTTGACTCCATAGCTTATAACTTGTCGTGTATTTGTCCTTGATTTATTTTTATTTATTTTTTATAGAAAGAGAAATTCAATACCTAGGGCATAGATATTATTTATAACTTTTATCTCTCATTTACTATTTTTCCATAAGCGTCAAACATAGAGGTAGACATACAATGAAATATCTATGTTTAGTAAAACTAAAAATACAAAGTCATAATTAAATTAATATATATTAACATTATAATAATTGGAAAGGTTTTTCTCAGTAGTACCTTACTACATAGATAGGTTTGTCAAATGGATTATTTGATCTGCCAAAAGATAAATTTGAAGTGAATTTTTGTCAATATTTTAATAGGTGCGAAGGAGACTCCATTGTAGGTATGAATGAGGAGTATAGATGTTATATCAATGTTTTTTTATCTAAGAGGCTTTGAGCTAACCATTTTTAATTAATTCCTTCAAATGGAACCTCTCAAGGCTTAAATCATCATGTTTTATTAAAAATATGTTATTTCAGCAAAAATCAGCATGTCTAAAAAAGTGTAACCCAGTATTGTGGGGTCACCCTGTGCTCAAATAGTTACTCCCCCATAGGAATAAATCATTGTATTCAGTCCTAAAAATAATGCTTTGAATACATGAGGACTGATGCATCTTTGCATTTCCTTTAGTTGTCATCAGGAGGGTCTCTGACCCCAAGTCTACCTCTGAGATACTCAAAGGTCTCTTTGTTTAGTGGCTTGGTGAAGATGTCTACAATCTGCTCCTTAGTATTCACATATTCTAACTTCACTTCTTTCTCTGCTACCTTATCTCTCAAGAAATGATACTTTATTGCTATATGTTTTGTCTTAGAATACATAACATGATTCTTTGACATATTTACTGTGCTAGTATTGTCACAATGGATAGTAACTGAATCCTCAAGACATACTCCAATGGCCCTCAACATTTTCTTCATCCATATGATTTGTGTACAATTGATTTGTGCTGGAACATACTCTGATTCAGTTGTATACTGAGTAATACAGTCTTGCTTCATGCTAAGACAAGAAATCAACCTTTTACCAAGGAAGAATGTTCCTCTATTTCTAATCTTTCTATCATCTACATTCCCTGCCCAATCAGAATCAATGAGAGAAAAAAATGTAAAGTCCTTTGATCTATTATACCATAAACCAAACTCAACTTTACCCTTTAGATATCTAAATATCCTTTCACTGCCATAAAGAGAGACTCTTTAGGATCTTCTTGAAATCTTGCAACAATTCCAATTGCATTAGCAATATCAGGTCTAGTATGTGTTAGATACAGAAGACCTCCAATAATTGATCTATACTTAGTCTGTGGTACATTATTTTCTTCATCCTCTAAAGATAACTTAGTCCCAGTTACCATAGGAGTTCCAATAGGTTTACTGACATCCATATTAAACTTTTTCAATAGTTCTTTAAGATATTTGGTCTGAGATATGAATATCCCTTTCTTACTTTGACTGATATGCAATCCAAGGAAGAATTTCATCTCCCCAATCATAGACATTTTGAATTCACTTTTGATCTCATCTGCAAACTTATTACTCGTTTCATCATTTCTTCCAAAGATAATATCATCAACAAAAACTTAAACAATCAAGATACCTTCTTCATTGTTCCTTAAGTATATATTGCTATCAACATTACCTTTCTTGAATCCCAAATGAATTAGATACTTATCCAATCATGCATACCAAGCTCTTGGTGCTTGTTTCAAACCACACGAAGCCTTCTTCAATGTACAAACTAGATCTTTATTTCTTGGTAAAGGAAATCCATTAGGTTTCTCAATATATACTTCCTCTTCCAAGTCTCCATTAAGAAAAAATGATTTCACATCCATCTGATATACTTTGAAATTCTTATAAGTAGCATAAGCTAAGAATAACCTTACTACCTCAATCCTGGCAACAAGTGCAAAATTTTCTTCAAAATTCCTTCTTACTGTGAATACCCTTTACACACCAATCTGGCTTTGTTCCTAACAAAAACTCCTTCATTCATCTTGTTTCTAAATACCCACTTAGTACCAATTACATTTATCTCTTTAGGCCTTGGAACCAATTCCCAAGTGTTGTTTTTCTAAATCTTCTCCAGTTCTTCCTTCATGGCTTTGATCCATGATTCATCTTTTCATGCCTCATCTATGGACTGTGGCTCTACTAATTGTGAGATCAAGAAAATGGCATTTGTAGTTTGCGAGCTCTCCTCTTTGTTCTGTAATCTTGTTCTAGTTCACTTATTGTTGTCATCAATGATCTGATCCTTAGGATGATTTCTCTGAACATAATTGGGTGTGGTTTTCTCCTTCAACTCCACACTTATGACATTGTCAGTCATTAAATCATCCTGAGATGCTTCATTTTATTCATTCTCATGATCATTCTTTGTTATCTACACATTATTTTTTGGGATTATGGAAAGATAAGTACTGAGAGGGGAGGGGTGAATTAGTACCCTCAAAAACTTTTAAGACTATATAACTTTCCAATTGTAGAACTCAATTAACCAAATGAATCCATTGTTTGAAACATAAATTCAAGTAACTGAAAATGTAAATTGCATGTAAACAAAATAATAAATCATATATGAAACTTCAAACTCATAACACAGATATTTTGGTATCACAGAAACCCTTGTAAGAAGGTAAAAAATGCGGTGGGGATGACACCCACAAATCTTCACTACTACAACAATAAAGTATGTTGGTTAAGGCTACAATTTTGATCACTTCTGATGATCTTACCCTATTAGGAGTAACAATAAGATCGACTAGATCCACCTGGTTAGAGGATTTTAACAACACAATACATGTATATACTTGGTTAAGAGATTTACATAAGAACGGTTAAGTTCACTCTGTTAAGAGATTTTGAATTCTGCTACAATGGTTAAATTGATAACAGTAATAGTATTTGTAAATAAAAAATTAAACTTGTTTGATTTAGATCTGTGAAGTATCAAATAAATATCACCTCAGTGTGATGTATGTGCCCTACCTTGTATGAGTTCTAAAAAATGTATCCTTCAATCATAAACCTTTCGTCAAAAACCCTTTGTCTGATCTCCTAATGTCCTTTGTGTGGCTACTCCTTCATGATACAATGACATCTTTACCAATTTATATCAAACTGACTTGACCTAATTAGGGTTTACAACATCTTAGAAAACCTAAGATCAATGGTGTAAGAAAATAACCTAGATCTAACATTACATAGGAATCATCACCAAATTAATGATTACATCCATATTAAATATTGTCTTGATCTTGGTAAACAATTTTCCTGATCGGTGTAAACAATTTGCATAGATGTTTGTGCCATTTTTTATTACTATGTCATTTCTTGTTTTACTCAGTAATCACTGCATTCTCCTTTCGGTAATTACTGATGCTTAGTTCAAATGAATGCATGGTGATCACTAATTTGGTACTCGGTAATTGTTTGTCGCTTGGTAAGTGTGCTCGATCAAACCTGTGTCTGGTTATCTTGAAGTTTTGTCTTGTCTTTTCTCGGTGTGAAGGCTTTGTATGTTTGACTGAATGTCCTATTTATCTCCTTTTACCAACCTTTACCAACTGAATAATTGATTTATACTAATGAAAATCCTTTAATGCTCAAATAGGAGTAATATTTTCCCCCTTTTCCATTAGTATCAAAACCTTATGTATATGTACCGACTACCAAGAATATATACAAACTCAAAAATATGTTGACTCCCCCTTTGTGCATGCTCCTGGTGTGAAGTACATAATGGCATATATATACATAGAATTTCCCCCTTTTTGAAATTAATGTCAAACAAAAAATATGTACTTACAACTTATCAAAAATGTGCTGATGGATTTTTTGTAGTGATGCCAAGAGATTTTCCCATTCCTCTTTCAAGTTGTCAAGAGCAATGTGCTCTAGACCTACTTGCGCATGCATGTCAAAAATATTTTCTAGCATAGAGATCTTGGGGGTGGAAACTAAAGTTTTTGCCTTATTTACATGATGCTCCATGATCTTCAAATGTGGGAGAAACTTAGCTTGTATCTCAGTGACTTGATCACTTATGGCATCTTTTTGCTTCCTCAAATCTGCTCTCAACTGCCTAAGTTCTTAAAATTTGGAAATATGCTTATGACAAGTTGTAGGTTTGGTTAGAGAATTATTGGCACTAACCTTTATTTCTTTATCCAATTTCTTTATCTTTTCACTAACTTCAGTAGTGAATTGGTCAACAGTGCATAACTTAAACAAAATTTGAACTATTTTCTGAATAATGGTTTCCAGCTCGGTAATAACCTCTAAGAGCTTAAACTTATTTATTGCCACTTCTTGGCTTATTTTCTCTGGTAGTTTCAATTGAATCTTTGCTTCTTCCCTTTCCTCTATTCTCTTCTCATCATCAATGTCTAGGGCATTTATGTGACTGGTTAGAATTGCAAGTTGATCAAGGATGGGAGTATCCTCATCGACATTGATCTCAGGAACTACTTCTTGTAAAATATCTCTAATGTCCTCTAGAATTTTCTTGCTTTTACTCTCCTTTTTCAGCTTTTCTTGTCCAGCCTTCCTTGTGCACAATTCCCCATATTGTCTTAGTGCCTTGGGGTCTAATATTCTAGGGTCACATTCAGGTATCTCAATAACCTCATCCAATGTGACTGGACCTTTGTCATGTTTCTTTTTCTTCTTCTTCTCCAGTGTTGGTGATTTAGTATATGGAATGAGAGCTTTAGTCTCCATAGTTGTCTTCTCGGGCTCAGTAGACACACTTTCTTCCTTAGGTTTCCCGGTGACCTTTGTCTCGGTAGCTTGTCCTTGGGCATCGGTTATAGTGTCCATGATCTTCAAATGTGGGAGAATCAATGGGGTCCTTGGTAGCAAGATTGACATCATCCAAGTAAATTACTTTACCTTTCCTCTTACTCTTCTTCTCAGGAACTACTACCAATGCCAATTTGTCTGCTTCTGATCGGGCTTTTAGAATTGAAGTCCATAAAAGTTTATTGTTCTCATCAACTTCCTCAAGTTTGCCTACTAGAATATTTATGGCTCTACTCTTTACTATAAATCTCTTAGAATATTGTGTCATTAATTCCTCTATCTTGGGAACTGATAAGGTAGCCATAGCCAATATCAGTGAATGTTCCCTCATCTTCTTTTCAATGTGTATTGCATAAGTCCATCTTGTTCACACTTTTTCATACAGTGATTTAGGTACATACCTAGAAAATTCAATAGGTACCTTTTTTTAACTTTATCATCATCTGTATGATTTCCTCTTCAATCTTTTCCTGATCCTTGGTAGTCATATGTACATACTGACTCAATTTGGGGTTACTAAAACTGCCATTTTCCTTTATAGTCTCAACTAATTCATCAATTGATTGGTTTTTATTCACAAAAACTTTAAATTTATCTTGACTTTCCTCTTCATCCTCTTCATTAACATCATCCTTTGATCTTATTAATTTCCTCCTCTTTTTAGGTATCTTAGAGGTGGCTTGGACACCTCTCTTCTTCTTTTGATATGTCTCGGTGGGAGTTGACCTTGAAATTTTCACTATACCTTGCTTTGGAGGTGGGGAAGCAGTTGTTGTGGACCTTGTCCTTTCTCTTGTTGGTGCTTATGCTTGCTATCTCTTCCATGTGGCCTTGACCGGTGTAGATTGAATGTCTTTATCAAACTTGGTCTCCTCCCCATAATGTTCACTATTTCCTATCAATAATTGTTCCTCGGTTTCCTCTTCAACTAGATTAGCTTCAAATGCCTCTTCCTCTTCTACATCATCTCTGAATTGCTTTATCAATGTATCCATCATTTTCTTTGATTTCCTATTCATTTTAACTACAACAAGATCCATCTTAATTCTTTGTTTGGCCTCTTCATAGGTACCAAACCTACTTGCCTATGGATCTTTGGGCTCGGCTAACAATGCCTCGATTAACTTGGAGGCTTGGTCAATATCAAGTTCATAGCCCATAGGGGGTAACCAAGTAGTTCATGGTTCAACCACCTTTATTAGAGTGGTGTCAATGTCCACTAAGAAACATATATCTTCCTTGTATTGTTCAACCAACTAACTTGGTATTCTGCTTCTTTCATGCATTCCGTCCTTAAACTTCTCAAAGTATACATCCATAATGCTAGCAAAATTTTGACCCAAATTTTGAATGAAATCATTGATTTGCAAAATGACTGGTCGGTCAACATCCCAATCAACATTACCGACTAAGAGAAAGAATTTTTGTATATAGAAAAATATGTAAATTAGCATTGAGCCAAACTTACAAGTATTTGTCTTTGACGACCTGATGGTTCTCATATTCTCTTCTAATTGTTTTAGTAAGAGCTCGGAAAGTTTGAATTGAAAGCCTTTCTTCACAATCTCATAGGCTATATCCATAGCTCCACATGGTACACTATTCAGCCTGCTAGATTGAAATATCTTATAACCAACTGCATATGCATCAAACCTTGTCTCGGGATCAACAATAGTGTTTATTCTCATGCCTCTATCATCCCATTCGGGTCTAGTTAATTTCTCAATCTCAGTTCTCGATGCACTCCTTAATGTTTTTACCTTGTCAGTTATTGGGTACTCGATGACTGCATGTCTGATATCCATGGTCATTTTGACTAGTTCATTCAGCCATAACTTTCCCTTGTGCACACAGCTCAACACTACCTTAATCCATTCATTCTTGAATACCCTTGAGAAATAAAGGGTGTTCACTAAACCCTTCACCTTCAAGTGTGTATGCTCATCCTTGAGCTTTCCATCAACACTCAGCTCCTATAAGGTGGATTGAAGCTCAAAATCCCCTATTTCACTAATTTTATAGTGGATATATGCATGGATATCCTGTACTAACAAAACCCTAGGTGGAATGGTCGAGAATGTGTCAATTTTGTCAATTTGGGATGCAACCTCAGGATGTAACTTGTATTTAGGCTCAGTATAGGTTGTATAGTTTATCAGAGTGACCTTCTTATCACTCTCAGACTTGGATTTCATAACCTTTGATGAGGATGCCATCGTTCTTCAAATTAAGGCTTCAAGAAATAATTGTGAAATAGCTCAATGAACATGGAAATTACTTGTGATCGATAATAAATTGCTCAGAAATCCTTCAAATCTCTTCTCAACTGCTCTGGCGATTCTCTGCTCAAATCTCACTCAAAATTTATCTAGTTATTTGTAATCGCAATGTGAAAAAATGACTAATTCCACCATTTATTTATACCCAAAAATTCATTTCCTGCTCAAACTTTCGCATTTAATGCTTGACCTACCACAACTCGATAGATGTAGTTGCACTCAATTTATACTTAAAAGATCATTCAGCTCGGTTAATACTTGGATATTACTTAGTTGATACCATGACTCAGTTAACCTTGCCAATATTTACTAACTAGAAAACTTTTACTCGGTCATGCTTTTACCGATTGTACATAGTTTTATGTTCTAAAAATGTAATCCCATAGTGTATCTTATTTCATGTTGATTTGGTATGCAATCACTAGATATAAGGAACTGTTTGTCAAATATAACCAATTTGTAATTCAGTTTTATACATACCTTCTATGATTTAGGTGGAGGTGGTGATGTCACCCAATCCAATGGACGAGGTGTCACCAAATGCATTGCTTAATCTAGCATTATCACCTAATGCCTTTCTCCACATTTGATTCCTTATCCTCATAATTTCCTCAATTGTATTGCCATTTTTATTTTCTTGTGGTGCTCAATCTCTGCAATCCTTTCTTAGGTGACCGACCTTATGACAATGTAAACAAGCCATACCAGTATTTGTCCAATTGTAAGATCTTCCTCTCCTGTTCTTTCTCATGCAGTTTACTGCTATATGTCCATACCTGCCACATGTTGTGTAATTAATCCATGTGTTTTAATCCCAAGTATATGCATTACCTTGCCTTCTCAGTTGATATCTTTTGTTCTGTTCTTTTGATATCCAAACTTGCTTCATTTTTGTCCTGCATTCTTGTGATATGTGTCCATGCATGTTGCAAGTGCAACAATTTTTCTCCATGTAGGGTTTCTTAGGATTCCTATTCAATTTAGATCTGCACTCATGTGCCTGATGTTCATACGTGTTATAGTTATAGCAATAACCATTAAACTTAGGAGTGGATTTGGGAATACCTTTACTTTTCTCCTGTAAACATTTGTTGTGTGGCCCAGTTTTCCACAATGATAACATGATAGCTTCTTTGGCCTTGGATTTGAATAGGCATTGTTCTATTCATCTTGTCTTTATGATTCTCCTTGCTCGGTGCAGCCTAAACCAGTTGTGCTGCCAAGTCCTTTTTGACTTATCACAAATTTATCCATTCTCTTATAGTTGTCTTCATCTTTCTTGATCATCTCATTATGTTGTTGTTGCATTTTTACCTCATTCTTCAATCTTTTATTTTCCTCTCTTAGTTCACTGATTTCTTCTAGTTTTCTTGTAAGCTCATTATTTACTCGGTTGACATCCTGACTTATGACAACCATCTGATTGGAGGTTTCAAAGTGATGCTCAGTGAGTCTCGGTATCTCAAATTCCTTCTCTTGTAGCTTATCATTCATTTGTCTCTTGTCTTCAATAGCCAAGTTTCTTTCTTGTTCATCTTTCCTAGCATTGTTCATGACATCAACCATCCTAACCATTTGTGTCTCTTAACCGATTTGCAGAGCTTTGACTTGTTCAGTAAGATGTAGGTTCTTTTCAAATAGATCTGATATTATTTCTTCATCTATCTCTTCTTCATGATAATCAGTATCACTATACCGAATTTCCATATCCTTCCTTATGATTAGTAACTTCTTCAGTTCTTCTTTGGCTTCCTTGAATTGCTCAATAAAAATCTGCATCTACAATCTTTGATTCTCAATAGTCTTATCCAACTTATATCTTTCCATCCTTAGATCTTTTCCTCTTCAGTGATTAAACTTCCTTAACAAGAGATCTAGCTCTGATACCAATTGTTGTGATTATGGAAAGATAAGTACTAAGAGGGGAGGGGTGAATCAGTACCCTCAAAAACTTTTAAGATTATGACTTTCTAGTTATAGATCTCAATTAACCAACTTGTTATCTCTATTTGATCATTAAGTGTTGTCATTAGTATCAACTAAGATTAGTCAATAATCTAAGTTGATTAGCCGGTAAAAGATGGATTAAAGGAGCTATAGAAGCTAGTCGGTTGAACTTACAAATCCTTCACACCGAGCAGTCACAAGGTAGAACCAAAAGTTAAATGGATACAGGTTTAACCGAGTATGTTTACCGAGCATCAAAGTTTACCGAGTACCGGGTCATTGAACACTGAGCATTCTACACATTGATCCATCTAACAACATTCCAGTTGAGGTAGCAACCAAAGGTCAGTTAATTCTTACTCACGCAACATATGATGATGAGGCAATCGAGTCTGAAAAAGATGCAGAATCTATACTAGTTAAGCCCACTCCTAAGAAGAAGCAGGCAGAAGTGAAACCTAGGGCATGAACAAGGTCAACCACTACATCTTTACCACCATCGAAGAAAGGAGGAGTTGTCAAAATTTCTAGGCCTACACCAACCAAAACTTATCAAAAAAAGAGAGGTACTAAAGCTACCTCTGAGGCACCAAAGAAAAGAAAGAAGTTGATAAGAGGAAAATATGATATTGATGATGAAGAAGAAGATAACATAAATCAATTTAAGGTTGTTGTGAATAAGGATTAATCAATTAATGAGAATGCAGAAGCTATAATAGACACTAGAGGTCTTACCAACCCAAAAATAAGTCAGTTTGAACATTTGTCAACTGAGGATCAAAACAAGATAGAAGAAGCAATAATAAAAATGATGATCAAATTCAAGAAGGTACCCATAGAGTTTTCAAAGTATGTACCAAAAATTTTATATGATAAAATATCAGCTAGATGGACTTATGCTTTAAGCATTGAGAAGAGAATGGGGGAACAGTCCCTAGTAATGGAAATGCCAACATTGACAGTCCCTGAGATTGAGGAATTGATGGACACATATTCCAAGAGATTTCTAGTGAAAAGCAGATTCTTAATTTAGAAAAAGATTTTGAGGGTACTGATTTATCCCTCCCCTCTCAGTACTATATCATTCCTATCCCAAACATACATTAAAGTGACTGAAAATGTAAATTGCATGTAAACAAAATAATAAATCATACATGAAACTTCAAAACTCATAACACATATATTTTGGTATCGTAGAAACCCTTGTAAGAGGGTAAAAACTGTGGTGGGGATGACACCCACAAATTTCACTACTGCAACAATAAACTATGTTGGTTAAGGCTAAAATCTTGATCACTTCTGATTATCTTACCCTGTTAGGATTAATAATAAGATCAACTAGATCTACCTAGTTAGAGGATTTTAACAACATAATACATTGTGTACATGGTTAAAATATTTACATAAGAACGGTTAAGTTCACTCTGTTAAGAGATTTTGAATTCTTCTACAATGGTTAAATTAATAATAGTAATAACTTATCTGTAAATAACAACTTAAACTTGTTTGATTCAGATCTGTGAAGTATCAAATAAATATCACTTGAGTGTGATGTATGTGCCCTTATGTTCTTCTCAGTAGCCTTGTATGAGTTCTAAAAATTGTATCCTTCAATCATAAACCTTTTGTCAAAAACCCTTTGTCTAGTCTCCCGATGTCCTTAGAGAGACTACTCCTTCATGATACATTATCATAATGACATCTTTACAAATTTATATCAAACTAACTTGACCTAATTAGGGTTTACAACATCTTAGAAAACCTAAGATCAACGGTGTAAGAAAATAACCTAGATCTAACATTACATAGGAATCATCACCAAATTAATGATTACATCCCTATTAAATATTGTCTTCATCTTGGTAAACCATTTTCCTGTTTGGTGTAAACCATTTGCATAGATGTTTGTGCCATTTTTTATTACTATGACGTTTCTTACTTTACTCAGTAATCACTACATTCTCCTTTCGGTAATTACTGATGATCGGTTCAAATGAATGCACGGTGATGACTAGCTTAATACTCAGTAATTTTCTATCACTTGGTAAGTGTGCTTAGTCAAACCTGTGTTTTGTTATCTTGAAGTTTTGCCTTGTCTTTGCTCGGTTTGAAGGCTTTGTATGCTTGATCAACTATCCTATTTGTCTCCTTTTACCAACCTTTACTGACTGAATAATTGATTGATACTAATGACAATCCTTTAATGCTCAAATAGGAGTAATAATTGTTATGATTTGTATTCACATTTTCAAATGTAATCTCATAGGGGTTAAAGTCACAATACCTTTCTCTAACCTAAAACCTTTCATCAACTCTCACATTAGCACTTTCAATTAGCTTCCTAGTTCTCAGATTGTAACATTATAATCTTTGCTTCTAGTAGAATAGCCAAGGAATATACCTTCATCACTTCTAGCATCAAATTTTCTAATGCATTCATCTCTCTTAATGTAGCATTTACTTCCAAATATTCTGAAATAACTAACAGTAGGTGCCTTATCATACCATAGCTCAAATGGTGTCTTGCATGTACCTTCTCTAATTTGTACTCTATTCATTGTGTATAGTGTTGTATTTCTACTTCTCTCCAATGCATATGTGAAACTTTTCCTTCTATCAACATGGTTCTTGCCACATCAAGAACTATTCTATTTCTTCTTTTAGCAACTCCATTTTGTTGTGGTGTCCAAGGTGCACAAGTCTAGCTCATAATACCATGCTTCTCAAAAGAGGTATTGAATTCATGTGAAGTAAACTCTCCACCTCTGTTTGATCTCAAACACTTTATATTCAAGTCCATCTCATTCTCAACTTTTGCTTTATAAAACTTAAAAGTTTCAAATGCTTCTGATTTTTCTCTAAGAAATCCAACCCACATCATTCTAGAGTAAGCATAAGTGAATATGATAAAGTACTTGTCTCCAAAGTATGACCTAGTTTGAGTAGGTCCACAAAGATCTGTATGAATCGGTTCCAACTTTCTGCTTGTTGAATATCCTTTGCTTGCAAAATTTCTTCTTGTTTGTTTTCCCAAAATTCATTCTCTACATGTAGTGTTAGAAAGTTTCACAATCTTAGGTAGATCTCTGATAGCATTATTGTTATCCATGCCTTTACTATGTTATCAAAATTGATATGGAAAAACCTTCTATTTCATAACCAACTATCATCAATCTTTGCAACAAAAAAACTAACCTCAGTATTGTTTAATTGAAATATATTACCTCTGGTCTTACTACCAAATGTGATCAAATCTCCATTAGCTCCTCTACTAGAGAAATGACCATCCTTGAATTCCAAATGATAACCCTTATCCACAAGGTGTCCAACACTTAACAAGTTATGTTTTAAACCATCCACAAATAGTACATCATCAGTGTTAGTTTTTCCATCCAAAGTAATTGATCCTTTACCAACAATTATCCTAGGAGTGTTATCACCAAACCTTACAACTCCACCATAAAATTTCTTTAGCTGAATAAATATATCCTTGTCACTAGTTGTATGGTGTGAACATCCACTATCAATTATCCAATCAGTTTTCCTATCAACATGAGAAACTAAAACTTTTTCTTCATGGATAGGATCCTCTTCTTTGATAGCAACAAAACCTAAAACATCATTGAATTCATCATCTAAATCTCCATATCCATCACTAGCATAGTAGCATTCCTTATCATTTGTCTACTTTCCATATTTAGGCTTATGCTTAGGTACTCTGGTTGGACATCTAGATGCAAAATGACCAACCTTATTGCAGTTAAAATATTTCAAATGTAATTCCCCTTCAAACTTACCTTTACCTTTCCTTTCTCTCTTAGAGATCAGGGTCATGATTTTCTCATCCACTTGGTTGTCTAGTCTTTGAATCTCTTCCCTTTCTTCGGCATTTTATCCAAGATCTTCACTATGCTTGTTTATTTTGCTAGATCCAACACCAACCGATCTAGTTCTCAGAACAGTAGCCTTAAATGTTGTCTCCACCTTAGGTAGTGCATCCTTTAGGTTTGTTGTCTCAAATGTATTCAACTTAGCCACTAACATTTCTCTGGTGAAATCCTTGTATTGTGGTATTGTCTCCTCCAAAGAAAGAAATTTGGGTTTGTAGGCAGGAGTCACAGATCTCAAAATCATTTGTATGACTTCATCTTTTGTATAAGTACCTCCATTGTTTTTTATTCCAGTCACACATTTAGATACTCTTTGAACATACATTCTTATTGTTTCATCATCCCTCATCTGTATTGTCTTAATATTTGTTCTCCAATTCTAGGTGACCTCACAATAGTGGGTTACACTTTTTTAGACATGCTGATTTTTGCTAAAATAATAGATTTTTAATAAAATATGATGATTTAAGCCTTGAGAGGTTCTATTTGAAGTAATTAATTACAAATAGTTAGCTCAAATCCTCTTAGATAAAAAAAAACATTAATATAACATCTATACTCTTCATTCATACCTACAATGGAGTCTCCTTCGCACTTATTAAAATCTTGACAAAAAATCACTTCAAATTTATCTTTTGGAAGATCGAATGAATCCATTTGACAAACCTATCTATATAGTAAGGTACTACTGAGAATAATTTTTCCAATGATTATAATGTTAATATATATTAATTTTATTATGGCTTTGTATTTTTAGTTTTACTAAACATAGATATTTCACTGTATGTCTACCTCTATGTTTGATGCTTATGGAAAAATAGTAAATGAGAGAAAAAAAAATCTAAAAAATATCTATGCCCTAGGTATTGAAGTTCTCTTTCTATAAAAAAATAAAAAATTAAATTGGACAAATACATGAGATTTTATAAGCTATGCAGTCAAGGTATGTCAAAATTACCGTTTAGTCAACTTCAAACATTAATAAAATATGCAATAGTTGTGATAATGTCATCAAACCAATTTCATTCCCTCCGTATGGATTTTACAAAACTAAATTCTAAAGAAGTACATTGATATCTATTTTAGAAAAAAAGTGACGCTCTATGAATATAATGTATCTCTTTGAAAATGACATTTTCAACAACATACCAATTTTTGTGCGAAAAAGAAAAAACTATTCAAATCAATTCAAAAATAAAAATATATATATATTTAGAATCTAGATAGAAAATCCTAAAAGACTCTAATTTCTTCATCTTGATTTCAAATGGTTTAACAAAAATATGCATCCAAATCTGAAAGTTTTTTTCAAAATGTAGAGTTCAGTGTCCATTCAGGCAAAAAAGTGTAACCCACTATTGTGGGTTCACCCTTCTATAACTTTTCTCGCTTAGTGTATTCATCTCCTTCATAGAGTGCAATTAGTCTTTTCCAGATCTTACTTGACTTTTCTAGATCTCAGATCTCTATAAATTCACCATCAGATTATGCATTAACCTAAGATTCCTTTGCAACAACATTACACACAAACCTTTTTCTTTCTTCTTCAGTAGTAAGAGTCTCAAGGTCTTCTTCCTTTATGATAGGAACATATTTCCAAGTAATGACCTAATATTCTAATACCATTCACATCAGATGATTCTTCATCTTCTCCTTCCATGTGTCAAAATTATCTTCATCAAACGTAGGACTCTCCTTCCTGAACAAGGCCATCCTTATCTTTACCTCAAGTTGTTAGGATTCATGAGTGAGGACCAAAAGCTCTGAGACCAATTGTTAGAATAGAAATGTCCTAATCAACTAAGGGGGTGGGGGGTGAATCAATTGATGCCAATAAAGAATACTTTTAACTTTAACTTCAATCTTATTGCTGAAAACAAAATATTGAACTGAAAAGTAAATGTAGCAATAACACACATACACATGAACACCAATATTTGTTCTTGAGGAAAACCATGTTAAGGGAAAAACCCCGGTAGGGATGGTACCCACAAATGTCTACACTATGAGTATAATAATCCTGTTAAGAGTTCTGACCCTTTTAGGAGCTGAGTATTACAATAGGCAAGTCTTGGTTAAAGGACAGACCCTGTTAGGAGTCTTTTACAATGTGATCCATGTTAAGGAATCAACCCTACTAAGAGTCTAGCCTTGCTAGAGGCAATAACCCTATTAGGGGTGCATAATAGATCAATCTTATTAAGAGATTTGAGAGTTAAAGCCACCCTTAGGTTCTCCAAACCTCACAACTTCAAGGATAAGTCAATTCTAATCTAAAACTTCTCCCAGTATTCAACCATTGTCAAGCAAGCTCCATCTTATGTCCAAATGCACAAATATTATTCTCTAAATAGAAACCATTGCAGCCTTAATCTCCCATTCTCCTCTGCAATTCGCATATGCATTTTTTCAATTCTTTTCTTACATAATTTCCAAGGATCTCAATCCTTATATACAAGTTACAACAATTAAGTCTGGGTCAGCCTACATAGGATAAATCTTGTTTACAAAATATAAATAGACCCATGCTAAGATGCACATGACACCTCTTACAATGTTACAACATAAGAATTACATCAATTTATCATCCAGATCTATAAATCAAACTCCCTCATCAAATTACTTGAAATGTGTTCCAAGTTGTCCTCCAAATAGGTCTTCACCAATATACACGCCATAGCTGACATCACCTGTACGATCAGAACTCCATATAATTGCAATAAGATCTCCAACCAGTGTCCAACACGAACCTATGTTCGCTCATCATGACTTAAAAAACCATGAATGTTGTCCACAAAGTTTTGCAATCAACTCTGTAAAAATCATAGTTTCTATCTCCAAAAAAATAGTCATCAGTGAATCAACCATAACTTTGTCAAATCAATTCATAAGAATGTGCGATCATAGCCAGTGAGCCAAGATATCATGGAGATTCTCCATCTAAGTTCGTACGTGCTAATTCTTTGTATTGTGTTTTCACAATTATCTGCAATGTGTTTTCAAGCTTCTCTAAATAATCAATTACTAACATATGTTGACATCAGTGGCAAACATTGGGTGCCAGCATCCAGACAGTCTTCCAACAATCTCCCAAACATATTGGATTGCAACAATTCCAATCCATCTTTCAAAATACCAACTACAATCATAATGTGTTCTACCATATTAAAATCCCCACCAATCACCCAAATAGCTTGAGGTAAATTTATGACTACTTCTCTAAGCCTATATGAATAAAAGAAAGTTACCTCTCTTTGCTTTGATGAGTTCGGATGTAAATTTCTTGAAAGTGAAATAAAATGAGAGTAATAGTAGGACTCGAGTGTTTCTCCTCCTCTTAATGGATTTGTGAAATTATTTTTTAATACAACAAGTTTAGATTGAGCTTTTTATTGTCCAAAAATTTGATACCCCTTGGTTGATTGTAATTAAGTATATTTTTAATGAATAGTGCTTGACATGAGAATGTTATGTATGTGTAGTAGCAATAATGACTAGTTACCCAAATGAGACTCAGAGGGTATTCTAACTTGGTGAATTAGTGACTACTATATTTCCTTTATGAGGATGGCTTTTGTGTTTTGTTCAAAATATTGGCATCTGCCATAGTAAATTTATAAAAGATGTTACATATTATATTCTTGTGAAGAAGTGGGTCTTTATGTCTTGACTGTGTCTTATGTTACTGGATATTATCCTATACTCAACAAAGACATTTTGATGATAAGAAATAATCTTTTCTTTATGAAAGAGAATTGTGTTGTGTCTACTAAAAGATTGCTTATAGAACTGTGTATTAATCTAAATGATAATTGGAAAAAAAATTTGAGTAGCTATAAGGTTTCATTTACATGATCACAAAAGTAATAAATGTGTAATAGTAAATTTGTTTTATGTGTTAATGTATTCCCCCTATGAAAATAATGAACCCCATATCAATGTTTTGTTAAGTACCTTCTTGTATTGACCTAGAAAGCATGAATTTTGTGACCACTATTCGTGATAAAGGTTTGCATGCTATACTTTGGAATGTTAAAATATGTATTATAATCGTAATCACTCCTGAGCCATGTGGTGCACAATTCCAGTAAGAAGATTTGACATGTTGTATTAATGTGTGTATAAGAAAGCTCGTGTTATTATTGTTTACTTGAGATAGAGTAGTCTATCAATATTCATAATATTGACACTGTCATGCATTTGTGATTTTTGTTCTCTATTTATAAAGATTATTAGGAAATGAAGACTTTATCATGGATTCTTGTCTTTTATATAAGTTATAATTGATGGAAATTTTGATATTATAAAGGAAAGTAAGCAATTCAACGTGTTAATCAAGTTTATCAAGGCTAGTGCATGGATGTTAGATTCGAGTGAAATTGGGTAAATTGGTGCACTTAAGAGTAATGCATTTGTTTAAAATGAAAAACAATAATGATTTTGGGAAGGTAAGTTGACTGTTGGATTGTTGTTGACTGACTTTTTTACATGAAGATAAAACTATACACTTGTTTCTTGCATTATAGTAGCCTTTGCAATTGAACAAAGTTAAAACTATATTAAGTTGTAAGAAGATAAGATTTACAAATATTTTAAAAGAATGGTTGCTAATATTAATTATCTATGTCGGTATTATTTTGTTCATTGGGCAACTGCACCAAGTTATTGGACAGAAAAGTGGTCATATGAGTTTTGTAAAATTTTGAGTTTTTTTCATGTCTACATAACCTATACGTGGGTTATGTAGAACTGAGAGAGAGAGAGAGAGAGAGAGTAGGATAATGAGAGAGAGACTCAGATAACAAAAGAGATAGGATAAGAAGAGGAGAGGGGGAAAGAATGATAGAGAAAGATTGGCATTATATTACATTGTTGTATATTTCACATTTGGCGTACTTCATATATGGCATGCAAAATATATGGTGCATGCCATATGTGAAATATACAACAATGTAATATATATGAAATATACAACATTGTACGACATTTTTTACATAAATATGGTGTACACCATATATGGTGTGTGCCTTTTTAAATACATTGAAAAATACCAAGCCTAAGGCTTGGATTTTTCATGGGCATGGACAAACCAAAGGCTTGGATGATTCAAACAAATCTGAGACGTTTTTTCCAACAAACATACAAAAAAATCACTTTTTCATGTCTGCTCCCAATCAGGTTTACGTGTGGCTCAACAATGACAAAATCAAACTAGATCTTATGGAGCTCTTTGTTAGCTATCTATCCATATGAATCTTTTTGAATTCTAACTTTGTTAAGCTTTTTATCCCTAATTTCTTTTGTAAGTATGTCTATTTTTTGTTAAAAACCAACGAGTACTATTTTGGGCATAGATTTTGGCTTGTTTATAGGATTTTGAAACAAGTTACTTTTCTGAAAACTAGACTCCATTCTGTACACTTAAAAATATTTTGATTTTCAATTAGTTTTCAATAATTTATAGGGGGAGTACACTTAGATTTCATGTTTTCAGGATGTCTCCACTGCAAAAATTCGTAAAAAACATATATTCATAAAATAAAATAGTATAAAATCCAAGATAAACTATGTGGTGTTATCTAACTTCTCATTGGAGAGATTAAAAATTTTCAAAAAAAACTTAACATTTTATGGTGAGCACACTAGACGCTATGTTATGTTCTTTCATAAAAAAGCAAGACCACTTTTTGTGTTCCCCCTTCTTGAGGACCTTAATTTTGTTAGAATAACTAAGAGGAGGTGAATCATTTATCCACAGTCCCAAATACAAAATGTATCACTTAAAACAAATTCAGCTAATTCGACAACTCGATAAACATAAAATACTAACTATCTGTGTAATTACCTATTACCAGTTAATTTCTCATAGTGATTACCGACCAAATCAAATATGCAACATATAAAGTATGATATCCAAACAATCACCACATAAACACATAACACAAAAGATTTAACGTGGAAACATTGCAAAGGGAAAAACCACCTGGGACTGGTAACCCAAAAACTTTTCACTCTTTTGAAGTGAGCTCGGTGAAGAACCAACCCTATTAAAGGTTACAAAATACACTGTAAGGTGTGACCTTGTTAGAGGATTTAACACTAACAGTTATCGTCCAACCAGCATTCACTATGGGGTTGACAAGATAATAATGTACATTCTATGAATGACATAATAAGACTTTCAAGTCCACTCGGTTAAGAGATTTTTCTGTTACAATAATTAAACTGAAACAGTAGGTGGTCTGATTACAATACAACTTTATTTGCAGATATTCAGATCTATTCAAAGTCCATACAATCCTCTGATCAATATTTCTATTCAGTTCATCAACATTCAATAACTTATTGTCCCTTGGTAAAGCTTTCTAACGCTTGGTACTATTTTGCAGTTTGGTTCTTCTTCAACCAGTATGATCAGGCTACATGAAGCTTGTTCATGCGATATCTTTGCAGTCTCCTTCTTTTGACATAAGTTTCACTGTGAAACCCTAGTCTCTTAAGTAGACAAGTAAACCGTTTTCTTTTCATTCATCAGATTTTGCCGCTTAATCTCCTTTGTTGATTTTTCCACTTAAGCCTTCCTTGACTGATGTGTCAGTAACACTTTTCAATTCCATCCTTTAGATCTTCTTCAAATTTTGTTAGTCGTAGATCTTACAACAAACTTTATCTTTCCACCTCGTAATCATACACTTTATAGCTCATCAATTTTGTCGGCTAAACTAATCATTTAGTTCTTTTGTCCATACTCGGTTAACAAATAAATGTGTTAGTGAACACAAGCTCGGTTAATACTGTCGCTCGGTATACACTACACTGGCTCAGTGTATACTAGAATGCTTCATTAACCAACCACACTGCTTTGTAAAAGTTTCTTCTATCTTCATAACAGATTAATGCAACATAATCAAGTCAACAATATGAAGACATAGACTCATCAATAAGTTATCAAGAGTATTCCTTATCCTCATTTGTCATATCCATCTTCCTCCATGTAGATATCTCAGTTCTTCATCTTTTCTCCTGTTTACAAATGTTTAGATATTTGCAACTACCATGATAAGTACTGTCAAAACTAGTTGACACCAATGAAAACATAATGACTGATTCAATTATCTTACATAACACTTCAGTGCTCGGTGATCTCTAATCACTTGTAGTTCATCAGTCAGGTTCTCAATCAGTCGTAGTTCATCAATTTCTCCCTTTGGCATTGATGGAAAATCAAGCAATATGAAGTACACCATACACATACCAAACATGTATTCTACAACTCTTTAAGCAAATACTATAGCTTGATAAGTTCTCCCTTAGCTTAATATGTTTAATCACTACATTACATGACAACATTGCAAATGCAGACTTTCCTCTATAGATATGATCTTTCCAGTTCTCAGATTCCTTCTGTTCTTAGCAACAGATCCTCAAAAACTCTCCCTAACTTTCTCAGATTGTCTCTCCCTTAGACAGATGTTCCAGTAATCTCCTCGGTTATCATATTGTTTATCTCTCCCTTTGAAAAAAATGCAAAAGAAACATAAACATGTAGCTCTGTAGTAGCCATGTGACTCTCTGTTGTCTAGTGCATACAATGTATCTTTGTATACTAATATGCAAATAGCTATTCCTGATATCTTTCACAACCTTAGACATAATCCAAAGTGTGAGAAATGCTACATCAACATGAATGATCTTCTGATAAGATTAGGTTGATGCAACCTCTATATCACATTAGTGACCGGTAGACAGGGGACAGACCCCAAGTCTAGTCCTAAAGTATTCAAAATTTTCCTTCGGTAGAGGCTTGGTAAATATTTCAGCAAGTTGCTCTTTTGATGTAACATATTCCAGTTTAACTTGCTTCTCCTGTACTTGTTCTCTTAAGTAGTGATACTTAATATAGATGTGCTTGGTCTTTGAGTGTATTACAAGATTCTTAGAAATGTTTATTGCACTTGTGTTATCACAGTATATAATCATCGGCTCAATGATTACCTCGTTCATTCCTTCCAATACTTGCTTGATGTAGGCAATATTTGAACAGTTTGTAGCAGCAACAACATACTTTGCTTCGTCAGTAGACTGAGAAATACAAGGTTTTTTCTTACTTATCCAAGTAACAAGTCTTTCACCAAAGAAAAATGCTCCTCCGGTGGTACTTTTCCTGTCATCTATATTTCCAGCCTAATCTGCATCGGTGTAGACTCTTAGTTCAAACTTCCCTTCCTTAGGATACCATAATCCATTGTCCTTTATTTTCTTCAGGTATCTTAAGATTCTTTTAGTTGCAATCATGTGTGACTCCTTTGGATTTGTAGAAAATCTAGAAACAATTCCCACAACATGTGCAATATCTGGTCTACTATGCACTACATACATCAACTTACCAATCATAGATCGGTACAATTTCTGGTTCACCTCTATGGATTCATTATCTTTAGTCAGTTTGTGTTAGGAATGGGAACACTGAGAGGGGGGGGGGTGAATCAGTGTTCACTATATTTTAAATTTTTACTTTTATGCTGAACTTAAATGCTTAAGTACTAAAATAAACATTCACATAAATATGAAACATGAAATCAACACATGACACCAATATGATTACGGAGAAACCCAAATAGGTAAAACCCCGATGGGAATTGATACCCACTAATATTATGCACTAGTGTTTTTTGATCCTTGCTAGAAGATCCTTTACCCTGTTAGGAGTAGCTTTACAATGCTTTAAGTACAGTAGACCTTGTTAAGGGTCAGACCCTGTTAGGAGTCTTTTACAATCAACCCTATTAGGGGAGAGGATGCACTATCCAAGAGCTCACTGCTCAAGTGGTGAAGGCTAGAACCTTCTGATCTTAGATACACACTATATCTGTTGGATGAAGTGTTATTGTGACACTGCTTGTCAAATCAATTCCTTTGATGTGATGATGCTTTGACCTCTTGCAAAGCTCTAATACATCTTCTAGTGTCTTCGCACACTTCTTCTCTGCTTATCGCAACTCTCTTTTCACTTCCATACCGAATACAATGGGCGCACCTTATATTTATGGGCTCATACAAAATACATAAATAGGTCGGCCCTATAACTAATTACCAACAATGCTTCCAAATGAATTGGCTTAAGCGTACTTAAAATTATACATATAAATATGTCAGAAACCTAAATACAATGGGTGCATGGCCTTTACAATATTACATTACAATCGCAAACCAAAATACTAACTGTTGGCTCCAAGCTTTGTTCTCTGCTGGCACACACTGGCTGTGCAACTTCAACTGACTGTAACTTTCACATCCTTGCACATCTGCTTATGCGCTCATAGACTAAGCAAGAATATAGTCTAACCAACTTAACTTCTAGGGTGCATACCATAATTATTCTGTACACACATGTGTTGATGCTCTGAGTTGTCGAAACTCTGTATACTATCCAGTCTTCAACACTTAACCGAATTCTGATCTTTACATCAAGTGCGCTGACTCCAAACTGCTATATGACTTTGTTTCCATAATGACAACACTATATCTAGTCATATATTTCAGTATAGACAACTTTCCAACAATCTCCCCCTTTTTCATTGATGGCAACAAACGAATATGGCCAAGTTGCTAATTGTTCCCTTACACAAAAAATTTTATCTTCTATACATTTTTTATACATAATCTTATATCTCCCTATACATATTATACTCCATAATCAATATACAACTCCCCCTTTGACATTAATGACAAAGGTGCATCAAAAAATTTTATATACACATACTCACTGAGGGAAAACATCTGGATATGCAATCTTGAGGTTTTGTATCTCCTTCTTCCAAAAGGTTATCAGAGAGTTAACTATCTGGAGATGGGTGCATAATGCATATTGAAGCTTCTCCATCTTCTCCAAGTCACTGATGGGACCATGATCATAAGTTACCATGGTGGCATCAATCTCCTTTATATTCTGATTGAGGATGTCTAAAGAGGGCACAAGACCATTCCTCAACTGAGTCTGTCTGGACCTTATCCTTGTTATCTCTTTTTCTTCCTTCTCAATCTTGTTTATCTATCCTTGGTAGACATTGTTGCACATGTTCACATCAGTGGATGTGTCTGACACTGAATTCTTTACCTGATCAATCATTGCTTCTGCCTCTTTTATCTTCTTGAAGTGAGCATCGATGAGCTTGTCTTGATCCATGCATGCTGCAATGATCCTTCTTCCTTCATCAACAAATTCTTTCAAGGATGCTTGACCAGACTTAAGAGAATTCAAGTCTAGTGCAAAGTTGCTCATTAGTTCATTGAGTCTCTTCTTTAAGTACTTCTCTTCTGCTACTATGGACGCAGATTCTTCTAGGCTATAAAAATTGCTTTTGAACTGTGAGAGGATTGAACTCGCATCATCAACCGAATGTACTTTTAGCACTTTCTTATCCTCAGGCAGCAAACTGGTCAAAATATTCACTGATTCCACAAGGAGAGGATTTCTCATGACTTGCTTCTCCTTTTCCTTTTCCACAACCAGGATGCTGAACTTAATCAGGTCTTCTTCTTTCCAAGAGTCCAAACTACTTGTGTCAAGTGTCAAACTTGACAACAATGCTGAGGAGGGAGTGATGGGAGTGATATCCATCACTTCTTGTTTCACTATGACCAGTTCAATAGAAGTTTCATCTTTACTTTCTTTTTCCTCTTCTCTTCTTCTCTTCTCTTCTTCTTTCTCATCAGATACATCTTCTATGAGTACTTCTTGCTGAGTGGGAGGTGTATTGCTGCATAATATTTCAACTTCTTCAGTACTAAAAAATGCTTCCTCAAACTTGTCTAAATCCTTATCAGTAGCCGACATGGCTATCTCCACATTATCTATGATAATAGTGTTGCCTTCGTGTGATTCTAAGATTGGCGCAGACTTGTTTGCTTCTACTTGAGTTTTTGCTATGGGCGCTGAGTCCTGAGGACCTGACACTGGTACATTGAAGGTCTCTTCTTCTTTATCTTGCTTACTAGGTGCATGAGTGATGGGAGCAGTAGATGATTTTATGTGTTGTTCTAATAACACCTTTTCAAAGGCCTTCTATGTTTCCTTCATTATCATCTCGTAGTCTTTGTTCATAATGTGTAGAGTTCTCATCTTTGTCCTTAAGTGCGGCTTCACCAAATTTAATATCAATGCATCTTCTTCTTTAGAACATACTGGCAGAGTATCTTCTAATACTTTTTCTCTGATCCTTAGATCCTCTTCATTTGCTTGTCTCTTTTTGTATTCTAAAATATCTCATACTTTATATAGAATAGAGGTTTTCAACTCAAGGATTGTCTTCTTGAACTTGGTCATATGTTTGACAATCATACTATGTATTTCTGATTTTTCAATCTCACTTTATGTATCATAATACTTCCCTACTTGATCAATTCCACCCTCATCAATAATTCTTGTGCTCAAAACTTTAAGGCTTGGTCTAAATCCTACCTTAGGAGGTGCTTGAATGTTTTTCCAGCTCCTTGTAGCTCACGAGGATGGATGACTAGTGCTAGCTTATTTCTTCCTCTTGACTATTGGCTTATACTCCAGAGGAGTGGTAAGGTCAATAGTATCTTTAGGCGCAGAAGGAGTATTATCTTCTTTACCCTTCTAACTGTCATTTGATTCAGTTTTCATCTTCTTCAACTTAGGATCTTCTTGTTCTTCTTCTACTGTTGCGCCTTTCAATTCTAAGGCAATCTTTTCATCCCTTACTTTATCAAGGTTTTCTTGAGACACACCATGTATTCTCAAGATCTCAGATGTGACCTTAGAAAATTTTCTTTTAGTTGCAGCACTATTTAGTTTTGCATCAACTTCTCTGGTCTTTTCCTCATAGGTTCCCCACCTAGGTTCATTAGGATCTTTAGGGGCTGACAGTAGTACCTATGCATAGGATTCAAGAACTTGTTCCTCTACCTCATACCCAAGTGGATGAATCCACTTAGTTCTAGGCTCAATAGCTTCCATACATGTAGTATTAGTCTCCACCATAAAGCATATTGTATCCTTATATTTCTCTACAATGCTTTCTGGAATCCTATACCTCATCTACATCTTAGCTCTAAAGGTCTTCAATTCCAATGTGACATAGTCTCTTAGTGCTTTCTGTGGATGCTTTGTTGGATATCTAAGGCATTGTTGGAATGGACTTGTCCAAATACAAATCTGAAACTCTTCGAACTATATGAAGGTACATATAGATGATTAGGGACCCAAACCTGAATATCTTTATTTTATCACATTTGATAGCTTTGATTTTATCTATCAATTGTGTGCACAAGATCTCACACAAGTTGAGCTCTCCATCTTCCCTTACTAGTCTGATGGTAGCTAGAATAGTTCCCGCAGACACACTATTCACCCTGCTGGTGTGATAAAATCTGTAACCCAGTATCATTGACATCAATTTGATGTCTTCTTGCTCAATCGGCTCAATAGTCATGCCGTGCCTATTGCTCCTTGACTTACATACTTGCTAATCACTTTCCAACTAAACTTAGAGATAATCTGATGGCTTCCAAATCGGCGCAACGAGCTAGGGTTTCTGCAACTGATCAAATGCACTGCAAACACTGATAGTTCAATCTCCAAATCTTCACAACAACTTCCAAGGCTCAATCTGCTCTTTAATATCTCTAAATTCAAATGCAATGAGTGAACAAACAACTTTCTGTGTACTTAAAGTGAGAAATTCACCATTAATGCAAGTTGCGTAAACCAGGATGTCACTTTAAAATTTCAAACTCGAGCTCCGCTAACAATCAGCATGTGCATTCTTGTAAAAAGGTTCCTATACACTCCAAAAGCTTAAGTCCAAAGGCGCATACTCTGAGGATGAGTATACTAGCCACGCAAGGGTCTAGAGCTAAATTAGCTCCCCCTATGACCCTGAGGACCATTCATGTAGATGTAGAGGGTGCGTCAACTGGGGATGTATCCAATACATTCTCATCAGTCTTTTCCTTCTTTTTCTCTGACCAAATCATGCTCACATCATCTAAGGCTTTGACAAAGTTAACTTCTCCTATGGGATCCAAAACTAGTTCTTCGGCCTTTTTAGGGCTTTCCTGACCTTGCGTCCTTGATCTACAAAACTTTGAGATATGTCCAGCCTTGTTACAAAAGTGACAAATGACTAGAGGTCTTATATTCCTCGGTGCATTGACATGAGTCACTATTTTGCATTGCTTTGATGTGTGACCATTATAGTTGCATATCTGGCATGTAACATTTTGAGCACTTCTTACATTTGTCTAGTTCTGATTTCTCTGATCTTGCTTAATTCTATTCTTCTTACTAGTCTTGCAATTCATAGCTCTATGATTGAACTTGTTGCATGAATAACAGTGACCATTAAAAGGTTTTACCTCTGTATAGTTCCTCGCAATGTGTTCATGCTTGTTACAAGCAAAACAAGTGTGTTCTATTTACTTGCGTTCATTCTTAGGTGGTCCACCATTATCTATGGTTTGATCTTCAATCTTTTCAGCATCAGTAGAGTCCTTTTGTGAATCCTTTCTTGCTCACATATTGTCAATCTTATTTTGTGCTTCATTGTATCTAATACAACTAGTGTCTCCTTTGGCTCTTCTAGCATACAACTGAGACTCTATCAAATCAGAACTAGTGTGTAATTTGTCAATATGATTCTTTTCTTCTTTCAATTCAGACTCCAAGCTTTCTTTGCTATTTCTTAGCTCCAAGATTTCCATGTTTTCTTTTTTTAGTTCTTCATTCAGCTAAAGGTTCTCTTTGATATGTTCATCATAGACTGCCTGATTATTAGTCAGCTTATCATCAACCTCTTCAAGTTTTTCTTTTAAGGATTTGTTTTCTTCATTGAGCTTCTTGACCATTGCCCCTAGATCACTAGTAGAGCATTCTTTCAAATCTTTCCTTAGCTTTTTGATGACTAATTGAGCATCACTGAGTTTGTCTTTAAGTTCTTTAGGTTCTCTTTCTGACTTGTCCAGATCTTCAAGAGAAGCTTCAAGATTTCTTTTCAGATGTTTCATTTCAGCTTTTTCCATGATCTCCTCAAGTGGTTAAACTTCTTTACTGAGGACCAGAGCTCTGATACCAATTGTTAAGAATGGGAACACTGAGAGGGGCAGGGTGAATCAGTGTTCACTGTATTTTAACTTTCTACTTTTATGCTGAACTTAAATGCTTAAGTACCGAAATAAACATTCACATAAACATGAAACATGAAATCAACACATGACACCAATATGATTACGGGGAAAACCAAATAGGTAAAACCCCGATGGGAATTGATACCCACTAATATTTTGCACTAGTGTTTTGTGATCCTTGCTAGAAGATCCTTTACCCTGTTAGGAGTAGCTTTACAATGCTTTAAGTACAGTAGACGTTGTTAAGGGTCAGACCCTATTAGGAGTCTTTTACAATCATCCTTGTTAGGGGAGAGGACGCACCATGCAAGAGGTCACTGCTCAAGTGGTGAAGGCTACAACCTTTTGATCTCAGATACACACTATATCTGCTAGATGAACTATTATTGTGACACTGCTTGTCAGATTAGTTCCTTTGATACGTTGATGCTTTGACCTCTTGCAAAGCTCTAATACATCTTCTAGTATCTTCACACACTTCTGCTCTGTTTATCACAACTCTCTTTTCACTTCCATACCAAATACAATGGGTGCACCTTATATTTATGCACTCATACAAAATACATAAATAGGTCGGCCCTATAACTAATTACAAACAATGCTTCCAAATGAATTGGTTTAAGCATACTTACAATTATACATATAAACATGTCAGCAACCTAAATATAATGGGCACATGGCCTTTACAATATTACATTACAATCGCAAACCAAAATGCTAACTATCAACTCCAAGCTCTGTTCTCTGCTGGCACACACTGGCTGTGCAACTTCAACTGACTGTAACTTTCACATCCTTGCACATCTACTTATGCGCTCATAGACTAAGCAAGAATATAGTCTAAGTTCTAGGGTGCATACCATAATTCTTCCACACACACATGTGCTGATGCTTTGAGCTGTTGGAACTCCATATATTGTCCAATCTTCAACACTTAACCAAATTTTGATCTTTACATCAAGTGTGCTGACTCCAAACTGCTATATGACTTTGTTGCCATAATGACAACACTATATCTACTCATATACTTCAGTATAGACAACTTGCCAATAGTTTGCAGCCTGTGACCATCGGTGTTTCAACTAGTTTAGCATCTACCATGCCAAATGTTCTTAGTACTTCCTTTATATACTTTGATTGTGTGATGAATATTCCATCATTCTGTTGAATAACCTACAAGCCTAGAAAAAACTTAATCTCTCCAAACATAGACATTTCAAATTCTTTGCGCATCTCATCATCAAATGATTTACATATATGAGCTTGTCCTCCAAAAATAATATCATCCTCAAATATTTGAACAATGAAGATAGTATCATTAGTATCTCCTTTCATATACAGATTGTTGTTCTCACTAGTTCTAACAAAACCAATACTAAAAAAATAAGTATGTAGCCTTTCATACCAGGCTCTAGGTTCTTGCTTTAAACCATATAAAGCTTTATGTAGTCTACATACCATATCTTTCTTGTCTGGATCAACAAACCCTTCTGGTTGTTTGATGTAGACCTCCTCTTATAGTATCCCATTCAGAAATGCAGAATTAACATCCATTTGATAAACTTTAAACTTCTTATGTGATACATATGCAAGTAACATTCTGAATCCTTCTAGTCTAGCAATAGGTGCAAAATTCTCACCATAATCTATACCTTCCTCCTGTGCATACCCCTTGCATACAAGTCTAGCTTTATTCCTTGTAACCTCTCCATTTTCATTCAGCTTGTTTATGAAAATCTATTTAGTACCAATAACATTCTTATCCTTAGGCTTAGGTACCAAAGTCCATGTCTTGTTTTTCTCTATCTGTTCTATCTCTTCATTCATTGCATTTACCCATTCTTCATTCTCCAATGCAACCTTAACAATTTTTGGTTCAAACTCACAAACTAAGCATGTACCTTGTCTTAACTTACTTCTTGTCATTATGCCAGCTTGCTTGTCGCCAATTATTTGGTTCTAAAGATGATGTCTTCTAAAAAATCTAGTTAGTACTTGATCTCTTCTTTTTTGTTCATCCTATTCATGTTCATGTGCTTGCTCGATAGGTCCTTCCTAATCATCGGTTTCTCTTTGTTGTACCTCGGTGTTGTTTTCCCGATGACCGGTTGACACAATTTGCAGCTTCGGTAGGTACTCTAGTTATTCAATGTAAGTGAATCTACCATAGTCTTCTGGCTCCCTAGTGCTTTCTTCACTGTTCTTAGTATCAAATTCATCAACCCTGACATTAGTACTTTCAATCATTTTATTTGTAACTTTGTTCAGACACTTGTAAGCTTTTCTTTTAGTGGAATATCTAAGAAATATCCCTTCATCCCCTTTGGAGTCAAACTTTCCATTTCTTTCATCTTTCAGAATAAAACATTTTCAATTAAAAATTATGAAGTAACTTACAGTCGGTTTGTGACCAAACCATAGCTCATAGCATGTTTTGTTTGTGTCCTTCAATTGTACTATGTTCAGAACATAAATAGATGTGCTGACTGCTTCTCTCTAGTATGTTTGAGCAACATTCTTCTGCAACATCAATGTCCTTGCACAATCAACAATTGATCTATTCCTCCTTTCAATAATACCATTCTGCTGAGGTGTTCTCGGTGCAGAAACCTATCTTTTTATACCATGCTCATTACAATAGTTAGTAAATTCATCAAAAATAAATTCACCACCTCTGTCAGATCTTAAGCATTTTAGTTCCTTCCCGATTTCTTTTTCTACCTTTTCTTTATACCATTTAAACATCTTAAATGCCTCTGATTTCTCTTTTAAAAACATCCCAGTCATTAATCTAGTGTAATCATCAACAAACAGAATGAAATATCTATCTCCATAATAGCTCTATTTTCTCATGGGACCACATAGGTCAGTGTGAACTAGCTCCAAAATTTTCTTTGTTGAATAGTCTTTACTCTTAAAACTAGATTTTGTCATTTTACCCTTTTGACATTCATGACACATAACATGATCCGGCTTTTCTAGGCTAGGTAGACCTCTAACCTTTTTCATTCTACTAATTTTAATCATGTTATCAAAGTTTACATGACATAACCTTTTATGCCACAACCATGCATCCTCATTTTGCATTATTAAACAGGAAGACTTATCATTATCAAGATAAAACAAGTTACCTTTCATTTGTGCTCTTGTTCCAACAAGTTTTCCTCCATCATCAAATATCTTAACCTTTTTTCTCTCAAAAGCTACTCGGTGACCTGAGTTGTTAAGTTATGCCACACTTAGCAGATTATAATTTAGTCCTTCTACCCAATAAGAATTATCACATTTGATTTTATCATTTATCAGTAAAGATCCCTTTCCTCTAACCATACAAGGTGTATCATTACCCATTTTTACAGATCCTCCATTATATTGCTCAAGATGATCAATTTTTTCTTCATCACCAGTCATGTGATGGGTACAACCACTATCAATGATCTATGTATCATTTTTATTAACCTTAGAAATGATTTTTGTCTCTACATACCTTCCTTCTACCTCAGAATCATCCTTCATCGCTACAAAAACTACTTCAACATCATCATCTATGTCGGTCTCGGTATCATTCTCTTCAGCAATGTAACATACCTTTTTTCCTTTATCATTGTTGTCTTGGTTATCTCTGTTGTAGTGTCGGTAACTTCTTGTTACAAGTAGTAGTTGTTGTTGCACCAAAAGATCGACCTATTAATGCCTGATACAACCACTAGACTTATAGAAGACACATGAGGCGATTAAGCCATGTCACGAATCCTGAGGGGAGCACTGACCATTTTTCCAACAATCTCCCCCTCGGCATTACCCAAGGGGATTCGAACCTATGACCAACCTCTGATACCACTTGTTAGAAGTAGTAGTTGTCATTGCACCAAAAGATCGACCTATTAATGCCTGATACAACCACTAGACTTATAGAAGACACAGGAGGTGATTAATCCATGTCACGAATCTTGAGGGGAGCGCTGACCATTTTTCCAACACTTCTATTGTTTCTCCTCCCATAGCTTCCTTCACCAAATCAATCCTTGTTTCTATCATCTTCTTTCATGTTCGAGCATCTAGCAGCAATATGACCAACTTCTTTGTAGTTAAAACATGCTAAAGGTAATTTACCCCTATATCTACCTTTACCTTTAGGTAACCTCTTGGCCATAAGAGCTTCAAGCTCATCATCAGTATTACTGTCATTATCATCATTATTACTTCTACTACCAGACTTACTGATCCTCAAAGAATTCATGAAAGTAGACTCAATAAGCAGTACAAAACTATTATCATAGTTGTTCAGTTCAAAAGTTGTTAGCTTACCAATCAGATTATCAAGAGTGAGAGTATTGTTAGGTGCTAACCTATTTTCATGTATTGCAGATATTCTGATTGCATAAATAGGTAATAAAGTCCTTAGAATTTTTCTTACCACTGTATCTTCATTAATAACACCACCAGATCCTCCGATAGCATTAACTACCTCCTTTATTCGGTTTGAATATTGCACTATGTTTTCTCCTTCTTTCATTTTCATATCATCGAATCTTCCTCTTAAACTTTCAGCTCTAGCTCTTCTGACATTTATATCACCACTGTAAACTTGATTAAGTTTATCCCACATTTCCTTTGAAGTAACACAGTTCTTGACATCTTCAAACTCGGCATTTGATAGAGCAGCAACAATCTCCATCATAGTAACATTATGCTCATGTCTATCTCTCAATTGATCAAGAGTCAAAGGTCCTGTAGTTGGTGCTAAGTAGCCATTATCCAATAGGGTGAGGGCAGAGTTCCCAATCCTAGATATATGAAGTCTCATTCGGCTTTGCCATATTGTAAAGTTGTCCTTATTCAGCTTTGGCACTTCCCTCTTGTACATTTTGTGATCTTTCTGCTGAAGTCCTTAAAACTCTGTTCCAAGAAACCAATATTCTCTTATACCAATTGTTAGAATACCTGAGAGGGGGTGAATCAGCTATCCACACTCCCAAATACAAAATGTATCACTTAAAACAAATTCAGCTAATTCTGTAGCTCAGTAAACATAAAATACTAACTGTCTGTGTGATTACTGATTACCAGTTAATTGCTCATAGTGATTACCGACCAAATCAAATATGCAACATGTAAAGTATGATATCCAAACAATCACCACATAAACACATAACACAAAAGATTTAACGTGGAAACCCTGCAAAGGGAAAAACCACCTGGGACCGATAACCCAAAAAAATTTCACTCTTCTGAAGTGAGCTCGGTGAAGAGCCAACCCTATTAAAGGTTACAAAATACATTGTAAGGTGTGACCTTGTTAGAGGATTTAACACTAACAGTTATTGTCCAACCAGCATTCACTATAGGGTTGACAAGATAACAATGTACATTCTATGAATGACATAATAAGACTTTCAAGTCCACTCGGTTAAGAGATTTTTCTGTTACAATGGTTAAACTAAAATAGTAGGTGATCTGATTATAATACAACTTTATTTGTAGATATTTAGATCTATTCAAAGTCCATACAATCCTCTGATCAATATTTCTATTCAGTTCATCGATATTCAATAACTTATTGTCCCTCAGTAAAGCTTTCTGACGCTCGGTATTGTTCTGCAATTTGGTTCTTCTTCAACCAGTATGATCAGGCATGCATGAAGCTTGTTCACATGATATCTCTGTAGTCTCCTTCTTCTGGCATAAGTTTCACTATAAAACCCTAGTCTCTTAAGTAGACAAGTAAACCATTTTCTTTTCATCCATCAGATTTTGCCGCTTAAACCTTCCTCAACTAATGTGTCAGTAACATGTTTCAATTCCATCCTTTAGATCTTCTTTGAATTTTGTTAGTCGTAGATCTTACAACAAACTTTATCTTTCCACCTCATAATCATACACTTTACAGCTCATCAATTTTGTCGACTAAACTAATCATTTAGTTCTTTTGTCCATACCAAAGAAATGCATCGATGAACACAAGCTCGTTTGATACCGTCACTTGATATACACTACACTGGCTCGGTGTATACTGGAATGCTTCATTAACTGACCACACTATTTTGTAACATTTTTCTTCTATCTTCATAACAGATTAATGCAACATAATCAAGTCAACAATATGAAGTCATAGACTCATCAATAAGTTACCAAGAGTATTCCTTATCCTCATCTTTCATATCCCTCTTCCTCCATGTAGATATCTCAGTTCTTCATCTTTTCTCCTCTTTACAGATGTTTAGATATTTGCAACTACCATGATAAGTACTGTCAAAACTAGTTGACATCAATGACAACATCATGACTGATTCAATTATCTTACATAACACTTCAGTGCTCGGTGATCTCTAATCACTTGTAGTTCATCAATCAAGTTCTCAGTCAGTTGTAGTTCATCAAATTTCTCTATCATTTTCAAAATAAATGTTTAGTTTAGAAACTAGATTCAGAGTAATACAACTCTTGTTCTTGGACCGCATCTTCAAATTTTGAGTCTAAGTATCTTCAATTTCTCGTCAAAATTTAGAGTTTGTTGATTTCAAAAAAAAGTGGCATCTTATACCCCCTTTTTGGTCCCCCATCTTTGTGCACTTACCCTCATGTTGAGATGTAATAATGTATATTCATTTATGTATTTGTATACTCCTAGAAGGAGTTGATTATAATATGGCATATTGTTGTAATTGTAACTTATGGATGTAATTCTATTTGAAATCAATGTGAGGGGTAGGTCTAGGCGAAAGAAAGGGGAAATGAATATATTAAAGTTTAGATGACATAATATGAAATAGAAGAAATGTTCATATATTATGGGTAAATGTTGGATTGATTATGAATGCCTTGTTAAATTTGTAAAGTAAATGTAAGCAATGAATCTAGAAGAAAACATGTATCATGTTGTATAAATGATGTTATGGAATGACTAGAAAAGAAAGGAAATAGATTATCTATCTTAATTATTAAAGTGAAATTGTCAAAAAGGATTTTTGTTAATTATTCTTATTGCTAGATTCGTAGTGAATGGTTATGATCCTAGAGGAGTATTATGGAAATGATTTCATATAATAATTTGGTACTAAGAAACCTATGCTTGATGTTTTATGTATGCATTGTGATCAATACTTTAGTAGTATGAAACTAACAACATCATTAGGTGGTTGACTATGAATGGTATATAGAAATTATGAGTTACTATTGTATAGAATGTAATTGAAATAGTTAGGAAATATGAACGTATGTTAATTGGAATAGATCCAAGTTGAGTTCTAGAATATGTTTTAAAAGATTGTGATAGAGGAATATTAATATGCGTATTTAACCTGGTCATTTGTTATGGAATATGGTGTTAGATTAGAATCAAGGAATGTAAATTTTTAGTTTAACTTAATCACTTAAAAGGATTATTGTGTATGAGGTTAATGATATGAAGTGTTACTCTTGAATGTACTCGTAATAAGAGAAGTAAAAATGACAAGTAAAATTATGTCCATTTGATTAATGTCATTGATCAAAAGAGATTGATTGTTAGAGTGATTGTCTTAAATGATTTAATGTTATAAATTATGAAGAAAGGAATAACTTAAGATCATATGTGTTGGAACTTTAAAATGAAACTAATGGATGATATGTTATTTATCTTATTGCATTTTGATGATTAGTTAGTTATGTGTTGAGTTTTTGCTTCTAGTAGCGACATTAGGGAATCCCGAGAGGATTTATGTTGAGAAGGTTTATTGTTGCATTCATGAAATGTATAATTAGGAGATGCATTGTTACTTTCATTTTTAACTTGTATACTTGGTGAATGAAAAAGGTTCAAATGTCTATTTACCAATGCACTTATGTTTGGAGAATTTTGCAAGTGTTTAAAAATAAAAATCATTGCATCTGTTTTGGGGTTAGAATAGTATTTCTCTTAGGTTCCCTAGCGAGGTGTTACAACAATAAATATTGTTGTTGTTGGAGGCAAATTGGGAAGAGGTCAAGCCCGTGGTCGTGTCGTGGTGGCCGAAGATCTACAGCTTAGTCTTCTTCTAAGAATGCAAGATTAAAAAAAAAAATCTTTTATTTTGATATTTCATTATCATTATCTAAATCTCATCTAACTTATAAGCTATTTGAATTTTTTTTTTTTAATTTAAAATTTATCAAAAAGACAATTAAGATACAAAGGTGTGAATTATTAAATTGTAATCCACGCAATTATTAGGGAGATGTAAGGCTTTGTACATGTGAAACATAGGGCTTTTCTATTTTTAGTGATAGAGAGATACAAGGCTTTATACACGCGTAGCAGAAGGCTTTAAGATTTATTTTCTTTCTATTTTTGGTGTTAATGTAAATGCACTGATTATAGCTGATAACTATCAGCTTAATGCATTCTATCCAAATATCACATTCCAATTCAACCATTAAATTAGATATATACAGCACTCCACACTTATAAATAGAGTTGCAGGTGACTATTAATCTATTATCATTGTCGTCAGATGTTCTAAGTTTGAAGCTTGAGAAAATGGATACCACTGGTAAAGTTATCACTTGCAAAGGTAAGTTATTAACTTTTTGATACTAAAATTGAGCTGTATAAACCATATGGAAATGGGCTTTTATGATCGTTTCTTGTTGTACATTTTGTTGTTCATCTCCAGCTGCAGTAGCATGGGGACCCAAGGAGCCCCTGGTTATAGAGGAGGTGCAGGTACATCCTCCAAAGAAAATGGAAGTCCGGATAAAAATCACCCATACTTCTCTCTGCCATACTGACGTTACATTCTGGGAGCATGGGGATAAAACCACATTTCCTCGCATATTTGGCCACGAGGGTGCAGGGTAAGTTTATAACTTATAATGAAATATATTTGTGGGTTTAATTGTGTAGAATTTGTTTGCTTCAGTATTTTTGGATCATATTATATTTGTGAGTTTAATTATGTAAAATTTGTTTGTTTTAGTATTTCGGATTATATTCTATGATCTATGATCTATCATTGAAATAAAAATGTTGTAAAAAGAAAATCTTGATAACAGATGGTAAATGTGATTAAAACATTAATAAAATTGTTCAAATTTCCTATATGATTGATGGTAACAGTATAGTAGAGAGCGTGGGAGAAGGAGCAACAGATCTCAAGCCAGGAGATCATGTGATTCCTATATTCTCAGGAGAGTGTGGAGAGTGTGTGTACTGTAAGTCGAATGATACAAATCTTTGCGAAAAGTATAAAGTTGATCTTTTCAGAACAGTCATGATGAATGATGGGGAGACTCGGTTTTCTATTGGTGGGAAGCCTGTTAACCATTTCATGATGACATCTA
The DNA here is from genome assembly GCA_027943335.1 of Chamaecyparis obtusa. Taxonomy (NCBI): domain Eukaryota; kingdom Viridiplantae; phylum Streptophyta; class Pinopsida; order Cupressales; family Cupressaceae; genus Chamaecyparis; species Chamaecyparis obtusa. Next base: position 277,956 of record BSBK01001026.1, on the reverse strand, counting down.
CATTTAGCCAATATACAGTTGTGGATTATGCATGCGTTACCAAAATTAATCCCAATGCTCCTCTGGATAAGGTCTGCTTGCTTGGCTGCGGTATTGCCACAGGTAAATAAAACTAACAATTTTAGTATGCATTAGCCCATTTTATTCATGATGCTTAGTGTTTTCATTGTAAAAATCATTTCCCAATTTAGAGGATATCCATTAATTCTTACCATGTATAGTCCAATTCCTAGGTGAGTATCCATATCCATTAATCCTTACTATATATAGTCCAATCCCTAGGTCATAAGTATCCATTGTATTATGGAAGATACTTTTCTATGCAATAGTGAAGAAGATTTCTTATTTGAGACTAAGACAATCTGATATGGATTTGCAGGTATGGGATCTGTCTGCAATGTAACTGATGTGGGACCTGAATCAACCGTGGCTATTTTTGGACTTGGCACCATTGGACTTGCAGTAAATATCCCTTCTTTATTCAAGCTTATTACATTGGAAATTCAATATATTTCCTTAGACCATTCACCTCATCTTTTACTGCTGATTGTTAGTGGCTTAGTTGGCTGGTAAAAAGTATAAGTATATTATCACATTCACCTCATCTCTTCCTGATAATTGTTCGTGACAAGTTGGCTTGTAAAGGGTAGAAATAGCATTGGCCTCAGTTTTCCTATCTTCCTGACAATTGTTAAATGACTAGTTGGTTTGTAAAGGGTAGAAATTACATTGGCCTCTTCTTTTAGATCATAATTTCAAGTTATTCTAATTGGTTTGGAAAGTATAGAAATCTACTATCATATAAAACAGTTTTCACGTGGTTCTGAAATTGTATACAATTAGTTAAGAAACAATAAGATTTGGGCATCCATTGATAAATAAATCTTGAAGGCTTTCTTAAAGCGTTCAACCTGTTTACTATTACTTTGATTTTTCCGCTTGTTTATTTCCTGGAGGTCTTTTTATTTTTATGTCTGTGTCTCATCTTGTTAGTAATTGTTCAAGCGTTTAGTTGGCTTGTACCTAAATACTAGAAATCAACTACCCAGCTTCATTAAAGATTTCAAATCAATTTAAAATGCGTTCTAAGATTTATCTTCGTTCAGACATCATATGAGACTTTCTTAACGTGCACCCAGTTCAGGCATTTTTTTCGTTTTCAATTTTGTAGGCGGTACAAGGTGCAAAAATCAATGGTGCGTCCAGGATCATTGCTATAGACATCAATCCTGACAAGTTCGAGAAAGGTAACAGTTATGATATAAACATTGCAAGATGGACGATATTTTAGCAATTCAGATTGTGTGTAGACATTTATGGATCCTACATATTTAATTAGCTTAAATTCTTAATTTTTTTAGTTAAATAGTATTTTCAAAAAAATTATTTGTTTAAGTGGCTTATTGTAAAGATATTAATAATAAGTATGATTTCATATATGAAATACAATTTTAGATGAATTAGCATCTAAAGTCATTTAATTTTCAGATGAACTACCTATCTAAACTTCAATGAACTGTCTAATTTCAAATGGGCTATGTAATTAAATTAAATCTTTGAAAGTACTTTTAAACACAATACATGAGCCAGTCCAATAGGTGATACGTTGGGTGAATAGAATAGATCATTAGATGAACAAAATAGACTTATAGCAGTGCACTAAAATGTCCCATCAATCCATATCTCCAAAAAGATGCTTCTAAATTTCAAAAAATAACCACTTCTCTGGTGCCACATCTGTGTACCATTAAACATGATTTAGTGTATACCTATGAGTCTTATCACTTTTTAGGACTGTTTTGGACACTTTCACAAAAAAACATACTGATGTGACATCATATTTGACCATATGAATTTCAAATAAGTTAATCTTAAAAATTGAAAGTAATTTGAAATTTCCAAATAAAATCTTAAAAAACCTGAAATTAAAATAAACACTTTGTTTAATAGCATACTATTAAACTTGCACTTGACATGGTCTGAACTGCAGCCAAAGTACTGGGAGCTACTGACTGCATAAATCCAAAAGACCACAAGAAACCCATTGATGAGGCAAGTAGAATCTCTCTTTAAAATAGGTAGGTATACAATTCTTTCATTCAAAATGACAAAACAGGGAACAATAATGACAGGTAATAAGAGGCATGACAAATGGAGGAGTGGATTACAGCTTAGAATGCGCTGGGAAAATCGACGTTCTGCACCAGGCCTTTGCCTCCACTAATGCGGTACTATTCTTTCTTACCAAGTCAAATTATTATCAGTGTGTTTTCACATCATGATAATAGTTGTCACTATCCTTCCTTTTCTTATCAGACCACATTGAACAAATTACACTGTTCTTGTCACTGGAATCTCATAATAAATTTTGTGAAATGGTGCTACAGACGTTGGGGCTGACAGTGTTGGTGGGGCTAGATCCTAGTCCACGCATGATATCTCTGAGTCCATTTGACTTGCTTTATGGGAGAAGAATTGTAGGAGCCATATTCGGACGATACAAAGGGAAAACACATTTGCCTGAACTTGTGGAGAAATATATGAACAAAGTAGAAAATCTACCCAAGTCCTTAGTTTTGTATTGTAATTTGTTTGTAATGTGTTAAAGTGGGGATTAGTCATTGTCTCTTTTAATATGTCTCTGATTTGATTGCAGGAGATTGATTTGGAAACTTTTATCACCCATGAGAGGCCTCTGGCAGATATCAACACAGCATTTGATTTGCTGTTGACAGGCAAAAGTTTGAGATGCATCATACACATGCAATGAAGCAGTTCTAAGAAATAAAAGGTGATCGTAATGGGGAATGTTGTATATCTGGGTGCAAAGTCAAATAAGAATCAAGCAGATGTTTGGTTTCTAGTTTAATTTTTTTGGGGATGATTTTTTCATCTAGAGTGTTTTAGCTAAGTGTTTTAGCTATTGGAGCGTGAATCCGACAGCGATATAGAATTTAAATGTTGAATAAAGACATTTGGTTTAATGGGAAAATTTGTATTGTAAGCATTTAAACTGTGTCGAGCTTAAATCTTTTATAATAAAAATAGAACAAAATAAATTAGAAATATGTTTTAGTTTTCAACAAGAATTATATATTGTTTTTTAACAATAAAATCTTATGTGTTTGATTATATTAGCTTTTATAAAAAAATAAAAAATTGTTATTCACATATACAAAAAATAATGTACAAGAATAAAACATATATCAAAACTTAATTTTATATTTAGATTTTTTAAAATATTTATATTGTACAAAATATATTATTTTTTTCAAATAATTAATACAAATATTAAAATAGGGTTCACTAGTTAGTGTGTTGGACAAGTGGTGGTGGTGTTCTTGTGCCCACCTAGGTTCAAACCCTTGTTGTGCCATTGTGATTGTAAGTTTGAACCTCCATTGTATATAGAGTGTTTAGCTATTGGAGCGTGAATCTTAGGAAGTATGAATCCTAGGACAGCGATACAGAATTTAAATGTTGAATGAAAGACATTTGGTTTAATGGGAAAATTTGCATTGTAAGCATCTAAATGGTGTTGAGCTTAAATCTTTTATAATAAAAATAGAACAAAATAAATTAGAAATATGTTTTAGTTTTCAACAAGAATTATATCTTATTTTTTAACAATAAAATCTTATGTGTTTGATTATATTAGCTTTTATAAAAATAAATAAAAAATTGCTATTCACATATACAAATAACAATGCAAGAATAAAACATATATCAAAATTTAATTTTATATTTAGATTTTTTAAAATATTTATATTGTAAAAAATATTATTTTTTCAAATAATTAATACAAATTTTAAAATGGGGTTCACTAGTTAGTGTGTTGGACAAGTGGTGGTGGTGTTCTTGCGCCCACCTAGGTTCAAACCCCCGTTGTGCCATTGTGATTGTAAGTTTGAACCTCCAAATAATATTGTTTAGGAATCAAATAAAACATGGTGTCATTAAGATATAATGAATCTTTGGGCAAGTTTAATATTTTAACTTCTTTTTTAAAATTCTAGATTTTCTTTCCCTCATATTATGATTTTGTCAAAGTTTTCTATAAATGTATTTGTGAACTTTGTTGTTTCAATTACAAACTCCAAAATGAGTTTTTTCATTTGCAATAAGCTATTGGGTGAAATAAAATATTACATCAATATGTTTACTTCTTCAATATAAAGATTAATTATTTGATAGTGTTGTGATTGAATTATTCTCATAGAATATTTATGTTGTTTTCTTCTCCTAATTAAATTTGACAATTTACACTTATAATTTAAATCACTTAATATAATATTAAATTTGCTACAAAATATTTGAAATCTATTGTTGATACTAACATAACAAGTTACTTCTTTGCCACCCAAGAAAAATATTTCAAACCCAAAATAGGTAACAAATCTAGAAGTGTTATTTATATCATCAATTGATCGCACCTAATCATTATATGAAAACTATTAGATGAAATATGCTAAATTCCATCATATAAATTTTTTTTTAAACTACCTATAGATGTGTATCCTTTGGTGCTTCTTTAAATCTAGAGATTGCAAACCTATAGATGTGTATAATTTGGTGTTTCTTTAAATCTAGAGACCACATTCTTATAGATATGTATCCTTTTGTGTTTTCCATAAATCTAGAGTTTAAAATTTCTAGATGTGCATCCTTTGGTATTTCTGTAAATCTATAGATCAAATTCAACACATGCTCTATAACATTAAAAAATATTAGATCTACTATGATTATCTCCACTTAATTTCATTTATGTACAAATGGCATACCTACTTTTTGTTGTGATTTTATATTTTGAATCATTTATACTATATCTGGCATATAAATAAACCATCATTCATTTCAATAAGCTCTATGCCAAGAAAGTACTACATCAATCCTAAAACTAGCATCTCAAATATTTTCTTCATTATAAATCTTCAAATCCTTTTAATTCACAATATTTAAAAACTAAATAAACTATATACAAGAAGGCTTTAAAATATCACCTTAATGTGGGTATATTATTGCTCTTATTAAAAACATTTCCTAAGTGAATCCTTGTTGCTATTACAAGCTTTGGACACTTGGTTGAATCTATATAGTCATTTTAGTCTTCTCCTAAAATATCCTAACTTTTTTATTGATCTATGTAGACCTAATCTTCCAACATGCTTTTCTCTATATGATGAAATTAAATTCATCTATAGTTTTTACTCATTTAATGATTTCAATTGCATCTTTGATAAATGTGAGAAATCTCTAAAATAATTTGGGATAGAATAGGAGAAAGGATGGATAGGAAACTGGATTTGTAGAAATCAAAATAGTTATCTTGGGTAGCAAGAGTAACTTTGTTGAAAGAAACCTTATCAGCAAACCAATTTACCTTATGTCTTGTCTTTCTTTATTTGCAGAAGTGTATGGCAAGCTGATAAAAAAATTGAGATCTTTCTTTTGGCAAGGAACTAATACTATAAATAAATATATGAGGGTAAAAGCACAAAGTTGTGTCACGTTTCAAGATAATTTATCAGCATAGCTGAATTTGAGTATTTCTAACTAAAATTATTTTTTGAAAAACACATGGTCTAGCTAGATTCATTCTAGGTAAGTTAGATAAGTTCTTCACCTTTTCCAATTGGAAATATCTATTAAATGCATGTTTTATAACAATTACTAAAGAAATAAAATTATTTCAGAAAAGCGATGTTTCAATAACTCTTACTATTTTTAATGATATTTTTTTACAAATATAAAAATACCCTTTTTTAGAGCACGAAGTCAAGATTATCATCATATAATTTTTATATTATTTTAAGTAGATCTAATATATTATAATTTCAAAATACTGCAAGTAGGTATTTTAACATCTGAGAACAAGATGCTTCAAAAATAGAAAAAAATAGTAAAGCTTCTAAAAAAAATTGAAAATTTATATTTAACACTAGAGGAGAGAGTTATCTTCAAGAGTGTGTAATTTATTTTCTCAATGGTGTAGATTTGATAGGGGAAATTTGACGCGAGATGAAAACTGTCGATTTCAGGTATGTTCGGCTTTGAGTAGTTATAACAGAGAAAATATAAATTGAAAACTATTTTTTCTTCTTTTCTGCACTAGCTATACATTTTATCTATGACATATTTTGAAATCAAAGGAAAAAAAGATTATTTGCATATACTTTTTTGGTGCGGACAAGACCCTCATTTTTCAGCATTTTTTAGCAAGTAAAAAATGGACTTAAAAAATTTTTAAACTATGTGAATTCTTGTTCAAAAAAAATTAAAAAATTTATAGGCATAAACTTCATCCACTTTTACACATTTCATTAGTTTACATCATCTCCAAATTTTAAACATAAATATCATTTTTATGTCATTAAAGTTAAAAAATTTGTGTGTTGTTGACCTTTTCCTTTATAAAAGTGTGACATAGTTTGTACTTTTACCCATGATGAATGCTTGGAACAAAATTTTCAAGCCATTAGAAATAGGGGGAGTGGGAGTCAAAAATTAATTATGGCAAAATAAAGCATTGGGGACAAAATAATTTTAAAAACTTATCAAGCAACCAAATCTGAAATAGGTAAGAACAATTAAAGGTAAGTATTTCCCTCAAGTAGAGCCTTCAGAAATATGTAGACAAAGTTATTTTCCAAGAGAATCTCGAATCTGGAACTTTATCCTTTCTTGTAGATCAATAATTATGGATCAGATAATGTGGGATGTGGCTAAAGGGAATAAGTCTCTCTTTTGAAAGGAATCTTGGGGAGGTTATCTAGCTATTCAAAATCTAAAGGATATAAGTAGAATTGTGCATATTTGTGAGGCCTCGTGGGGACGGGTTATTAAGGACTGTGTTATTTTAGATGATGATAACCACTCTAGATGGGAGTGGAGATCATGGGAACAATTGCCTCTTCCGCATGAGGATGTGGAGAACTTGAAAATAATATTTGAGAATAGGTTATTAGCTTTTAGAAAAGAAGAAGATGATGAGGTAATTTGGAATGGCTCCAAATCAGGCAATTACAATGATAAAGATAGATATAGTTTATTGGTCAAACAAAGTGGCTTACTAAAAACTGAGATTCTCATCCACCTATGTTGGAAAAAATTGTGCTTACCCAAAGCAGGAATCTTTGCCTAGGCAGCTCTTCAAAGTAAGATTTTGACAGCTGAGTGGTTCAGGAAACTAGGATTTCAAGGCCCTTCAATATGTGTTTTATGTGAAAATGAGGAAGAATCTACAAATCATATTTTACCCCATTGCCCCTTTGCACTGAAAGGATGAAATTGGCTTTGTGCTAGGTTAGGATGGTAATCATCCATACCAAAATATATAATGTCACTTTTTAAAGGGTGGCCAAAAATCTTTTATGGTAGTATTTTTGTTAGTTTATGAATAGTGTCACCGTCTTTATTGATTTGGGAATTATGGAACGAAATAAAGCACATGATTTTTCAAGGGAAACAGATAGAATGGAAGTAGTGGATTAATAAATTAGAAGCAAGCATAGTAGAACTGGTGAAATCAAGAATTAAGAATGTCAAAAGTAATCATTTGAAACTCATGATGTGGGATGAAATGATGACAAAATGTTGGTTTGTGCTGAAAAATCCTAAGTTTGTAGAAGGATTGTTGAAAAATAAACAAAATATAGAAGATTGGCATTAGATCCTGCCAAGGCAAGGATGGGTTGAATTAAATTTTGATGGGGATTCCAGATGCAATCTAGGTATTTCAAGTGTTAGATGTGTCATTCACTCTGAAAAAGAAGAAATTATGGTAGAATTAGTCAAACTTTTGGAAACAAATACCAATAATGTGGCAGAATTCAAGACACTAGTGGAGGGACTGATCTTATGTAAGGAGTTAGGATTGATGAGAGTGGAGATAGAAGGGATTTAGAAATAGTCATCAATTCTCTTAGAATAAGACAGTTAATCAATTGGAGACTTAAATCATTACTTTCACAAGCACTAGAGTTATTGGAATCTTTTAGCAACACTAAGTTTTCAATCATATTTATAGAGAGGGTAATATGATAGTGGACAACTTATCTAATCTAGGGGTAGATGGTCAATTGATCAGAAAAATCCACATATAAATAATATTTTTGTCTAGATAGAGTTTCTAGAAGATGAAACATTAAAAATGGGGAAAGAGTAAAGATAAGAGAGAAGATGAAAGTGAAAGAGAGCTTCAAAATTCTAGTCGTTCACAATGGAACATTAAGCTTATCAAAGTAATGCTAGATTATATCTTCTATGTCCTTTCAATTTAATATTTCATTGCAAGAAATCCTCAATTATCCTAGCCATTTAAAAAGGAACATTAAGTTTGTCTAGATGCTATATTATCTCATATCTTGTTTTACATATTATCAATTTAATACTTCATTTGCTAGACTAATGACAGGAAGAGACAGGAAGGAGATAAAGTTGGAAGCCTTTAGGGCAAGTTTAACCCTAAATTTTAAATTGATTGATCAATTTTTTTGAAGAAAGGAAAGATTTAGCGAAGATATTATGAAGAGCTTCAGCATTTATGGAAGGATGTGATAGTTCTTACATAAGAAGTCCTAGAAAAAAGGCAGCAATGTGCAAGATGGAACTCATGCATGGTGAGAATGTACGAGGCATTGAATTTAATGATATAGATACTAATTTTAGTTGGAAAAACAATATTATTAGCAGAAAAGATAATTTATTTCCTTTTTTCTATGCATGAGTAGTGGGATAGAACTGTCATCGGGAAAAGAATTGCCAAGAGGTTGATTTGATGTCAAGATTAAAATCTACAACCATTGTTTAAATTCATTTAATAGATCTCAAAATTGGTGTGGTTTCTAGTTATATTTGTCCTAAATGAAAAGTTACAAATAAAGGTAGGGTAGATAGAGGACAAAAGAACTAGTATCATGTTAGAAACATGGATTCCCCCATTTTTCTCAAGATTGGAAGCTCGAAAAGGCAAGTAGCTTTTTTGGCACTATCACTGATTAGAGGATGTAGGAAATCTTGCAAGATCCACATACAATGGTGGTTAAAGTGATTTTGGGGATTTTAGGGAACAAATTCATTAGGGAAAACCAAATATACATAGTCAATATGGGTATAGTGGTTGTGTTTCTAGCAATGCTACTTCATGTGGGTATGACCAATGGAGTTACGGAAAGAACTTGTAGAAAGTACTTCATCAAGAGTTTCTTGTAGACCTCACAATGGTGCTAAGAAATATAGATGATGCACTCACCATTTTGAGACCCAAGGACTATGGTGTTGCAAACATTAATGGTCGTCTTCTAGTGAGATATTCCATCTTGGAAATTGAGGACTAGATGATTTTTTGTTACAGGAGATTGGATATACGATATGGAATTAATTTTTTGATGAAGTTGTATAAGCTCAAACACAATTAAGGACCCACCTAGGTAAGGGATTTCTTTATTTTTCATTACCTAATTGTAGAAAATGAAGGAGCACAAAGAATGGATAACATGGAAGTTGGGCTATTAAGATTTTTTTACGTCTAAGGCTCCCCATCATAGGACATTGAACCATGGGATCCAAACTGGTGCTCTAAGCATGTAGTCATGCATACTCCACAAGAACATGTAAGAATTAAAGCTAGAAGAAACTTGTCAACTACTCATCAGGAAAGAACAACATACCCTAATGTAGATGGTACAGAAGGAAGAAGGAAAGGGCATGGAAAGAAATGCCTCAAGGGAGGATAGGAGGTAGGAGTGTTAACTAGGATGGGATGTGGAAAGAAGAAGTGGAAGAATATGAAGAGCATAAGAAGAAAAAAAGGAGGATAGTTTCTTCTTTTGTACTTAAAAGTTCTTAGTTTTTTGAATTTTTGGTCTTTCAATGTTGAAAATTTTGCACAAGTTTTCATAGTATAGTGGATTTCTCAAAAATCATAAGAAAACATGGACTAAATTTTTCATAAACCAAATTCTTATTATACTATTATGTTTATCTTAAACTTTTATAGATTAATATAGTTTGGCTTTAGCCTTTTATCGATTGAAAAAAAAGGTAAATCCAATAAATTTATTATTTTCTTTTACTTTTCTTGTTAGCTTGTATATTTCTTATAAGTTGTGTTTCGAGTGGAATTGGATTTATCACTCCTCTTATGTTTGGAGAAACTACCAATGATGAAACAAAGTTGCTAATTATGTTGGAGCTACTACTAGGTATAGATGGTTAATTTGTATCTTTTTCATTTAGAAATTTTTATTTTGATGCATGTTGATTTCTCATATTCCTTATCTTATTCATTTTCCCAAGCTTCATCTTTATTCAAAATAACATCTCTTTTTATTATAACTTATTTTTCAATCAAACTATATAGTTTATGTGCTTTTGATTTCTCACTATAGCCTAAGAATATACATGTTTTCCTTTATCTCCCAACTTATTTATGTTCCCCTCAAGTACAAGTTTATATGGAATGCATCTTATAAGTGATAAAAAAAATGCATACCCAACAATCCTTTTAAGGATGGATTTCAATACATAAATCCTTGATGATATTGTCAATCTAGAAAAATAAAGCAAATCTATGACTAGAATCAATGTAGTAAGGACTATAAATAATAGAGGGTTTTTTTAAAATACTTTGGGTTTGATTAAATCTACTATGGTGTTCTTAGAAATTTAAAAAAGGCAAATAATGAAAGAAATTTTGATAAAGGCTACTCCACCCAACATCCATAAATAGCACAATAATAGATAATAACATAGAAATTGCAAGAAGGAAAACAACCCACTTTATATTTATTCAATAAAATGGAAATACATGTTCACACATTATGATTCTACAACCACAAGCTTAAATCATTACAAAGAAAATCAAAGTTATGTATGAGAACCCAACAATTTGGAGCCACTATATGGACTAATGGAGCTATCTTCTATAACCTTTGTTCACCTCTTTATTGACACCAATAATCACCAAAGAATGTTTTGGAAAGTATGAATCCTCATTTTTTGGTACTAGAGGTCCAATTGTTCATTTTCCCACCCAAGGAGATTTTTCATTTGAAACTTGAAATTTGGTAGCACAACTTTCTAGAGCCATAACTTTTGACTTGAGCATCTGATTTTCTATTATAATATATCATTAAAAAGCCTATAAAAATATTTACAAGACTAAAGAACTGTCCAAATATTGTTTCTTCCATTTTTTGAGTTATTTTTAGGCTTATAAAGTCTTCAAACTTGGTTTTAAAGCTTTTTAGAGGAATTTTTTATGATGAAAACTTAATATCTCCCAAACATTACATGATTGAGATGGTTCTTTCACTATTCACCTTATTTTTAATTTTTTCTCTATGGGGTTAGTTTTCATGTCCATACATGCCCATATAGGTTGACTTACTAAAAATACATTGTGATTATTTTTAGTCATTTTAAACTAGACATTGTTTTTGGTCACTTCAAACTTTTAATTGTCCTACACCTCATAAGTATCATAATGGGCTCCAAAAAAACTAAATAAACCTACAAAATAATGGATTTTTCTTATGATGCAATATTGTCCTTGCACCACTGGATGCTCTTGCATGCGACACTGGAGATAATTTAAGAAATGATATTGTCACATGATTGGTCATCAAAGAAAAATATTATGAAGTATGTCAATTGATGCAAGAGTAGATGATGGATAACTTGGCCAAAATCAAGGGTGAGAAGTATCATTTTGATATCGCATGCTAATCAGTTTCTTAATTTTTTACTTTCTCAAAGAATTACCTTTGTTCAAAGTAGTGTGGTGCCAAGAAAAACCTATGACAAATAAAATTAAAAATCATATCTATAGGTTTCAAATCAAGTCCACCACAAAGATGCATACTAGGGTTACTTCAAAGCTTTCCAAGAAGAGGTATAAAAGGGAGAAAGGGTAGGACTATGAGTTCATAGTGGAGTATCTAGACACAATCACATTCATAGTCAACAAGGATTTCATTTAGATGGAGGCAATGAATCTTCAAACAATATGGGTATCATAGATACCCTACAAGGTCTCCAATAAAGAAATTAATACTTATACCACTACTTTCCTAACCAATCCTAAGGATCCTAATGCATAAAGGTTTGGCACACACAAGGAGGTGATGAATTCCAAAATCAAAGAGGAGCATGAGAAGGTGGAGGAGAATAAGGATAAATTATTTTGAAATCACTAGGGATAATGAAAAGTAGATATGCCTAGTCTTTTGCACAAGACAGCCTCAAGTCAACTACATCATTGTCTACCAAACCACCATCCACACACATCACTATCACAAAACCATCCACCACCACCACTTCCACTCCATCCAATATTATAAGAAGATCAAGGATATTACATACCTTACAATGAAAAAATTAAAAGGCATAACTTCTTTCACATCATCATCTCAAATTAAAAAAAAGGGAAGGACCTCAAAAAAGCCCAAAGGCCCCAATCCAAAGCAAATGGAAAAAAGATCACCACCATGAACCACCACAAAAATAGAGGGAGAGGTGGAGATCCATAATCTAGATGAAGAGAAAGAAGAAGAAGAGACACGACTAGTAATAATATTGAAGAAGAGAAAGACAATAAAGAAACCCACCATAATAGCAAAATGAAGGACCAGATCTAGCAAAGGATTCGATTGATGTAATATCAAACTTCAACACTATTGTGTGTCATGAAATACTATCAAAGCTTCTCTCAATGTACTAGAACATAAGTGAAGTGAATTGAAGAAGGAGAAAGTGTTTAATGCTTACTCAAGTATGTAGACTACCTCAATAAGTCATTAGATGATGCTATGAAGGACTTCCTAGATTACATCAAAGTAACCATTAGGATTTGAAGGGTCGTAGCACTGGAAAGAAAGGAATAAATCAAGGATGAGGCTATCATAGATATTAGTTGGGATCTCACAAAGGAGTGTAAAGAAGAATAGACACAAGCCCATACACAAGAGATAAACACCAAGAAGTGAACAAAAAAATGGATGGAAGGAACTCTAGAGGATGAAGTAAAACTTTGCAAATAGACTCTTGAAGTTACACGAAATATCTATGAAGGCATACTAAGAGATGGGGAAGAAGAAACTATTGAAGGTCCAACCCCACCAAAGGACAATCTATAAAATAAGGTAGATAATATATTGATGATCACTCCAAGAGAAATAAGAAGATATAATTAGAAGATGCCACACATAAGAACCAAGAGAATATTGTCAAAACTAACACAAAAGATAGCACCGAAGAGGCAAAGAAGAAAATAGAGGAGAGGTTTGTAGAAACAATAAAAAGACATGTGGAGGACAAGGATGTGGAGAAGGAAATTCTCACTAAATTCAAGACCGGTTAAAGTCTTGAAAGATGAACCATTCCTTGTACCACCTCACTTAACTAGTGCTCTAGTGAGCGAGGAGATCAAGACAACTAAATGACAAGCTAAAATATGAAATTCAAGGAATTTAGAATATTACTAACTTCTAACATATAATTATATATCAATTCTAGAAAATAAAAGAGCAAACAATGAGTACAAAACACAACTTTGTGAGCTCAATGCCCGATATGCATGCATAGGTCAAGGACAATAGCATGAGTATGAGATAATGGTGTAACATATGTACATCCTATATGAACAAAGTACAAATAAAACCACATAAAAATAGAAAAAAAAAATGAAGAACTATAAAGTAAACTACTAATAGAATATGAAAAATACAACTAGGCTAAAGATATAATGGAAATACAAGGATGAAGATGCAAGAAAGCTTACAATTGGAGAAGGAGGTAGAAGAATCTCAAGTAAGAACTTCGCTTTCTCCTTCCTACCAAAATTGCACAAAAGAAAAAGGAAAATGTTGGGTGGTTGTTTGGAGACCTTCCTAAGTCAGATCCACATTTTGGTATTTCCACCTTCATAGCAATCAAATAAACAAGATAAATAGTGAAAGAGATAACCATAAAGATAAATGCACAACTGATAATATTGCAAGATATTGATAAATAAGTATGATATGCTAAAAAAGATACAAAATAAAGTAATGTTAATGAATCCCCTTCACCACTATGAAACCAAAGCTCAACAAAGTTAAGGCAAGGATTATTGAGAGATTGCAAGCAAGCCATCCCAATACAATAAGAATCTTGAATATGATGAGATAGCTATGAAAAATGGAGTGTGAAGTAAATGAAGTAGAGAGAGATCAAGAAAAATGCCCCAAAATATTTAAATGTATGTGAAGAAGACCAAATGAAGCTTGAAAATGGGATTATAATGGAAAAGGTCAAATATTTAGCATCAATGGGTAGTGAAATGAGGTGTTACATTATAGGGGCGGCAATTGTAATGCTTCAATGTCTCACTACATATTTGCAAATCCATGGGCTGAGTGTGCACTATGCAAACATCTCTACGGTGTACAAATATCCTGGGTTGTGTAGGCTACGTGACTATGATTCTAAGCAGATGGTGACAAGGATAAGTGGAGGATGACATGGAATTTTGTGTTTAGGATAAGGTAGGAACATTATGTAATGGTAAATTACACAAGGGTAAAAATTTATGACATTATAAAATAAATGGGAGAGAGGATAAAGGAGGAGGAGAAAGAGTAGGATGACAAAGATGAATCGTTCATGGTGAAGGAAAATGTCAATTTAATAAAAAATATTGGAACAAAAATAACATTGCAAGTAGCTCCACAAATAATACAATTACTAATGGTAGGTCACTAGGTGGCATCTACTTGCCCCAAAATATTTATTCTCCTTCCATCCATCCTACCTATTAGAATAGTAGGGCCATCCAAGTGAGATGACCTAACTAATTCTATGGGCGAGACAAAGGAGATGTCCCTTTCTCGTGAACTACCCTACTTTCTAAATAGAAACAAATGCAACCTTTTGGGAGGGAGACACTAAGAAGATAGAGAATTTTAATGGAATTGTAACTTCCTTCCACTATCCCTATCCATCCAACAGAAGGGACCTAATGTTAGACCTAAAGGATGGGCTATGCATGGGCCGAGAATAGATAATTGGCATGGAGCAAATGCATCAAGTTTGATTCACTGCACTTTCTTGAGTTTGTTCACTAGACTTGGTTGGGAGCACTGGAGTATCCAACTAGGGGTTCATGCATTCTCACAAGGCCTTATAGCTTCAATTGGGTGATTACATTCATATTACCACCAAGATGAAGATTTTAAATTAACATGTACAAAATATAGAGTGAGTAGAAGATGTGGCAACTAACATACAAATTATCATCCTACAAATTCAAAGAGATACATCATTACCATGGCCACAACAACTAGAGTTTTAAAAGCACACTCTTTGTCCTTGCAGTGGCCACACATGCCAAATCCATCTCTCACTAGAGACTATTACCCTCATTCATAAGTTAGTTCCGACAAAGATTTGGGCTAGGTTGAGAAGCCTGTGGGGGCCCAATGACATCTTTCTCCATAGGGGTGGTCTTGATGTTATTTTTGGCAAGGAAGAAGGCCCCATTGATGGAGTAGGATGCATCACTAACACAAAAATTATTGGCTTAGTCATGGGCACCCTTCCTTTTCTTGCCTTGCAAGTGGCAAGAGGAATTGAGGGTGCCCTCGAAGGCTAAGGACCAGGTGCTAGGGGAAAAAGTATAGTCCTAGGTGACCTCCTACTCTTTCCATAAATAGAAAGGAAAGGTATGTCTAACAGGGATAGGAAAAGTTGTGTACACTTTGGCCTTAGGAAACATGGGTGCATTTCCTTTATTTTCACCAGGTGTAGATGTAGGAATAAAATACACCACCAGGGCTTGTAAAGTCTAAGGCAGATAAGGAGGCTTCTCATGGAGCACATGTTTACACTAAGCCCCTGCTTAAGAAGGAATAAAAGATGAAGTGTGTTAAACCTTATGAGAGGGATACTAAGAGGGAGAGAGGATATGTGCTAGAGGTTTAAG
Organism: Chamaecyparis obtusa; assembly: GCA_027943335.1. Classification (NCBI taxonomy): domain Eukaryota; kingdom Viridiplantae; phylum Streptophyta; class Pinopsida; order Cupressales; family Cupressaceae; genus Chamaecyparis; species Chamaecyparis obtusa. The sequence goes on along the minus strand of BSBK01001026.1, from coordinate 261,995 downwards.
AGTCGGTTCTCTAACCTTGTATTTGTGGTAATATGAAAACAAAGCATCCTATTGGGGACTCATGGGTCCTACTAGAGTAGGCTAGAAACTAGTTAAAAGAAATCCCCCAAGGGACACCATGGGATGATAGCTAGTATCCTAGATCATAAGAATAGTACTCTTATGAGGAAAATTCAAACACTTATGCATAATTGAAGGGATGGGTCCCATTAATACTAGCTTAGGAATACCTGGCTTGATTCTAAAGAGGTCTAATTTAGGAATAACAATGAAAGTCAAGAAGACTACCCTAGGTCCTACTTGAATCATCAAGGTGGTATACCCCAAAGGGGGAAGTGGAAGTCCATCATAAATTAAAATGGTGGCAGAATAGTTAGCATTCATCACCAATGTAGACCATTGACTAAGAGAACCTCTCTAATTACAAGGTCAACCTAGCATGCAGGATCAACTAGGACACCTCTAACAAAGACACCATTAAATAGTGCTAGTATATAAAGAGGGGAGGGATTCTCATTGTATGGCTCATCCAGTGGAGTGAAATTAATACTCATTTTGGACACCCTCCAAGAAAGTGACAAGATTGGAGTGATTTTCACCATGTTAACATAGGTACTATCACCTAAAAAAGGAGGAGATGATGAAGATGCCAAAATAAAGTTTGAGGAATGAAGTGGAAGCGGATAAGTGTAGATTGTATTATCCATGGAATTACTTGCCTTTGGTTTCCTTTTATTTAGCCAGATGGAACCACTATCTATGTGGTCTTGAACTAGATGTCAAAGATGTACACAATGCTTAGTGTCATGACCAGGCACACAATAGTATTGACAAAATTTTGACCCGCCATTTTAATGGGGGTATGGGCGATTAACAAGTAGGGTTACCAAGTTGTATTTCAATAACCTTTGTAGAATACTCCCTTAGGAGTCAGTTGACATAGTAAATGTTTGAATTTTGTGTGGTTCCATTGAACGTAGTTCCTCTCTAAGGGTTGTGGAAGTTACATGACACTAGCCACAACCTTGTTCTTTTAGGATCTACTAGAGGAAGATGCTACATAGGCATTTGGGGAGGAATCCCTAAATTGAGCCATGGTGTGTTGGTAATATATCAAAGCATTTTAAAGGCATGTGAAATTAGGATACTAATTTAGTGAAAGTTTCTCTCTTAGTTTTGACTATATATATTTTTTGAATATTCTCTTGCGGTCACCATAAACTTTTCCATTCTCCTCATTTTGGTGAACATGATGTGAAGATTCTATTTTTAAATTATTTTTTCATTTGGATGTCATGAACTCTTATGAGATGCATGACCCAAACCACTTTGGGAACTATTGTGAGAAGATATTAGAGACATTATAATCCTCTAAACTACTATAATCCAACTAGAGGAAGATACTCCCCCATAGACATTCAAGGAGGAATCCCTAAATTAAGCCATGGTGTGATGGTAATCTATCAAAGCATTGTAAAGGCTTGTAAAATTAGAATATTGATTTAGTGAAAGTTTCTCTCTCGGTGTTGACTATATATATTTTATGAATATTCACTAGAGGTCACCATGAACTTTCCCTTCTCCACACTTTGGTGAATGTGACATGAAGCTTCTATTTTAAGCTTGTTTGTTCATTTGGATGTCATGAATTATTATGAGCTTCATGACCCAAACCACTTTGGGAATTGTTGTGAGAAGATCTTAGAGACATAGTATTCCTCTAAATTGTTATAATACAACTATATTGGTTCTTATGTTTGTTAGGAACATGAATCCAAATGACCTCACTAGATTTGAGTTCTTCACAAGTTTGATATTGGGACTTATTACCTCTCTAAAAATAGGGTCCAAGAACTCCATGTTAGAAAAATCTCTTCCCAAATCCCCTCCCCTAATGGATCATTAATCTACTCTTACTATCAAGTTTGACATGATTTAATCCCTCAAGGAGAATCTGAGGGATTTTGATAAGTTTCTCAAAAGAAAAGACATTTGCACCAAGGATAGGATTGTTATTTGTAATATAAGTGAATTATTAATCTCAAAAAAACAAGGCCTTGAGATTCTCTTAGCATTAGGGTAGATAGTTGATGATCATGTGTGCTTATGGTGTTAATGCACATGGTATGATCAACACCTAATGTCGACCCTTTGAATAGTAATGTTATCACTAGTGTTAAAGTGAATAAAAATCCCTTGGGATATAATGCACAAAATATTAATGTGAATGTGGGACTCAATCAAGGTGGTGATAAATCCTCTACTCCTCCTGGTGATAGAGAAAATCCACCTCCACCCCCTCCATTTCATGATCTTGTTCTCAATATTACATTGCAAACCATGGTTCAAATCTAGCAATAAATAGCAAATTTTTCTACCATGACTAATCAAAGTTCTTTACTCCTCATTATTGTCATGGTCTATTGACTATGCAAGTATTGAATACTCCACTTTCATGGGGTGTTGAATCCCTAAAGCTCAAAAGATATAGCAATGATGGGGATCTGCATCAACTCTTTCCTTACTCAATGCATTGATTATCATAATCTGGATTATGTATTACTTAAGCTATCCTCATGCTCCCTTAAAGGAACTATTATGGAGTGGTACAAATCTCTTTCAAATTACTCTATCAACACTTTTTATCAATTAATGGATGCTTTTCTCGCTCAGTTTTAGGATAACATATGCAACAAGTTCAGTATTATTGATCTTGTTTATTATAAACAAAATCCAAATGAAAAGATAACCAATTTCATTTGGTATCTCAAGATGAAGTCAGTTATCTTTTCATTTGGCCTTTGTTTGTAATGAGAAAAATTAGTAATAATAAAATTTTTGCCTATGTTAGCCTAAAAATGAGTGAAAAAAAGCATCCATTAACTGAGAAAAAGTGTTAATAGAGTAATTTGAAAGATAATTGTACCATTCCATAACATTTCCTTTAGGGGACCGAGAGAATATCTTAAGTAATTCATAAATTAGATTATGAGAATCAATGCACTAAGTAAGGAAAGAGTCGATGTGGAGATGTGGATCCCTATCACCACTATATCTTTTGAACATCAAGGATTTAATACCATATGGAAGTGGAGTATTCATCACTTGCATAGTCAATGGACCACATAAATTATAAGGAGTTAAAGAACTTTGATTAGTCATAGTAGATAAATTTGCTACTTGTTGTAATTGGCCCATGTTTTGTAATATGGGTATTGAGAACAAGATTATGAGATGGAGGAGGTGGAGGTGGATTTCCTCTACCACTAGGAGGAGCAAAGGATTCACCACCACCTTGATTGGATCCCACTTTCACACCGATAATTTGTGAATCATATCCCAAGGGATTTTTATTTGTGCTTTAACACTAGGGATAGTGCCACTATTCAAAGGGTCAACATTAGGTGTTGATCATGACATGTGCATTAACACCATAGGCATTGAAACAATAACCTATTATCCAACAACATTTAACTAATTCCCTTGATAGTTTGAAGGAGGAAGAGACACATGATAAACTACTATCTGTCTCAATGCTAAGAGCACCTTGTGGCCTAATTTGTCAGAGACTAATAATTCATGTAGATTACAAATAACAATCCTAGCCTTAGCATGAATGTCTTTCCTTTTGAGAAATTTCTCAAAATCCCCTAGATTCTCCTCAAGGGATTGAATCTTATCAAACTTGACAGTAAGAGTATATTTATGATTTGTTGTGGGAGGGGATATGGGAAGAGATTTTGCTAACGTAGAGTTCTTGGACCCCATTTTATGAGAGGTATTAAGTCCTACTATTGGACTTGTCAAGAAAACAAATCCAATGAGATTATTTAGATTCATGTTCTCAGTAAACATAGGACTCGGTCTAGTTAGACTATAACATTTTAGAGGAATATTGGGTCTTTAAGATCTTCTCACAACAGTCCTCAAATTGGTTTGGATTGTGAAGCTCATAATAGTTCACAACATCCAAATGAACAAAATATCTTAAAATAAAATATTTTTGTTAGGTTCACCAAAATTTGGAGAAGGAAAAGTTCACCCACCAAAAGACTAGTTAAAGTCTTCAAGGATGAACTATCTTTGTGCCACGTCACTTAACTACCACTATGGTAAGATAGGGGATCAAGACAACTAAATGAAAAAAGACTAAAGACAATATAAGACATGAAATGTAATGAATTTGTGATACCTACTAACTGTTATAATGATATTTTGATTCTAGAAAATAAAATATCACACTATAGAGATAAAACATTGAACTCTATGAGCTCACTACTCAAGACACATGCATGGGTCAAGGAAAACCATGTGGATACAAGATGATAGCATGACACATTTACCTCTCATATAGATAGAGTAAGAAGAAAAACACCAACATCTAGAAAACTAACATAAATAACTAAAATGATGAATTGTAAAGTAAACTACTAACAAATTATGAGAAATACAACTAGGTGATACTCCTAAAGAGTTATTTTCTTGTCATTAATATTGTTAAAGTAATATTTCAGTAAGAAGAAAAACACCAACATCTAGAAAACTAACATAAATAACTAAAATGATGAATTGTAAAGTAAACTACTAACAAATTATGAGAAATACAACTAGGTGATACTCCTAAAGAGTTATTTTCTTGTCATTAATATTGTCAAAGTAATATTTCATTGTCAAAGTTAGTCAGTGAAAGAAGGAGTCATAGGACTCAGTTAGTAAAGAAAACAAGTCAGTAAGTAAAGAAAACAAGTTAGTCAGTAAAGGCAAATGAGAGACAGGAACCAAGCAAAGCAAGGCACCGAGCAGTGCATGATAGTTACCAATCCGAGAGCACATGTTATCGAGAAAGAACAAAATGTGTTAACAAGTAACATAGGCCGACATAACAGATTATGATAAATACATTGAATCTAGACACCCAGCATAAAATGTTTTAAAGATTTCAAGAAGATCATTTGGTAAAATATTGGAGATGTAAAAAATATAATTACACATGATTAAAAGGTAAGATCCACCAATGAAAATTAAATAGAATAAATAAATTAGAAATAAAACCAATACTACCACTATTTAAGGAGAAGAATCTAGAACATTTCCACCACTTCTAGATCAAGTATATAAAGAACAATGTATGAAGATCAGAAGATGATGCATAAGAGAGTGGATGATGAGAAAAATCAAAGAAGAATGTAAAGATGATGTGATGGTGATGTGAAGCTACCAAGTAATAGAATAGTCATAGAAGAACTATGAAAGTCAATTATATTTGAGGCTACCAAGTACAAAAGTTGAATTGTGATTGAAATGTATTGAATTACAGAATGATGTAAAGATATTACTGAGCATATTGAGTTTGAAAAAGCATTTGTTGATGCACTAATACGGATAGATTTTATGTTGATTTATATTGTAATCAAAGTTGTAAAATCCCTTTACCGAGTAGGCCCTAATAGCTCTTATTTTGTAAATCCTTTAATAGGGTACATCTCTTAGATTAGCGATTGTAAAATCCTTTAGCAAGGTAGACTACATAAGTCTTTTGTACTCCTAATAGGGTAAACTACCAGAAGTAGCTAAAATTTATAGCTCTAACCGAGCAACCTTTTTACTGCAGTAGTGAAGGATTGTGGGTACCATCCCCACCGTAGTTTTTCCTTCTAACCAAGGGTTTTTGCAAGACAAACAATAATTGTGTTATGTGTTATGTTTTCAAGTTTTGATTTCTATGTTTGATAATGTTTCATGCAAAGTTTTCAATTCATTAAATGGATAGAATAGTTGATAAAAGTTTTTGGAGTATTGATTCACCCCTCCCCTCTCAGTACTTAACTTTCCATATTAATCCAACAATTGGTATCATAGCTTGGACTCTTGATAAAGGTTTAACCACCTGATAGTGAAAATATCATAGTAATGGAAAGTTATAAGCAAGCTAATAAGATTTATAATCTTGAGTTTGAATTGGAAAATGCACATGAGATGATTGATGATCTAAAAAGGAAATTGGAAAATCCATTGAGGGTAACAAAGAATTTATCTGATGAATTAAATCTACACAAGAACATGTTGAGATAATTGAGATATCATCTGAAGGGATTTTGAAAGATGAATCTGAAACAACTATTGCAGAACTAATGGAAAAGAATAAAGCACTCACTAAGCAGTTGAACTTGATAAAGAAAGATCAAGAAGCACAAGGTATTAGAATGGGTGAAATACTTGAATCAAAGAGAGATTTTGGAGATGCAAAAATAATGGCAGAAGAAGACAAGAGGCAAGTTGAGGCAAGACTAGTTGAAAAGGATAATGAGATCATTAGAATGACACAAACACATTATGCTATGACCGACCAACTGGTAAATGCAAATCAAGAGACAACTAGGAAGGAATGTAAGAATCAAGCATTAAGGTCTGAGGTTGAAAGATTGACAAGAGAACTGAAATCATAAAAGGAAGAAAATGAAGTACTAAAAAGGAATGAAGAAACATTAAGGATGTTGGATGAACAACTTAGAGTTCAGAGACAACCACAAGATACAACTAGACTTGGGTTCACTGAAAACAACACTACCAAGAAGGGAGAATCCTCAAACCAAGAAGCCAATCGAGATACTACTACCCCACCGAAGACAAAGAAGCCAATTTGTTACTATTGTGGGAAACCTGGTCATACAGCTAATGTCTGCAGGAGAAAAAGAGGTAAACCACCGAGAATTTATAAATTTGATGGTTATTGTTATAATTTCAATAAGTATGGACACCAAGCATTTGAGTGTAGATCAAGGATTTCTAACAATACAAGGAATCCAAAATTCAATGGTTACTACAATACTTGCAATATATATGGTCATAATTCTAAAGATTGTAGGTCATAAAGAAACAATGTTAAATGGATACCCAACCAACACAATACTACAAACAACCAACAAGGCTCAACAATACCATGGGACTACAACACAATAATTCCATGTACAACATGTGGGAGATGTGGACATATTGCAGCAAATTACATTTTGATGCATGGTATAAATAATAGAAGTTCATGGAGAAATCCTAGAATGACATGTTTTCACTGTCATAAGGTAGGTCACCTAGCCAAAGACTATAGGTACCAAGACAAAGCTCTAATCGAGGAAAAGGCAAATGAAATAACACAAGTGAATATTGAAGAAGTAAGAAACCATATGAATAAAATATGGACAAGGAAGTCTCTAGATGATGGAACATAATTTGGATCAGTCAATGGCACCTCATCCTATGGATCAGGTGCATTGATCTTCACTTAATCGGTTAAACGTATGTGTAGAAACTGTGAGTCAAATTTCAAATCTTAAATCAATTCCTAACATTTGTGCAGAGATCCATATAAGCATTTTTAGATGCATTTGGGTATATGTTGTGAAGTTAACATTTCATGTTTGATCGGTGAAAGACTATGTTATTTTGTTTCATTCAGTGAAAGGAAGTGTAGTTTGGTAATCAGTGAAAAAGAGAGTCGATGACAACATTAAATGCTAAAATTCTAGCTGTTGGAAACCCTAATCAAAGAAAAAGTATAAATAGACCCCTTTGCTATTCATTTTCACTTAACATTTTCAAGAGCATTTGAGCACATTGCAGAGTCAAGTCATTTGAGAAGCATTCGAGTGATTTTTCAGTAGATTTAAACACAAGTAAGCATATTTGAGTGATTTTTTGTATTTTCCTGAGTTGTGGAAGTGCGACCGATTTAATTTACATGAAACCATACTTCAATAAAGTGTTTATATATTTGAATTGATGGAACCAAAAGTTCAGAATCATGTTGTTGTTGAGAAGGTTGATCTCATCAACCCAAAATACAAGCTTCCTCCTACGAAAGCCACTGAAGTAGACAATATGGGAGCTCTATCATCTATTCCACCAAGAGTAATTTTGATCAAAGACATCTGTGCTTTCATCCACTATAAGATCAAAGAGATTTGTCATGCTAATATTGATACATCATTCTAGAGTATGTGTGAGAATGGGAAATTGAAGGATGAACACATCCACCTGGAGACTAAGGGTTTAATGCATTCCCTATACATTCCAAGTGTATTTAATACTAAGCGGATGAGAATTGTGCTAAGCCAAGTCCATGATCAATTTATGTGGTTAGATGCACTAGTCAAGATTACCAAGGATGTTCTACACATTGTGATTGGATACCCAATCAGTGATAGACCGAGGGAAAACAAGCAGACCAACAAGAATAAGTTATGTGAATTGACAAAAGCTAAATGGGATAGAAGAGGTCTTAAATTATCCACTATAGAAGATCCTGAACTAAGATTCACATATAATGTTATATCTTACCGAATCTTCCAATCTTCCTGAGTGGATAATGTACCATGTGGAGCTGTGGACATTGCATATAAAATTGTCAAGAGGGATATGAAGATCGATCTATGTGAGATTTTTTTGAAGTAGTTTGATGACAACATGAACACTATTTGGAAAGCAAAGACCAACACATTGAAGTTTGATTCACTATTGGTACGTATATTCTTCTACTTCTAAAACTTCTTTCCATTAATCGGTAATGTAATCTGGAATGTGAACAAACCTATTATTTAACATATTAATGAGTACACCTAGAGTTTAGGAGATTATTTTGATATTGTTATGAACGACTATTTCACCAAATTTTAAATAAGAATGCCCAAGAAATTTAGAATTCTACCCCAGTTAGTGGAAGATCACCGAGACACTATTTGTTTTGAGGTTGATACCGACACATGTATTGACAAAGTTGTAGAGCCAAGGACTATCTGGCTACAACCAATGGGATATGAAATTGATATTGACATTGCATCTCAACAAATTGAAGCCCTATTAGCTAAACTTGTTGATAAAATATCTAATTGGTATGGGACATATGAGGAGGTGAAAGAAAAGATAAAAATAGGTATATTGATACCTAAGGCTCACAGGAAAACAAGTAGAATGATCAGTGACTTATCAAAAAATCTTGGATCTAGTGTTGAAGAAGATGAGGTATGACCATCTGAGGTCAAAGGAAAGAAAAAAAAAGTGAAAAAGGAATCACCGAGCCCCAAAGGAACAAGACCATTGACAAGGTCTACTTCTACACCTAGGGAGAAGAGGAAACCTGAGCTAGTGCAACCAAAACCAAAAACATATGTGAGGGAAAATAAATCATCAAACATACTGAGAAGAAAGTTAAATCTATAAGATGATAGTGAAACAAAGTTTTAAGATTTTATTAAATTCAAATTTGTGAAAAACCAGCCCTCTAAACCAAAAAACCTAGATGCATTTATTGATAATCTTAAGATTTATAGAAGTTTTACTGGAATTAAATATGCAAAGTATGAAACAAGGAGTGATGAAGAAAAGGAAAAGATGGAGGAGGTAGTTGCATTCACATTGCATAAATTTAGGACAATATCGGTTGAAGTTTCCAATTGGCTACTTGATGATCTATACAAGAAGATTGATGTGAGATGGAAATATGAAACGACTTCCAAAAAAATGAGGGAAAGATCCCTACCAATTACTATACCTGATTTATTGATACCCGAGATCAAAGAAGCACTAAAAGAGCACTCAAATATATCTCTTGTAAAAACCAGATCATTAAGGATCATGGTCGAAGAACTTGAAGCAGTACAAAAATAAACTGATGATATATGGAGAAAGATCTTCTTTCCAAACTGGTCAACCGAGACTGAGGCACAACAAGGTAAGTCAAATCCTATTAACCTGACACAAGAAAAATATGAGGTCATAATTGAACTAGACATCACTGATAAAGATTTAACAGAAGAATTAAGACATGATGAAGATGTCATGGATACAAAGGACAAAGACACTGAACACATGAAAATTGATTATATAGCTACTACTAAGTTGATGGATGAAGATCCAGTTCTAGAAAAAGTATTTGATTTTCTAGAGATTCATGAGGTTATCTTATAAGTTGTTAAAGATATCCCTACTGATGTAGAAGAGAAGTCCACTAAACAGGGAAATGAGACAAAACAAAAGGAAACTGAGTATAATAAAGAGACTAAGACAAGTACAAAACTGAATACCGAGTAGCTTACTTCTACCGAGACCACAAGATAGCAATAACATGAAGAAAAGAAAGAGAAGGAAAAGAAAAAGGAGCAAGAAGAAGAGAAGAAAGAGGAAAGACATGAAGAAAAGAAAGAGGAGAAACATGAAGTAAAGAAAGAAGATAAGAAAGAAGAGGAAAGAGAAGAAAGAATTGAAGATACTACAACTGCTACTACATTTGATGCAATGAAGGCATCACATTCCCCAAAAATTTCTACTGATGAAAGTATTCAAATTGAGAAGAAGAAGACAAAGAAAAGGAAGCATGGGAAAGAAAAAGTTGACTTGAGCCAACCAATGGTAATACCAAAGGTAGACATCTCCTCACTTAGCCCAAAAGAATTATCAGAATTCAGAGATCTACTGAAGATGAAAGTAGCCCAGGACAAAATGCTAGCAAAGAAGAAAAATATAGATGTGCTAGAAAGTGTCAATGATATACTGCAAGAAATTGATCCTGATGCTAATTTCAATGAGAAGGGCATCCTATTGAGTCAATTGGAAGATTTAGTAAAACAAGTTAAAGAACTTGGTATAGAGACCACCAAGTACCTCATGTAAGTGCACAAGAAGAAAATGGAGAATAAAATTATTGGGGATTTACTACAAGATGTTGCATTGGATAAGGTATCACTTTCTGATTTGATTGCAGAATTGGAAACCGAGTTGAATGATATTCTTTCATTATTTAAAAAATATTTGTTTGATATCAAATTTTACTAAGGAAATCAGAAAGAAGGATGAGTTTGTTGAGAAAGAGCTGACCCAACAGCTAATGAAGGTCCCAACTGAGCCTAGAACACTTCAAGTTTACTACCAGAGGCTAAAACATTTGATGGAATGCAACATGACCTAATAAGAGAAGAGAATAAGATAAGAATGGAACTTATGGAGCTGCAAGCAATTTTCATTCCCCAAATTGAATCCTTACAGAAACATATACACAAGGCAAAGGAATTGGTGAATAACCCCAACATCAGTGCTATGGATAGCATGATTGAACTAGCAGCCGATATTGATGAGAAAACTATTGTATTACAAACACTGAAGGAATCATGGGAAACATCACTAGTTGATGCCAAGCAGGGGTATAAACATATTTTTGATAAGATTCCACCATCGGATCCAAGTAAATTTTTTTTGGCATATTTGTCAAAAAAAGGGGGATAGATATATAAGGGATATATATATATATATATATTTATATATATATATATATATATATATATATATATATATATATATATATATATATTTATATATATATATATATATATATATATATATATATATATATATATATATATATATATATATATATATATATATATATATATATAGATATATATATATATATATATATATATATATATATATATATATATATATATATATATATATATATATATATGTATGTATGTATGTATGTATGTATGTATGTATGTATGTATGTATGTATAGAGTTTTTAGAGTATACATAGTATTATCTCAAGGGGATTTATGGAGAGTTATAGGTTATAAGAGTTATGGAGTTGTAAGTGACAAGTTCATACCAAGTTTTAAGGACAAACTTTTGATGACTTTGAAGTTTTTAACAAAGATGTCATACTGATGCCAAAGGGGGAGATTGATACTCCTAAAGAGTTATTTTGTTGTCATTAGTATTGTCAAAGTCATATTGCATTGTCAAAGTCAATCAGTGAAAGAAGGAGACATAGGACTCAATTGGTAAAGCAAACAAGTCAGTCGGTAAAGCAAACAAGTATATTGGTAAAGGCAAATGAGAGACAGACACTGAGCAAAGCAAGGCAAGCACTGAGCACTGGATGATAGTTACCAAGCCGAGAGCACATGTTACCAAGAAAGAAAAAAATGTGTTACTGAGTAACACAAGCCGACATAACAGATTATGATAGATACATTGAATCTAGACACCGAGCATAAAACATTTTATAGATTTCAAGAAGATTGTTTGCTAAAACATTGTAGATGTAAACAAATATGATTACACATGATTATGAGGTAAGATCCACCAATGAAAATTAAATGGAATATATACATTGGAAATGAAACCAATGCTACCACTGTTTAAGGAGAAGAATCTAGAAAATTTCCACCACTTCTAGATCGAGTATATAAAGAACAATGTATGAAGATCAAAAGATGATGAGTACGAGAGCGGATGATGAGCAAAATCAGAGAAGAATGCAAAGATGATGTGAAGCTACCGAATAATAGAACAACCATAGCAGAATTGTGAAAGTCAATCAGATTTGAGGATATCGAGTACAGAAGTTGAATTGTGATTGAAATGTATTTAATTATAGGATGAGGTAAAGATATTACTAAGCATATTGAGTCTGAACAAGCATTTGTCAATGCACTAATACAGACAGATTTTATATTGAGTTATATTGTAATTAGAGTTGTAAAATCCCTTTACCGGTTAAGCCCTAATAGGTCTTATTTTTTAAATCCTTTAACAGGGTACATCTCTTAGATTAGAGATTGTAAAATCCTTTAGCAAGGTAGATTGCATAAATATTTTGTACTCCTAATAGGGTAAGCTATCATAAGTAGCTAAATTTTGTAGCTCTAATTGAGCAACCTTTTTACTGCAGTAGTGAAGGATTGTGGGTACCATCCCCATCATAATTTTTCCCTCTGACCAAGGGTTTCTGTGAGACCAAAAATCATTGTGTTATGTGTTATGTTTTCAAGTTTTGATTTCCATGTTTGATAATGTTTCATGCAAATTTTTCAATTCGGTAAATGGTTAGAATAGTTGATAAAAGTTTTTGGAGTACTGATTCACCCCTCCCCTCTCAGTACTTAAATTTTCATTAGTAATCCAACACTACACTAAAGATATAATGGAAATATGAGGATGAAGATGCAAGAATACTTACAACCGAAGAAGGACATAGAAGAATCCCAAGGAAGAGCTTCACTTTCTTCTTCAAGAAAACTTGCACACATGAAGACAAAGATAAATGTTGGGTGGTTATTTGGAGACCTACCTTAATCATATCCTTGTTTTTGTATTCCACCTCCACACCAATCGAATAGACAAGATAAACAGTGATAGATAACTGCAAAGATAAATGCACAAATTATAATATTACAAGATATTGATAAGTATGATATGCTAAACAAGATATAAAATAAATTAGTGTGAATGACTCCCCTTCATCACTACAAAACCAAAGCTTGACGAAGTAAAGGCAAGGATGATTGAGAGATTTCAAGCAAGTTATCCCAATATAATAAGAAGATTGAACATGATGAGGGGTGGTCCCACAAAACTATGTCCCACTTTTTGGCCAACTTTGACACAAAGATCAACATTTTGAGAAAAAAATTCACTTTCGAACACCTATTGTTGCAAAACTATTAGGAATTTGAAGATGATGTAAACTATAGTCTTTTAGAATTTTCTTTCTAGTTTCTAAATATATTTTTAATTTTTTTTAAAAAATTTATTCAAATTTAGTTTTCCTTCTCCTTCGAAAAGTGGTTTTTGTGAAAAACTACATTTTTAAGGAGTTACTGTCACTTGGATCAACATAACTTTTTTCTAAAATATGATAACAATGTAATTCTTTCGATATTATATTTGTAACTTCAATATCTAAAGGATGCAATTGGTTTCATTCATTTTGGGTCAATATTTCATAATTTATTAAGTTCTAAAGTGACAGTAACTTTAATGTATACATAAGGTCACTTGGATCGCTCTAACTTGATCTGTGTATATCAAAATTCATTTTTTCTTTTTTTAATAGAAAGGTAACACAAATACTCTTTTCCTACATGTTTTTTATAAAAAAAATTTGTAATTTACCATTTTTCCCAAAGTCTTTAAGAGACAGGTTGTTGAATGACCAAACAACCTATGTTTAGTTAAAGTAATATTTAAAAGTGATAATGAACTCAATATGTATTAAAATTATATTCATTATAAATCATGTTTTGAATAGCATCATACTAAATAGATAGGTTTATCAAATGGATTCATTTGATCTGCCAAAACATAAAGTCGAAGTGTTTTTTTGTCAGCATTTTAATAGGTGCGAAGGAGACTCCATTGTAGGTATGAATGAGGAGTATAGATGTTATATCAATGTTTTTTTAGTCTAAGATGCTTTGAGCTAACCATTTGTAATTAATTCCTTCATATGGAACCTCTCAGGGCTTAAATCATCATATTTTATTAAAAATGTGCTATTTCAGCAAAAATCAGCATGTCTAAAAAAGTGGGACACACTATTGTGGGACCACCCTGAGATAGTTGAAAAAAATGGAGTATGAATAAAATGAACTAGAGAGAGATCAAGAAAAATGATCCAAAAGGCTAAAATGTGTGAAGAAGACCAAATGAAGCTTCAAAATGAGATTATAATGGAAAATATTACATATTTGGCATTGATAGACAATGAAATGAGGTGTTACACTATAGGGGTGGTAGTTGTAATGCTTTAATGGTTCACTACACATCTATAGATTTGCAAGACAAGTGCACATTGCATGAGCATCTCTGCAATGTGTACACGTATTGGGTTGTCTAGGCACATGGTCAAGCTTCTAAGAAGGTGGTAACAAGGCTAGGAAACAGATGATATAGAATTTTATGTTTAGGCTAAGGTAGGGACATTACATAATGGTAAATTACACAAGGGTGCAAATGTATGCCATTACAAAATAAAAGGGGGAAATGATAAAGGAGAAGTAAGAAAGGAATAAGGAGGAGGATAAAGACTAGGACAATAAAGATGAATCATCTATGGTGAAGGAACACGCCAATGCAATCATTTTTTTGGAACATGAACAACAATTGCAAGTAGCTCCACAAATAATACAATTACTAATGGTGTGTCACTAGGTGACATCTCCTTACCCCAGAATATTTAGTTGGGAAATTACTTGTATGCTCCCACCAAGATGCAAAATTTAAATGAAAATGTACAAAATATAGAGAAAGTAGAGGATGTGGTAACTAGCATACAAAGTGTCATCCCACACATTCAAAGAGATTCATCATTATGATGGGCATAACAACTAAAGTGAAAAGAAGAGGAGTATATGAATAATTGCATCACTACACAAGTGCATTGATTGGATACATATATCAATAAATTGATAGATTGCATCAATGATGCTAAAATAATGACCAACTTTTATCACAATACTTAAACACATCAAGGAATCTAAAAAAATAGATAATGCAATTAGAAGATCAGATCGCAAAGTTAGTTCAAGCATACAAAGTACTAGTAAATATGGATGGAACAATAAGGATGGAAATAAAAGTACTTAGTAGCTAATTGTAGTAAATTCATGTTCAAAGGAAGCAACTAAAAAGCCAAATAAATCAACTCAATGATGTAGTGAACACTCATCTATATCACACTTCCAAGGGGTATTGGGCACCATAAAAGGAATACAACAAAAGCTCCAAACCCCTACTATACTAGCAAAGGCAAAAACAACAATCATCTAAATAGAAGGAAAATTATACAAGCTACAATATGAAAAGACTCGTTGGAAAAAGAATTTGAAATAGCTTAAGGTGGCTTATTTGGTACTTGCACCCTAAGATTTATGTCTTTGGGACATAACATCTGTATCATCTTAAAATGGAAGCTCTTCCATGTTAAGAGCATTTAGCCCTCTGAGTAAGTGGTTTGGGGTCATGTTAAGCACCTTGATTGGGTCTTTGCATGTATTTGGCCTTCTCCCCATTTTCCACTTCTTCTCCGCACTTGATTTCTTCATTCTAGGTGAAATTAGGGTTAAGGTCTTAAGGACTTTCCTGATTTTCCCTCTTCTATGCCTCTATTTTCTAGGTAGGATTCAAAAATGAGACCTCCTAGTCCACCATCACATCATTCCAAGGATTTTCTATCTGTTCCTGACACTGGGTCCTACTCAGATATCAATTTCTAAGTTTATGGCATCTCCTGGAACCTCTGCTGCAAATCTTGACAAAGTTAGGGTTTGAGGTCAAAGTTGACCTCAACCCTGACTAGGTCAGGGTTGACCTCGACCTTAACCAGGTCAAGGTTGACCTCGACCTCTTCCCGCCAGGATTTCAAAATTCAAATGTTGGCAGTTTGGCTTTCGGGAAAGTTATTTCTCCGCTTTTGGGTCGATTGTTTCGAGCTCCGAAATGGTAAATCCTTTAATTGTATTTAATCAAGGTATATTTTCTAAAGGTGAGGACCTAATTGGGATTTAATTCTTCAAGGTGGCCCATCTAGAGGAGTGTGCCCTAGATCACTATAAAAGGAGGCCTTCCTCTCTCATTTTGATATCAAGTTTACATCACTCAATCATCAAGTTTTCTCAATCAAGCATCTAGAGTTCTCAAGTGCAAGCAAGTCTTCAAGAATTCAAGTGTTCAAGCATCCATTCATCAAGGAGATCCATTGTTAGCTATTGAAGAATTCAATCTCTTTGGAGCCCCCTTTGATGATCCATCCTTCTCCATTCATTCAAGCCTTCTCATATGCAAAGATCAAATCAAGATTGGTGTTGAAGATCAAAATACCATTGATTAGAGAGATCCTACATCCATTGAAGCATTCCTATTTGTGGATTTGAGGATTCGAATCCTCTATAAGGACTTCAACATAAGCGAGGTGATTTGTTTCAATTACTTTGTTTATGCACAATACATTTCAATTCAATTTCAAGGTTAATTCCTAAATTGGGGTTTGACCAAGGCAAACCCCCCATACAACCAAAAACCCCCATTTTCTTGTAGGTGCAGGTGCGAAATCTCAGATCTGAGAGTGAATTCAGATACCCTTTTCAGCAATCTTTCAGGATCTGCGAACAGAATCAAGATCAGACTTCAAATAAATAATGTGGTCTTTGACCTTTTAAAAGGTCAAAGTCGACCTGTGTGAATTTGGAGAAAAGATTTATGGGTTTTGTCCGCCTCGACATTTCCAGTCCAAAACAAGTGACAAAATCTTCAGAAAGTTCATACAGAAGCCAGAATTCAGCATTTTCCAGATCTGCCCTAATTCAAGGTTAGTATTTGCACTTCAATTATTTCAGATTTCAAGCTTGATCCAACTATAGGGAAGTATAGGGTTTCTCTCTCTCTTTCATATTCTTCATAGATTGATTCGATTGTGTATTAACCTCTTGGTTGATTAAATTGGATCTCTCCTTTGGGAATTTGGATTTGGGAGTGAATCTTACATTTTCCCCACACACTTACACAAATAGAGGTGATTCCAAATTACCTCTATTCAACATCATTTTAATAGGGGGTGATGTTAGCAGAAAAGAGGATTAGTAGAAAAGTTGACTCAGGCTACTACATATGGTCTATGGTATATAAATAGACCTCTAGCTAACTCTAGGAGTTACAATCCATCTTGGAATAGGTATATATTTGTAATGTAATTTGACTCGAGAAGATATGGGATAAGAAAAGGATAGAAGATATTAGATATTGTATGAAGTGTAAACTGGAGATTGAATCATGCATTTTGGAGATTAATGATATAATAATAACATTGATGTTGGTCCAAATATGTGTTTTATGATTGTTTCTTTATGAGTATTGATGAGTGAATTGTTCACTGTCTTTGTTTACTTTCACATTTGTTGATTTCCCTTACTAGGCCCTCTAGGATATAAAGAATATAATAAGAATTATATTGGGGTACAAATCTTTGGAATATAGTTTCCACATTCCTCTTGTTAATAGGAGAACCATAAACTTATAATGATTTCACATAATGAAATTAGCATCTAAAGAACTGAACTTCTTGTGCCATTTTCCAAGGTTAATATGCCTATTGCTAGATGAGCATTGAAGAATGCAAGCCTTAACTTTATGAATCAACATATTGCAATAAAAACATCTAAATAGAAGCCTCTTAAAGTTTAAGTATTGAGTCCAAGAACCAAAAGAAGAATGAATCCATATAAAATGAGAAAGAAGTTTTAAAATGCATGCCATAGTACAAAATTGAATGTACCTATGCAAAGAGCCTATTATGTGTATAGCTTAAGGAATATACCTACATATTTGATCAAATTTTAGATAAGATTTGTATTCTTGATGTAGGGGCATTCTAGGGTACTTGGTGAATCTGCATGGCGGTGTGTTGTTTTGGTTGTGTTACTCAATTATAGCTTTAACTGACGGTCTCAATTATTGAAGGGAGCTCAATTGCTAAAGGAACTTGATGAAACCTCTGGCGCTTGGTGGAACTTGTCCTCGGCGATGCTCGTGTTGCTCAATGATGCCTAGTTTGGTCGGTTGTTTCATTGGTGCTCGGTTGTTTCTCTGGCGCTCAGTTGTTCTGGTTTACCGATTGGAGTTCTTGGAGATTTGGTTGGTTGAATTAGTGCATTTATTGTTGGTAGCTTTTTTTGTATTCTCCTGTGTAGATCTAGGGGCCGACATGGATAATTAAATGTTTGTAAGGCTATTTGAGAGTTGACTGATGTTGCATTTAATATTTGTTTGTAGTAGAAGTCGACTTGGCATAGGAGTTAATTGTTTCTTCCAGCCAACTTGTGGCTGAAGATTAGTATTTAAGGAGTGCTTAGGTAGTTTTTTAGGAGAGATTTGGAAAGTCAGTAAGTGTGAAGATTAGATCTGGATCCTGCGAGATCATGAAGATCAGATTGTTATCTGATAGTTTGTAATAGCAGAGCTAGTAGTTTGCATGCTTGGAGACAAGGAGATTTCTTGGAGGCTTGCGAGCTCAAGTTTAGATTTGTCTTAGTGTTTCCATCAGTTGCTGATTTATTTTAGAGTTGGACTAGCTGAGAGTTTGTAGAAATACTTTTGATTGTATTTGGCCCTAACTCGAAAGGCCTTACAGGTGGGCATGTTAATGAAAATTTAGTTGAAAATATTGTCTTATTGTTTTATTCTGCATTGTGGTGCTTGGATGCTTGTTTGGACTGTCCTTAATTGGATCCTCCTTACTTGTCCCGCATTAGGTGGTATTAGAGCTTGAAGATCTTGAGTGTGTAAACCGATCTCCATGTTGAGATTGTTTGCACCAAGACCTTGTTGGTGATTTATTGCTTTGGGTTTTCAAAAATCTTGAAGGATGCTTTCGAGAAGATTGGACCCTAGAGCGATTGCAGATCTCTGTGATGCTATGGAATTGAAGATTATAGAGAAAGTTAATGTTGATTTTAGATATGAGATGGAATTGATGAAGAATGACATAATTATTGAGGTCATGAGAGCTATTACTGGTATGTTGAGGAATCTTGGTACTGATGATGGTTATGAGGAAGCTGTTGAAGACTTTGAAGTTGTTGGATCTAGTGGAGATGATCAGAGAGATAGATGTAGTGAAGACAGAACTAGTTAGTTGCATAGATCTGGAGCTCAGTTAAGTAATAGTTACCAAATGGAAGTTTCTACTTTCTTTGGTACTTTGAGACCCAAGGACTTGATTGATTGGATTGGTGAATTGGAAGATTACTTTGAGCTTGAATAAATTGAAGATCCTCTAAGAGTAAGATTGGCACAAACTAAGTTGAAAGGACATGCTGCTCTTTGGTGGAAAGAATTACAAAGAGATAGAGAAGATGAAGGTGAAATGAAGATCAATCGGTGGAGGTTGATGGTGACTAAATTGAAAGATAAGTTCATACCTGCCGACTATGAGCTTGACTTATTTGAGAAGTTGCAGAATCTGAAGCAAAAAGATTTGACTGTGGAAGACTATATCGAGGAGTTCTATAAGTTGACTATTCGGTTTGGACACAAAGAACTTTGTAAAGAAAAGGTAGCTCGGTATGTGAATGGTTTGAGATTCAATATTCAGGATGAGCTTGGTATGCTAAAGATTGATTTGGTTGAGGATGCTTATCAATATGCTCTGAAGGCAGAAGATAAGTTGAAAATGAGACAACATAGTAATATCCAAGGGAAGGAAAAGATTGATCACTCGACAAAAGATAAACTGACTGGTGAAGATGAACCAAAACATGTGGAATTGAAGAAGAAGACAGGTAGGGTTATCTTTAAGGGTACTTGTTATAATTGTGGTGAAGAAGGACACCGCTCTTTTGAGTGTACACAAAAGAAGTTTGGTGACCGAAGGACTATTGTGGTAAATGAGAACATTCAGAATGAACCCGAGTATGAGAACTTGTTGGTTCGACGAACATTGCTCAGTGCAAAGGAGGAACCTTGTCAGAGGAGTAACTTGTTCAAAACTCGGTGCAAGTCTGGAGGTAAACTTTGTGATGTGATTGTGGATATTGGTAGTACTGATAACCTTGTAGCTGAGGGCATGGTTCATAAACTTGGTTTGAATAGAATGAAATATCCTCATCCTTATAGGATTGGCTAGTTACAAAATGTTCATGCTCTGGAAGTGAGGCAACAGTGCTTTGTTGATTTTCAGATTGGCCAGTATAAGGATATAGTGTTGTGTGATATTGTGGAGATGGATAGTTGTCATATATTACTTGGTAGACCTTGGAAGTATGATTGCAGAGCTATATATGATTGTGTCAAGAATGTGTTTATTGTTGAGAAGGATAACAGGAAGCTTTCCCTACTGCCTTTGCTGGATACAACACTCGCTAGGAGAAACCTGAGATTTGGTAGCCGAGATGAGTTGAGAAATTTTGAAAGGATTGATTAGTATGGAGAACAAGCTTGTGTGTTATCAAGGAAAGACTTGAAGAGATAGAGGAAACTAAAGTAGAAGAGTATGCAAGGTGAAAAGTTGGAGGACTTGTATGTGAAGAACTAGTTCAAGGTTTATGTGCTGAATCCCGAAAAATGTTCTTCCAGCCTATGAGAACATCTTTTCAAACCTGGGGTGTCTGATGTAGGGGCATTCTAGGGTACTCGGTGAATCTGCAAGGTGGTGTGTTATTGTGGTTATGTGTTACTCGGTTGTAGCTTTAAACGACGGTCTTAGTTATTGAAGGGAGCTCGGTCACTGAAGGAACTCGGTGAAACCTCTAGCGCGCAGTGGAACTTGTGCTCGATGATGCCTATGTTGCTCAGTGATGCCTGGTTTGGTTGGTTGTTTCACTAGTGCTCAATTATTTCTCTAATGCTCGGTTGTTCTGTTTACTGACTGGAGTTCTTGGAGATTTGGTTGGCTAACTTGGTGCATTTATTATTGGTAGCTTTTGTTGTATTCTCCTATGTAGATCTAGGGGCTGACATAGAGAATTAAATGTTTGTAAGGATATTTGAGAGCCAACTGATGTTGCATTTAATATTTATTTGTAGTAGAAGCTGACTTGGCTTAGGAGTTAATTGTTTCTTCTAGCTGACTTGTGGCTGAAGATTAGTATTTAAGGAGTGCTTAGGTAGTTGTTTAGGGGAGATTTAGGAAGTCAGTAAGTGTGAAGATTAGATCTGGATCCTGCGAGATCTTGAAGATCAGATTGTTATCTGGTAGTTTTTAATAGTAGAGCTAGTGGTTTGCATGCTTAGAGACAAGGAGATTACTTGGAGGCTTGCAAGCTCAAGTTTAGATCTGCCTTAGTGTTTCCATCAGTTGTTGATTTGTTTCAGAGCTGGACTAGTTGAGAGTTTGTAGAAATACTTTTGATTGTATTTGGCCCTAACTCGGAAGGCCTTATAGTCGGGCATGTTAATGAAAATTTAGTTGAAAGTATTGTCTTGTTGTGTTATTCCATATTGTGGTGCTTGGCTGCTTGTTTGGATTGTCCTTAATTGGATCGTCCTTACTTGTCCTGTGTTAATTCTACATAACCAAGGGTAGATTGTAAAGCCTAATACAAATAGGAACTTCTATGATCTTTGCTATGGTTGGGTCAAAGAAATGGGTTCATGGAGTGAGAAAGAGGCCCAAGTGTCCAAAAAACCATAGACCAATCTGAACCATAAAGTTATAATTTACAATTGAATTGAATGAAAACATAAAAACCCTAAAATCCAAAGGTTCAATATAAGAGGAGGTAGATTTCCCTAGGTAGACTTTGTTACAAGTAGTGGTTGTCGTTGCACCAAAAGATCGACCTATTAATGCCCGATACAACCAAGACTTATAGAAGACACAGGAGGCTGTTAAACCATGTCACAAATCTTGAGGGGAGTGCTGACCATTTTGCAAACAATCTCCCCCTCAGCATTACCCAAGGGGATTTGTACCTGTGACCAAGATCTGATACCACTTGTTACAAGTAGTGATTATCGTTGCACCAAAAGATCAACCTATTAATGCCCAATACAACCACTAGACTTATAGAAGACATAGGAGGCTGTTAAACCATGTCACAAATCCGGAGGGGAGCACTGACCATTTTGCCAATAGACTTAGCCTAGTCAAGAACCTGATCCAAGCCTAGATGTTCTGCATAAACCTCAAAATCAAAGATAAAGCTCCAATATCCTCAAAAATCACATTAATATAGTTATTTAAAATATAAAAATCCATTTTCTCATTTGTGAAGACCTCCTTGGAGTCCTTAATAGATAAATGAGCCTACTATTTAGTGAGAGATGAAGACAGAATCAACAAATACTTATGAAGGGTAGGACTGTGGTTAGTCCATTGAATCTACTCTAAGAAAAATAAAACACTTTACTCATGAAAATGATCTACTCTATTTTTACATGCCACAAAGGATTTTACATCCAAGTAGGGGGGCACCAACTCATTTGCATTTGACACCTTGATCTAATCCTAAAGTATCAAAGGAAAGAGTAGGAAGAGGTGAGACCAATTGGTCCTGAAGCTATGATGTTGAACTAGATCAAAGTGAATAGACTTTTCTTTATTCACTAGCCTCCACACAAATTCCACCCTTCTTGATGCATACATTTTTCTTTTCCTTTGTTATTCCCTACTTCTTCAAACTATTCTTCTATATTTTTGACTTGCACTCCCACCCAAATAATTGACTTTGCAATTGTTTATCACACTCGAGCTACTTCACACATTCTTGATTTAGGAAGAGCTAAATCTCCCCAAAATCATTGAAAAATCATGCACTACCATGAGGTTTTAGATCCAATTCCTTGAATTAGACTTTGATCCATTACACAACATTCCAATTTTCCTTGTGAACTTGGACTAGAAAAATAAATTAGAAAAAGTGTCACTATGGCATTTCTGCCCTAGTTTGCTTTGCAACTTCCATTCACACCATCACACATTATTTTTTTACTATCTTCTTTTAATATTATCTATTTTATTAGGACATTCTATTTTGTTTTTTAATTTCTTCTTCTGCTAAGGATTATTTTTCATTACGTTAAAATTTTATTTTGATTATTTAATTGTTTTTATGGAACTACAAATAATAAAATAAATTTAACTTAAAGCCTAAATTTAAAGCTTAGAGCAACATAGTAAGAGATAGAAAGAGAAACTAAAGTTTGTGATCACTTGTTTCGTGTTAATAATTTAAGGCTAGCATGCACCCTTAGGGAGTTGTGCTTCAAGATAGCATGTCATTTGATTAATATCTCCATCTCTATTTCTTTCCCCTACCTATATCATTTTACCCCCCCTCCCCCTCCCCCTCCCCTCCTCTCTCTTTCTCCCTCCTTCCCAATACATCTCTATCTCTCACTTTTTATATCCCTCTCTCTCCCTCTCTACATATCACTCCTTTTTATTTCTCATTAATTATCCTCTACCATCTTGTAATGTTGTAAATTTCACCATGTGCAATTATTGATTGCATAACACCTCTACTTTAGCTGAAATCAAATTTCCACCTAAGCCTCCATTTAGTCCCACTTGTTTAGTCATCTCCTTTTGTTTGAATTATTGACCATGTGGACTATTTGATTAAGGATACGTGTCACAAAGATGCCTACACGAGGCATACTCATCCCACAAATTTATATATCTAAGATGGCTATTAGTACATACACCTGCTAATTCTAGTAGTGTAATGCCTCTTGTAGCAGGCCACCAACATCGAGATTCTTCCTTGTTAAAACCTCCATTTTTTGCCCCCATTTTCATCTTCTTGGTCTTTCAAATCACTTCTTGGCAATCTCTTGGCCTCTCTAAGTTCTCTTGATCATTCAAACTCCTTTCACAACCTTTTTGCAACTCTTTGGTCACTTTGTATCATTGCTCCACCATCTCTCTCATGTTCAAGCTTGCTTTCACCTTCAACCCACCAAGCTCCAACTTCTTGATTATGAAGGCCTGAGTGATCTTATCCCTCACAATTGCTCATTTTATTTGGTTTTAATCATATTAATAAATCTTAATCTCTATCTATTATCATTTATTGTTTTATCAGATCATCCTTTCTTGAATACATCATATATTGGCTATTTGTGGAGGTGGAAACACCAAAACAAGGGTCTTACTTTTATAGGTATTTAAAAAAAACAACCCAACACTTTTCATAGCTTCTTGTGTGTAGGTTTCAAGAGTGGAGTAGAGGAGCATTTCAAGATTTTTCTTCAAAATGGGTTGTGAATTTCCTTTCTTATTCATTTGTCTTAGAATAGTTGCTTACATATCATAGTTAATTTTGTGAAACTTACTTTTATCACATTTCTATATTTGTTAATTTAGTTGTTGGTCTTGTACCTTTTCGATTTGCATCCCTATACTCCATCTATACAGGATACATGCTTGCCATATTGGCATCTCGAATCAACATTGTAGTCCTAGACTCACACATGCATCCAAGATAGTGAGTTAACAAAGCCCACTAGTTGGTCTTGATTGACCGCTCCTTCATTTCTAGTAGTCCAGATATTTTTTTATCATTTTGTATCATAAATTTACTATTGTTATAGTTATTTTGCATTCACAGTTAGTCTTGATTTCCTCTTAATTAATTAATCTCCCTATCTCACGAGAGCACTAGAAGAAGTGAGGTGGCATTGGACCAATTCGTCCCTCAGGGTTCCATCAATTTTGAAGGTAGTGAAGTCTCTTCTCCATACCTCTCTAACTCTCCCTCTCTCCCTTCTCTATACATTTATATATCTTTCTTCCTCTCTCTATCTATCTCTATGTCTCTCACAAATACATTCCCTATTTCTCCCTCCCTATCTCTATCTCTCTCACTCACATAGACATACACTCCCTGTTTATCCCTTTCTATCTCTAACTCTATCTTTATATCTCTTATACACTCCTCTCCCTTCATCTCTTCTACTCTTTATACACCCCCTCCCCTCTCTCTCTCTCTCTCTCTCTCTCTCTCTCTCTCTCTCTCATGCACATGCGCGCGCCCACACACACACACACACACACACACACACACACACACCTTGTTTCTCCCTCCCCATCTCTCTCAATCCCCCCCCCCCTCTCTCTCTATATATACACACACGTCTACCCTCCCCGCCCCCTCTCTATTTTCCTCTTCCACCTCTTTCTCTTCCTCTCTCCTTTCTCCCCTTTGAATTATGGTATTCGTACACATGTATTATCTCTTCCTCCATTTCTTTCTATTTATTTTTCTCTTCCATCTCTTTCTATTCCTCTCCCCTTTCTCTCCTTTAAGTTATGACATCCCTACACATACATCTTCCTCTTCAGTGAGTCCATCTAAGTGCTAGCAATTATGCATGTACATAAAATTTATGTAATTCTTTCTTAGTTAATATGGAAGTTGACGTATTTTGATCATTATTCATATAACATTGTAATAGATGATCACAATTTCAATTCCCATGGAGTTTCATAATTCAATGTATTGCAAGATCTTCATCTCTCTCACAAACACATTCCCTATTTCTCCCCCTATCTCTATCTCTCTCACTCACATAGACATACACTCCCTATTTATCCTTCCATATCTCTATCTTTTTCCCTCTCTACACCCCCTTTCCATCCCCATCTCTCTACCTTCTCTCTTTATATCTATATCTCTATTGTCACCCTTCTCTATGCCTCTCCCTCTTTACATATCTCTCCCCCATCCTTACTTATATATCCCTCTCCCCTCTCCTTATATATATATCCCCTACGTGTCACCCCTCTCTCTCTCTCTCTCACACTCCCCCCTCTCTATAACTCCCTATCCCTTGTACATATATTCTTTTTTTTCTTCCGCCTCTTTCTATTCCTCTCCTTTGAATTATGGCGTCCCTACACATGCATTATCTCTGCCTCCCTTTCTTTCTATTTATCTTCCTCTTCCACCTATTTCTATCCCTTTTTTCTCTCTCCTTTGAGTTATGGCGTCCCTACGCATGCATATTCCTCTTCAGTGAGTGCATCTAAGTGCTAGCAATAAAACCTGGACATAAAGTTTATGTTATTCTTTCTTAGTTAGTATGGCAGTTGACGTATTCTGGTCGTTATTCATATAGCATTGTAATAGCTGGTTATAGTTTCAGTTCCCATGGAGTTTAATAATTCAATGTGCATAAGCCCTAATTGCAGGGTTAGGGTTCCGTTAATGCGAGCTGCAATCGGCTGCAGCAGCCAATGGAGTTGCAGCAACCAGCTGCAAGGAATGAGATTACTTCTGAAGCCACAATTACGAAACCATTCCCCTCCTCCTGTCAGAACAAGGTATGTTTCTCTCTAATTGAAGCCATATAGAAGAATGTAGGGAAATTGTTCACATTTTTTTAACTCTTAAGATTTTTTAAAATAAGTTTACTCTTGAAAATACATACCAAATCTTTTCTTTTTCTCCTTTAGTTTAATTCTATCTTTTTGGAGATTCAATACACACTAAAAAAATTAGTTGGAACATGTGAATAACCAAAATCAGGTTTGAGCCAACGCACATGCGTGTAGGAGAAAATCTATTGCTGATGTTCAGAGGTTACAAAATTGGGCTTAAACCAATTGGAAGGAGGATAGCTGTTTCGAGGCAGACGCAATGTTTTGGAGAAATTTTGGAGAGATCTGCAGATATTCTAGATGCAACTGTGATCTATGTTGTGTGCTCAGGGAGCTCTCCTAGTGGTCAGGACTTTAAAATAAATGATTTTAATTTCTATGAGGGGTTGCAAGCATTTAAACCCTGAGTGGCACCGGCTCAAAATAAAATTAAATCTAGATAGGTAGCCTACGGTTTACAACGTTAAAGAAATAAGTTTGAAGGTGTGGGGTTTAGATACAGAAAATAAAAAAATATTATCTAATTGCAGAATAATCACATACAGCTTTTGTTTATGCAAAACCCTGAACTTTAGCAAATGCAACACATCTATAAGGAACCGGTTGCATTCACACCATCAAAATCCTTACATTTATTAACTCCGGACAGTGTAGGTGGCAGGCCTATGACTGTTCTCAATCTGTAACCCAAAAGAGAAAGTTAGAAAAACTAACAAGAGAATGCTGTTATATAACATAGAAAAAGGTGGCATGTTATACTAGCAGGCCAACGGTATTCTGAAGCCATTTCTGGCGTCCACATTAAATGCCGGTTACTTTAAGAGATTAGTCAACAATTTGATATCTGAAGCAAATTGCATTTTATTTGTAAATTGTATAGAAGCTTTCAGTTTTTTTCTTAAAAATCTATTTTTCAAATAGTATATCTTGTATAATTGAAACACATTCTTTTTTTGTTGTTCCTCTCATATTAAAGGTTTCATGGTATATGACATATTGTGTGGAATTTTTCTTGACACTATGAGGCTCAAGTAGTGGGAGGTGAATGTGTTGCCTTTTTCAAAGTTCATTCTTGGTTATCCCTACTGATGTTTGCAAAATTATTGAACGTTTGGGGCTAATGAAATGTCCTCGAATGTATTTTGATCAAGGAGACCTATTTTGGGATTGAAGTAATGTTTGTTATTTCACTCTTTTCTGGATGATATAAGTTAAGGATCTCGTAGTGTAAAGTGGTAATACGACTGAAAAGTGTTGGCACTATGACGATGTCACTTAAAGTAAGCCTTAATTCAGAGAGAGCCTAAATTTATTTAGAGTCTCCTCTTTGTGCAGACTCTTCTCTTCTCCAAGAGCCTCAGCAGATGAGGAAGCTGCAGCAAAAGCAGCTGCTGCTATGGCAGACACTGGAGCCCCAACCATGTAAGCTTGAATTAGTTTTTGGGTAATGTAACTTTGGAGATTGGTTTGATGAATTCTGTGACTGATTATCAATGCCAATGTTTTTAGGGGATTTTTCTTTGTGTTGCTATTGTTACTTGGTCACCATGTGATTTAGTTTTGTTATGTTAAAAGTTATATTACTTAACAGTTTCTGTTAGATTTAAGGGAGGTGTCATTTGGATTTCAGATTTGATAAGATTTTAAGGAAAGAAATTCCAGCAACTATAGTCTATGAGGATGAGAAAGTATTGGCATTTCGAGATGTCAATCCACAGGCACCAGTCCACATTCTCCTGATTCCAAAGAAGCGAGATGGCTTGACCCAGCTTTCCAAGGTGAATATTAACATCTACCAATTTCAATGCTGTAGATAGTAGGAGGTTCGGCGAATTCTCCAGAATCATTGCTTTCATTTAGGATAGATATTTTGAGCTGAACCTACTATATTTTTCACTTCTATCAAAACATAGATTGACCAATGCGCTTCCGTAGATTTATAAAACTGCCATAAACCATCAGTTTCTGCTGCAGAGAAGACATTGTACACACTTTGTCCTGTTATTGAAGGATGCTCAATCTCTCTCACCCACCATTGAATTACAATAACATAGAATGTTCATTCCTTACTAGTCAAACTGTTGTTTGCAAACTCTGTGAGTACTCTCCGAGTTGCCAAGTACTCTCTACTGTCAAACTATGTATGACTAGCTATAGCTGTATGTGATAAAGTTGAGATCATATTAGAATTTGTGACTTAATCATAAAATAACATGAACAATAAATCAAACATGTATGCAGAATTTAAAGACATGGAGAAATGTCATATATGTTGTTAACGTAAAAATTGAGACAAAAATTTATACAAGTGGGAAAACCTGTAAATGCAATAAAATATTAAAAAGTTACCTTGCTCACTCTTGGGTATGAAGAGTTCTCAATTTACCCAAGAAGATAAAATGCTACAGTTCTTCACAATCAGATGCCTGTAAATAGAGTACTTTACATGCTCCTTGAGCATTCTCCTCTATTGGCAAGTGGCTTTACAAATGTGAATTATGAGCTCCTTTTATGGCCCCTTTGAGGAGGTTAAGATCTCCCCTGCTCTAATTACCAAAATTTTTGATTTATTTGAATTTTCTCTCTTCTTTCTATTTATAACTGTGATTTCTTGACATTTTCCAGCATCAGCGAGGACAGGGATAATTTCAACGTTTCAAATGTGCTGATGGAGAACTTGCACATTTTGTGTATATGGACCACTTTCACATTTTAAGTGTGTCTGCAAATCACCTTTACATTTTAATGCAAACAAATTCGAAGGCCTAGGATTTTATTTCCTAGCCCAATCAACACCATATTCTAACATCCTCTTATAATGGTTATTGGGGGTTTTCGACCACTCTCTTTTCTCTTCAGCTGCACATATATGCATCATGGCCCAAAATGATCATGATCATTGTAGTCGAACATGGCTCACAATGTTTGACATGAATTTGTTGCCCAACAAGCCCCATCAAGTACATGACAAGCCCACCATGAGGCGTAATGCCTTATTTTAGCTCATCATTTTACAAAACAATCATAGGGAAACAAATGTTCAATACAAATCCATGCACACTATGCAGCTGAGGTTTGTATCACCAACTGATTACTCTATGTAGACTACCATGGCATATTGCTAAACTATCCCATTAATGAACTATGTCTATACAGTCAAGTTGTCAACCAAGGCATCCAATAGCTACATTCAAAGGATTACATCTGTCAAAAATATGGACAAGGCAACTGTTATGTCCCCCTCATAGCTGGTTGGACAGTCATTTGTAAAATGGTGTTCTTTAACACCCATGATAAAATATTAATTAATAAATTTTTTAAAATAAAATAAAAATAAAACTTGAAATGCTAGTTATGAAATGATGTTTCAGTATAACATACCAAATTGAAATACTTGAACATAGCAAAATTGCAACACGAACCAGAACCATTGAACATTCAACATAGAAACATAGTACATACCCAATAGTAACATTCAAAACTCAAAATTCAAATAGAAATTCAAATTATCAGCAAATAGGATTTATATTAGTTCTATCAAATATCAATTATATCATAAAGATGATTACAATGAGTAGCATCATGCATGATATGAGTCCTGATCAATATCAAAATGAGTACAAAATCATGTCAAAATGACAAAATGTAGTGATGGGATGCCTCTAATCATCCCCCAAGCTTAAGTCCTTATCATTGGAACTACTGGATTCCTCACGCTCAAGTTCCGCCAAAGGAACACCAACCAACCCTACATTTGTTTCTGCTGCAATCTCATCCTTGTCAATCTGAGATGGATCCTCTAGCTCTACATCTCAAGCACCCAAGTGCCCTTGACATCCCCAAGCACCCAATCACCCAAGTACCCTTGACGTCCCCAAGCACCCAAGCACCCAAGCGGTGCAGCGGCAGGTGTAGCCGCGGTGCGGTGACATTTGGGCGGCTACGACTCCAAGTACCCATCCCGGGGACGTCATTGCTCCGGGCATTCTTGGATTTTGGGCTGGGTGCATGTCCCCGGGTTTCACTGTCAATAAATAGTAATGAGTATAAAACAAAATAAAGCTAATTTGAATTTGAATTTATGTGAGGCGCAAAAATTTGGCTCCGTAGTGTGTATTTACCAGGTACAAATTTAGTTTTGTAAGCTGGTTGGCGCTAGAGGCTAGAGGAGTTGATATGATTTTTGTTTTTTTTCTTAGATACCAGGTCCCTGTATTTTGGCTTGGATCCTGGTTCTGGTCCCAATGCTAGTTTTGATTCTGAGCTGGTTCTGCTTGGGTTCCGCTTGGGTTCTTACCCGGCTGCTAGGGAAGGACCTGGGTGGAACCTGGGCAAAACCGACGGAACCCATGGGAACTAATGTCTGTGGGTGATTAAAAATGGGCCCCACTTGCACCAAACAATTTTTAGTTGCTAGGCACTGCTATTGATATGATATATTGTTCGAGTATATATATATGAAATACATATATATGTATATATACTGGCTTGCTATCCTGATATTACTTGTATATGCAAAGGATGATTGCCACTGATCTGAGAATGTACACTGCTCCTGATATCTTCTTTGTAATATTTGTGAATTATACCCTGCTTAATCGATCTGATCAGATATCAAACTATCATTGTTCAGATGTTTGGATTGATGCCATAAATACATGTCACTGTTCCTGATATTAATCTATGTATTGAGACGAACTGGGTTTTTGATTTCTGCTCCTGTAGAGCCGTCCCAATCTGGAAATTAAAAATAAAAATAAATTTTCACCTGTGATTTTGTCTCTTGTCGATGGTGGATTAAATCCGCCCAAGTCTGTAGCTTGCAGGCCACACTATCTTGAAACTTGAGACTTCTAACTCATCATATTCCAACAACATACAATATTATTATTATATGTTTGAAGTTTTGAATGAATGATGAATAAACATGTACGAATCTACAATGTATATATAAATTTATAATTTTATTATATATATATATACACAGAACTGGAACCCAAGCAATTTTTTTTTGCCGAACCCCCGTACCCTGAAATTATGAGTATCCAAATTTTGCCCTAAATCACAATTTGTCTTTCAAAGCAAGTAGGGTTTAAGATATGGTCAAGTCAGTAGTTTGCTAAAATAAACATTGAGGTGATCCAACCATAGAAGTGTTAACTAGGGTGATTTGATGAGGTGTCCCTAAAACCTCCTACCCTAGACCCAAGAGTGGATATATCATCCCTCTTTGCCTCTTGTGGTTTGTGCCATACATATGAGGTGGCATACCTAGTGTGGGGTCCTGTCACTATTTTCCTCCGTCTTGCCATCCTTAACTTACCTCCAATGATTGAACACCCATTTACAATGATAGTGTTTGTGAGGAGAATTCACATGCAGGTGCCTTGGAACGCTATCCTTATTAAGTCCAAAGGCAGTCCACCTTGTCCCACTTTGGCCCCATGGGGACTTGTTGTGAGGTTTTCACACCATCGCCCCAAAGAATTTGGGGACCCCCCAATTTTTGAGCAGGCCTTGGCAATTTTCCTAGATCCGAGTATTCAGATGCCTTAGCGAGTTTTGGAGTAACCCTGGGTTTTGAGATGATAAATTTGCAATATTTTTTTAGACTTTGATGAATTTTGGAAAATTGATATAATTGCATAACTTGAACATTTTCCAAAATTTAATTGTGAATTTGGATATTTTTGGGGAAACCTTGTAAATTTTTGGGTGGTGAAAATGGAGATTAAATGAAAAAAAAAAATGGCCAAATTTGAAATTAATTGCCAAATGGAGATAAATTGCGAAAAAAAAAATAAAATTGCCAAATGGAAATTAAATTGCTAAATAATTTTGGATTGCAAAATAATAAAAATTTAAATTGCCAAGTGGGATTTTCGAAATTTTAAATCGGGAAAAAGAGTAAATGAAAGTTGGAAATGGAATTGAAATTTATTTGAATTTTAATTGGTTGTCAGATTTTGATTTTGGGATGGTGTTGTTATGATTTAAATGGGCTAAAATCAATTTTTCTTGGGAAAAATTCTAAATTTATAAAATGAAAAAGCTACAGCTGGCAGCCCCTTCCCATTTTTTTAATTTTTGCTTGGTATTGGGCACAACAAACATAAATTTTTCATCACCCAAGGCAGCCATCAATTCCAGCCCCACTTGCGATTTTTATGCATTAATTTGGCAATTTTAAAATAAATAAAATCATATTTTTGGGCTGAGTGTAATTTAGAAATTTAATTTGGGCCCCTTTGTGTGTTAAATTCAATGTATTTTAAGGCCTAAGAGGTGTGAAATTCAAGGTAAGTTATTGGGTCCACAATGGGGAAGGTTTAAAGCTATATTAGAAGCCTAAATGACCTTTTTTCAAAATTTCAATTTTAGGGCCTATGATAATTTCGGATTTGGCTAATTTAAACCCATAATTTTGCACTATTCAATGCAAGTGGCTCTCTTAATTTAAATCTGCCCTTTCCTTAAATTAATTTAATTTTTTGGGGCCATGGTTTGGTTAATTTCAATGTTTAGGGGCCCCATATGGATCATTTTTTGGAGTGGCCCAATTTCATTTTAAAAAGAAAATTAACATGCTATTGCATAGATTTTTGTTTTTGCAATAGGTTGGCCCAATTTTAAATTAAAATTAAATGCCCAAGGCTGTGTGATTTAATGCATTTAATTTGGGTTATATGTTTGGCAATTTAATTAATTTTATTTTCCCTCCAATGCAGGTCGGCCCTATTTGAAGAGGCAAAAAATTAGTATAAAGGGAGGGCTTGTCTCCTAATTTTCTCATTCATTTCTCACTTGTCTCTTGGCAGCCAAGGAAGAGCTCTTGGAGTAGCAAAAGAGCGAAATTTTGCAAGGAGGAGTGCATTTAGCAAGGGGTGACTTTCTTCTTTTGGCGGAGGAGTGCATTTTTGGTGTTGTCTTCTTCTTCTTTGGAAGAGAATTTGTTGGTGTAGAGGAGGATCTTCATGCTTGAGGGTGAAGGCTGGTCTAAAAGACAGATTTTCTTCTTGTTCTTGCTTAGTACATTTTCCCTATTTTCTTCTTGCATCATCCATCCATCACTTCATCATTTCATCTAGGTCTTGAAGTTGGGAGATATAAGTGTAGTTTCCGTTTAGGATTTGGAGAAAGGAGATATAAGTGGTAGTCCCACCCCTAGGAACGAAGTTGGGAGATATAAGTCTAGTCTATCTCATAAGTTTTTGAAGAGGCAGAAATAAGTGGTAGTCCCATCCCTAGGCGGAGAGGCAGAGATAAGTGTAGTGTGATAGGCATTGGAGAGGCAAAAATATGCTAGTCCATCCTTAGGATTGGAGGGGCAGAGATAAGTGTAGTCCCACCTCATTGTAAAAAGAAGAGGCAGAAGTAAGGGTTAGGATGGCAGATGCTAGTGCAAGCAAGAGCCAAAGGGAAATGCATACCAAGTAAGACAAGGAAGACATGATGCCAAGACCACCTTCTTCTCAAAATTAAAGCAAGTGAGTGACACCAGCATTGGCACAGTGAACATGATACAGTTGAGAGACAAGTTGATGGAGAGCTCCTCCCCCTTGGCCAAGAAGGATAAGAAGACTGGTTGCCACCACATTTTCATAGCTCCATCCTCCATCTCCATCTTTCACTTACATCCGTTTCACCCCCACCCTCCATGCCATATTTTCATTGCAGGTACAAGCGAGGAAGTAGGTTTCATTGCAGGTTGGAAGAGATTTGAAGATATTTGAGGCTAGGCAAGGCTTGGCTATTCATGCAAGCTAGCTTGGTTAGATTTGAGAGGGTTCTAGCACCCAAGAGGGTCATGCATTTTGTTGATAAGTTGTAATAGGCTAAGTAGGCAAGTTCTAAAGGTCAAGAGGTAGGTGTTGGAACATTACACCAATGTAATAGGAACTGAGACTTGGACTTTTTTTTATGTGGTTGGCCATCCATGTTTAGGAGTCTGCCCTCGGTGGTGAGCTCCGTGGAGTGGAGTTGTGTGTCTTCTTTCCTTGGCTAGTTGTTTTCTTTCATTGCAAATCAAACAAAGACAACTAGTAATTAGATTTAATCACATTAAGAGGAAAGATAAGAATGGACTACAAATTGATACAAACAAAACAATCATAACTTGGATGGTAAGATTGATCAACACACAAACTAAGTTGTAATTATCTATTAGAAATGGACTTAATGAACAATTCACATACTTTCGGATGTAAGATGAACTCCACATAGCTTAATTAGGCGGTGAAGGAACCAACTCACTAACTAGCTAGGAGGCAATTGATGAACTTAATGATTATTTCAAATCAAGTAATGGGTGGATTGTGGGCCTTGCGGGAGGAATAGCCAAGGCAGGTGCCCCTAGAACCCAAGAGTACTGAAGCAGAGGGGAGTGCATGCAAACCAAATTCGAGTAGGAAGGTTGGAGAAGACTAGGAAGGTTAAGGAAGGCAAGGATAATGAAGGAGGAAAGCGAGACGAAAGGTTGAAAGAGGTCAAGTTTGATTTCAAGGCGGTGGCCAAGAGCAAGGCTCTCAAATTAAAAGGAGGTTCACATCCAGGCAAGCCACCGAGGCCAAGGCAAGATTACCCCAAGTGCATATAGACCTCACCCTTTCAAGGTTAGGACATCAGGTACAAACAAGTTCAAGTGGTGATGAGAAAGCTTCTAAGGACAAGCTCAAGCATCCAAGACTTCACCTCATCTTAAGGATTAAATAAATTTATAAGATAAGGTTGATGAGGTGGCAATTTCATGTGCATGCAATCAAATCATGCCAAGTGTCCTATGTTCTCATTGGTTGACAGATTATTGTAATTTTCTCATTGGCCCACAAAGTTGGTGCCCTCATGTAATTGGTTGAAAGATGGTAGCCCTAATTAGGGTTTGTAAGGTTTAATCTTGGCCCTTGATTTTGCCCCTTAATCTTGGCCACTCGTTGTAATTTTGAGCCTCTATATAAGGCCATTTGTTCTCATTTGTAAAGGGGGTTATGTTGGAGAATTGTTGCCAAAATACCATCAAAATTGTTCTCTATTCATTGTTGTGGTTTGCATGGTGGATATATCTTCATTTTGGTGTATTGCATGTTTCTTCTCATCTCTCAAATTAAAGTAGGATTTCATTTCATGTTGTTAGAGTAGAAGTAGATGGCTAGTTGTATGGTGATGTTAGTGAATGTTTGATAGGGATCTATATACTAGGCCACTAGCATCCTAGCAGCTTGTTAGGAAGCCTTGTGTGGTAATCTAGTCCAATCGCTCCCAAGTTCTACTTGCATTTCATCTTTCCACTTGTACTTCAAGTTGGGTTGGAAGATAGGTGTTAGTGTGAAAATTCTAAGAGTATCCCTTTGAATCATTGCACCAATGGAGGTAGCGCCGCAAGCAAGCTTTCATTTGGTTGGATCCCCGTCCATTTGCTAATTTCTTCATTCATAGGAGTAGTAGTAGAGTAGTAAGCAATTAGTGGTAGGAGTAGTTGAAAGTGAAAATGATTAAGGAGAAAAGAACAAGTCAAGCAAGCAAAGTACCACCAAGTTATCTTTGAATGAACAACGTAAGCCCGCCTAAGTGATTACCAGCAAATCACATTAATATAACTGAGTTAGTATCCACAGGTGTAAAGAACCTTGGAGTTTTCTCATGTTCTTCATGAGTAATTACTTTTCAAGAGAGGGTTGAGTGTTTGGTATTCTAATCAAGTATTCAATTGCTATATGTTATGTAGTGGTACAAAACTGACATCAACAGGACTCCCTGTCACAACCATGAGATGACGTGCTTAGAAGGTGACCTCATCGCCATATTCCCAATCATGACTACTTCACTTTCCTTACCATGATTAATTACAGCAGGTTAGGAAATATACATAACATCTTATACATATTTTCTATA
Source organism: Chamaecyparis obtusa (assembly GCA_027943335.1). Taxonomy (NCBI): domain Eukaryota; kingdom Viridiplantae; phylum Streptophyta; class Pinopsida; order Cupressales; family Cupressaceae; genus Chamaecyparis; species Chamaecyparis obtusa. Next base: position 225,459 of record BSBK01001026.1, on the reverse strand, counting down.
TTAAGTCATTGAACCAGCAATATACCTATTATTGCTTAATCAAATAATCATAAAATACTTGTAAATTCAGAGGTATGCAGATATATAAAAATATTATATCTCTAAAATACACACAGGATCCACATAGAGATTGATCGGGTGACATCTCATACCAAAGAATCATGTATCTGATCTATTCTGTTCTTATTGATATTTTCCTTCCCTTTTCTGCCAATTGGAATTGAACTATATTATATAATTTGCACCTTGGGAATGGTTGCCTTCAAAGGGATATGTCTTTTCATAAATGTGTCTTCTCATAATACAATCACACCCTTTCTCTTGATTTAATGATTATGTTAATTCCTGTTAACATGATTATCCTTGATCATGCCTTCCCAATATATAGATATCGGTTTTGTTATGTCTATAATCTGATGATTATTCAAGTTGCACCTTTCCATCATTGATTTGTTATTTCATTTAAATTGTATATGTACGTTAATTGCTTCCTTGCGTCATTACTTATAATCGCTCTTCTTAGCAATCACACCTTTGGTGATTAATTAACTTGTTTGCTAACTCCTTTATTGGCGGCGATTTAACCAAGGTTTTTACTTTGTTCTTTGATATACTTATGGTTTCATAGATATACCAATTTTGGCTGTTTGTTACTTAATCTATCATCAAACCACATTTCCTTGGAGCATTTATTTTTTTCTGTTCTCCACGGGGATGCGTCCCTTGGACTTTTAGACCCACTCCTGTCCCTGGTACAGTATGAGGACGTGGGGATGGATTTTTGCTGTCCCCAATGGTGTTTCGAAATGGGCAAATCAGATACCGTCCCCGAAACACCACTTTGAGAGTAGCAGGGTATGGGGTACGGCTAGAAGTCCCCAACCCGTCCTGGGGACTTCTGGCCGTACCCTATGGCTCAAGCCATTTTTGGACTGCCAATGTTAAAAAATAAGACATTTTTAAATTTGCAAAAAATGCTGGCTGGCCCATAAGGACACCCAAACCACATTTAACAATGCCAAAACCTAATCTAAGTATAAAATAACCAAAAAGAAGAAAAACAAATTCATTTTCTCATTTGCAAAGGAGAAGAGCAGCAAGAGAAGAAGCAGCTGGTCAAGGAGTGAATAATAGTTGAAAGAGGAGGTTAGGGTGTCAAATCTACTTGATTTAGACTCTTAGACCTACCATCTACTGATTATGGACAGTTATATATTATTGCGGACTTGTATGTTTACTGTTTAGTAGTTTAGTTATAGTATTTATATTTAATATTTTATGTCATTTCATGGTTGAAATTTGGAGCCTTTGGGCATTTTTGCTATATGTATGCCATATATTGCCAATGAAAGCATTTGAATTTTGTTATTTCGCTTATTGATTCACATGTGAAATCTCAATTCAAGTCTAATGCTATGTATTAAGCTTCTAAAATGTCTATGATGAATGCTTTATCAATGTTATGATATGCATGTTGAAATTTCTCTCTATACATAAAAATTCCCCTGTATTTTAAATAGCTGTCCCCTAAAAATTGGCCCTAAACTGTACCCGTACCGGAAACACGTCCCCATCCCCTAAATTGTCCTCCCCGAAACTTTGTGGAACATAGATTGTTTTTAATATTCAATTATCTCCTTTTCATCTTGATGGTTGCTATCACAGATTTACACATCATACTGTATGGTTTATTAGACATCCCAATTGTTACCGTCGACTTCCTACTTCCGTGCTAAGGTAATTATATCCGTTGGATTATTTACTTCATACTATGACGTGAAGTGAGCTCACCAGGAAGACAATATTGCTTCCGTATACTGATGATAATAGCTATTTAATAGATACCTCTGGTGCAATGATCATACACTCGATATTTCATGGTTATATATTTATTGCAGATTGAATTGGTAATAAGTATTGTATTCACAAAGTCTCAACTTCTATACTCCGTTTACCACTCCAAGGTAGTATTTCTATTGCAATTTAAAACTTGTAAAAAGATTCTTGCAAGATAAGCAGAATGTAAACAATCATCCACAAGCATAAATAGAAATACACAAATCAACACATTATGTATACGTGGAAACCCTCGGTTAGAAGGAAAAAACCACGGTGAGACAAAGCTCACAACTTCACTTCTGCAGAAATAAAGATGCCCTGTTAGGAGCTTACAAAGCACTTGTGAAGGTGCTACTCGGTTAAGGGATTTGATAGAAGATCGGTTAAGATCTTAACTTTGTTAAGAGTTGCCTGGTTAAAGGACTTTCAACATCAGCAAAGATGTTACCCGGTTAAAGGATTTTTACAAAGAACTGATTAGGGTTCACCTTAATTGAGGGATTTCAATATGCTTTCACACCTTATAAAAGCAATAATCTTAACTTGACACTTCTTGTCTGATTAGATCATATCTGTTAATCTTTCCCGGTTTTGCCTGGCTGTTGATCTTTTTGCCTTTTACCTCTGTGACTGTAGCACTTCTCTCAGAAGGTATCTCTCATTTTGCTCTGTATATTCAACAACTATCAATAACTCTATTACTTGCGTCCTATGACCTGTATTTATACAAAAACTCATCTCAATGAAACCCTTAACTCATAGAACCGCCAAGCTGTAAACTCGTCTTTAAATCATGCAACAAAACAAAAAGCTTTGCGTTCTGATCTTGAGTTTACCTTGAAACATCCATGTAGACATAAAACTAACTTTTGTTAAAAAGCTAACTTCAGTCGTAAATGGTGGATGCTCTGCATATTCCGGTTTTAACTCAAACTGCTCCACATAATCCGGTGTGAATCTTTATGTAGTTTGACCGGTATTAATCTTACACCTGGTCCATCATTGTATGTAATATAAGACTGGTACAATGTACTTGGTTCGGTCTACTGGTGCATCTCCTCTGTTTAGTCTACTAGTGCATACACTCTATTATAGTCTACCGGTGCGTTTCTAGTAATGTGAGTGAACTACCGGTGAACCTATACCGGTGAGAATGGTGTTTGCATCTAACTTCACTAATGACAACTTAAATTTGCTAACAATCTTCCCCTTTGTCATTGGTGGCAAAACCATACTCACTCATCATAATTAGTACCTTGTCTTGTAGACTTATCTTTCCTTTCTTTTCCCTTTGGTGGCACACTTCCCCTGTTCCAGACTTCCCTTGTCCAAGTGGTTGAGCTCGTCTATTCAATAGCTAGTCTGTCCTGTGGCTTTTGAGCTTCTTACCTTCTGACCATTCCTTCTTCTTCCCATTTCTTCTTCTTCCCCTTTTTGCCTCCATAGGACAAAGGGTTAAGCTTCATTGTTTAGTTTACATTTGTAGCTTGGTGAAGATATCCTTATAAATATTCTTCGTTGAGTGAAGAAATGGAGCCCATTGACCGGTGACATGTTCGAGATTCTTGAGTGCTGCTTTCAGCGATACTATGATATTTCCCATGTCTTCTACTGTTTTGTAGTCCGGTTCATTGATCAGATTTTCTGCTGAAGTTGCTATTTGTTGCATGGAGTCAAATGTGGGGGCCAGAAACAATTGAAATCCAATAATGTCTTGGATTCTCTTGGTCTTCTCTTCAGAAGTCTTTCTCAGAATGAGAGCTAGACTTGTCATTTCTCTGTTGAAGTCTGTTGCAGACTTGTTGTTTATGTCAAATAGTGTAGACTGAACTCTTATGTCTTCTGAAGTCTTTGTTGACTTCTCTGACAGATCTTGCATGAATGTATCAAAGTTGGAAGTTCTGGTCATCAAACTTCCTGCTACTTGAATCTGTTGTTGAAGTACCCTTAAATTGGTGGATACAGTCACCTTTATATCTTCAACCTGTTTATGGAGAATTTCGATTCTCTTCTTCTCATAATGGTCAATTGCTACTGTCTCTGGATCAGTTAGATCGTCACCGATCCCTTGTGCCAATACTTCCAGCTGATCAATCATAGGTTCATCTTCATCGATGTCAGCATCAGGTACAAAATTGTACAGTATATTCTTGATACTTGTTAGGACCATGTCCTGTTTCCTCTTGGTTAGCTCCTTTAGCTGCCTTGTTGACATTTTGTTGATGTCAACCACAGTCTCTGTTGCCTTGCTCCTTTTGGCTTCTTTGTCTTCAGCAAATGATAACTTCCTCTTGGATGAGGAGGAGCTTGGTATATCTGCTTGTTCTTTGTGCGTAGGCTCCTGTGCCGGTAGTGCTTGCTCAGTGTGTACAGGTAATTCTTGTTCTTGTTTTTTCTGCTGTTCTTCTTTGTTTTCATCATCTCCTGGTTGGGCTAACTCTTCCGGTAATGCCACATTTTCCGGTTGTGCTTCCTCTTCTGGTAGGACTTCTGCTGGTACTGCTCTTCAGCTGTATGCAAGTCACCCACAACAATTTCTTCCTCAACACTTGCTGTGTTGTCAGTAGTCATCTTGATTGATGACTCTCCCAGATTTACCTGTTCACTAGATGTGAACTGTTCTTTTTGAATGTTCTCCTCACTGGTTGTCGGTTCTTCTCGAGAAGTGAATTGAACCGGTGGTGCTTGTGCTATTTGAGTTGGATCATGTGGACCTGTTCTTTCAAGAGCATTGAAGTCATACTGCTGCTAGAAATCTAAAGTCTCTTTGTAGACTTCGTTTTCATACCCATTGAGTATCTTGGCAACTCTATACTTGGTATCCAAGTTCATTGATGCTTCCTCTAGTAGAAGCTTGATTCTCTTTTCACTGAGATTAGGTCTAACCTTAGACAATGTCTCTTTATTGATTCTAGTGTTGGTTTCTAGACCGGTTCTCCATTTGGTCATTAGCCTAGAATTAAGTTCAAGGGGAAACTTGGACCTATAGTCCCTTGGAGTTCTGTTGTAATCCATAAGGGCCCGTTTGGGTGCTAGAATACCAAATGCCAATTCCAGTCAATTCTGGAAGATGCTGCAATTCTGGAAGATACAAATCCTGAAAATGATTTCCGGAATATGGGCTGACCCGTTTGGTTCACCTGGAAGATGACTAAGAAGATGCATAAGGAATTTTAATTCTTTATTTTTAATTTCTTTAAATATGGTGTGTATATGTCTGTATATATACACATACACACATGTGTGTATGTGTATACATGTGTGTATATACACACATGTATACACATATGCACACATTTGTATATATACACACATACACACATGTATACACATATGCACACCTATATATACACACACACACACGTGTGTACATGTGTGTGTATACACACACATATATATACACACATGTATACACATATGCACACATTTGTATATATACACACATACACACATGTATACACATATGCACACCTATATATACACACACACACACGTGTGTACATGTGTGTGTATACACACACATATACACATATACACACACGTGTGTTTATATACACACATGTGTGTTTAGATATACACACGTGTATATACACATATACACACACGTGTGTTTATATATACACACGTGTATATACACACACATGTGTGTATATATAAATACACATACATGTGTGTATATGTATACACATATACACACGTGTATATATATACACAAATACACGTGTGTGTAGATACATATACACACATTTGTATATATATACACACATATACACATGTGTAATGTATGTATATACACACGTGTATATATACACACATGTATATATATACATCCTTATAGTAATATAATATACATCCTTAAGTCATGGATCCCACGAAATATTAAATTTGGTTTTATAAAAATTGGAATTGGAATTCAAAATTCTAATTCCACCTATTTGAGTGGAAGATGAAATGCCCATTTTGGGGGCAATTTTGGAATTTCGAAATTCCAATTCCAATTTTTTGGATGGACACAAACATGGAATTGACATTATTCGAAAATCTAATTTTGGAATATCCAGTCTAATTCCAACACCCAAACGAGCCCTAAAGTTTCCACTATAGCTACTATGACTGACTGTTTATCCTCTTCTCCTAGCACGCTATACCATTTAGCGGCGTTATCTATTTCTCCAAAATCCATTACCTCATCAACTATTTCATTGACAGTCATAGTGCGAGTCTTACCTTTATCCGGAGAGATAAGAATAGTTGGATGAGCTGGATCATTGCCTTTATCATCGGTGATGTCGACGATGACTGGTCCGGTAGGAATCTTCTCTTTGACCAGTACTTCTGCTCCAAGAACTCCTTTTCCTTTTCCGGTATTGATGACCGGTGGCTCAGTTACCCTTTGGTGTGTTTCTTCTGCTTGTATCTGGGTCTGAAGGAGTTTGGTCCAAATAGCTACTCCTTCCTCATGAACCTTTTCAGTTTCTCCTATAACCATCTGACCGATCCTCTTCTTTGTCAGGAAATTCTATTGATACAGTTCCGCTTGGTGAGTGGCCTCTTCTAGAGTGAGATGGTTCTATACCTCAAGCAGAGCTCGAATCCTTAGCTCCTTTTCTCTATCCATTGAAGCTTTCCACCTAGCTTCAAGAATCTCTTGGAGATCATCCGGTACAACCTTATGAAGTTCAGTGGGTGAGAGGTTAAATTTATAGATACAGTGAACTACTGTTTTCTCTATCTTTCTCCTGTCTTCTTCATTTGCAAATTGATATCTTGTGCTGACTGAACTCATTCCACCGGTTTCTATCAATCCTGCCACAAATTCATCAATTGTGGGCTTTCTCCTTCTTGGTGGATCCTCCTTCATCGGTTTACCAGATTTCCTCTTTTTGACTAGAGGAACCGTGTCTTCTGATTTTGTTTCTTCTTGTTCTTCTTCTTGTGTGCTGGGAACCGGTTGAGCTCTCTTCCTTTGAGCCTTGGGTTGTTCTGTCACCAGTTTCTTCTTTGGTGTGGGGGTCCTTTTAGTGTAGACATTTTTGATCAGTGCCCTCTTCTTCAGATTCTCTTGAATCTCTTCGAATGTACCAAACCGGTGGGCAGTGAGATCTAGATTAGCTTCGGTCAAGGCATCAGCATATGCCTTCGCAATCTTGGTGGTGATCTTATAACCCAGTTCAAGAGCATATCCTGTTCTCGGTTCCACTGCTTGAATGATGCAGTGATCGGTGGAAACTAGAAAACATACATCATCCTTCTATGAGTCAACAATAGTTGACGGCACCTGCTCCCTTGCATGCATTCTCAGTTGAAATGCCTCAAAATATTCGATAATGACTTTACCAAACTGGTTTCGTAGTTGGTTGGCCATTTCACTTATTTGATGCATGACCGGTCGATCGGTTCCCCATGTCACCTTTCCAATTCCCGGGAAGAAATTTTGATAGTAGAAGTAGAGACATACCAGTAGGGTCCCGTACTTCATGGATTTCTTCTTAACAATGCTGAGCTTCTTCATATTTTCAAATATCTGCCCTCGAAGCATTCCACAAAGATCGTACTTGGCGTTGTCATACATTATCTGGTGAGCGGCTTGAATAGCTCCTCCCAATATGCTATTTAGGTTGCTGGACTAATAGATTTTATAACCTATTACAACAGAGGCGAACCGAACTCCTTCGTCTTCGATGTCGATCACTGTCATAAGTCGACCATCGGATCTTGATTTTGTCAGCTTAGTGACAATCGCATTGGAGATCATTCTTAGGGTAATGCTTCCCCTTCCTGACTGTACCTAGTCACTTGATGCAAATCCTCCTTGGTGATTTGTGTAGTTGCACCCTTTTGGAGCCAAAACCCTGGATCGTGCACATGACTGAGAACCAGTCGAATCCAATTTGGTCGGAAGATGGTTGGATAGCTGACTTCGTTGATGAGACTGGACGACATCAGCTTCACGTATCTATCAGGAAGCTTTTTGTCCTCACATAGCGAGAGATACTCGTCCTGGATGTATGTCTCTCCTAGTTCTTCCTGCTTGGCGTGAATGAACGCGGTCACATCTTCCGTCATGAAAACACCATCGGGCACGCTTGATAATGCACCATCCATGTCATTCGCCCTGTTCTGAGTCGCCATGATATCATAGGAAGGTCGGTCGATTTGATTTGCAAGAATCAGCTTGGCGATAGATGATGAAGATGCCATTGCTAACAACTAGTTAATAGAAAGTAGCTTGATCGATCTAACAGACAATATCTTTCGATGATCAAAGCACGAGAATATTACTCAAGCATAAAAATTGTTAATCACAAAATTGCAAAGTAAAAGTAAATGAGTAATCCTCCTTTCCTTATGTAGGGTTAGGGCATAACAGTAATTACCAAAGGGTAACTATTGTTTAACGGCTACACCATTAAATGCCTTACCTAACCTTTCTTTCCTTTTTCGCCAACCAGTATTCCGGCTTTTTTGATTGTGCATATCCCGGTTGATCATTGCTTACCTGTCCAGTTGAATTTCCTGGCTGAGTGAGTGGGTGCTCACCAGTCCTACCGGGAACAGTAGACGAGCTACCGGTTCCCCCTAAGCTCTGTAGGCTCAGTTTGCTAAAGAGATATCACCATCGGCCGATGATGATCTTTCCTCTGTCTTCTCCTCAACGGAGCTCTTTGATTCCTTTTTGAACCAAATCTGCCTGACTGCTTTCACGGTCTTCTCTTCTTTATTGTTCTTCTCATTTGAGGATGAGGTCTTCTCCACCGGTTTGACCGATTCTTTCCTTTTGTTCATTGACCGGTTCTTGCAGTCTTTAGCTAGGTGTCCAACTTTGTTGCAGGACTAATAGATTATCCCGGTTGCCTTCCATGGATTCACCCTTCTATTGTTAGGTGATTTGCACGAGGAGTCATTGTGACTATGCATGCCACAGTTAGCACAGTTGGTTGTGCTCCGGTTCTTGTTTCTCTTGGGGAATACTGGTCTCGGTGGGGATCTGAATTCCATTGTCTTTAATTTGCATTCGTCAGCTTTGTGTCCAAACTTATTGCATGTGTAGCAATAGCCCTTGAAGCCTCCCCTGCTTCCACTGGAGACAGTTGCGGGGCTCGACCAACATTCATTGGTCTTGTGGCCATATTTGCAACAGTTTTTGTAGTAACAGTTGTTTGGCTTTACCGGTGCATTCCTGTAGTCATTTGTTCTATGACCCAGTTTCCCACAATGATTGCAAGAGGTGTTAAAAGTCTTCTTACCTTTTTGTGCCAGCGGCTTCTTCTTATCCTTCTTGCTTGTCTTAGCTTCAGAAGACTCACCAATTTCCTTGGTATTCTGACCGGTGAAGCCAAGTCCAGTGGGATCTTTGTGCTTTCTCTAAGCTTTTAGCTGTTCATCAAGCTTGGCAGAGCTTTCGTTGTATCTTCTAAGTGTTTCATTTCTTTCTTCAAGAACTTTCATTTGCTCCTTTAGTTGATACAGTTCGATTGCCAGCCTTTTGCATGCTTCATCTCTATCGTGCCAACCCTTTTGCATGTTGGCGTTTTCTTGAGTGACAATTTGCATGTCTTCTTGAGGTTGCAAAATGACAAGATCATTTGCCCCTATAGCTTCCTCTGCCAGGTTCCTTGCTCTCTCAGAGGCTGTTAAGGACTTGGCTGCTATGTTTCTTTCATCTTCAGATTTCTTCTTTTTCTCAATCAGTTCAGTTATCCTTAGGGCATTATCTTCTTGCTCCCTCTTAAGGTTGGAGATTTGATCGGTTAGGATCTGGTTCCTCTCCATGAGCTCAGAGACTGCCTCCTCAGCTTCATCAGATCCACTCTGCCCAGAGAGTTCATCAATAGTTTCATTGCTCTCACTCAACTATAGAGCCAACTCCTTTCTTTTAGCAAGTGATCTTCTCAGCTTATTCTCTAGAGAGGCAATGATGTCGTTGACTTTCTTAAGCTGTTTCTGATACCTGTAATCCTCCATGATCTTTTTCTCAAGCGGTTAAGTTTTATATATTAGAGAACTTAGCTATGATACCAATTGTTATTCCTAACCGGTTACTGAGAGAGGGGGGGGGGGGGTGAATCAGTAAATACTATTTCTATTGCAATTTAAAACTTGTAAAAAGATTCTTGCAAGATAAGCAGAGTGTAAACAATCATCCACAAGCATAAATAGAAATACACAGATCAACACATTATGTATACGTCGAAACCCTCGGTTAGAAAGAAAAAACCACGGTGAGACAGAGCTCACAACTTCACTTCTGCAGAAATAAAGATTGTTGGCAATTTGGTTGAGTTAGATATCTAGATGTTGTCAATATGGCAACATATGATCTACATGAAGTCCGCATATGACAGAGAGCAAGTATGACAGAGTGCAGAGCAAAATTGTCTAAGTGTAAGCAGTATTTTCCCAGTGTAACCGAAGACAGTTTTGATTGGTGATGTCGATAGAGGTAAGTTCAGTGCTTGCGCACTTGAACATGGATATTATGATGCATATTGAAGACTCACCTGAGAGCGTAAGTCTGTACGGTATGTATGGAAGAAGTTATTGCAGTATTACAGGAACAGAGTTGAAGCCGACATGACAGAGTAGAAGACATAATTGGTAAACAGTTAAGGGATTATTTTGTTTATCAAAATAATGTCTTAATCATACGAAGGGACAACATCTTAGATGTTAACCCTTGGGCAGCGCATACTAAAATGTATTTTGTGAAGTGCTTTATGTTTAGTAAAGCCAACTGTAAAAGTTATTATTCTTAACAACTTGTATAAATGTAAGACATGTAATGCGAAAAAGAAAGAATGATATAGATGATAAAAGGGAAGTGAAAGCGAACATATGTATGCGAAAGATATTGATGCGAAGTTGTGAAAGTCAAGCAAGCAGTATAAGGTTATGTACCTTGCCCTTTTTGTAATCAAGAATTATTGTAATTACATGTTTGGGCAGTGGGCTCATCTTGTAATCATTCTATTTTGTACTACCAACTCTTAGCAGGGTTGAGGCTTCTAACAAGGCCTAAAGTCCCTTAATCAAGACTGAGACATTATATATATGTAACAGGCTCCTAACAGGGTCAATATCCTTAACAGGATACTTTTGATTAGTGGATCTTTGTGGGTACCATCCCCACCGGGGTTTGCCCTTGGCTAGGGTTTCCTTGAGAACAGATAATGTGTTATGAGTTCATTTGCTTTACTGTTATGCATGTTCTTTAGTTTACTCTGTTATGCAAGCATAAAGATAATCTGTTATATCCATAATTGGGCAAAAGTAAAAGTTTGTAGAATACTGATTCACCCCCCCTCTCAGTATTCCCTATTTCTAACAAAGATGCCCTGTTAGGAGCTTACAAAGCACTTGTGAAGGTGCTACCCAGTTAAGGGATTTGATAGAAGATCGGTTAAGATCTTAACTTTGTTAGGAGTTGCCTGGTTAAAGGACTTTCAACATCAGCAAAGATGTTACCCGGTTAAAGGATTTTTACAAAGAACCGATTAGGGTTCACCCTAATTGAGGGATTTCAATATGCTTTCACACCTTATAAAAGCAATGATCTTAACTTGACACTTCCTGTCTGATTAGATCATACCTGTTGACCTTTCCCGGTTCTGCCTGGCTATTGATCTTTCTGCCTTTCACCTCTGTGATTGTAGCACTTCTCTCAGAAGGTATCTCTCTTCTGCTCTGTATATTCAACAACTATCAACAACTCTATTTCTTGTGTCCTATGACCTGTATTTATACAAAAGTTCATCTCAATGAAACCCTTAACTCATAGAACCGCCAGGCTGTAAACTTGTCCTTAAATCATGCAACGAAACAAAAAGCTTTGCATTCTGATCTTGAGTTTACCTTGAAACATCTGCGTAGACATAAAACTAACTTTTGTTAAAAAGCTAACTTTAGTCCTAAACGGTGGATGCTCTGCATATTTCGGTTTTAATTCAAATTGCTCTCCATAATCCGGTGCGGATCTTTATGTAGTTTGACCGGTATTAGTCTTATACCCGGTCCATCCCTGTATGTAATATAAGACTGGTACAATGTACTTGGTTCGGTCTATCGGTGCATCTGCTCTGTTTAGTCTACCGGTGCATACACTCTGTTATAGTCTATCGGTGCCTTTCTAGTAATGTGAGTGAACTACCGGTGAACCTATACCGGTGAGAATGGTGTTTTCATCTAACTTCACTAATGACAACTTAAATTTGCTAACAACATACGTTTAACTCCAAGGAAGGTAACATTCGAATGAGGATAGGCTTCTAGCTTGCCATTCTAAGACCACCTACAACTACATCATTATCCTGATTCATTAACAAATCAGAGTTGCATGGGCATCAGTAGAGGTCATACCAAATCAACCTATAGTGAAATAACCACCAGGTAGTGAGCAAATTCTACTAGGCCTCTTTGGGCTTGCCTTAGAGTGGGCTTGGCAGCAGGAAAATATGTTAACCAAGAGTAAATTGTTTCATGTAACAACAATTTCTAATGTATTTGAAGCTTGTAATCTCATAGACTGAATTGCCTTTGAATTACATTCATATATTTCTAATTTGGTGAAGATTGTTCAGTTCAAAATTTTGTGAAGATAAACTCTACTGTGCAAAAATCTAGAATTTATTACTTGGGATTATGAGAAATTTTATTAAGGTGTATTCTTTAAGTAATGTGGGTGCGCGATGAAGATTTATGCAGAAGGTTGATCGTGAAATCAGGTACTAGCAAAGGGAAAGGAGAAAGGAAGAAGCCATGGGTGAGATGAATGAGGAGATCAGCCTCCAGAAGGTCATTAGAAATGAAAGTGGAGAGCTGATTAGAGAATCTCAATCCACGAGGGAGTCTACAACATAGATTGTGATGAGAGGAATGAATCAACAACAGAGAGCTAGGAGGTCAAATTTCAACGGTGTTGATGTAAGTCACTATGCCAATAATGGAATTTCAGTCAATTCTTTAGTCACGACATTTAGAGCTAGATATTTGCAAAAAGGAGAATACCCGCTTGGAGAAGAGTATCAAGTGCCACCTAATTTTGATGATGAGATGACAAGATATTATGCTGATTATAGTGCTCTAAGTCCAGGCATCAGCTGGGACATGACATTCATGGAGTATTATCACATGAAGACGAGAAATGGACATAGGAGAAGGTATGAAGAGCAGCAATGTAGAGACATACAACAATGTCTGGGAAAGATTATAGTACTTACTTTTGATGGATCAGGAAGTTGTGTAGCTAGAGCATGGTTGCAAATATTGGTTAAATACTTCCCCTTGAACCCCATGTTTGAATAAGAAGCCATCAAGTTTGCCACCTTGTATCTCGAAGGTGTCGCAAACAAGTGTTGGTACTATGTCATGGTGACTCGAGGACATGACTCAATCACTACTTTAGAATAGTTCAGCCATAGTTCTTTTTGTAGAGGGCCTATCGGGATCACCCAAAGGTTTGGTAAGGTTATTTGATCCAAAATTTTTGTAGGAGGCCATTGTGAGAGCCCTAAATTTGGAGGATTTAGTGACTAAAAGAAAATTCTACTCCAAGAATGCACTGCCGAGTCAGCACATGAGGCCGCCTCAAAAGGTTTCCCCCCAACCTAAGGAACTACCCCAAAAACCAAGGTTGATGAGTCGAAGAATGAACTTCAAAGGAAAAAATTATGCTTTACTTATAGAGATCCATGGCAGCCAAGTTGTAGATGTTTAGGAAAGGGACAAATACATTGCATATAAGTGGTTTCCTCTGAGGATTTAGAGGTAGATGAGCTTGAGCTAGAGGTTGTTGTGGATGAGGTTGAGCATGAAGAACAAGGAGGAGAGCATCTAGGTGACACAGTTGCAACATTCTCAAGGGCACCTAAATATCACTCTTTTCATGTTAGCAGAATCTTACAAGGACAAAGTGGGACAATTTTGACTGATAGTGGGGCCACCCATGACTTCATTGATGAAGGATTGGTAGCTAAGATGGGTTTGAGAATAGAAGATTTTGAAGTGTCTAATGTTACAATGGTGGACTAATATACTATTCCAAGCAATCGAAAGATTCAACAATTGGAGTTGACTCTAGGAGGACATATGATGTGAGATGACTTCTATGTGATTGGCATTGGTGAGAAGAAGTTGGTATTGGAAGTGTAATGGTTGGACTCGGTGAATACACAAAATTATCAGACCTTGGAGTTGAAGTTCAAATCTAATGAGATGGAGGTAGTTCTTCGTGGCCTTTCCAACAAGGGTCTTATGTTGGTTTCAACCAAGAGGATGGATGGAGCTTTTTATAGAGACCAAGTGGGTTGGGCAGCGAAATGCTTGATTATAGATATAGGTCCATCCAAGGATAGGAGGTCCTATCATGTTGATATTTAGTCCATTTTTGATAAACATAGCAAGGTGTTCAATGAAATTACTCTTGGCTTACCACTAGTTATGGGCTTTCAACATGTAATTGGGCTTGAGGAAGAACAAAAGTCCAACACCACTACACCTTAATGACAACCTAGGAGATACGAGGAGATTGAGAAGGCAATTAAGGAGCTATTGGACATGGGGCATGTACGACCTAGTTTTGATCCAATTGCTTCATCTGTGTTGTCGGTTAAGAAAAAGATGGGACCATGAGGATATGCATTGATTATAGAGCCTTCAACAAAAAGACAATAAAAAATTGCTACCGCAGTCCTAGTTTTGATGAGCTAACATATGAGCTTTGTGGTGCAATGTACTTTTCCAAGATTGACTTATGGTTAGGGTATCATCAAATAAGGGTTAGAGATGAGGATGTGCACAAAACAACTTTCAAGTGTCACTGTGTTGTGAGTTCTTGGTCATGCCATTTGGGTTGACCAATGCACCCGTCACTTTTCAGTAATGCATGGATGAATCAAGTGTTTTTGTTACTATTGAGGAATTTTGTGCCAATCTTTTTTGATGGCATTTGGATTTTCAGTAAGACATGGAGGGATCACTTGAGGCATGTAGATGAGGTGCTTGGCATACTTGAGCAGCATTCATTCTATGCCAAGGTATCCAAATGTGAGTTTGGTTTGACTGAAATATTATATTTGGGATTTAAGATTAGTGCCCAAGGTTTTAGTGTGGATGAGGAAAAGATCAAGGCAAATCAAGATTGGCCTAGACGAAGAATTTGTCACATTTGAGGGGATTTGTGGGCCTTTGCAGCTACTATTGGAGGTTTGTGAAGGGGTTTCACAACTTGCAGCTGCATTGACAGATTTGATGAAGAAAGGTACCTTTTCTTTGAGCCCTTTGGCACAGAGAGCTTTTGACAAGCTCAAGGAGGTAATGAGTTCATATCCTGTTTCAGCTATTCTTGATTTCTCACTTCCTTTATTTTGAGAATGTGATGCTTCAGAAGAGGGGATTGGAGTAGTTTTGATGTATAATAAACACCTCATGGCATATGAGAGTAGGAAGGTCAAGGGGATGGAAAATATAATTGTTATTCCTTTGATATTTTTGATAAGCTTGCACTTCTTCTGTTTTAGATTCAGGCTCATTTTCTACCTCAAGTGGAAAGACAAAATTATCCAGGCCCAAAGCTGATTTATATCCAACTAGAACTCTTTCCCTTGAGATATGTCTTGCTTGGGGTTAAAAAGATTGATTGCCTCATTTTGAAATATATCGGAGGCAATTCAAAACTGAGGATAGTCTAGCTCTGCATGAGAACTGGTGTCATGAATTCTACACCAATTTTGGAGAGCTACATCAGCAAGATTTCTCTATTTATGACAAGGAGATGTAGCATCATGCTTGCAATGACCAAATTTGGACGATACTTGGTTTATGGGAAGTTTGTGGTGAAATTGGATCATAATAGCTTGAAATTCTTCCCCAATCAAAAGGATTTGAATGATAGACAACATAAATGGGTAAAGAGGTCGCAAGCCAATGATTTTGACATCTTGTATGTTAAGGAAAAGAATAATGTTGTGGCTGATGCACTCTCTAGGAAGCTTTATTTCTGCTCTATGATCGATGTATCTGCTGCTGATTGGAAAGTTTCTATAATTGTTCAATATGCCAAGAACACATTTGCTATTGACATTTTGGATGGAAAGTTATGGGATGATTGGTACAAAGTGGTTGATGGGCTCTCTACAAGGATAGGGTGTATTTTGTACTGAAATCAAAGGTGAAGGAAATTATCTTGAGGGCATTTCATGGCACACCACTTCTTGGTCATCCAAGGTGCTACACAACACAAATGCGAGGGAGCGTTTTTCATGGATGGGGCTCAAAGGTGATGTGTTGAGGCATGTTAGGGAATGTTTGGTATGCCAACAAAATAAAATAGAGCTTGTATTCCAGCTGGCTTGTGGCATCCCCTACCCCTTCCAAATCAGAAATAGGCGAGTATCTTCTTGGGTTTTATTGTTAGACTCCCGAAGGTGCAACGGAAGGATTGTATCAATGCAGCTTTTGATAGGCTCACCAAATATTCTCTTTCCGATGCTATATTTTCAGAGTACAAGGCTTCACAAGTGGCTGATCTATTATTTATAGAGATTTTTAGACTTCATGGTTTGTCAAAGAACATTGTAAGTGAAATATATATATATATATATATATATATATATATATATATAGAAGGATCCTTGAGGAACTATGCTACAATACAACAAACAACATGGGTCAAATGGCTGCACCTTGGAGAATATTGCTACAATTCTACCCACTACATTTCCATAGGTAGGACTCCTTTCAAGGCACTTATATATAAATAGATTGGATAGAAGGATCCTTGAGGAACTATGCTACAAGACAACAAACAACATGGGTCAAATGGCTGCACCTTGGAGAATATTGCTACAATTCTACCCACTACATTTTTATAGGTAGGACTCCTTTCAAGGCACTCTATGGTTATGATGCTATTTCATTTATGGATTTGATACTTTCAGATAGTAGATTACTAGGAGCTATAGATTTGATTTAGCAAAGCTTAGACATTGTGAAGGCACTCAAACTTAACCTACAACAACCCCAAAACCAACATAAGATGTAAGCTGATTTGCAGTGAATCAAGAGGGCTTTTGAGGTGGGAGATATGGTATTCTTGAAGTTACTGCTCTATAGGCAATCTGCCCTTAAGAGAATTGGTGCTGAGAAGTTGAAATCACAATTTTATGGACCTTATAGGGTCTTAAGGAGGATTGGTGAGGTTGCATATGAGCTAGAACTTCTAGAGAATGCCAGGTTTCATACCATTTTGCATGTGTCAGGCCTTAAGAAAGTTCTTGAACAACAGGTCACTTCATTAGAGCTGACATCTCTTAATGATGAAGGAATTTTTTTTGAGCTTGAGGCCATCATTGATATGAAAAAAGAAGTTGAGGAATAATGTGATTCTAGAGTATTTGGTGAAAAGGAAGAATCTTCCTCTTGAGGATGCTACATGGGAAGTACTTAAGATTTTTGAGCACCCAAGTCTAAATTTGCTTGAGAGTGGATTTGGGTAAAGGAAGATTGTCACGTCTCTCTCTTCCCCAATTGCCCAACCATTATTAAAAAGGTGTTTCTAACACCCATTATAAAATTATAAATTAATAGATATTTAGAAATAAATAAAATTTTATAATAATAAGTATAAAATAAACCAAAGCTAATTTAAATTTGAATTTTAGTGCGGTGCCAAAATTTGGGCACCCTAGCATCCATTTTGTAGGTATAAATTTAGTTTTGTAAGCTGGGTGCCAGAGACTGGAAGAGTTAATATGCTTTTGGATTATTTTTCAGGATTGTACTGCTAGGATGTAAATCCTAGACAGACATCAAGGTCAGGATGAAAGAAACCTTTGGCTTCTTCCTACCTGAGTGCATTTTTCTAACTGCAAAGTTTAATTTGGTAGATTAAATAAGTCTGATTTTCACTGGTTGCCCTTGCTAGGTTAAACATCAAGCCTAAGCACCAAGGGGAAGAGCTTATCAATCTGTTGGGTCGAACGAGTGGGAGTTAAAATTTCTGCAAGCTGCAAGCTATCTATTTCCCCTAGTTGGGCTTTCCTGAAGATCTATAGAAGAGTTTTGGGCGGAATCCAATAGTGATTTGGCAGGCTTGCCACTCTAATCCTGAAATTGAGGAGGGTGCCATTAGTGTTAGCGACCAACAACCCACAAGCTATCCGAACTGCACTTCTTCGCTCCAGGGAACATCAGCAATATCATGATTCAGAGTTGCCAGACTTTGTTACAGGTACATTTCCAGGCAGATCTAGGTTGATAGAGCTGCCAAACTTTGTTGTAGGCATATTTCCAAGCAGATGTAAGGTGACAGACCCAGAGTTTGTTTCAACTCCAAGGAAGGTAACATCAATTAGGGACCAACAACCCACAAGCTGTCCGAACTGCACATGGTCGCTCCAGGGAACATCAGCAATATCATGATTCAGAGTTGCCAGGCTTCGTTACAGGTACATTTCCAGGCAGATCTAGGGTGATAGAGCTGCCAAACTTTGTTGTAATCATATCTCCAAGTAGATGTAAGGTGACGGACCCAGCGTTTGGTTCAACTCCGACGGAGGTAACATTCAAAGGAGGACAAACTTGTGGCTCGCCATTCTAGGGTCACTTACAACTACATCATTATCCTGTTGTGGTAACAAATTAGGGTTCCACAAGCATCTGTAGAGGTCATACCAGGTTGATGTATAGTGATTTAACTACCAAGTAGTGAGCTAACCTACTAGCCCCCTTGGGCTTGCCCTAGACCGGGTGTGGCAGGAAAATACATTAATGAAGGGCAAATTGTTTCTTTTAACAGCGATTTCTATGGTATATGAAGTTTGCAATCTCAGATTGAATTGCCTTTGAAATACATTCATATATTTCTAATTTGGTGAACTCTGTTCAGTTCATTATTTTCTGAATATAAATAATAAAATCTATTGTGAGAATCTAGAATTTTTTGCTTGGGATTGTGAGAAATTTTATTACGGTGTATTCATCAACCGAGGATAGAATCAGGATTCTGTTAGGGTTCTTACACAAATCAAGCTATTTATACCTAAAGGATTAAGCTGTTGGACAACCAATGCATAATGTGAAATTAGGCTGCCAAGTGGATTATGTCCAATAAAACCATGACACGTAACCTCAGGGATGCACACATCTTTCACATAATGTCCAATGGATATACACCTAAATGCATGATACTAGAATGAATGCAAGGCACATAAACTTTATAAGTTAGGTGGCCAAATGATATCGATAACATTATCTTCTAATGGACAGCACTTGTTTCCCTCTTGGCCTTTTTTGATGATGTGTCTTTATGACAGTGAATTGGATTATAGCCAATTAAATTGTACCATGATAATGACAAACCAAAACTATTGGCTCTGTTGAGAGGCGTAACAATAGTGGCAGCAAGGGGTGGAGTGTGATGGTGTGAGAGTGTTACTGTTGTCAAAAGCTATTAAAGAGCTGACACACACACAGAGAGAGGAAAGTTTAATAATTTGTGCATGGTTTTTTTTGGGTCACCTATGGTATCCCCATGACCTAGCCCAGCGCTCATTTCAGGGCGAACTAAGGTGAGACTAGTCCCTGGAGATGGGCCAAGCAGCCTGCAAGCTAGGCCCATCAGATGAACCTGGGCCTCGAAGTCAAACCCGTGATGCATGGGGAGAAAACCCACGACCCAAGCTAAATCTGCTACCCATTCGGGCTAACTTGTTCATGGTTATTTTCATTTACCTAAAATGAATAAAATTATTTTAGTAAATTAAAAGTAAAAAAGCTCCGTACTTTAGTAAATAAGATAGCAGATACATAAGATTAAATAAAAATATGTAATAAATAATTTGTTCCAAATTTAAATAGAAATAAATTAATATCTAAAATTTTAAATATATAATAGCACATATTATAAGTAGATTTTATGTTTTTCACAAATCAAACAATAAGTTACATATAAATATATAATGCTTATTTATTTCTAAAAAAGTTCAAAAGAAAAGAAAAGAAAATATAGAATAGCATAAATTGTAAATATAGAAAATATTAAAATTGTTATGTAATTTCATGTACTTTTTCTACTGCATAATAAAATAATTTTTAAATGGTGCCTAAACATATTGTCTTTCGAGTACCTTTTCCCTTGCATAATAAAGTAAACACTATAAGTAAAATGAAATGTTGTTAAATTGAAAATAAAATAATCTTTTAAATAAATAAAATAATAGATATGTCCATGCATCTATGATGTATATAAAGATTATCATAGTCACCAGGAGGCAGCGTACTTGGAGACGCTGGAGATTGGTACAGGTATTGTTGTGGCTAATTTTAAAAAAATAGGAGACGGGGGTACTTGAAGATGCCATTTTTTAATATAGTATAATTATTTCTAGAAAATATCAGGAGATGGAACTTTGAAAACAAGAATAGTAAATCAATCATACAAGAACAATAAATAGTAAAGGCAATTCCTCTTTAGACATTACAATGATAGGAAATCAGTCATTATACAATTGTTTATGTCCCTCTCAAAAAGTCTACACTATCAGTAGATCCGATCACTATAACTTTAACTTTCAATGGATTTTTGTATCATCCAAAACATCAGCATGTAACATTATGCAGACATTTTATTTATTTGCCTTTCTTTTTTGCCCCTTGATGTGTTTTGCCATAAGATTTCTGGCGAGAGATGCCAATTTCTGTTCAGGGGACTTTGGAGTGTTAAAGTTTGAACTTTGAACCAGAATTCAAGAATGCAATAAACAGAAACTCAGAAAAATATACGAACAGATGACACGATTATTTATCCTGGGAAAACCCTCCTACTCGAGGGAAAAACCCAGCCACACCCGAAAAATAGATCCTTTATTTTGATCTCAAAACCAATTACAAATGCTTTCTCCTTATTGATGTCTTCAGCTGGAGAATCAATAAGATTGCAAGCACCTTTGAACAAAATTAATATTACAGCCTGTTAAATGATCATCCACTGATCAGATATAAAGATAACAATAGATAATTACTGTGTTTAATCACGATACACAGATACCTGATAATCACACAGAGCATATAATGAACTGTCTGCAAAACTTGTATACTTAGTTACCAGGGTTCGCCCCTGGCCCCTCCGAACTGGACCAAGTTCGAACTGGTCCGAAGTTCGGGTCCAGTTCGCTTGGGGTCTGGGCAGGGTCCGGATTTTCGGACCCAGTTCGAACTGGTGGTCCGGAGGCGGACCATGGCA
The DNA here is from genome assembly GCA_027943335.1 of Chamaecyparis obtusa. Taxonomy (NCBI): domain Eukaryota; kingdom Viridiplantae; phylum Streptophyta; class Pinopsida; order Cupressales; family Cupressaceae; genus Chamaecyparis; species Chamaecyparis obtusa. The sequence continues at coordinate 204,383 of BSBK01001026.1, read as the reverse complement.
AAAAACTGCGAACTCAGAACAAACTTGGGCGAACTTCACCTCTCGGACGTCACTTAAGTGACAAAATTTGCAAAATTTTAATTTTTTTTGGCGTCCGGAACCCTACAAGTTCGTTATGAAAGGCTAATTTTTTTTTCTTTGCTCTTTTTGATTGCAAGAGACCATTAAAGATCAGATTTTGATGCCAATACTATTGTTCTCTAAAAAAAAAGACGACAAATAAAAACAGTTTGCAGTGCATAATGTATGGTATCGAAGGGAAGGACATAAGTAGGTAGTGAAGAAAACATAAGCGGTTGGCAGAAAGAGTATGGGATTGGAAGAAAATCACAAAAATGGTGTGTTCCATGGACTTATGTGTGGGTTTGAAGGTGCTAATTTGGTCTTGGCGGTAGGGGCGCTGCCCCTTGACCCCCAATCAATTCAGTTATCAGCCTTTGGGGAGTGTGACCAGTTGATGAGACCTGGAGCTGCTGCAGGCATGGAGTGTCTGCATGCCGGAGTGTGACCAGTTGATGAGACAATTGTTGCTGCTGCTGATCCCATTGGCCTTAGCTCTATTGCCGAGTCAACTAATGTTGAAGATGAAGATGAAGATTAATACATTTTTAATTCATTAGTTGAACTTGAAAGTTTGAAACAATGATACTTGAACAGTTGAACTTGATGTTATGATAATTTTAGTTTTAATGTTTTGAATCTTTGATGTTGAACTTGAAGTATATGATGGTATGATCACGATTCATGATGCTATGATTATAAGTTTATGGTGTTTTTGTTGTTTAAATGTTGTTTTTATGATACTATGTGACATTCTAATTTTAACTCATGCTTCTAGGCTTCATAAATATATACATATATATTTTTTTTAAAATCTTACATATTTTTTCGAACCCGAAGCCAAACTCCTTTTCAAAATTTTGTCGAACTTGCGAACCAGTTCTTCGAACCCGAACTTCAAACCGAAGTCGAACCGGTAACTTAGCTTGTATACACCGTTGTATATCTTTTGAAATTTCCCAGTGCACAATACATACAATCTCCAATCGTCTGTGATCAGCTTTCCGCCAGAGAATAATAATACCAAAAATATGATCTGATGCTCAGTATGGAAGAATCGTGCATGAATATGAAATGACTGTCGTTACCAAAAGAGGCATTCACCGGCTTTAAAAGAAGACACCGATGCCTTTCATCATGAAACGGACAACATAGGAGAATACGTGGCAGCTGAGACATAAAAAATGCCAACAAGGAGAATAAGAACACAGGATGCCAGGGCTAATATGATGGAGCTGGGAAACACGTTGCCAGCAAAATTTACGATGCCAAGTCACCAAGGTAATACACACAACTGCCAAGTCAGTGATACTCTCCAGCCATAACATATACGCATACATGAAGCCAAAGAACTTCGCGATACACGAACAAGAGTTTGCACGTAAATGATTGAATGAACTCTATCGCAGCTACCTTAACATTAACATGGAGATGGCAGGAGACGGCAGTCAAAAGATTCTTGTGCCTCGGGAAGTTTCTAGAGACGTCTCTGGTATTGTAGACATGTCTCCATCTCTGAGACGCATTGCCGAGGGTGGGAGACTGGTCTCTGAGTAACCATGATAAAGATTATTTAGAAACATATCTAATAATATTTGAAATTTCTCAGCTTATATAGAAAGTCATAAAAATGATAAAATGGTCCCTAAGTATTTGGGAGTAGTCTAAAGTTTGATATATCTAAGTCTAAAAGCTCAAATGCTGGCTTACTTTTGTAATGTTTCCTCGTCAAAATAAAAATTCTGTTGTTTGACAAATCTTGATTAATAATACTAAATAAAAATAAATCTAATATATTTTATAGTAAAATTTTTCTATTAAATAAATTTAATTAAGCCAGCACACCTATCTTTAGAGAAATCTTTGTAAAAAATGTGGAGATATATCATTGTGATGGTGCTTGTTTTGACTAGATTTGTGGTTTAAGTGGAATAGGCATTTGAGAAGGGTATCTCTTGGCTTCGTTTACATAGATTTTTCTAAAAGTAGGTACTTTAGTTTCATTTGAGGAAATTGCATTTCACCAAGCAGTTTCCTAAGCCATTCAACCTCTTGTGCAGCAAGAGTTGTGCCCTTATACTTGACTTCACAGGAGGAGGATGTTTCTTGTGTCCTATTTTTTTCCTTGGCCAGGGGACAATTCTTGAACTTAGGAGGAAGGTTTTGTAGTGTACAAGCTGTCTTCTTAATCAGTCGAACAGTATCCTTGGACTGTGTAGACTAGACTGTATGGGTCATCTTTGATGTGTTCGAGTAAGTCTTTTAGGTTCTGGAGGTTGTCTTTGTAGGCTCTAGCAGGATTTTTTTCTTATAAAAATTTTGGCTGTTGAGGGATTCAAAATAATCCACTAAGTTAATGTGAATTTGAATCAAATTGATATAATGAGGTGGCAGTTACTGCAAGTGTGAGAGTAATCTCAAGGTTCATAGATGGCCAATTTCAATTTATTGATGGAGCCTTTGTACAAATTGCTGTCTGAGTTTTACAATGTTATTGATTCGTTGCTAAGAATCTTAGATACCCAGTAATATCCATGTCTTGCATCACTTTCAGCTTTCCTAAAACCTTTGATCTGACATTTGTACTTCCAAACTGTTATATGCGTTTCTTCTCATCTGTTAAGCCATTAGGCTTTTCTCATCTAGCTTGCATAAACCATGAAGCCTCTCTTGCAAGTTTCTTCTTTCCTTAATCTGTTGTCAAGTGCTACATACAGGCTGGGAATGGGAAATTCCATTGAACAGTGGGTTTCTATTTGTACATTAGTTGGAAGGTTCACCCCATCTCTTCTTTTATCCAGTTAAGTTTGCCCAAAGTATTGCCATTGTCTTCTACTCCATCTCCTCTATCTAGGATAGACCTTTGAATCATAGTAAAGAAGATTTTAATTGTAGTCAGGGTCTACTCTTACATGTGAGGATAGTGTATATTTGAGTATGAATGCTTGATCTCAATCTCTCTTGGGAAGCATTGACTGTTGTAATTGATAATTCTATTGCTTAAAATCCTCAAAGGATGCTCCAAACTCATGACAAAAGCTACTCAAAATTTTTCATTACACATCTCATATGGTTATCAGGTAAAGGAGTGCTTCCTGTTGTGACCTTTGTATAGAGTTGTTACTTATTTGCGTGCAAATGCTTACTTTACATTATGTTACATGCCACATTCCAATCCTTAAAGGGAATTCACTAGAGAGTCTACAATTTACTTGACCTTTGAAAAAGTGGGATAATCTTCGGCTTGAGGGATTTCTATAATGCTGCTGATAACATTGCCACTATCATGTTATTGGAAAATTTATATTTGGATGGGCGTTGGGAAGAAGAGGTTGCTCAGATTTTCCTTCATCTCCAGTTTAGAGCTTTACTTATATGAAGCCAACACTAAAAAAAATGTCTAGGGGGTTTTACATTTATTAGTATTTGTAGCTATGGATGCTAGCATCATTGTTGTGTCTACTTGCATTGTACGAGAAAAATATTTGAAGCTGGAAACAATGTTAGAAAAAATAGTATCACAAATATTGTCATTAGTTACCTCTTCTAGGCTACCTTCTTGAGTCTATTAGTGCTATGTACACATTGCAAATTCACATGCTTCTTCACAATCCCTTTAGGATTATCTACTTTGGATTGAATCCATGTAGAATGGTGGTCTTAGACAGTAACTTGTTTCATTGACATTTGAGCATGTATACTCCACCTCAGTAGTAGTAACTTCTGATTCATAAATTGCTGTTTCATTAAACAATGTGCTGAACTTCACATAGGGGCACTCAACCTATCGAACTTCAAAAAACACATTTGTATGATCTTCACTATCACTGTTTTCACATTTGTGCCTTCTCATTTGTGCACGGTGTATCTTCTTGGGCCTCTTCATAATCACTTATGCAGCTATGCTAAAATAGCATCTTGATGTCTCACAAAATTCCCCTGACATGCTCTGTTCTTTACACTACCACTGGTCTCCATTTTGCATGCTACTTTATGAACTAAGTAACTAACCATGCATTCAACCATGTTCCTTTTAGTGTCTTAGGGAAGTTACTCCCTCAGGAGAGCTTCAACACATTACATTAGCATTTCATCCAAAATGTAATCTCTTTAAAAAATTTGTGATGTAAAGGATTTAGAACCTCAAAGCTTCCTCAATCGACGAGTAGGTTGGCACTGCAAATTACATGAAGCAGGAATCAACAACGCATTTTTTTAAATGCTTCTATGGCGTGCATCCATACCAAATCAAAATACTTCAGCTGAGCGATTAACTTGATGCCCAACTAGCAAGCTACTAGTGAACACTGTAGTGTTAGTGAAGCCATCTTGACAACTTGTTTGATAGGTGCTCAGATAACTCACCCATAATTCTTCATGTGAGTCATTGCCAAACAACCCGTCTTCTTGCTATTGATAGATCTTTACACCAGAGAGTATTTGGGTGTAAATTAAACTCCCCAACTTTGTGTGAGAAGTATTTGAAAATCTTGTTGCATGTTATTTGTTAAGACATCATTGCAAACAGCACATAGCCTCATAGAAGGTTCGAGCAATGGACCAAAATATTAACCATTTTACCTATACTCCTGCATTAATATTTAAATGTGTAAACTCTTTGTGAATGACTAGTATGTCAGCCTATATGCAAGAATTGAATTATACTTATGTCAGTTCTTTTCTCATGTGTTTGCTTTGCTTATATGGTTAAATGTGACACTTAGATACAAAAATATTGTTGTAATGTGTGCTTGGTGAACAAGCTGTAGATGTGGAATTTTAATACTATTTCTATGTTGTCATAATTGAATGCATGTACCTTCAGCAGAATTTCATCAATCATGTGGAGTAATGCACTTTAAAGTTAGATTTGCCTTCAATTTTGTTTCAAGAAAAAGGGGAGAAAATACTTGATTTTGTGTGCAGTATGATTGGACAGTGAAAAGAAAATGAACTTATATGAATCAACAACACTTTTCATAAATGCTTCTATGATGTGCAACTGTACCAAATCAAAATACTTCAGCTGAGTGATTAACTTAAATGTCCAAGTAGCAAGCCACTAGTGAACACTTCAGCATTGGTGAGGCCATCTTGACAACTAGTTTAATAGGTGCTCAGGTAATTCACCCATAATTCTTCATGCAAGTCATTACCAAACAACTACTTCTCTTACCATTGATAAATCTTTACACCAGAAAGCACTTCAGTGTAAATTAAATTCCCTGACTTGCGAGAACTATTTGAAAATCTTGCTGCATGTTATTTGCCAAGACATCATCGCAAACAGCACATAGCCTCATAGAAGGTTCCAGAAATGAACCAAAATATTAACCATTTTACCAATACTCCTAGCATTAGTATTCAATTGTGTAAACTATTTGTGATTGACTAGCATGTGAGACTATATGCAAGAGTTGAATTATACTTATGTCAGTTCTCTTATGGCATGTTTTCTTTCCTTGTATGGTTAACCATGACACTTAATACAAAAATATTGTTGTAGTGTGTGCATGGTGACAAAGCTGTAGGATGTGGAATTTAAATTTAAAAACTATATTTATGTTGTCATAATTGAATGCTTTTACCTTAAGAATTTCATCAACCATGTGGAGTACTGCACTTTATTGTTAGATTTGCTTGCAATTATGTTTCAAGAAAAAGATGAGAAAATACTTGATTCTGTGTGCAGTATGATTGGATTGTAAAAAGAAAATGAACCCTATTTATGGAGGAACAAAAATAGGGCAGGATACACAAAATCACTTACATTGTATAAGTTCTAAATAAATTTAAAATGGAATTAATGTCATGTTAATAGGTTAAATTTAGCCTAACATAAGGTGAAATGACCTCAAATTTGGATTGTAGTAGATTCAACATGTCCTTGATCAACCCTCAAATTAAAAATAATCACCAAATTAGGAGATTGCATTTCACAATCTAGCCTCTAAAATTTTAAAAAGTCACCTTGTTTCTTGTCCTTTGGATGCCATGCTTTGATGGTAGCGGTAATGAAATAACTTGCACAGAAAAATAATATAAACAATATGCTGCAAATAAATGACATCATAAGCCACTTTGAGGTGGTTACCTCTAATAGTCTTCAATAAAACAAGATTAATAATATGATGATAATAAAATAACCTCTACCCCCTATGCATACCATATTTATGCCATAGATATAACCCATGCTGACCTAACTACCTATATGTGACTTAATAAATGAGGGCTATGCTAGGCACAAATCGGTTACATATATCCCCATGTATGCTAAGGGAATGACAAAATTTGTAGTGTAGTCACCTTCCTTAAACTAGACAACCTGTGGTTTTTGCATCTAGAAGGACTCTTCTTGTCTAGAGACCCTGCAATTTTGGAAACCAAAAAAAAAACTTTGTTGCTCAATTTCTCTTGCGAAGCAGGCAACTCAAAACTGGACATGAAATAGTTCTTAGTGAGAAGTGAAAGAGGCATCTCAAATCTGGAGCTATAGTAATTCAAACATTTCATTTGCATCTTAAGATCCTTGTTTAACGTTACTACAAACCTTCTGACTGTATATTTCAACTTCTGTCTAAACTTCTAACTACCCTCGCTGATATTGTTCCCTTACAGCTTCCTTTCATTTGATGTTAATATAGGGGTGTTGCCTTCACATGTTCTCATACATGAAGGTTGATTGTCTAGATCCCAATGTAACATATATGCATTGCTAAATGAGCCAGAAGTATGAAAGAATGTGTCTGTTCATCTGTGAAATAATGCTGATATGAAATGTTTCTTGGATATAAGAAAACTGTCTTTTCTAATATATGCTTATTTTTTTCTGTGTGAGTGGACCAAGTATAACAACCTTGACAGAACTCAAGATTCATCATTTCAAAACCTTAAATAATAGAAGCTATTAATTTTAGTGGTCTTGCATAAACTTGATATTCTGGATGTTGCATTCCAAAAATTGGATCATTTTGGTGCCTTGTGTTGAAGTATCGACTTGTCACAAGAGAGGCGTGGTTGGAATTTGTAGAACTTGGTGCTCTCCCAAGTGCTCCAGAGTCCTAGGGCTCTCTTCTCCCTCCCTATGTTGTATGTGTTGTCTTCAATTTCCTTTCACATTTTCCCAAGAGATTATGCCTATAACTTTGTTATTTCTGCTGGAAACAATTCTGCACATTTTCCTTACCATGTGGGACTCTCTTTAGCACATGTTAACCTCTCCTTTTTTGAGGTGTCAAGGATCAACATTAAAAGCTTTATATGAAATTCAATGTTTGCAAGTTACAATGAAATGTTTTTCGCAGAGTTTTATCATTTATCTTATCGAGCTGATAAGGACTTTCAAAGGTCAAAGTTAATCTTGAAAATCAATTACAAACATATTTACTAAAGATATTTTTGATTAGCAAGGCCATTCAAAATGAGAGTTGAGAGCACATGTCCCTTGAGATACCTGATACCAAATGACTTCAAACTAACCCTAGATGCCAAGCGCAATCAGATCTCCTTCATTTATAGGGTGTATAAAGTGAGACTAATAGAGGACAGATGCTCAATCAACAGCATCTGAGAAAGTAAAGGCAATGGCAGATAGATTATGTGCAAGATTCTCATTTAGAATAATGAACGAGTATGATAATATGATTTTAGTGCAGGGTCAATAGGGTACAAGATTCCTAGGTCATTTTGTACAAGTGGCATGAAAGCTTGTGGTATTTGACTCCTGGTCCTTCCTGTCACAGAAACAGCAACACACACTAGTGGTTTTCATCAGAATAATGTGCAACAAAAGCAAAGTTATATGATTTTATGTTCCTCCATATATTTGGTTCCATTTGAATCTTTTGGCTGTCTTGGCATCCTAGATGATGATTTCATATTCTTTATGACCACGCTTCCCAATTCCAATAAAGAGGATAGAATTCTAATCATTAAAGATTACAGTTATTAACTTATTCTAGACTCTTAAGAGATTCATTTTGTGGAAAGTGCCTTGTAATTTTTAGCAGTTTCTGAAGTTAATATCAACAATTTTTGTTTGCTAACCTGGTTTTTTATCAAGTTTCCTATTTTCACTTTCAGACTTTTGAATTCATGTTCCATAAGCAAATGTCATAGTTATATGCTCTCGTATGTTTGATTGTACAGGCAGAACCTAGGCATGTCGATATCCTAGGGTACATGCTTTACTGTGCAAAGGTGGTTGCTGAGAAGGAGGGTATATCAGAAGGATATCGTGTAGTCATCAACAACGGCCCTGGTGGTTGTAAGAATGGAATCTTGAACATTGGCTTAAATATGCTAACAAATTCGGTTTAATTTTTCTTGAAAATTGCATGCAGACAGTTCAATTGTGCATTTAGCGCTTTTTCAGTAAAAGAATATATGGTAACATCTTTCCTTAGATTGCAAATATTTTCCATGTGAAACATCTTTGAAAATTCAGGTATCTTATTATTTTTGTGTTCACTTTTCAGGTCAATCAGTTTACCATATACATTTGCATATATTAGGTGGAAGGCAAATGAAATGGCCAGCTGGTTGAGTATCGTTTAAGTTTCTGCGTTGAGGGGTGTCCCTTTTCTTTGCCTTGGATAACTTGGTGTTCGGAATGATAAAGAGCAAAATTTCAGGTTCAACACTGCCGTTAGTTTAAATTTTGATGTCACACCATCATAAATTTTGCATATGGCGTTCTGAGTGCAAGTAGGTATGGGCCTCTTTCCTCTCTGTGTTTGATACTGACCAAGTCTGAAACAGTATGAAACATAATTATTTAGTGTGTAGTAAAGTTTGTTGTATAAACAATGGATATACTTAATTTTATCTTTTGGTTATTCAAAAGAAAAGTGCACAGTTCTTACAGAGTCAATGTACCATATTTGAGATAGTTAAAGTAAATAACTCTGTTGAGATATTATATTTCCTTTAGTAAAATATCAGTTCTGATAAAGTTTCTTTCCAATTTGAGAAGCAGATTTCTCCAGAAGACATTGTTTATATGTAGATTGATAGGTTGTATATTTCCTGATAAGTCTTGTTCATTCTTTTCTCTTTTCAGTCCTTTCAGGAAATTCATGCCAGCTAAGAGTACTCTTTGTTTTAGGGCATATCACTTCTTAAGAATCACTCAAATTACCAAAGTAATGCATGTTTGAGGATCATGTTGTAGCACATCTTGCTGATCCCAAAGACCCGGGAACAAAGCACCCTCGACTCTTCCAAACAACTGATGGAATAGGTTCTGGTTTGCTGATCAGTTGTTTACAAAGAATAATTTTGAACTGAGATATGATACTAAATGATACTGTTTTGGCATGAATTTTGAAAATAAGATGCACAAGCAAACAATTTTGTGTCGAAGCTTTTAACCGTTCAGTTTATTCCCTTCTCATTTTTGGTATGAAGCCTTTTGGAACTATGATGAACTTGAGATCAGCTTTTAGGGTGAACCTCTTTAGCTAAGAGCCAAGGACTAAGGGGTATCCATTCTACCAAAGTTGCCCGGGGCACGATCCTGGCATCATTCCTTTTTTAAGATGTTGGAGCCTTGCAAGCAGCAAGACTTGATCCTTGGTGGGCTCAATAAGAACCTTTAAACTTCACCAGTAGACCAAGGGCCCATTGCCTTGGACTTACAATTGATTTCTTTAAACTTTAAAGATAATGAAACATATTCATCATTTTAACATGCCGATAATCTATTACTACATAGTATATGTTAATATTTCAGACTTTGAAAGGAATTAACAATCTATAGATGATCTTTTAGAACTAAGATTTAGGCCCTTTAGAAAATACAGATGGAAAGAAGATAGATAATACCCGGTTTAGATGCTTGAAATCTGCTTGAAAAATTGTAAGAAGAAGCCTTCAATCCAATGCTATTATTCTGCTCCAATCGCCTCTTTAAGTCTGCCACAATTTGCTCTTTAAGGTCTGCTACAATATCTGAACTTAGGTCTGGTCCAAGTATGTACTTAGGTCTGCTACAGGTGTGAACTTAGGTCTGCTCCAAGGTTTGCTACAGAATTTAGGTCTGCTATCCTTCTTCCTAAATTGCCAAGAAGCTGTTATGATAATTATGTAATAATGATCTGAATTATATATCTGCTGAAGGTGCGAATTTAGGCAGTCATGTTATGTTTTTTATGATACCTAATACGCACACTCCATTCCCCTATAAGTATGCTTCAAGATGGTGTAATTGCAATGCCATAAGGCAACCGACTTGCATATGCAAGTTGGCATTTAATAATTATTTCATTCAACTGCCTCAATTAATGCAGGTCGGCTCTCGTAGCATATTCTATAATCCAATATGCAAGTCATCCCTCTAAGCATATTTATAACATATATTTAATCTTTGCCAAGACATAATATTAATAATTATTTGTAATGTTAATAGCTTTGTCTCAAGGCCACAATATATTATTAGCACATGTCAATAATCTATTACTAGATAGTATATTCTAGCACTTCCACTTACAAGGGGTTAAAGGGATATGCCGATAGGAAATTAAATGTTAAAAATAAATATATTTTAATATTACATTATTAGTTATATTACACATTACTAAAACATAAATAGTACATAATATGTAAAGGCTTGGAGTATAGAATAATTGTATGAGCATGATAATGGAAGAGATTCATCCCTTGTAGTTACTAGTCATAAAGGTTTTTTTTTCATAGTTAAAGATATTATATGTTGGATTGTTACATTGAAAACAACTCCCCAAGCATAAAAAAATTGAACTTGCAAGGCTTTCCACCAAGAATTTATTTAGTAAAGAAATTCATTTAATTAAGAAAATTAACATTGTCCCAAATTTTTAAATAACAGAGTCTGCTTTGCTCTAATTCAGATTTTAAATAAAAATAAGATTCATCTAATTCGGATTAGTGATTTATTTAGCAAAAACTAATGATGGGTTATTGCAATTTCAATGCAAAATACAAAATGTTAAAGGAGGAACCTTCTCAAATTTCTAAAGTTGTCTAAATTATAGGCACTCTTTACATGTGTCTCTAGCTTGAGATCCTAAAGCATCAACATTGTGATAGACGTGTATAATTTGACAACAGACTCTGGCATGCCCTTCATAGTTACCTCAATTTATAGCAACATTGTCTTCTGTTTTTGCACCTCTACTATAATCTGTGTTCGTATATGACTATTGATCTCTTGTGGTAGGAGGACCAATAGCTTTCTCAGTAAAGAAATAAGTGTCATTGTACAGGTTAATTGAACTCTTCATGTTGGAATGAAGAATATCAGACATGCTTTCCATCTGTAAAATAGAGTATATTGTATCCATGTTCTTGCAAAGTGTCATTTTCAGACCATGGAGGAAAAGGGTGAACATAAGTATAAAAAATATTTGCTTTATCTACAACATATTTAGGAAGGCAACTATTAGTAAGTTAATTGCTTGCCTCACAATGTGAAGAGAAACTAAATTTTTAATAAGAAAATTAGATGCATTTAAAGTTCTCACCAGTATTTTTGTTCATGTGTGAACAATTGAGCTCTGTGTCTATGAAGTTCTCTCCCATTACAACTGCCAATTTTGGTGCAACAATGCTACCATTGCATGAAGTAGTAGTAGCATTTAGCAAACAATTAGAGCTAATGTGGTATGCGTTGTGAGGTCTTCGGATTATCGCCCCATGAAACATGGGAACCCCCTCTTTTTCTCGCCTTTCAGCAGGTGTTAGTTTAGTTGGCTGTAGGTGTTAGTGTTTGAGTAGATTGGCAACATTTTCAGAATACGAGCTTTGATGAGCATGAGCAAGACAAGGAATTAGTTGTGACAAGCAAGGAGGTTGGACAACATGAAAATCAGACTTGGTGAAGTGCAATCAGACTTAGCGAAATTTTGATCATGTAGATTGACAATTAAGTGGAAACTGATAGGAAATCAGATCTTGGGAATATATTATACTGATAAGATCTCTGAGAACACACGATACTATTGGTAAGTATGTATATATTGTACTGTTATATATATACTGAGGTGCTGATGATTATAATTTACTGCTGCAGGTGAGATTGAATATACAATGACCGTTTTAATTGATTGATTTCAAACTCAACTGCAGACTTGTTATATATACTATGTGATAAGTCACGTCTTTGAGAGATCGTGACTTCTCACGATGAACCACCTGCATAACAACCCGTGCATCTCTATAAATAACGACTGTTAACAGTCGGCTGTTAACACAAGGGACTGTTAACAACAGTCGCTTATGTTAACAAACGACTGTTATATATTCGATAATAATGTTGGGTAGAATATGAGATTCCATCGTGAATAATATTAATGCATTATAATATTATTATTATTACATTATTAATATAATAATAATATTGTAATACAATATCTATATATCACAATACTTCATTAACCATAGTATATATATATATATAATACGAATGAAGCTATATCTTAACAGAAACATGAAAGTGGTAGCGACTATGAGGAAATCTAATGATTTTGTGGAGTGATCAGCTTGGGAGGGAATAACTTAAGGATGCAAATCAACTTGAAAGGATGAAAAATCAGATTTAAATCACTTGATTTTGAGTTGAATGAAGCTTGCCTAAGTTGATGTGAATTTCTACCTTATGCTTCAAGTTCACTTAACTCCATGATGTTTTCCACTTTTCATTGTAGGCACTTGCCTAAGTCAGGTCTGATTTCCACTTTACATTGTCAAGTTCGCCTAAGTGGATGACATTTTCCACTTATCATTTGCAACACTTTGCCTAAGTCGATAAGAGTTTCCACCTAGCAATTGTATATTTTGCCTAAGTGGCCTTACATTTCCGCTAAATGAGTTTTAAATTTGCCTAAGTCATGGGTGGTTTCCACTTGGTGCATAGTGGTTTTGCCTAACTTAGTGGTGGTTTCCACTTCATTCATAGTGGTTTTGCCTAAGTATAGTTTGATTTCCACTTTTGGATTCTAAGTTTGCCTAAGTTGGGGAGAGTTTCCACCTAGTATTTGCCTAACACCATGATGATTTCCACTCCAAGATTAGTGATCGATTTTAATCAAGCCTTCATCGGACTTAACAAAGATGTTGAAATTTGCAAATTGTATTTGAGGTTCGAATTTGCAATTAGGGCTGGGGTATGGTGCTCATGGTGTGAATTACATGGATGACTAGGTTCAATCTTGCAATTAGATGAAATTAAATGGAGGTTGAATTCATGGAGGGGCTGCAATTACATTGAATAAAGAGATGCGATTCAAATTTGATGGGATGGTGTGAATTCCATGAAAGAAGAGGAATGAAATTAAATTGCAAAGTGAAATAATTAATTGACAAAGTTCTAAACTTGGGGATTTGGCAAATAATTTGAGGCTCGACCTTGATATGAAGAGACCAAAGAATTAAATGGGGATCAATTTTTATTAAGAATGGACATCGATTTTACAAATGGAAGGTTGTGCGATTTTGAGTCAAGGCATCCTCATTTAATAAGTTGCATGTAATTAATGATGGAATAGTACCATTTTAATGGGGATGGATCTGAAATTAAATGCAAGGCTTTGAAACTTGTTTAAATCCCAATGAAGAGGTGCGATCAATATATAGGGGCTGTGATTTTATCAATGAAAGGGAGGCAATTTTAATTAGTAAATTGATTAAATTTTATTTCTATTATTCCTGGCCTAGTCGGCCTAGATTGGTGGTCATGCCTCTTGGGGTTTTGAGCACCATATATAAGAAAGCCAAATCGCCGAATTCAAAACTCAAATCCAATCAGAAAACAAAAAAAGAAACATCAAGTGTGATTCCACGAGGAAGAAAGTAAAAGTCAAAATTGCCCAAGGCTGGTTAATTTCATCCTAGGAGGAGCAAATTTGCTACTATCTTAATCTAGTGCAGACCGAATTTTGGAGCAGAGACTACATTCTAATCATTCGAATTTGGAAAGTCAATTGGTAGCTGAGCTTGATCAGAGGTTTAAAAACCTTCATCACAAGTAGATCAGACCACCTTTGATTGCAAATTTACGTGGAAATATGGATCAAAACATTATGGCAGCTGGAAATTGAAGGAATGAATGCCAAAAATCATCAAAATAGACAAGTCTGGGCTGCTAAATCCAAGAAAATCAGAACATTGAAGAGGTTGTGAAATACCATTTTGAACATAGAAGCAAGCTGGTAGGAAGTGAATTACATCATACCCAGCCGTATTCACAAGAAACGATGAGATTCATTAGGTTTGCAAGTTGAAATCAGAATTTACCAAAGTGTAAAAACATTAATATTTTTGCAGACCTGTAGTTGTGGGCTTCTAGTCTTTCATCAACAGCAAGGTATCTTATCTTTGGTAAGTTTTTATAGTGCATACAATATCTTGGAAATGTAGTTAGTGAGTGGGCTTTTAATTAATGATGAAGATTATGCAATCTTGTGTTAAATCAGATTTTCATAAAATGAGTTTCATTGATATATCCTGAATTATGAAAGTAAGTTGAATTCTTGTAATTATAATGTCATAAATTTAAAATGCAAAAAATTAATATAAGGTGTTGTGTGGCAGGTTGAAGAATGATGAGCTAATGGAGGTGAAGGCTCTAAACAAAAGGCCAAAGCACCTAAAGATGGGATGACCTCAAGACAACGAAAAGCAACACAACTCAAGTATGGCATACAAGATATGCTTTCAGAGATAGATTTCACAACCAAATGGAAGAAAATGAATGATACCAATCTGGGCCATCCAACATAATCCATCACCATGGACAAAGAAGATACTGAAAAGTGGTATAATTCATGTAGTTGTATTTCCTCTAGCCAAGAAAAGGTCCGAGCTGATAGTTGAGTGTGTTGGGAGATATGATATTGACACAAGACAAGTACTTACTCCTAAAGGAATTGTAGTGGTTGCAATTACACTAGATGACATAAGGGATGCATTCAATATCCCATATTACAAGGATGGCACAATCAAAACATGAGAGTTTGCTATGAAAGATTTTGATAAAAGGGAGAATGATTATACCAGCTTGGTCAACAATGAATGGCTAAAACAAGGAGGCACAATACCAAGTTACCAAAGTTGACCAAGGTAGACTTTAAAGAAGAGATAGGGGATCTTGTAATCATGTTGAATTGAGTGATGGGAAGTCCACAAGGGGCACTATTTGAGCCATGGATTTGTTGCTTCATCGAGAGCATCGTTAACACAAGTGAAAGATTCAATTGGGCAACGATGATTAGTGACAACTTGGATATGCAATTAAGGGCAATGGCGAAACCTAAATCATTTTACATGAGCTCATACATGATCTACATGATGTTGTGGGTGCACAAGTACAAAAGATTGGAATGTTTGGGTGTAGTTGGAACAAAGTCAGGACAATATATGATGTTTTAAATGATGTCTACACCATGCACACATTAAGAGTACTACAAGGCACTCCTGACAAGAGATTATCAAGTGAAGTAGAGGAGTTTGTGAAGAAGTATGGGTCATGGTATGCTCAGTTTCAAAAGTTTACTTACATTTGTGTGTTGGGGAATATAGTATGTGCAATCAAACTTCCAAGGTCTCCATTGAACAAGTTAGTGCTCACGGAAGTTGCAATGCAGTTGGTGACATATGACAGGATTAAGAAGCACAAGCATAGACCAGGAATCACATTTCCACTTAGTCTTGACATTGAAGCTTGTCCATCCCTTCTAGTAGCAAAAATAGTAGAGGGAATTTGAGCATTATTCTTTGGGGCTATATGGAGGATCTCATATTGATCCATAACATCAAATCAAAACAACATATGGAGTAAGATATAAGCATGTGGCCCATATTGAATATCATTGGGCAAATGCATCTGATGATCATGAAATTAAGATATCAACTGTCCATAAATTATAACTTTTAAGAACCTTCAATCAATTCCTCCTATTATGGTAAATCAATGTTGTATGAAATAGAGGAGACAAAAGTTCCTTCTAGACCCGTCTTGGCGGCGGGTCTAGACCCGTGTAGGTGGCGGGTCTCGACGCGACCCGTCAAGGCGACAGTCTCGACGCGACTCGTCAAGGTGGGTCTCGACGATGACGTTTCTAAAAGAAATAATCGTGAACTAAAGATGAAAATAGAAACTACCTAATAATTAAAGACTAACTAAGATGACCATTAAAGAAAAAAATGTACATGTCTTGTGGTTATAAATTTTTCAAAACATTCTACTGCTGTTGAGACCCTCTATGGATTTGCAAAATGTCATTGATCAAGAGTAGCCAAAATTCATCTAGAAAAAATAGAAAAGGCTACCCCTTCTTCAAAATGCTCTACAATAAGAGACAAGAGCTTGCCACTGGCTTTGTCATTGAGATGAGTCCGCTACTAACCCTCCTAGAATCTACAAAACTTCTAATCAGAAATAATCACAAAATGTCCAATTTGATGTTGGATAACAAAGCTATCCCTCCCTATAGCCAAAGACATATTGAGAACAATTGGCACGATTTTGAGGAAAAATTGGCAAACCCTCCAATTTTTTGTAGAAGAGCAGGACACCCCAAAATAGACTTTATAAGTCATGACTTTTTAAGAAAATATCACCAAATCCAAGATTACAAATCTTTGTTCCCCCTCCCTCCTTCCCCCCCCAAAAAAGTAAAAAAAAACAAAGAAAAACCACAAAGGAATCTGATGCAGCGTTGCAAATTACATAATCAAAATTTTTTGAAGGGAAAAACATTGTGAAAACCCATCAAAAACATTTTAAGGGAAAAAATGATGAAAACCCATCAAATTTTTTTTAAGGGAAAAAATTATAAAGACCCATCAGAATTTTTTTAAGGGAAAAAATTATGAATATCTATCAGAAATTTTTTAAGGGAAAATTTATGAAAACCCACAAAAAATTTTTCAAGGGAGTTTTTTTTGAAAATCCATCAAAGAAACCTTCATGTGGCAAAACACAAGACGTCGTGCAATAAACAACATATGCAAGAAACATGCAACTCACAAAGAGCACAAGTAAACAACATGCAAGTACATATGACCTTCAAAAATCAAAGACTTTTGCTCAACTAGGAAATTGCATGATCAAAACCCTTGACTAGGCTCATAATTTTTAGCAATTTTTTTTGAAGATGAACCACCAAATTTTCATAAAATACCTCCAACAAATTTTATTTTTAAAAATTAAAAAATTGAAATTCTGGGGAAAATTCCAGATTAGACGAGGCTCGATTTTTTCTTAAAAAAATTGTCAAATTTCATGAAATCCCATTGACCTACTCTGATATCATGTTACAGTAAATCAATGTTGTATTAAACAAAGGAGATGAAAGCTCCTTATATGGATTTACAAAGACAATGTTTCTAAAAGAAACAATCATGAGCTAAAGACTAAAATTGAAACTACCTAATAAAGTAAAGACTAACTAAGATGACCATTATTGTTGATTTCTTTATGCTTCGAGTCTCACTTTTGGGGGTGGTTTCTCCTTCTGGGATGCTAGTGTCCTGTTTGTGATGGGGAAGTTTGGGAGTGCCGACTTTCTTAAAATAAGGGGCGTTGATGATTTCAGGTCTTATTTTCCCCTCCACCTTAGAATCCTTTGCCCGTTGGAGGTGAAGTTATTGCTTCTTGATTTTTCGTTGACTACTCCTATTGAAGTGGAGCTATCTTCTATTGAGGTGGAGATGGATGTTGATGTTGATTATGAAAGAAGCTATTTGAGTGCTGAAGAGATGAATGCATATTTGTTTTCTTTAGCTATTACTGTTGCTTTTGATGGTTTCGTCAGAAGCTTAACTATGGTTTTGGGAGCCATGTCAAAACCTAGTTAGTGTGGCTTGGGGAGCTTTCAATGCCATTTGGATATCTTTTCTTTTGAGATCAACTCTATGATGTAAGGCTTAGGCCTTTTGGGCAATCGGTCCTTTAGGTTACTTGTCTTTCCTGGCTGCTATTTCCCTGTTGGCTCTAGGCTAGCTTTGGGCTGTTGATTTTCTGAATGCTTTCTTTTTGGCAACGTCTGGTCTTAGCATGGTTCTAGATCCCCTTAAAAATTTGTTTGTAATGGGTTTCACAGCCCATCAAAACTTGCTTTTTCTTTAATAAAAAAACTAAGATGACTATTAAAGAAATATCACAATATTCTAATACCACCAAACTTATTGTAAACTTTTAATCATTAAAAGATATGAACATGAAAAGCACAACAATCATAAACACATGAAATACTAGATTTATGCAAAAAACTTTGTAAAAGGAAAAACCACAGAGAAGATTATTCTCAAATATATGAACATTAGTAAATGTGGCTTACAAGAAAGGCTCCTTGCCAGAGGCTCACTACCAAAGGGCTCACTGGCCGAAGAAGGCTCACTATCAGAGGGCTCACTACCTAAATGAAGAAGGATAAAATAGAATAGATCCACCATTGATATACAACCACAACGCAACAAGATCCATAGTCACCTTCGTCTCATTGCCTCTGATAGCTAACACATTAAATTTCACATTTCTTTGCTCTACATGTCTCACTTATACAATTAGAGAGATAGATCCTCTTTCATACATCCTCATCACACATACATATACTTGCACAACTTTCACACAAAGACACACACATGCCTCCATGCCACACTATCCCTGGATGATTTATCCTTTATTCATACCAAGTTTATATTTGAAAAATCTCCCAATTGGCCAGACAAGGACCAACCAAGATTTGAGTTAGGTCGGTGCCAAACATTCTTGTGGTAGAGAGGAATGAGAAGTGGACCTCAACACTACTTAACTGAGACAAAAAAAATAGCACCATACACGTTACATATCTTCTTGTATACACAGAGTGAAATAAATAAAGTGTAACACCCCAGGTTGACCAAACCTAGAGTAGAAACACTATCAAACTTTGAAACCATGTCTCTGAAGCCCAAAAACTTGTGCCAACTGAAGTGAATACCTTATTTTCAAAATTGTACTATCAAAAACTATTACGCAAAGAAATGTGAAGCACACATTTCACAAATAAAATACTGTCAGTCTCAGCCACACTCAGACAAATATCATATACATTGCATTGCTCTTTGAACCATAAAAACTTGAATCCAACTACTCAAAAGTGTACTTAACAACATATCAAAATCTCACCAACAGATTTGCAATAGAAAAAATATGCTGAGAAAAATTCTCATCACTAATGCATAAAAAACATGTTGACATCAATGCAATATTGTGTTGACATAATTAACTACACTGAATCACTATCAATCCAAACCCATTCATTTTGTTCAATACTGTAATAAAAAAATATTTTGAAGAGCTTCTTGAAGCATACCTTGATAAATAAGAGTAGTTTGGAGCAAATTCCAAAGTGAAAGCTTAGGTAGAGTCTTGGTTGCTTAGCTACTAGTTTAGGTGCTTGAGTAAGGTCTGGTTGAGTAGGTAGTAAAGAGCTGTAAGACTGATCAACATTTTGTTTGTTTTTCCTTGTTTTTCTTGTGTCATTAGGTGGAATTCCTCCATTTTGATATCTTCCATCTATCATTTGCAACTAGCCTAATTTTGTTTCCTTGGATTTCCTAGCATTAAGTCGTTCCTTTCAAGGACCATTTCCATAGCTATAAGCTCCAATGCCCTTGTTTGGATCAATGTCAATCCTTGCACTTCAACACACCAACAAATTTCATTAGATTCAACTTCGATTTTGCGCGGATGAATTTTAAGAATCAAAGGCAATGGGACTTACTTGACACATGTATCCCAAATTTGGAAGCACACACCAATCATGTGAAATGTAGAGTGCCACCTCCATGCATGTACATGCAAATTGTGGAAGGAAGCACTAAGCACGTGGAACCGTATTTCTAGCTTATTTTTCAGATTTTAATAAAGAAATACAAAACCCCTAGCAAAAATACTAAAGACCATTAAGATAAATGTAGAATTAAGAAAAAAATAGTTTAATCACCCTTAGAGCATAGGTAAAATCGTTGTCACCGTTTCCAAAAGGGTGATTAATACAAATTGGTGATTTGAAAACATTAGTCTCTTGTAGGGACTAAGGGTAGGTCCCATGCTGGTTAGCTAATTTTGGCCAGTAGCCACTACTCAATATTTTAAGGAGCATTTTGTGGAGCTGGTGACCCCATGAATGCTATTTTTTTGTTTATTTTTTAGTAGATTAAAATTAATTTTTAATTAACTCCTTTTTAATTATCATACATGTTAACTTAGATATATGTAATTGTTCTCAATCATATTTAAATTATTTCAACATTCAACTAAATTGTAATTTTCTAGTATTGTGTGGAAAATCATTACATTACAAGTTAGTGTTAATATATTCAGATTTATCTAAGGGAAAATACAATCTATAGATAGCTTTTAAGATTGAAAATAAGAATGACATAAATTAACAAAGAAAGGAGAAGATAATACCTGTTTTGTAGCAAGTAATTCCTCTTCACCTTGAACCTAATGTGCTTCCATCTTCAACTGCATATCTCCTTCTGATGTGTATGATAAGATAAGATAAGATAAGATAAGATAAGATAAAACATTAATGTCCAACAAGAGACCACAAGCGGGCCTAAGGGACTGAGAGTACAACAGAGAACCCAGAAGACAACATGACAACCAAACGGTGTTCGAGAAAAGAGGAACCAACAGAAAAAGAAGCAGCAACAAGAGCCAGAAAGGAGAAGAAGCCGCGAAACCACCAAACACCTAGTGGTTTCCGGACACCGAAAAGTAGCTCAAGATCGACGGATAACTATTTGTGAGGGGAGGAGTCTGAGTCAAAGTCCGTCTCTAGGAGGAGGGAGTCCGCTATCGCTGATGGGGCTGTAAGAGCAAGTGGTCTCTGCGATGTCTGACCGATTTGGGGTGAGGGACAAAGGAAGGACTCTCAGGCCTCTTGGTTCCTCTAGGGGAGGAAGCCGGAGCAAAGAAGGAGGTGATCTGCTGGTAAAGGGATGTAGAGCTTGGTGGAGAGAGCACCTGTAAAGTCGAATCACGGAGACAGAAGGCCTCATGGAGATAAAGAGCCAAGCAGTGCTGATCCTCGTTCCTGAAGAAGGAACACATAGACCTGTAGTCTTTGAATAGACAGTGGAACCTCCCACGAATCTCATAGTAAATCAGACAGTAGAATAAGAAATGGAACTCAGTCTCAGCCACCCTCATATGACAACATTGGCAAAGCCTCTCCTCCCTACTGGTCTGGTGGTCGGTCTAGATCTGAAATCGGTGGGAGCCAACTCTAAAGGAATAATTATTATTATTTAGTTTATGACTGCTGCAATGATCAAATTCAGATTTGTTGGTGGTGCAAATTTCCTTGACATGTTATGTCTTCTTTATCTTGGATAATTCACGCCACAAGTCACACACACACATACACGTGTGTGTGTGTGTGAAGACATCCTCAATGTCAATGGTAAAAGCCGACCAAAATCGGCTAGAAGTATTTCACATAAAATTTAACACAAGTCATCCCTTGTGGACAATATGAAGTCGTCCCTCTAGGACAATACAAAGATGTTTATTATCTTTCATTCAGAGTTTAATACAATAATTAATGAGATGTATGTTGAGATAAATAATAAATAATAGGTATATTATTTATTATTTATCTTAGCATACACGTCATTGATTTGATCTTTCTGAAAAGGCTACAAATATTAACACTCTCTCTTGGTCTTGAGGGAAGATCAAAATAAATCTCATAATTAACATAATGTAGTTAGATGATGTAATCAATCATATCATGTCCCAATAATATCTCTTGATGTAAAGTATAATCACATAGTCTCAACACTCTAATACTTAAATGTCCAAGAGCCTCAATGCTCAAATATGCAAGAGCCTCAATGCTCAAATATGCAATGCCTACAAAAGCAAATGTATGAATATGTTTGTATAACAAAATACTCATATTTTCACCATGCCAAGTTTATTTCTAAAATGCTCAATTTTGTTTTTAGCAAGGGGTTTGGTTAGAATATCCGCAGTTTGTTCATCAGTATAGACATATTTTAATTTAATAGCTTTCCTTTCTACCAAGTCTCTAATATAGTGATATGGAATTTCAATGTGTTTGGATCTGTTGTGGAACATGGGGTTAATAGCAAGTTTAATACAATTTTGATTATCACGATGAATAATTGTAGGTTACATGGGTTGACCAAATAATCCTACAAGGAGTTTTCTTAACCAAATTGCTTCTCAGGCTCCTAAAGAGGCAACAATATACTCAACTTCAGTAGAGCTTTGGGCAATGAAATTTTGTTTCTTTGTAAACCAAGAGATCATAGCTGACCTTAAGCTAAAACAACATCCCGAAGTACTCTTATGATCTGATGAGCATCCGGCCCAATTTAAATTTGAGAAGCCGCGAAGTTCTATTTTCTCATTTTTATATAATAAGCCATACTCTATGGTTCCTCGAAGATATCTTAAAATGTGTTGGATTGCACTCATATGAAGTTGTTTTGGTTCTACCATAAATTGACTTAGAGAATTTACAACATAACATATGTTAGGTCTAGAGTTAATTAAGTACATTAAGGAGCCAATAATTTGTCTATAAAGAGTAGGATATGCCAATTCTAAACTAGACATAGCTTCTCTCAACTTGAGAAGATTTGTCTCCATGGGAGTTGACATAGGTTTGAAGTCCATCATGCCAAATCTTTTTAATATATCAATTGGGTATTTACCTTGATTTAAGACGATTCCATTACATTGTTGCCACAATTCTAAACCAAGGAAGTAGTGAAGGAGTTCTAGGTCCTTCATTTTAAATTCTTTTGCAAGATCTAGTTTGCACTTTTCTATGAGGTATTCTTCACCTGTAATTAGAAGATCATCCACATATAATACTAATTAACATATCACCATTTGTAATCTTAAGGTATAAATTAGGGTCTGCATCGTTCTTAGAGAATCCTAATCCGAGAAGATAACGATCTATCCTTTCATACCAAGCTCAAAGAGCTTGTTTGAGCCCATATAGTGCTTTCTTGAGTTTACATACGTGAGATTGTTGATCATGAATAATGAATCCTTCAGGTTGTTCTAAATAAACTTCTTCTATTTCTCCATTTAGAAAATCAATTTTCACATCTATTTGATGAATCTTCCATTCTTTGGATGCTGCAATGGCAATTATAGTTTTAACAGACGTATAACGTGCAACAGGTGCAAAGGTTTCTTCATAGTCAATTCCTTCCTTTTGGGAGAAACCTCTAGCTACAAATCTTGCTTTATGTTTTTCTATACTTCCATCTACAACATGTTTTATTTTTGAATATCCATTTAGAAGATACTACAAATTTGTCTTTAGGTCTAGGGACGATGTCCGAAACACCATTCTTAATAATGGATCTATATTCTTCTATCATAGCATCTTTCCATGCTTGGTGGGAGAGAGCCTCTTCAGAAGAGGAAGGTTCTGAACTATAATCTCACTCATAAATGCAGTATAGTTAGTATATCTCTTTGGTCTTTTGCTTTCCCTAAATGTTCTTGGAGGAGTTGCATAGTTGTTTGCATCTTCCAACATCTTTGTGGCCCAAAGTGGCCTCTTCTTGTTGATAGTGGAAGAGCTAGGAATGCATGTGATATCTATAGGTTCAAGAGCATCTTCAGTGATCTCATTTTCATAAGGTTGAATTTTATCAATGGATTGAGATAAATTATTATACTCATATGAATTATCCTTAGATTTTGAGGAGGCAAGGTCTTCTTCAAATATTACATCTCTACTCAATTTGATTTGATTTTGACTCGGAATGTAGATTCTATATGCTTTGGCTAAATCATTGTATCCTACAAGTATACCTTTCTTTCCTGATCGTTCTAATTTAGATCTCTTCTCTTTAGGAATATGGAAGTATATAGGACTTCCAAAGATTCTTAGGTGATTGATGTCAGGTTTGTTCCCAATAAATGCTTCTTCATGAGTCTTATTTTCTAAGGATGAATGAGGACATTTGTTTTGAATATAGACTGCAGTGTTAGATGCCTCAACCCAAAGTGGAGTGAGAAGATCCTGGTCGTGAAGCATAGCTCTTGTAGCTTCTACAATGTTTCTATTTTTCCTTTTTGCAACACCATTTTGTTGGGGATTATAAGGAATTGTAAACTCCCTCTTAATTCTTGCTTCTTTACAGTAGGTGCTGAAGACCTGAGAAGTGTACTCGCCTCCATTGTTTGATCTAAGAACCTTTTATCCTTTTGTTGGTGAGATTTTCTATTAGAGATTTAAACTCTTTAAATTTCTTGAGAACTTCAATTGATTCTTTGCTTTTGAGAAAGTCTATCCATGTTTTCCTAGAGAAATCGTCTACAAATATAATATAATATAGACATCCTCCTATGGATGGTACATACATGGGCCCACAAAGGTCAGTGTGAATGATTTCTAGAATTTCTTTAGTTTTACTTTCACTATTGTTAAAGGTAGTCTTAATATTCTTTCCTAGAACGCAACCTTTACAGACACCTTCATGTTTTAAGGGTAGGTTAGGAAGACCTACAACTAGATTGAATATAGATGATAATGTTTTGAAAATTTAGGTGACCTAATCTCCTATGCCATAGTTCACAAGGACCAGTGGATGCAACTGAGAGAGCTTGAAGAGAGGTTGTATCAAGCTTGTATAAGCATTCATGATGAATTCCTGTAGTATAGGCTTGTTTTAGATTTGAGTTTTTAGGCCATGCCAATACTTTCCCTTCCATAAAGGTAATTCTATAGACTTTATCCTCAAGGGCTGATATGAAGACAAGATTTTGTTTTATGCCTAGGACATATAAGACTTCAGATAGTTGAAGGGTTATTCCGGATTTCAATTGGATACGACAATTCTCAATTCTCATGATAGGATAAGAGGTATCATCTCCTATGGTGTCTTCTTCTCTACATGTTTCTATAAATGAATCTAAATTCTCTTTGAATCCAGTTATATGCCTAGAAGCCCCGCTATCAATAACCCAAGAATATCGATTAGATGTTTGAGTTGATAGGGCATAATAGAGGGCTAGATTATTAATAATTTCTAAGCTTTAAACGTTTGAGATTGTTTTCGTAAAATCTGAGATGGATCTTTTCTAACTTGGCTCTGATACCATGTTAATATATTCAGATTTATGTAAGGAAAAATACAATCTATAGATAGCTTTTAAGACTGAAAATAAGAATGATAAAAATTAACAAAGAAAGGAGAAGATAATACCCATTTTGCAGCAAGTAATTCCTCTTCACCTTGAGCCTAATGTTCTTTCATCTTCAACTGTTTATCTCCTTCTGATGTGTATGAGAAATGAATAATTATTATTTAGTTTATGACAACTGCAATGATCAAATTCGAATTTGCTGGTGGTGTGAATTTCCTTGACATGTTATGTCTTCTATATCTTGGATAATTCGCACCACAAGTCACATATATATGTGTGAAGACATACTCAATATCAATGGTAAAAGGCCGACCAAAATTGGCTAGAAGTATTTCACATAAAATTTAGCACAAGTCGTCCCTTGTGGACAATATGAAGACATCCCTCTAGGACAATATGAAGTCGTCCTAGATCTAGGACAATACAAAGATGTTTATTTTCTTTCATTCAGAGTTTAATACAATAATTAATGAGATGTATGTTGAGATAAATGATAAATAATAGGTATATTATTTATTATTCATCTCAGCATACTCGTCATTGATTTGATCTTTCCGAAAAGGCCACAAATATCAACAATTAGGAATGAACGATGGGTATTGGATATTGAATTTGCGAATTGAAATTGAGGAAGTAGAAATTCATTACATTACAATTTGTAAACTAGAAATGAATAGGTAGAATCGAAATGTTGGCTCAATTTATATTTTATTTTTTTGCCCACATTACAACATATACCTCCATTCTTTTTGTAGAAGATTTTTTTTAATGGCTTCTTGCTCTCAAAATAAGTTGGGCACACATGGAAATCTTGTTATAGTTGTTTGTCTTATCATGTTGATGAACATTTAAATAAATTCTTGGGCTTACTGTATGAAATATATGACAATCAAAATGGAATAATAAATAACATGGCACTAATTACATATTTGTATCCCAAAAAATTTCAATACTGTGTTTATATTTTAGCAATCATGTATTCTAAGAGATCCCAACCTCATTATCTTGAGGTAGTGAAATATAATTTTCTCCATAAAAATGATGCAAACTCAGCAACTAAGAAAGGTACCCGAATTATGATAATGCTTGGAAAATCAGAAGCATTTTTGGCCTAAAAAACTATTATAATATATATTTAAGAATGCTCTTTTTTTTTCAATCTTCAAAACCATTATGATGTACATGATAATATTTTCCTTAGTTTCTTTTTTGTTTCAGATTATATTCCTGTTTCCTTATCATAAACATTTTACAAAAATGTGCTTTGACCTCAACATTTACTCATTGGTCTCATTAATCTGTTGAATGTTGTCTTTTGTCACAAATAAGAGTTTAGTAAGAGCAAAACATTAAAAGATCAAATTGTCCTAGGCCTCTATAATTTTCAACTATGGAGTATCTTTTACTTGATACTTGAGCAAGTGCTTATCTAGACGTGAACCTTATATATGTATTCTACAAGTGAAGTTGCTATGTTACTTAATGTCAGCTACCTGTAGATTAAAGTGGATGTGCTAGTATTTGAAAATCTTGAGAAATTAAATTATCTCAAATTACATAAAAAGGCTTAAATGTTAGTACTAGTACCTTTAAAAATCAATTTAATGACCAATTGGCTACCATTAGATGTAAGTTCAACATTACAACAAAAAAGAGATGTGTAGAGGAAAGGACTTACTTTGGAAGTTTGAAAGATAATCAACTTAAAAATGAGAATGGAATCCAAAGTCAATGCATGTCACTTTGGCAACTTTTAACTTACCAGACTAAAAGTGTAACAACCATCCCTAATTTTTTTTTGAAAATTTGCTCAATAAAACCAAAAACATGAATATGCAATTAAGCTTTTCCCCTTCACAAGATCTAATACATTTACAATAAGTTTAGTTTTCTTGTTGCAAGGCTTAATATATAATTTTTTGCATTGTATTATTTCCTACCATTACAAGTTGGAGCTAATTTACATTCAAGTGAAACACTACATATCACCAAACTAAACATTCAACTAAAAAATATAACTAAATACCTTGGAAATAGAGGATAACAATTTGATTGCAGGTGTTGCTATAGCTATTTATAGGGCATGACTACATTGACAACCTTCACTACTCATCAATCCATACACACATGTGGCCTCTGAGCTATAGCAAATGGTGTAGGACAACACAACAATCATCTAGCAATGTTAAAAAACTAACTAATTGGCTGCGACAAAAATGACAAACATAACTGGATATTTATAGGGCTAGAATTTGACTGATACAATCCTTAAAAGAAAGGATAATCCTCCAAATCAATCTCCCGCATGCACAGATCATCTTGAATGGACTCTACCTAGATTATCTACCAACTCCACAAGATTCCAACTTTCATCAACAACCTTAGATACATAAGATAAGGCGTTCAACAATTTTCAATCGTGACACCAAATACTACAAACAAATAAGAAATAATCTAACATTTGTCACAAAAAGGAAAGAAGAAAAATAAAAGTACAAAAATAATCATAAGAGAATTTAAAGTTGTCATAAAATCCAATTATCAACTATTGTGATGTGCACAATATTTTTATTACAAGCAGAAATATTTCAAAGAGTCTTGATCAAATCCATCCCTTAATTGTTATGTTGCACAACATTTTCATTACCACTGTCAAATTCCATTAACACCATTCGGGCTAACCTTGCAATAGAATCCCTTGGATTGCTTCACTGTTTGTTCATCAAAGTTATTATCTTCAATGTCATCTTCTTCAACTGTCATCATAATATTATGCAAAATACAACACAAAAAAATTGTTTTTGGCAACATTAGCAAATTTGGATGACAAATTTGAGTTCAAAATTTGCCAAATACCTTTTGGCTTTCCAAACACGCATTCAAGAATAATAGGATTTGATGATAGTTTAAAGTTTAATGATATTTGATTTTTTATTGCAGCTCCATTGAAAGGTGTGATTAACCATTGTAGAAATGGATATCCACCATCACCAACAATATACTCTCTTATACTTGAGGACCCAATAGAAACTAAAGTTCCATTTAACCTGTCTCCACCTTCATATAACCTATAGAAGGAAGAATTTCTTAGAAGACTAGCATCATTGATAGATCCATGCCAACTTGTAAAAAATCCATGAAATGCATGTTGCTGTCTATAATGACTTGTAATGACATGTTGTAGTTGTGATCATAGTCATATTAACTAGATGAACATTCATTAGCTAGAAGCTCAAAATCAACACGAGTTACATCTATAGACCCAACAATTTTGAAATCCTTGTTTTTGGTGAAATCCATGTTTTACAAGTTCAAGTGTTGAATGGTCATTTGGCCATTTTATGTAGTTTCAACTATTTACATTCGTAGCATTAATGAACTTCGTCGCAAGTTTTGCATTGTTGACTTTCCACACCCAAAAAATTCACTTATGTAATCATAGACATTCCAAATGACAGTCTTCAAATAGAAATAGTCACTTGTTTCTCAATAGGAAGCACCCTATTCTTGATAGATGTTGGTAAGGGTACAAGTATATCACCTTGTTTGAGATCTTACAACGATTAACATAAAAATTGAGCAATGCATATGGTAACCCAAAGATGCTACAAAATCATTTGTCATCACATTTAACTTAAAAAATATAATGATTCCACCAATGCAAGGAATGTGGTTTGATATACCACTCACAATAACCTTTCCTTCCCATTGTGAAGTAGAAAAAAATGAATTGAGAAGTACATTTTGCTATTCAAAACATATTGCATAAAGCTCCAAGTCTATTTCATCTTCCACTTCGTCCTGTAAAGTATGGGAAGCTTTAGATGATTCTTTCTTATACTTCTTTGATAATTTTGTTGAATCTTCAACATAAACCGAACTTGTAATGCTATTTGTTGTATCATTGTAAGACATTCTAACAATACTCTCTCTCTTTTTTTTTATTTGAATCCATCACATATATTGCAAAATTAAAAATAGTTAAATAAAAATGTATTAAGAAAAAATAGGTTTATGGTCTAAATATCTATTGTAAATAATATAATTGCGAATACAATGATTCCATTCAAGATAACAATATAAATTAATACATACAATGCAACTAATGATTCAAAAAATTACTACAAAAAGATGTAATTATTATGAAGATAAATATTATTATAGTTAAGAAAACACACTTATTTCATAAAGAGTTCAATACATCTTATTTGTTTTATTCTATAGAAGTTTGCTACTAACAAATACAATGCTGCTCCTTCTGTTGCTGCTGTCTCTGTCTAGAACATTGAGGTTGTCTCTGGTTCAGCTGTCCTTGCTCCTGCTGCTGTGGGTTTTGATGCTCATGTTTCGCTTGGAAGGGTTTTGGGGGTTGGTGGTGGTGCTACCCCTATTCCTTCTGTGTTTGTTGATGCTGCCTGCCCTTTAGGGGGCTCTTCAGGTTTATCTTTGGATTGGCAAAAGGATGCTGAGAAGGCGGAGGATGGATGGTTCAGAATGTTAATGCTGCCCCTTCTGTTGCTGCTATCTCTGTCCAGAACATTGAGGTTGTCTCTGGTTCAACTATCCTTGCTCCTGCTCCTGTGGGTTTTGATGCTCATGTTTCGCCTGGAAGGGTTTTGGGGGTTGGTGGTGGTGCTACCCTTGTTCCTTCTCTGTTTGTTGATGCTGCCTGCCCTTTAGGGGGCTCTTCAGGTTTATCTTTGGATTGGTCGAAGGATGTTGAGAAGGTGGAGGATGGATGGACATCAGTTAAAGGAAAAAAAAGTCAAATTCTCCAAACCTTCATTTGATATGTCTTTACGTTCTCACAAGGATGGGCCAAAATGTAAATCTTGATGGTCCTTTGTTGTGTTTAGATGGGCTGGTTTTTGGTCCCTTTGTTAGGAACTATGGTTTGTTCCTATAGTTTGTTGGGTGGTGTTCCAATGTTGTTTTGTGATCTTTCAATGCTCTATCTTTCTATGCTCTTTGTACAAGGTTTTGGGTCCTTTCAAAACCTGACTTTACTTAATCAAAACAAATACAAAATCAATCTTCTTTAACATAAGATCGACTAATTTCAACAATTGCTTGACCAATATTATTTAGTGTTGAAACCATGCTCATTTGGACATTAATTATGTGCTCTTCAAGTTTCAATAACCTTTCTCCAATCAAATCATCCTTATTCATGGATAAATATTGAAATTTCATGCACCCCTCTTTAGCCATTTGTAGAGTAGAAATGAGCAACTTGTTGTTATCAATGACAACATCCTTCATGCCCGTTATATTGGAAATTGATTTCTATTTTTTCCCTGTGCATTGTTTGTCCCTTTACTACCATTTTTACATTGCTCATAGCTTCCCATAAATGGTGTTTTAGATTCATGCGATGGATCTTGATTTGAAGGATTGTTCTCATCAAATGCAAAACTTGTATCGGATGAATCGATCTTTACCAAATGTTGTACACATTAATTACACCATAAAGTGCAACAATGAACTTTGTAGGAAGTTCCTTTTCAATTCTTTCCCAACTTTTCATATTCCAATAATTGTCATGCCCAGATGGAAAGTTATGTTCACAGTTTCTAGTTTTTTTGTAACCAGGCTGAAGATACTCCCAATGTTCTCTACATTGGTTTGCTACGTGATGAACATGAGAAGAGTAATATTCTTGAATTATTTTCTATTTTTAAGTATAATTTAATGCTTTTCTCATCACACCACCACTTGATTGTATTTCTCTCTCAATTCTTTTAACTTCAATTAGAGCCATTGTGTTTGTGATGCTCCAACGAAATCTACTTTTTGTTTGAGGGGTTGCATTATACTGATTATCTGTAACTTCTACTTTATTGGTTTGGACTTCGTTTTCAATTATCACTTGTTTAGTGACCACTTTATTGTTCACATGTGTACTAGGAACCAACTTTGGATAATAGTCATCATTAGAGGATATCAAATTTTCACCCACAATGTATTGTGAAAGCATTGTAGTGAAATTTATGAAACCATGTTGATGAATTGGAAGCTATGTAGTTTTATCCATAGAAAGTATCAAATTGTTGATACCTACATTGAAATAACTAAATTTGTGAGCTACAAATCTATTTATCCCATAAAATTGCTCTCTAATCTAAACACTGCCAACAAGGAATTTTTTATATATTATTTAACATGTTTATTAAATTCTTTTATATCTTCTTTCTTTTTTTCTTCATAAGATCTATATTAATTTAATACAATTTCGAAAAGAAAATCTTGAATAAAAATGCCTAAGGGGAGGATATTTTCAATAATCGCCTGAATATTCCCCCCTCACATGGAAAACTACTAAGAAAGATGTGTAGACATTCCTTGCGAAAGATAAATAGGGTGGGGAAGTGGAGTGCCCCTCCGCAGGGTGTTCTTAAAATCAACACAGATGAGTCTTCCAAGGGCAATCTAGGCCCTGTTGGTATTGGTGGTGTTGGCAGAGATAGTACGGGGGATGTTCAATTTCTGTTTTCAATTTATAAAGGTCATCACACTAACAACCTGATGGAGGCCATGGCTATTTTGTATGCTGTGAAGAATGCTTGTGACCTTGGTTGGAGAAGGCTTATCTGTGAATCCGACTCTCAAGTGGTGATACGTCTATTGAATCAGCAACATTCTGAAGTTGTTAGTTAGCTTTGATTGCGGACTAGATTCATAATTTGTGTACTTCTTTGGAGTCTGTTACTTTCACTCATATTCCATGGAATGGAATAGTGTTGCTGATTGTCTGACGAAGTGGGCTTCTGACCATATGTGTAATTGGAACATTGCTGATAAGACTCAACTTCCGATGGGCTTGTCCCATCAATTTGATCACTTGGTTGATCTTGATAGGGCTGTTTGATGCCCTTTCTCTGTTTGTTCTTGTTTCTCTTTCAGTTTGAATAAATTTTCACCCCTCATTTATTTTCATAACATATTCAAACTATAGAAAGAATATTTTGCACAACAAAATCAATTATTTATGATATTCTTTCCACTTGTAGTGAAATAGTGAGAGTTGCTGCTATGTAAACAACAACAACATTGGTTCAGTGTGGACAGTAACATTTCTCAAAATAGTAGTATCCATAAAATTAGTAAATAAGTTTAGCCTTTTCATTGGGATTTTGTTTCCATATTATTTTCTCTTGAGAATCCCGGGGAAAGAGATAATTTTAATTTAAGGGAAACACTTTTAATGAGTATGATTGAATTTGAACTTAGCAAAAATAATAGGATGAATATGAGTAATCAAGCGGAAAAAATATGTAAGATTTAATCAATTCTAAATAGTCTCTTGCTCATGTAATACATGGCTTAGAATTAAAATCCACTGTATATGTTTCAATAGGTAGTACACAAGAAGATACATTATATATATAGACTTTAAATTAATTGTAAATGGGACAATGAGCCTGGTTACAAGGATGCTACTTTCAAAGAGAGTTGGAGATGAAAAGTTAATTAAAATATATTTCAATAATATTTTAAATTTATAAAATAATAAACATACAATGGATTAGTAGCTTTAAAGAACATAAAATACTAAAAATTCTTTGAAAAAATAATAACAGTATAAAGTATCTAGATGTTTGAATGTAGAGTTTAATTATATTGATATCTAACAATAATCATTATTACATACAAAATTATTTTAAACTATGTAACCTATAGATGGAAGACATAGATTTCGAGGGGAAAACATTATTTAAAGAACATGGTGTGAGGGTACTCAAAGATGACTATATTTATAATTTTTTTAATCATGTGCTCAAATTTCAATACATGCAATACTTATAGGCTATATTATTTTCTCCTTGAACATTATCTCTATGAGATTTGATAGGAAAAAGCTAGAACTTTTTAATGAAATAAAAGTAAAATTACACGTTTAATGGTGTATTTCTTTAATTTTCTTATTTTTTCTCAATCACATATGAAAATTGAAGGCAAATCCAATTTTATGACATGTCTAAGAAGTTGTCTGAATTTCAAGGGCTGATGAGAAATTGAGATGCAAAACTATTTCATCTAAAGTTCCCTAATGTGTGGAGATGTACTCATATAAGCTTTTGATATTGGAATGAGTATCAATCATCATATAATGAGTTCCTTGGTAAACCACATAGACGTGGAGATGCCATTGTATGGTATGTATTTCCAATAGGAGAGATGGTTGTCAAGGGTGAGTTTATGAATCTCTTTGATAAGCCTGAATGCCTCCTCAATCTGGATAATAGCTGGGCCAAGCTTGTGGAACCACAAATGGGTGCCCCATCCTCAACAAAGGACAAAATCCAAACCTGGGAGCAGAGCATCTTGACAAGGGCATGAAAGCTGAGAGAACACCATCTTTTTAAAGGTTTGAACTTGGGTAGAAACCTAAATAGTACCATACCTCAACCATCATATGATATCTTTAAGGAGAGGCACATAAATCTTGTTCATAGCATGCTAAAAACTAAAATTAGCTAGTTGTTCTACAACTTTAATGATGCTATGGAAAACCATAGAAAGAGATTGTTTGAAGCACATTTAAACTATTTCAGGGAAGAAGGAAAACTAATATAACAAAAGAAAATGAAAATTATTCTATAAAGAAATAGGGATGTGTGGAATGGTATTCTTTTAGTGACATTGATTTGAATCTAAAAATTGCTATTATTCTTTGGTTGTACGAGGGAAGAACGGTTTATACAGCTTGAGAACCTAATGAAATCAATAAGTGGTGTTTCTTCCCCATAGGGACCTTTTTTGGATGTTCGAAAGATCATTTTTTATCCATTTATGTATAAATTCTTCAAAGATACATACTATTTTAAGTTCAGTCTTGTTCAATGATTTCTTCCTACAATACATTATTAAATAATTTTAATGACATTTCAATAACTGGTTTGATATAAAAACCATTTTGGAATCCAGAGGGCAACAAACTATTGCTAGAAACATAATATCAACTCTAAAGGTATAAATCTCTTATATTAAAATGGAAGTTGTATTTTGTAAGAAAGTTGACCAAGTGTCGTAATTTTGAGAAAGCAAGACAAGGACAAAGTGTTTAGATTTCACTAAGATAAAAATGAGTCCTATTAAAATGCAAGTTACACTATCTATGAAAGTCACAAATTATCCGAGTTTTGACTCGGGAAGACACAAGGATGAAGGGTTCAAATTTCATTAGTTTCAAAGCATTTATTTTCTAGTTAAAATATTTGTATTTGTTGTTTGTTGTTGGTGTCTTAACAACATGGTATTTTCTTGATTACATTGGACTATGGAAACATAATTACTTGAGACAAAGCCTAAGTATATATGTGCTAGAGATAGTCAAAACTGAAGAGATTCTCACAAATTAATTAGCAATTGACTTCTTTAGTTCACATTCAAATATCTTACAATATATACTAATCCAAACTTCCTCTAGAGCCCAAGTTTATGAGGTCAGTTATTTTAAATTATGAAAAAATGGATGCCTTTGTTTGTTTCTTCCCAAGATATGTATTGATTTGATATAGTTTTGAAAAGAAAAGTTTGAACAAAAATGTCTTATAGCACATCGCATAAAACATATCTAAACTATAGAAAGAATATTTTGCACAACAAAATCAATTGGAAAACTTACAGTATTATCATTTCAACCATATGCAAGACAATTCTTCCACATTCAAAATACAAATCCAAATATTTTATTATGTTGTATGTGCAAAAGCAAGAAAATTTGTAGTACAAATGTAGTAAAATTTAAGTTGAAAATTAAAGACTTACTGCCAAAATCAAATAGAGTAGACTTCTTTGGTTGATTAGTTTGAATAAGAAGGTACTATACTCGAAAAACCTGGAGTCAATTATAAGCATAAACTTGTGCACCAACTTACAAACCTCAAACTATTAAAACTAGTAAACAAAATCACAAAGTAACTTGTCATCCTTATTTTATAGTTTTTCATGGCAGCCAACTCAAAATTTATTTTATCTACATTTTATCGTCATCACAGAGCTCTAAAAGTGGCTCATAAACCAATAGTGAGCGTCTTTTTGTCCTATCGAATTTCTGATTTTTCATTGTTTGCCACTTATAATTTTATTTGTTGATATTTTATCATGATTATAGAGCTCTAAATGTGGCTCATATTATTAGAGGCTATAAAATTATGCAATCTCCTTTTAGATATATAATCTACATAGTTCTATTTTTATGTCTCTCTTGTCTTTTATACTACTACAATCTCTACTATTATTTGTCTCAACACTTATTATTCCCATTAAATGTGTAGCAAATGACAGTGATGTGCTAATTTAGTTTGTATTAATGATTTCAACATGTGTGACTAGATGTTTGTTGGATTTCTCCAATTTCACCTGCAAACATTGTAGCCGCACAAGTTGAGGATACAATCCTAATATTTGACCAATTATTTGTGAGTTTCTTTCCACTTGTAGTGAACATGCGAGAGTTTGTGATGTGTAAACAACAACAACATTGGTTCAATGTGGACAATATCATTACTCAAAATAGTAGCAGCCACATAATCAGTTAATAAGTTTAGCCTTTTCATCGGGATTTTGTTTTCATCTTATTTTCTCTTGAGAATCATAGGGAATGCGACACTTTTAATTCTAGGGAAATGCTTTTGATGGGTATGATTCACTTTGAACTTAGGAAAAATGATAGGGCAGCTATGACTAATCAAGCAAAAAAATAAGTAAGATTTAATCAATTCTAAATAGTCTCTTGCTCATGTAGTACAAGGCTTAGAATTAAAATCCATTTATATGTTTCAGTACGCAACACTACGGATTGTAGAGGACAAAACAACTACAACAAAACTCTTTGCAAAATTGCGAGGGGAAGACAAATTGGATGCGGAGTTAGTGGAGGAAATGAGTAATGACTACAACCTTTTATATCTCACAAGTTTATAATGCCATATTTTTTTACAGCTAGTAATGTGATAGATCATAAAATAAAAATGCACGACCTAATGTCATATGTTTGGTGCTGATTGTAGCACAAATTTACCTTTCCTTTGTTGTTCTTACACGTTCAGTTTATGGAATTATTAAATCAAGAGTGCCTCGTTGTTTAATTCTACCACACATATTACATTAAAAAAATAAAACTTTTACTAAAGCTTCAATTTATTAGGTTTGTGCTAAAGCGTCAATGTTCCCAAACTATTTTTTCTCTTCAACTTGTTCATCAATTGAATAAGAAATTTAAAATTCTCTACTTACTATTAATTCCACTTTCTTTTTTCTTTTCTTTTCTTTTCTGTCCCATAGACCCATGTTGGTCTTTCGTTGGACATTAGTAAATTTATCTTATCTTATCTTTTTTTACATCAAAGGTCTCTTGATTAAAAAGTAAAATTATTTTTTCATTGTTGAACCACACACCAATTTCACTAATATTTATTCATTTCTTTGGTGATAGTTGTAATATTCTATTCACAACATATCAAAGGTAACATATTGCTATTTTATAACACTGTTGTAATGAAAATCTAATCAAATCCAACTAATTTTATTTTACTCTAAAATATGTATGTGATTCTATATTTGATTTATTTTATGTGATTCTATATCTGATTTAAAAATAGCTTAACTAATGTTATTTATCTTGAAGCAAGCAGATGTATACATGTTTTAGAGAAAAAAATAGTAAGTAAATTATGATCAATACATACATAAACAAAAATACTATATATTGTAATCGTTACAGTTTACATTCTACAATCTCACTACAAAAAAATGAATAAATATGTTATGAAATACAAAGCAGAGATCAAAATAAATAGCATAAATAAGAAATGTAATAGATAGAAATCAAACTTCAGAATTCTAGAAATGGACATGAGTAATCCAAATATCATTGAAAAAACATAAAAACAATGCAAAAATTGGTTTTTAAATATTGAAAAAATAAAAAACATGAAATCCCCCAAAACATCTAAACCATAAACAATGATTGAGAGAGGGATGAGCACACTTGTAAATATGAAATATCTTCCACAAGTATATAGTCTTTGGAATGCACAATGAAAATGACATTAAATTTATAAAAATATATGGACATAAATTTGGGAGGGAAAATATGTAGGTAATTGTAAAAATGGAGGGAAAATGATGAAAGTAAATAAAAAAGGAGGCAAAAAGATTTATGCAACCACTACAATTAAGTAATCATATGGGAACATAAGATAACAATGATGTAGTCATGATAAATATTTTTTGTTAAGAATTTACTAGATATATCAAAATATTATAAAATAATTTGATACTAAAATTCTTCTTTTATAAAAATAATGTAAACATAAACATATATTTAAATATAATAATATCTCAATAATAACTTAATATTAATTATATTATAATATAATAATTTTTAAGTAAAATAATAAACAAATATATATCTGTTGAACTAACTTACGTATATTAATATTAATAACACCAATATTATAATTACAATTAATTAGAAAGATATAAAACTTATCATAATTCACCTTTTTAGAAAAAAATTAATCCCTTCCTTTTTCTGAAGTTGGAAAGTATAAATATGAATGCATCTCGGAAGACTTAATGAAAAGTTCGAGACTGTGCTAAATTTGAATTTTCATTTACAGACTACTTTTTTAATTTTAAGCTGAATAAAGTATTCAAACAGTTGCAAATAAAATAAAAAATAAAAACAACGTGCTGGCATTCTTTGTTTTTTAGTTTTTTACATTCAAGATTTTTTCGTCCTCAATTCTATTGTGTTACGTGGACCTGAATGATTGGTTAATAGAATTTCTGTGAAATTGTTTATTATATATGAAATTTGTAAACTGAGTGCTAAGTATTCCATTTACTACTCATGAAACATAGGTGAATGAATTTGACTCAAAAACTACATAATTAAATTCTGATAACAATCGCGGCGAGTATTGAAGGAATGCCATAAAACACAGAAACCTAGAAATTTAAAATAATATCTATTCCTAAATAACGTGACGTAAGCAATTATATGAGGCGGTCAAATGTCAAACACTTTTTTTGGTCAACTGTCAACTTACGCTTAGCTAACCGGTTTAAAACACTAGTTGAAACGTGTTTAAATTCTTGAGTCGACTCTTACAAATCCTATTAAGGGTAAAGTGTCGTGAGAACGGAAAATGGCAGATTGCAGTCATGAAGGTTCCAATTCAAAGGAAATCCTTCAATTTCAACATAAATCTATGGGGTTTCTGTATAATTTTTTCATGTTTCCTAATGCCCGCGCTGGCTGAATCTAAACAGCGTTGCCTGAATCGTGATATGCAGTCCCTGTTGGCCTCTAAAAGTGGTTTAACAGATCCTGCTGGGCGTTTGGCTTCATGGAAATCTTCGTCAAATTGTTGTCAATGGAGTGGGGTGTCATGCAGCACTCAGACAGGCCATGTAGTTGCCCTTGATATACACAATTCTGGCAGTACACACTACTACATAGAGGAGAATTTTTTAATAAATTGTCTTAATTTGAGACCAAAAAAAAGTTGTGTATTGTCACAAATATCGTCTTTAATCAGGTGTCTTAAAATATGTCTTAAAAAAATGTCTCTGTAAGACAATATGAACCAAAAGTAATTTTGTCTCTGTAAAGATGATTTCACTTTTGTCTCTTTAGAGACAATATTTCTTTAGTACCAACTATTGTCTCTAGAAAGACAATGTGTTTAAATCCAACTATTGTCTCTAGAGAGACAATATGAAAAACTGTATTAAAAATTAAATAAATTTATTTTAAATATTCTTTTACTGTGGTTTTCAACATTTAATATTTCTAAAAATAATTTATACAATATTCAGGTAATTATTTTTTATATTTTATTTCTTACAAAACACTCAACAAAGTAGCATAAGTACTCACTAACTTGGCTACAAATACCATATTAATTGTAATTATTTCCAATGTTGTGTATCTTACAAAATGATGCAGGAGCTCCTTCACAACAAAAAAAATCTACCACGAATATGACATAACCTTTATTGAATATTAACATTAATTTCCCTAACATTGTAGCGTCATTGTTAAGTACTTAAACTGGCCCAAAATCCTCCATACATACATGTACACCAAGTTTAATTACATATTTAACTACATATTTTTATGAAGACAACCATAACGAAATGTTTAATTTTGAACATGTTACAACTGTAATCCCTTCAACGTGCCATATCTAGAATGACCACACGTAGATGCGATTTTCCAGCAATATTTTCCAGACGAACAAGAAGCATCTCATATTCTTCATATTTATCATGTAGCTGAAGGATAGAAAGATTCAACTAAACAAGAATCATCTCATATTCTTGATGGTTCTCCAGCAGCCTCTGCAAAAAAATTATGTATTACTTCGCAAAAAAATTATAAAAGAAAGGTCACTCAAGGGATAAATATAATGGGAACAAGGAAATAATAGCATACTTCTCTTTCAATCTGATATAAAGACTATCAAGGTCCATCATTGCCATGTATTTTTGTAAAGGAGCTTGATATTGATGAATAGTATTCATGAGCTTCTTTGCCTGTAGAAAAAGAGAATAAGTACAGAAATCAAATCTAATTTTTTGAACTTTAAATAAAGACAAATCTGATGGAGGAGATAAAAATTTCATAAATGTTGTAACATCTATTAAAAATGTCATTGATCTTCTCCTGAATTCCAATGTTCACTTGTATTAGTTTCTAAGATTTGCTGGGATAAAATAACATCTCAAACATCTGAATAAACACTTGTAGGATTGTAAAAAATCCATATTTTAATTGCTCATAGTTGAAACACTTGCTGGGATATAATAAACAACTCAAAACATATTTTAGTTGCTCAGAGTTAAATCCATATATCTATCTTTATGGATTGTGAAATTTAATATCTTTAATTCCCAAATTCAGTATACTAAATAAGGTTTTATGTTTTATGCATGTGCATTTCAAATCATATTTAATGAAGAGGTAGATGTTTTTCATAATTTTTCCAAAGATGAGTCATTGAGTATAGTTTGAAAATTCATGAAAAACATATAAAATAAAATCCAGAAGCATTTTGATTATTTCAGTATGGACTATGGAAAATGAATACCAACAATGGAATATCAATGGACAATCATCTCATCAACTCAAGTGCATAACATCAAGAAGACTGATTACAATAAAATTTGTAGACCTGAAGTTAACAGATTTTTAAAAAGTTTGCAATTAGCTAAACCCTTGAAAAAAGAAGTCTTATTTTAAGGCTATTAAGATTAACCTAGAGTGTTTTTTGAGTCTTCTCCATTAACATGTTAACATCGAATCAGTTGCAGACTTTTCAATAACTGAGTTTAAGATACTTTCAAGCTTCCCCAACTCTGAAAACCTCAGTAGATACCCTGCTGCAGCAAATTTGAGCACTCCTGGGAGCCTGGGTGATTCATATGAATAAACTATAAAGATTAGCAGTTCTTAAGCCACCCAAACTGGAACAGATCTGATAATACTCCTTAGGTGCCTCAAATTAAGTGATTTGTAGCTAATCACTTAAAAGTCACCTCAAAAGAAACGCCTTTTCAATATCTGAAGCTGGGAGCTCCTCCATAGGGCAATTTGATGCTAAAAAATCAATACTCAACCCAAAAACATAGATCATATATGGAAACTCATCACCCAGATGCAAGAAATTAAAATATCCAACACCTAGAATGTTATACAATTCACCCAGTGAGCTCTGAATTGAAATGGAAATCCAAAATCTGTGAAAATGAAGACCAACACTCTGAAAAGAGCTTCAAACACAAAAATAAATCTAGAAAGAATTGTACAAAACAAGGACTGCTGGGTCTCTCATGCTTCTTTCCTCTTATAATTGTAAACTATTTTGTTGTGGTTGTTGAGAATGAGAATTTTCCAAGATTTCTTCTTTTATGTCGTCAAGAAATCAGTGAAAAACTGAACTAAGGAGGGGTCACCATGGCAGAAATATTGATTCATAACTATTATAAATATGAAGATTAATCGATCAAGAATATGTAGTAGAGTTGTGGCATTCTGATATATGCCCATTTGAGTTTAATATTTATATATATTTTTGTTTATATGGGTATAGTGTTTGTGCTGATATTTATTGTGGGTAATGCGTATATTTGAATTTTGGTTGAATTTAAATATGATAGCAACAGTGCAGAGTTATATCTGATCAGTAGAATATTCAACTCCATTTCACTTTTTCCCATTCTCATGGTAGATTCATCTCAATAAGCAATTTGTACCTTCAATCATTTTTTGGGCAAAAGTCTGAAGCTTTCTGTAGAAATTGAGAATTATTCCAATGATGGAAAACATAGATGATGGATTCAGAAACCAATGATTGTAATTTGAATTCTTCA
Source organism: Chamaecyparis obtusa (assembly GCA_027943335.1). Lineage (NCBI taxonomy): Eukaryota > Viridiplantae > Streptophyta > Pinopsida > Cupressales > Cupressaceae > Chamaecyparis > Chamaecyparis obtusa. Next base: position 162,754 of record BSBK01001026.1, on the reverse strand, counting down.
CATAAAGATTCATCTCTCTCACACGGTCTTCTAGAATTTTTATTGAATAATGATGTACAATATTCTACATTTTCCTATAATGGAGAGGAATTTGATGTGAAGGGATGGAAATTAAACAGGGGAAGAGAAGATTTTGACTGGAAAGAAGAAGAAATTCAACGTGAGTAGAAGCATTCACTCTTCAAGAAAGGAAGATCATGGGAAAAATCTTATAGAAATAATGATAAAGGATGATCATTGCCTAGTCATCCTCCAAAAATACTGATGCTACACTCTCCAAAACAAACTACGCAGTACAGTTATAGAATAAATCTGCAAGACCTAATCATCATATATCATACCTCAACTCAGTCACACACAATATATCCTTTTACCTGCTTGACTTTTCTCATTATACTGCACAGGTTTTCAATCATCTTGCACAAAATAATGACTCCTGCATCTTCAAAACGCAGCTATACTTCATCTTTTCTGTCATGCACATGCACCTCCACAGACTATCAACACAGCTCTGTCCTTTTACACAGACAGCTCAAGAAATCATCGTATTCACCCAATTAGCATGCACACAGGACACAGTCTTTGACTTTTAAAAAATGCAGTCACATTTTCTGAGTATCAGACCTTTGTTCCTTTCACTCAGCACAACACCACAAATATTGTATCACACAACACACTGTCTAAGGCATCGTCGGTTGTATGTACCTAGTAGGATCTTTATGGTTGCAAACCCAAAAGAAACAGGCTGTAGATTGCCAACTAAAATTGTAGGAAACTAGATCACTGAAAAATTGAAAGGAAAAGAAAGGACCTTTTAAGGTCCATGCTCTTGTACTCGGGGCATTCTATGCTCAATGTTTCTTTCAACATGCTTTGCAAATTTTCAAAACCATTTTCTAAGATATTTCAAATTTCTCATTCCGTCACCAGTTATAAAATAATACTTGCCTCAAAAAATGATCACTCTAACAAAATTCGGCAACTCCTCAAACACAGGGCACTTCTTAACAAACAAATGTGCAAGCTTTGTAAGATCACTAGCAAATCTCTCAACTGTTGCATGTGCAACTTGACGGGTGTTGTGGGCAGCATAAAATTCTACATCTTATCACAAGAATCCATCCAAATTTTCTCCAAACAACATAGTTTGGCAAGAATTTGAACAATCTAAATTTTTTTTGAATGATTTTTATAGTCTTTGATTTGAACAATCTAAACTTTTTTTTGAATGAAAGTTATTTGAGTTGTGATATTTCTATCAGAATTCAACTGTGTGATTTTCCAGTCAAACTCATTGACCTAGATATTTCATGAGTAATGATTCACAAGAATCCATCTCTCATAAGAAAGAATAGAACACTTAGCACTCATTCCATCTAAGGGTGAAGCTTTGGGCCTTCCCAAGAGGCACCCATCTTAAAATAAGGCATCCATCTTATCATGCTTGAGTTGTAGTACTAGGATGGATGCCTCCTAGGAAGGCACAATGCTTCACCCCTAAGAGCACTATGTAGATGAAATGAGTGCTAAGTGTCCCATTCATTCTCATGAAAGATGGGTTCTTGTAAACCACTACTCATGAACACGAGTCAATGAAATTGATTTGAAAACTGTACAATTAAATCATAGTAGCAATATTAAAATTTAAATTGTTGTGGAAAATACCTCCTACATACCAGTTATTTGAGTTTTTAATCTAGATTGCTTACTGGAAGGGGTTCCAGTAAAACTCAACTTTCTTTTCTGGAAAGTTGGATTGAAAACCACTTGGATGATGCAACAAGATTGACAACAAAAACCAGTGCTGTTTGCAGCTAATCAAATGGACAGTCATCTTGAATAATATCTTGCAGCTAATCCATATCTTGAACATTATACATTAATAATAGTATATATAATTCAAATCATTAATACCAAACATTAGTAACAACTTCAAAACATAAATACCAAACATCATGTGTAATATACTCTAATCGTGCGGGGACACGTCTTTAAGGAAATGCCTTGCCTTTCCCTCACCCCTAATGGGTATAGATAGATAATGGGACAACAAATCTCAGGAAAAATAGAGGAACAGTCAGCGAATCATATACAATAGTCAGCAGTTCATTGCCACTCAGACCATAGCTATATAGGAACAAAGGAGGTCATCGGAGTTGTCTTCATATTCAGCGCTCATAGTATGAGAGGATGGTATCAGTCCAATGATAAATACACATAAGTAGAAGACAGTATCTCAGGTAAATTGCAGTAGAGTATAGCAGAAAAAGGCACGACCACCTGAATGAGGCGTAGCCTCTTATTCTCACGATATAAGACTTGCAACAATGTCAAGAATCAGAAACCACGACCTAAGGTTATTGATGAAGCTAGAAGGATTAACAACAGAGAACTGTGATAATTACTATCAATGCATATACAAGATGACAGTGATTGCATTTATAAGTCTTGTCTATATATCTCTTCATCTAATCTATAAAAGATTGACCCTAAATAATATCAGACTCCTGTGTACCATCTGTTCGATCATCATCTCATGGTTAGCCAGAAACTTTAACTCATTTGATCCATATAGGATCAATTCATAAACATATCCAACATTTATATTGTACCATGTTAGAGATCCTATCAGATTTCTAGTTGAATCCAAATTTCAGATATCATAGTCAGATAATAGAACTTCTATATTGAATATCATATCAAACCCTTTGCCGTCATAAATTCAATGTGTCATCCCAAGAATAATACTTTAATATGTATCATTGTTTGCATGTCATGTCAAGGAGGGTAAATCTTCAAGCTTTACCAAGAAGCCTGGTTAGAATTTTATCTAAAGGTTAGAGTCATTTTATTCATTTATGGAATTTTCCAGCTCTCTGAGGCCTAGAGAAAATATTTTTCTTGCACTCATCTATTGATCTAGCTTCTAATTTATGTAATAACATCTAGCCCTCAGGTTTATATCTTCTGTTATTTTTAACCATAACAATTGTTGTCCAAGAGCCTTCTGTTGAAGTGTGTTAAAGAAGATAAATTCGATGTTTATGGTGAAAATATAGAAATTCTGGAGATTGTGAGCACACACGTTAAGATAATATTGTGACATGAACATGGTGTTAAAATGTCCTGGTGTAATTTATCTTTGCAAAATATTGGGAAATGATGAAGTTGTATTTGAAATCTGATTTATATCAGTTATTATTTTCAACCGTAACAAACTGTTGTCCTAGTGGCTTCTACTGAAGGCTGTTAGAGAAGATAAAATTGTGACATGAACTTGTCCTGAGTTATTTAATTTTGGAAAATATTGGGAAATAGTGAAGTTGTATTTTGAAACCTGTAATTTGAAACCTGCTTAAACTCTAACATGAAAGCTTTTTATATAAATTCCTTCCATAAGCATATGATTCTGAACATAGGCCATGGTAAAAGAAATGTAATATATTCCATATTTTTTTATCCCCAGATGATGATCACATGTTAATGTTCCCGAATCCCCAAGATATTTAATATCAAAACCATATAATATGTTGGGGAAAAAGAGAAATTTTAGAAATACAAATTATATGTTTCGTCGAGGGAATAACAAATATTAAAGATATTTATTGGTAGTGTTCACGGGAAGGGAATCATGGGAAGATTGTGGCTGTCAATAGAATTCAAGAAGATAGAAGTGCATATAATAAAAATATAAAAGGAGAATGAATTAGTAAAAATGAATTAAAAAAGTTTGGTGGTTTGGCACAAGTCCCCACAGACAACAATCTATCATGCTAAGACCTGAAAACATACTTGGAATCACAAGAGCTAAAATGCATTACATATTTTATATTATATTGAGTAAGAATATTTTTTCCCTAGCAGCCCCAATACATACAAATCTCAGGCATTAGACTCTTTAAGATCATCACATTGCATAACAAGGAATCCATTAGACCCTTCAATCAGACCCCAAAGTTTATAAACACTAACATTAGATCATGAAAATAGAAGAAATCTTAGAAGGGACATTACATCACAGTAGACAAACCTGAGAGATGTGTGGTCATGAGTCAGGATCTTCATCAATACAAATAGATGTAGTATACATCATGCATTGCATATCAGAATCTGAGAATCTATTTTCCAGATGTGGGTCAATGAGTTCATAAGTCTGTGCATAATTAGGTGCAAGATACCTGTCATGGGGAAAACATCATTAATAATATTCCCTTACTCTGACATCAAACTGCCCATAATACCTCTGATACATGAGACACAAATTTAATGCAATAACATTGAGAAATTATGGCAAGTCTATAGTTATGAGGGATATTATATTTGTTTTTCTTTCAATCTGGGTTCTATAGATCAAACATAAGGAATTTCGTCAATTATCCTAATATGCTGGATCAACTTTGGATCAATTGGATCAACTTTTAGTATGTGTGTTTCTTCAGTTGATCCACTATCCAGTTGCCATTTTGCAAGCCCAAAGTCCCCAAACTATAATGACATCATATTAAATGTCACACAAACTATAAACATAAGAATGCAGAGCACAAATATTTTATTGCATACAACTTAAGAGTATTGCATACACTAGAAGTGAATTGTAACAGATTTTTACAGCCGATGTCAGTCCATATTTCTGATATCATAAATATTGATTTTAATAAATTTGTGTAAAAATATTTACATTAAATTGTGCTTTGAAATATGAAGAATGTTGATCTTTGACTGTAAGAAGGATGTTAGAGATATTCTAAGGTAGAAGAGTTGGAAATCTCAAATTTAGCACTGACAATTTGTTAGAATAGGATTTTAAAAGGATGGCAAACTAATTTCAATTTATTTTTAGATTCAGATACAAGTCTATAAAAATTGATTGTGCCTCTTTTAAAATTACTTAAAAGGTGTAATCTTCTTTAGTAAAATATACAAACAATGATTATCTTGAATATTATTTCTTCTGTATTTCTTTTGCTAAATATATTCTTTAGTTAATTTCTATAGTTTATTGGATTCATTTGCAATGTACATTAACTAGAAGCCTTGAGTAAAGATGCATCTTAAAATATATAAAAAGGTAGATGAATTACCATCATTAATCATTTGGCAAGACAATATTACTAGGTAAAAGTTCACTGATGGATGATGCAACCTCCACAACACTCTTCATGTAAGTATCTCAGACCTCTTGCAACTCCAACAACCACTTTGTGACAGTATTTCCATTCCGAACATATTGTCTTCCCCTTTCCTATAAACCATTCAATTAGAAATAAACCCAGAATGGTACAACAATTCAACTTCTAATGAAGGCTATTATATATCAAATCCAAGGCATACAAATATGTTTGAATTTGAAATGAAACCAAGCATACCACTTAAAACATAGTAGTACTACAATTTAGTTTCTAATGAAGGATGTCGTCTATGAATTTCAAGGTATACAAATAATTTTGAATTTGAAATAGAACAGAGCATACCACTGAAAATAGAGTAGATATTTCGAGTTCAATATTTTTGTGAATCCTAACTACTGATATTTACATCAAGTCTATATCTTTGTCAGTAATATTACAAATTATCAAAGAACAAAAGTTTGTTTGTATGTTGAATAGATTAACTACATAATAGAAAGGATCTTTTAAAACAAAAACTCTCATCATATGATTACTTCATCAACACAAACTAATACTAATCTCTTCCTCGCATTTGTATTTTTCACAGAGAGAGCTCTTGCATAAATGGCCCAATAGAGAGGATAATATCTTAGTTTAAATTCAATGTGAGCTTTTCCCTATCTAAATTTATAGTCATATTTAACTAACATTTATTATGCAGACAGACAGTGAGCCTCTATTTTTATCCTGACATCCTGATCTATCCATCAATTATACTTCCCTGAGCAAATGGAAAAGCTTCTAATGAATTAGTACTATAATTTCTTCATTTCTGAAATATACTATCTCCCTAAGTGAAAAACATTCACTTTAGTGAAAAACTCCAACTCTCATATAAATATTTCATCCATTGAAATATTTAATAGAAAATCAAATTTATAATAAAAGTTTTCACCATTTCAATGTATCTCAATTTGCAATTTTAACTTTGAACCTTAATGGAAACACTTCAATCTATTGTGAATATTCCCTGTGTGCTGGCTTTTTATTACATTCTAATCCCTCTGTTACTCAGTAAAATCCTGTAGCATTCTGGAAATAACATTCCAAACAAGTTTTACCCCTGAGTGAAAGTATATATATAGACTTCACATTTCACCCCTTGATACTTTTGTAAAAAATAAAATACATTTAGTCCCTGTGAAAGAAATGCACTTGTAGTCATTTTAGATTTTACCCAATCACCACATTGTACTTAGGTAAACATTTCCCCTGGAGTGAAAAATAAAAAATATTTCCAATCCCTAGACCTTTGTGAAATATTCTAACTATTTAAATCAATGATAGTAGACTCCTTTTCATAGTAACCTGCACATTATATCTTATACTTCACAATTTCTGTAGAATGTAGCTGCAAACAAAAAGTATCCAGATCCACTTCCTTGATGTCAAATGTTGTGGAACTTGGTGTCCTGCAATAAATTCCATTCGGGCGTCTTAGGCAAATATGTTCCATGAGTCCATATACAGTGAGGGACTTTCAACAATTAACATCCATCACCAGCAGTTCATATATTCTTAATATCCACTACAAACTATTTATGTCTATCACCAGCATCACCATCATTCCCATAGTAACTTGATTTCACTACTCTGTCAAACTCATCTAGCTATTTTTTCACAGAAAATACAGCATGATGATACAATCATTACTATATCCATAAATATAATTTTTGCACATAAAATTTGAGTAACTTAAACAAAAATCTAACCAAATAGGATGGATAAGACAAACAACAAACTCAGTACCCAACATATCATAAAAGAAAGATTGAAGTATGTCATATCGATCTGGTCTCCTGAATCTGATCTATCCAACAACATGTAAAAATATGGGCAAACAATTTCTATATTAAAAATAGTGTAAACAATGGTGATTTTCCCATGCCACTTGGCGGTTCTTGTACAAAGCCACTAGTAGCAATTTACCAATGAAAAAGTATAGCTCCTTGCCTTATCTTTCCCATTACTTAGTTACCCAATTACTAATCCTCCAATTAAAAGACACAATTTTTAACAAACTCACCTCACCTACCATTGAGCAGTGCCAAGGACTATTTGTAGCTCTTGTCTCAGAACATCAACTAAATCTTCTCTAGCCTAAAAGGAAGCAACATAATCCAACTCTGCCACAGTCTGTGTATGCACCCAACGTCTGTACATGAATTCTAACCTATATTGCATCACATTTTCTAACATTCAAAAAAACATTTCTTTAAGAATATTGTACAACAAGCATTGTGCTAGATAGAATGATTCAAGTTATTTCTATGGATTCAATGTTTGAAGAAGAATTTTGAGTTTTCTTTGATGGGATTTTTTTTAATGATGTGAGAGAATTTCCTGTATGAAATGGGGTGTCTTTTAAAATGAGATCTTCCTTGGTAAAAAATACAGACATTGATTCTCTTAAATATTATTTCTTCTACTAAATGCACTCTGTTGTTAATTTCTGTAGTTTAATGGATTCATTTATAATGTATTAATTAAAATCCTTGAATAAGAATGCATCTAAAAAATATAGGTAGATGAATTACCATTGCCGTAAGATCATGTGTTAGAGGTCACGATGGATGATGTAGCCTCCATGGCACTCTTCATGTAAGTATCTTAGACCTCTTGCAACCCCAATAGCCATATTGAGACGGTATTTCCATTCCAATTGCGTTGTCTTCCTCTCTCCTATAAACCAAAAACATTAAGAATGAAATTGTGTTCAATTACCACTAAAAGAAAAGAAGTACAACAATTCGGCTTCTAATGAATGAGCTATATATATGAATTCCAAGGAATAAAAATAGGTTTGAATTTGAAATGAAACCATACGTGCAACTCAAAATAGAATAGTACTACAATTGAGTTTCTAATGAAGGTTGTCATCTATGAATTTCAAGGCATATAAATAATTTTAAATTTCAAATCGAACAGAGCATACCACTGAAAACAAGTAGATATTTTGAGTTCAATATTTTCATGAATCCCAGCCTACATATTTTATCCTAATGACTCATATTTACATCAAGTCTTTTATCTTTTCCACTAATATCACATATGAACGAAGAACGAAAGCTTGTTTGTATGCAAAATAGATTTACTACATAATAGTAAGAATCTTTAAAGAAAACAAAGCTGTCATCATACAATTGCTTCATCAGCACCAACTAATACAAATCTCTTCCTCACATTCGCATTTTTAATAGAGAAAGCTCTTGCACAACCTAATAGAGAAGATAATATCTTAGTTAAATTTCAGTGTGAGCTTTTTCCTATCTAAATTTACACAATCATATTTAACTAAAATTTATTATGTGATAAATAGAGCCTCTAGATTTTACCAGATAATAATGCCATTTTCTCCAAATCCAATAACAATGCAATTGAATAAAACGATGATAATTATAGTCTAACATCCTAACCTATCCATCAGTTATTACTTCCTTGAGCGGATGACAGAGCTTCTGATGAAGATTTGTCATTTCAAAATGTCCAAGGTCTGAAGCCTGGGATGCAGCTAAACATTGCAAATTTTAGTCAGCTAATGATAATAGAAAAAAGTCATAAACCCAACTATTCAATGTCTCGTATAAGTCACAAATTATAAGTTATGCAGAAGTTCTCTAAAGGCATGCAATAGCTGAAATCACATGGAATACCATATACACCCAAAGATTTTCATTTCTAAAATACACACATAAATTAGGCTCTACATTTGCAAAAGTACAAATAACATAAATTTCAAAGCTTTCTGTGAGTCTACTGAATAATATAGAAATAAATCTATATATTTATTTGTTAGTTTTAAGAAGATACATTACAAAAGCTTTGGAATGATTTTAAGACCTTTTGGCTGCCCAACTTATCAAGAACTTATCAAATAGATACACAAGACAGGCTTAGAGACACTCAAAAAATGTCTGATCTACTAGTTATACTGGTTCTTCAAAGTTACAAAGAGTTTGCTACAAGCTTTAGACAAATAAATATCACTATAATCTCAAACATGCAATACCCACAACTGGAAATTTAAACCCTAGGGTTCCCAACTTCCCATGCTATGTTTTCTTCCGCTAGTTCTGCAACTAATTGTTTCAGTCTCTTTCCATCCTCCTTCAAATATGAAAAGATATTTGATTCTTAATACCTTACTGTCAAGAATGTTAGATCTAAAATAAATGTGACATCCATGGATAGATCGGTGCAAACAAAACCCATATCTATTTGGCATTGTTTTCCATAAATCATGCTTTAAAATGCATTGCTAATCTACTTGAATGTACCATGGAAGCATGGGAGAGTATTATTCCCTGGCCTGAAAATGTACTAAGTATTTATTGGATAGCTGGAGTTGATGTATAAGTTGAGAAAGGCCCTTACCAATGCCGAATATTGATCTCTGCTCTCCACGCATTTTTTTGAGGGGGAGCTCCTCCAGGCTGTGGATCATTACCCTGTTTTCTCCTACAATAGTGACCCCTCAAACCCTTCCTACTCCCTCATGCTTCATCTCTAGGAATTTTTGGTTAACGAGTCCCTAAAATTGCCCTGAAGACGACCTCCAGCTCGCATCCCTTTTCTGTTCCACAGGATTCCCATCATCCAAAAGAAACTGAAAGCTCATCTGGAAGGAGAAATCCCCATTACATTTCCATCAAGAAATGCAGGACTTACCCCATCTAAGAATTTGTGAGATCCCAATTGGGGATGGAGTTGCTAAGCGGCGCTAAGGCACATAGCCTTGGCGAAGACAATGAAAAAGAATATTGCAGCATTTGTGAGCCCGATAATCTGTTTGGAGAGGTAGCTGCATTTCCTCCTCTATCACCTGCGCCCTTCAATTTGTGGTATTAGCCTCGAGGATTTTGATCGCAAGTTGTACATTGACCTTCCCTTTTGCTTCAATTTATTTCAGACACGCGAGGCCTTTCTGGAATTATGTCACCTGCAAGCAATTCAGTGTCACCAGATCCTCTCACTACTTTTATCAATGAATATTTTCATGAGCCATGCGATGATGTAGTTGTGTATTCATCGAATGATTTCATGGCAGAGCTAGAGGGTTATTTACCTGTAGTAAAACACCGTGAGATTCGTGGCTGGTCTCTGCAAGTGCATTCCTTGTGGAAAGAATTGTGCAGGAAAGTTAGTGAGGATGTGAAGATAAGATCAGATCAGAAGACACTGCCAAATCATCCCCTGCTACAAGCAGCAGAGCATTCCAGAACACTGTAAAACACCACCGACTAAGTTCTTGTCCCTAGTCCTTTCTTCTAGTCTCAATATCAATCAATGGTAATGGGAATATGACAAACCCTTAACAGCCGACGCTCGAAATAAGAAAAACAAAAAACTCGCTAAAAATTCATTTCTCCCCAATCTTCGAAAATGCATGTTCGTTATGTTCTTTTGTCTTAATGTTTAATTTAAGACAATTTTAATAATTTAAATTTTTAATACTAAGTGTTTAAGACAAAATGTTAATATTGTCTTAAAGTACCCTCTTATGTAGTAGTGTAGTCTCAATATCAATCAATAGTAATGGGAATATGACAAACCCTTAACAGCCGACGCTCGAAATAAGAAAAACAAAAAACTCGCTAAAAATTCATTTCCCCCCAATTTTCGAAAATGCATGTTCGTTATATTCTTTTGTCTTAATGTTTAATTTAAGACAATTTTAATAATTTAAATTTTTAATACTAAGTGTTTAAGACAAAATGTTAATATTGTCTTAAAAAAATGTCTTAAAGTACCCTCTTATGTAGTAGTGACAGATGATCCTCAGAGCTTAACTGGTTTCTTTCATTCTGCGCTATTTGAGTTAACAGACTTGGAATATTTGGATGTTAGTTCCAATAATTTTACTGGCCAATCGATTCCAGCGGAGTTGGGTATGCTGAAAAAGTTAAGATATCTTAATTTATCGACAGCAGGATTCGCAGGAAGGCTTCCATGGCAGCTGGGGAATCTGTCAAGCTTAATAGTATTGGACCTCACTTCTTCTTCTTCCTCTGTCTTGAAAAGTACTGATATCTCCTGGCTTTCAAATCTGACGGCTTTGCAAGATCTGTCTTTGGACTACGTTGATCTGTCAGCAATAAGGGGAGACTCGTGGGCATCGTCAGTAAGTCTTCTTTCTCATCTCAAAAATCTCACGATGTCAGATTGTGGGCTCACAGGCGCGGTTCCTGCTCCTCTGCAGAATCTTACATCCTTAGAAATTCTGCATCTGGACAGTAACTTGTTTTATTCTGAGTTTCCCCGCTGGGTAGCAAATATGACGAGCTTGGTCTCTCTCCAAATGACAGGTTCATATCTCAATAGCTCTCTACCACTTGAGCTCTCAAATCTCCCTCACATCAGAAGGATCTATTTAGGATCTAATGAAATATCTTCCAACGTTTCTCAAATTTTTGCAGGGCGGTGGAAAAGCCTCACGCTTTTCCAGATGCCAAGCAATCACTTGCAGGGCTCCATTCCATCCTCCATCGTCAACATTTCTTCGCTGGTTCAGCTAGATCTCAAAGATAACTCTTTGAAGGGAGAGATTCCTCAGTCACTAAGGCTGCTTCCCAGGCTCATAAGACTGGACCTCAGTTACAACAGTTTAACAGGGTATATTCCAGTTTCTCTAGGGCGCTTGTCTGAACTGACCTTTATCGCTCTCACCAACAACGAGTTAAGTGGAGAAATCACAGAGTCTCACTTTAGCAGCATGAGCAGCCTCAAATATCTTGACCTGTCTAATAACAAATTATCCCTCAACGCTATGATCTCAAACTGGACTCCTCCATTCCAATTACAGGCGATGAGATTATCTCACTGCAAGTTAGATGGCGTATTTCCTCTCTTTCTGAAAAATCAACGTAGTATGCAGATACTGGAGCTCGCCAACAACACCCTCAGGGGACACATCCCTTCCTGGCTGTGGAACCTGCCTTTGCTGGACGAGATACTTTTGGCGCATAATCAATTGGACGGCCCAATACCTCCGGAGCTTTATAACGCGTCTTCGCTGAAACATGTTGATCTACGGGATAACCGGTTGCAGGGGACTCTGTCAATTCCTCCATCTTCTGCTGCAGGATTTCCTTGGGCACTGGATTTTTCCATCAACAACATAAAGGGCACAATCCCCACACAAATCTGCGCCATTCTGCGTTCTTCACGCTTCTTATCACTTACATCCAATAAACTTGAAGGCCAAGTTCCTTCTTGCATCTGCGAGGCAGGGCAGTATTTGGAGGTACTGGATCTTTCCAGCAATAAACTTTCTGGCAAACTGCTGTCCGCCGTTGGCAATTGCTCTTTCTTAAGAGTATTGAATGTGGGAAATAATGAGCTACAAGGAGATATACCAGGGGAGCTAGGTAAATTGACGCAGCTCCAGGTGCTGCACATGGATGATAATAAGCTGGGCGGTCAAATACCTTTGTCTCTACACAATTGCAGCAACATGGAAATTCTGGGTCAGTTCCCCAGTGGATAGGAAGCCTTTCAAAGCTCCGGATACTACTTCTGAGATCAAATAGTTTGCAGGGCGAGATACCAATCCAGGTATGCTACTTACAGAATATACAAATTCTTGACTTGGCAATGAACAGGCTGCAGGGCACCATACCTGCCCGTCTTTCAAACTTGAGTGCAATGAAGAGTGAGAACCTCAGCTCTTCCATATCCACCGTGCTCAGATACGGAGAGTACTACAAGGAAGAGGTTTATCTCATGGTGAAGGGTGCAGAGAGGGCGTACAAGTACATTCTCTCCGCCGTGACTTCCATAGATCTGTCGGCAAACAGTTTGGGTGGTGAGATACCAGGGGATATAGGAGATCTCCAAAGTTTGCAGAATCTGAATCTGTCTCACAATCAATTCAGTGGAACCATTCCAGACGAAATTGGGAATTCGGTGAACTTGGAAGCATTGGATGTGTCATGTAATCGGCTGAGTGGAAGAATTCCTGTAACGCTCGCAGAACTGGGCTTCATGGGCTTTTTGAATCTCTCCAACAACAACTTGTCGGGAAGAATTCCCGATGCGCCCCACTTGGACACCTTTGGAGAGTCTTCGTTCTTGGGAAATCCAGAGCTGTGCGGAAAGCCGCTGCCCACAAACTGTTCTGCATCTCCTCCATCTTCTTCAGGAGAAAAAGATTTGCAGAGCATTGATGAGCGTTGGTGGAAATCGTGGCAGGTGGGAATCGGATTGGGATGCGGATTAGGTTTTAGATGTATAATCGGAATTCTCGGCGTTTGCAGGAAATGCAGAAGAAAATATTTTGGGTGTCTTGATTCTGTCGTCAAACTGTTGTTTGGGGATGCCAGCGCTGCCAGGTGAGAAACTCATGTTTATAGTTTAAACCTTTCAGGATTATCTTAATTTTATTCTCGTCCGTGGGATGTGTGTATTATGAACTAAGAAATATATAATTATTGGCAATTCATAATTATGAGGCCATGTATGATGAGCTTAGTAATCTCTGTTGCTCAAATAAAAGAACAAAAAATCAAAAGTTCGAAAGTATCATCATATATTGTCCTACTATCTTTACGTGTTTTAACAATTATTGCACTTGCGTTTCATCACTAAAATAAAGACCGATTGATAATGTTAAAGTCAAGGGTGTCGGCTTCACACGAAGTGGTATTACTTCTAAGTCGGTTCCGCAAGGGCCACGTTGACCAGTGTTTCCACATGTTGGAATCTCAGTACTGGTGGAATTAAGTGCATGCCAAGACTTAAAAGGGAATTTACACTATCCAAACATGAGGGGATGGTTGGAATGAGCGGGGAAATTTCTAATGCTTGAGCAGAACCGTATGCAAGAATAAGTGGTCTCAAATATTTGTTGTAAACTGGTACAGGTTCCTGACACGAGTTCTATATTAGCAGTCGTATGTTTTTGTACATGCAACAGTGTGTCAATAGGAAAGAAACGAGTGCCACTTAGTGGAAAAAAGTACTTATCTTAATTGTATTGTAATACAATAAGTCATATAAGATTAGTCAATTGAAGTTTGAGATGAATGATATTGTACTTGTTCAAAGTTGAAAAATGATATTGTAATGTTAATTATAATTGTCTAGACCTAATTGTGAACCTAATTATTGTTGAAAGTTGAAAGATACAATTTATTTTATACTAAGATATATTTTTTATATAATTCTATACATTAAACATGTAATTTGTTATACCTATAATATTTCCTATTCTTTTCATTTTATTTTGATTCTTATAATAAATATAAATTCAAATGTAATCACATTTTAATATGAATCCTAATTCCCATCTCTTTTCATATTATAAATGACACACCCAATATGGTAACTCATGAAATTTATAGATTACGAATGTGATGTAATATATACAATTATTTATCTTTCCTCAACATTTGAGTAAATCACTACTATAACATTATTTTGCTATATTTTAAAAGTTGATAGAGAAATTGGAAACTTACTATTGTAAACATTTTTTCTAGATTCTAAAAGTTGATAAAGATTTTTTTTTTTTCTATTTTAAAGACAAAATATCTTTAGAAAATTTTACAATAATTATGTTAGTTAAAATTTTTTCATATTTCAAATTAATTACTATCTTGGTAATGGATAGAAGACATTTTACTCAAACTTCTAGAATTTATCATTAATTGTACAATTATATACAGAAAGAATTAAAATAATCTTTCAAAGCTAAAAAATAATTAAAAATAAATGAATATTAAAATAATTTATTATTAATTTTCATTGTTTTAATATAAGGTCACTATTTTATCACTCTTTCTAAAATTATTTATTGTTTTAATAATGAAATTACATAAAATATCCTATTTAAAATTCTTAATATCTAAACAATGTGATATGATATAGAAAATCATTTATCTTTCCTCAACAACAAATTACTACTTATAAAAAATTTGCTAATAAAAGATTGTTTTTTTCTATTTTAGAGACAAAATAAAGTTTTGTAGTAATTATGTTAGTTAAAAACTTTTCATATTTACTATCTTGCTAGTGGATAGAAGATATTAAACTTCTAAAAAATTATCATTAATTGTACAATTATATATAAAAAAGAATTAAAATAATCTTTCAATATTGATAAATAATAACAATAATAAATATTAAAATTATTTAGTATTAATTTTCATTGTTTTAATATAAAATCATTCTTTTATTTCCTTTTGTAAAATTATATAAAATATTCTATTTGAAATTTGTATTATCTGAACATTATGTTATAATCAAATAAATTACAATATCTTATTCAAAGAACGTAAATATAAGTAAATACAAACTAATCAAATAAAATATATACCAAATTTTTACCTAAACCTAATTTTGAAGAATTTAAATTTAGTTATATTAACCATCCAAATGAATTAACATAATATCTAATTTCCTAACTAAAAGAATATAGTTTGAATAAAATGGAGCAACCAAATACACTACCAAGTTGTAAGTACATGAACATACACATATAACACAAATTCATGCTTGCTTAAATAATAAACAAATACAAGATACAATTAAAAAAAATCGTTCAAACGATGTAAAGAGGAAGCAAGATACAATTCAAAACAAAATCATTCAAACTATGTAAAGATCGAAAATCTAATACAAAGCGCTGCCAAGCGCTGAGATAATAAGGAGACGCACAACTTGATGAATGCTTGGAAGAGACAAAAAATAGATTTGTAAAAGATACTGCAGTTAATAGATGGAAGTGAAAACAATTAAACCCGTGTTGGCTCAGTAAAACACAAATGTTAGATGACAAGAAAACACCACAAGCAATAACAATATAAGAAAAAAATTAGATACATAACAACTCAAGAATGCGAATCTCAAGCAAAGTGAATGTGAGATCTAAATCTGAAATCCAAAACTTTTGTCCTCCCCAAAAACCAATCTAGAAGTTCTTAAATAACCATGCACACCAAAAGACCATAAATCTAGGAATTATAATTGGTAATAGTACTTTCTAATAGAAATATGATCATATTTATAAATTATAATATCAATACTTTCTAAATTATTAATAGTACTTTCTAATAAATACAATTTATTATATACTAACTTAGATATATTTTTTTATATAATTCTATGCATTAAACATGGAATTTGTTATACCTATAATATTTCCTATTCTTTTCATTTTATTTTGATTCTTATAATAAATATAAATTCAAATGTAATCACATTTTAATATGAATTCTAATTCCCATATCTTTTCACATTATAAATGACACACCCAATATGGTAACTCATGAAATTTATAGATTACCAATGTGATGTAATATATAAAATTATTTATCTTTCCTCAACATTTGAGTAAATCACTACTATAAAATTATTTTGCTATATTTTAAAAGTTGATAGAGAAATTGGAAACTTACTATTGTAAACATTTTTTTCTAAATTCTAGAAGTTGATAAAGATCATTTTTTCCATTTTAAAGACAAAATATCTTTAGAAAATTTTACAATAATTATGTTGGTTAAAAACTTTTCATATTTCAAATTAATTACTATCTTGGTAATGGATAGAGGACATTTTACTCAAACTTCTAGAATTTATCATTAATTGTACAATTATGTACAGAAAGAATTAAAATAATCTTTCAATGTTAAAAAATAATTAAAAATAAATGAATATTAAAATTATTTAATATTAATTTTCATTGTTTTAATATAAGGTCACTATTTTATTGCTCTTTCTAAAATCATTTATTGTTTTAATAATGAAATTACAGAAAATATCCTATTTAAAATTCTTAATATCTAAACAATGTGATATGATATAGAAAATCATTTATCTTTCCTCAACAACAAATTACTACTATAAAAAAACTTTTGCTAATAAAAGATTGTTTTTTCTATTTTAGAGACAAAATAAAGTTTTTTAGTAATTATGTTATCATTGAACCAGATAAATGATAACTCGTAGACTCTAACTTTATTTTCACTTTTACGATCATAATAGCATTAATACAGTATTTTAATTGTTCATTGCTCCTTTATTTGTAGCTATGTTACATCTTTTAATTGATGCTTTTTCATAATGGCTATTGTTTGATTGGTACATTGTAAATGTGCTCTCCCTCACATGACGACTCCACTTCCCCCTTCCCCTATCTTCCTACTCCTGCATTGGCACTGCTTTTATAATTTCAATTATGTCCCCTGCGCAAGACCCAGCCAAATCAAAACTTCTCCTATGGCTTTGCCCAAGGTAAGGACTCCAGTTGTGTGCAACCCTTGTTGGCATGGTAATCCATCTTGTTTCCAGTGTAATATTATGTTTTGAGATAGTCAATGTGTTTTCTGCATTTGGAAGAAAACTTCAAACTTTACATTTTACATTTTCTTCAAGGAAATTATATAGTAAAAAACTTTTGAGGCTTACTAGTTCATGCAAATTTCTTTTCCCATGGGAACATGATCTTGTTCTGCATTCTGTTGTAGAAAAATGATGATTTATGTTTAATGCCTTAACTATTGAAACTTGAAGTGCACTTTTGTAAGTGATTAAGTTCTTGTATATGCTTGTATTTTTGAAGTGACTATTCTTATCAAAATTTCACTACCCTATCAATTTTGCTACAAAAGATGCATTTCCAATAAATATACTTCATTTATTGATTTTCAAACAACAAGATAAATCTGTTGATGCTAGATTCTGAAAAGAAGCATTTCATTTGAATTGAACAATGATAAATTAAATTTTTTGAGTTCATTCATTTGGAATATGGATACATGTTTTTCAAATGTCTCACACAAACCGTGAGTATAGCTTACTAACTTTCATATGCACAAAAAGCATGAACAAATAGAACATCTAAAAAGTAAGATTAGAGGTAACCGGTCATTACCTTTTGCTTTGACTGGTTATGTGTCCCTTGATGTTACTCATTATCCAGCTCCTAGCCCCTGAGTTCCTGAGTAAATTTTTATAAATCCTGCATAAGAGGGAGGAAAGTGGTATTAGATCCCAAGGGATCTAAGCAATGACTGAATATCTTAACTAAATTACCACTACACATATGCTATCTGTTGATGCATTTTGCTACAAAAGAAAGTAAATTATACTCAACGTCAAGACAAAGGATATTTTATTGCTAATATGTTTGTCAAATGTGCAAGTCTGAATACATCTGTTTACCAAAATGTCATGCCCAAAAACTAGGACAAAACACAACAACAAATTTTTTTCTGAACATATCACTAAATAACTCCTAGGTTGCACACTAAGCTTTTCTAAAACTCAATACGTAAAAATAATGACCAACACATGCAACTCTCAAGGGGAATCATGGCATGCATTGGTGTGCCAACGTCCCTTTCCCTTTGAATGCACGAGTCTAGTGAAACCCTAATTAGGGTTTAACACATAAGTTACAAGGAGGAAAATCCATATTTTACTAATTAGAACATTATTAAGTTCGATTAATAAGAATAATATTATTGTAATCAAAGGATAAAATTAACTTCAATTAAGGCTCAAAAAATCATATTAGTTAGTTTGACTAAGGGATTAGAATATTATAATAATTCAAAAAAATGTCCAATCGATTGATATTATTATTAGGGAAAAATAATTCAATTAAGACTCTCCTAGGAATTCATTAATTTATTTACCCCCTAATAATTCATATATATAAAAAAAGAAATCTGTGAGTATCATAAGATAAAATAATTCAACTAATTTACTATAATTTAAACATTAAAAATTCCTTAATTATTATAAGGAAGAAATTATATAACATATAAAGCCTAAAACTTAAATCTCAATTGTGAATTAAATTATTATAAAGATGATTTTAATAAAACTCTCAACGTTAACATTTTTAAATAATGTGATTATTTCTTTTATAAATATTAAATAAATTGATTATGACCCACTTGGTAAATAAAACTCACAAATTTTATTTTCCCAAGGATTTAAAAATAATAAAGCTATAAAATCCTAAAACATCTCAAAAAAAAATCAAAAAGAATCTTGGGATTCCAACCCACTAAATTAGAAAATAAATTTAAAAGAAAAAATCTACTTTACTAGAAAAAATCCCACCATTATTTAATTTCCTAAAACATAATTCTCATAAAAGAATGTATAATTTAAAAATCAATAATAGAAAATTTATTTAAAATAAAAGTGACATTTGAAAGTCACTTAATATAAAATAATAAAAAAAGAATTCAACAAGGGAAAATGATTTAATAAAGTGTAATAACATAAATAAAGAAATAAAAGGGTGAGGATTTCAAAGTGGGAATCCCTAACCTTAATTTCGGATTTAGGATTAAGCCCAACTTTAAAGTCCTCCTGAAACCCTAATTTGGTCATTTTTTTGTTGCAGGGATGGGCGGAGAGCTAAGAAGAAGAGTTATGCAAGAATGAGTATACACCCAAGTATACATGGGTGTATATACACACTCAAGTGTGTGTATATACCCCTATATATATTTGAGTATATATAAAGAGGAAATCAACATAAGAGGAGAGAACCAGAAATTCTCATGGCTTCTCCAACAGTATACATCAAGGAAAATATTTATTTAGTTTTATATATAGTCTCTATTTACCTTAGATTTAATGATTTATTTTGCTTTAGGTTTTTTTTTTGTACACGGAATAATCATAGTCACTTTATTTAACTATATATTTTGGGTTTTATAGCAGAGATAAATCTCTGTGGTAAAACCCTAGATCTCAGTTTTATGCATATATCTTTTTGTTTGTGCAAGCTCATAAATTTATTTTTAACTACATTTGTAGTCTTTATTCACATTTCAAATCTGGGTTTACATATTGGTACAACCCTATTAGGGTACAAAACTTGCTCTTTGTGGATCCCTAACAGAGTAACTCTCTGTAAGATATCTGTATACCCAGACCTTTAGGGTGCATCTAATATCTACTGGGAAGTGTTAGAAAAGTGAAATGAAGTTCAATATATATCCACAATTTGCTGGGATAGGTAGAAATAAATTAATGTGTTGCAGGTTGAATATATTCAAAGTAAAAGAAATGATAATTAAATTTATATGTTGCTGGTTGAATTTATTCAAAGGAAAAGAAAGCATAATTTCCCTTCTAAAAACATTATGTAAAGAAGGATGTTGTATACTTAAATTTGATGTAGGAGATTGGGATTATTTTTTTGTATAAGTACATTAAGCTGCTGTTATATTTTACTGTTATTTCTCTAAACATATACATTTTAGATTTCTCTGTTAAATTAAATGATTTATTTATAGATGAAACAAATTGTCTTTATTTTCTTGAGAGAATTTAATTCTGCAATATTGTTAATTCTATTGTAAATGATTTCAAAAAGGATATTATGTGGATCTTGTGAAAATATTTAATTACAGTGCATATATATTTCTAAAAATACATCCTTGGGTTTAAACCTGGAATTGTAATTCCCTTGTGAATAATTGCAAAATTATAGGTCTATAAACTAATAGTACACTTAAGATAACATTATTTCTCTAAAGAATATGCTTTAGAAATTTTTATATTTCATGCTACTCATGTCCTTAGTTGTTATTTCAAAAAAAAATAAAAATAACTATAGAATATATAAATATAACTGTATTATAAACACATATATTTATATAATAATGGTCATTCTCACTACTTTAAAACAAAGATTAATACAAGATATTTTACTCCATATGTCTTCATTTTAAGATTAAATAGAAATTATGTGTTTAGTTTTGGATTTAAAAAATATATATCATATTTATGATATAATATTATATATATGTTGTTTATAACATATATATATATATATATATATATATATATATATATATATATATATATATATATATATATATATATATATATATATATATATATATATATATATATATATATATATATATATATATATATATATATATTATTATATTACATATATATTATATCTTACAAAAAAATAAATGTTATTTACTATTAACAAAGGGGAAATATAAAAAAATAAATGCAAAAGAATTTCTTTTTCATCATTAATCGCTACTGCATATTTTAAATCAAATAAAAATAATAGAGAACAGAGTTTTATATGTGGAAAACAATAAAACTTAATAGTATTAAAATGAAATATTTCCTAACACTTCCCAGTAGATATTAGATGTATGAAGCTAGTGAATACTTCTCTGTTTCAAGTTATTTGTTTACCCGTTTGATAAACAGATCCGTTTAATATTTACTGACATTTTATGCTAGTAAATATATATTTCTTGTAGGATTTGAGCAATACAAATCCACAAAACTCGAAGATCGCCTGCATACAAAAACCTATTACAAGGAAGTAGAGACAAGAAGTGGGCAAGGGTTTGACTCAAAAATATGAAGAAGAAAATATCCTCAAATAATGAATGAATTAAATGTACAATGGATCATCCTTATAAAGGAGATCAAAAGCCTTGAAAGGCAAACCTTAGTGCATGTAAGAATTAGTTAAATTATTACAAGACTAATGCATGCAAGTTTATATTTAAAACAACTAGTGCATGAGTTTAAAACAACTCATGTATGTGTGTTTAAATATAAACAACTAAAGCAAAAGAGTTGACATCTTAAGAAGGGAGTTGTAATGTCCCCGCCAGGGAACCCATAAGGAATTAGGTCAATGACCTAAAATTACAACTAAATCTTTTTTTACACTCTAACATATCATCATTACCATCCAAAAGTACATTCCTTAAGGTTCCCTTAATGAATTCAATTACCATTATTAAGTATTTCATTTAATTACTTAATCTAACAAATTCTGTTTTCATTACAACTTCAATTAACATTAATTCCATTTCACATCATAACCAATTACATTAATGAACTAGTGGAATTAATTTCCCTTACCGACTAACACGTAATTTACCTTCAGAAGTGAAACAAGCACACGTTACTTATCACATCCACTAAGCACATTTATTCTTTCATATTTATTTACCCCTTAACCATAACTATGCTCAGCTCAATTACACCATCAAAACTAATTAAACTTTTCCAATAGGAGTCCTTACATCCTATTTCATTTCAAGATAATAATAGAAGAGCGTAAATTACTTAACCATATATTGATAACCAACATAAATCATTGAGTAAATCATTTATGCCATAAGTTTAACTTCCACAAATTATCATCTATAACCTTGTAAACATCTAGTAAAGGATTTATATTAAACCTAGTTTGAATAACCCGACATCACTCACATTAAAATATACATTTAAGAAATCATATCCCATTACTTATTTCAATAACACACATGTTCCTTTTCCCCTTATTATTTCACTTGGAGATACCCTTGAACCCTTAGCACATCTTTTCACTAACCAAATATCAAAACAAGTTTCCTTTTAAAGAAGTTTACATCCATAAGTACTTTCATTACAAGGTTTGCATAGAACCATTACTTTCAATTTCATTTAAAATTAACAAGAGATATAAGATAGGAATTACTCATTGATTTAACCATATTCAAACCCCTTTTCAAATTCATAATTCTGCCCTTCCCCTATACATAACTTATTTCTTACAATTTCCTTTTACAAACATAATTACAATTACTGCACATTGCCCGAAGGCATATGGAAAGATAATTACATCAAGTTTCCCAAGGGCTTATAATACACCTTTACATCTTGATAACAAAAGATAGAGATATATGATACGAGAACAGAATCTTCACCACTGAACAACTCAAAATCTCAGCCATGACACGAACCACGAACAATACCTCGAAAGAGATTTGCCACCCAACCATGTGAAACTAGTAAAGTTCCACCCCCCGTGCTAGGAGATAGAACCAAGGTACTCTCAAGACCTTAAGGCAATCTAAGTCTAAAAAAAAACCAATAAATCCAAGACTCAAAAGAGCAAGAATAAAGCACATAAAATATCATCATATTATAACACCGAGGTTAAGATTCTAGGAGACCACCTAGGTGAGTGTCATCACACAACTTGTATATTGGGATCCTCCTTGGCAACCATGTAACTTTGGTCCCCCCTTTATGAATAGGGATCCACCCTGGCAATTATCCCTGGTCTTGGTACTCCAATCAGGTATGTGTGGCCATTAATGTTTTCTTTCATTATCTTTTGAATCCCCCCTTCCCAAGTTAATTTTTAAGGTTATCACTTTTTACAAACCCACCCATAGGATCCTCCAGCAACCACTTCAGGGTTCCAGCACCTATGGTGAGCCACTCACTTAAGGTTCCTATTCCCTTACCCCATCACAAGTCACAAAATAAGATAACACTTTCAAGTCCCAATTCATAGGTTTAAGAAACTCCCCTGCGCACTCAGGCCCTCAGAGCGAGTCCTAACCTTAGCCATATACATCACAGGAACCATTGGAAGAATGTCTATCACAAGACATCTCAAGGAGAAACATAAAACCTTTCCCATGCACAAGTAAAACTTTCCAAGGCTCATTTATAGGTCTAAGAATCCTCTCGTGCACACAGGCCACCGAGACAAGTCCAAGCCTCATAAACCAAACTCAAGTATATGACAAGTGAAAAATCATCATAAGTAAACCATATAACCTCAGCAAAACAAGTAACGAATGTACATAGGTGAAACAAACTTCACACATCCCAAATACATCATACATGAAATAAAATACATCATAAACACTTTCAAGAACAAGAATCAAAACATAGAAAAGAACAGGAAAGTTTAAGAATGTTTGGGGAAACATTTAGGAGGCCTTAGAGTAGTCCTAGCCCATTGGACAACCCGAACCCTAAAACACATCCTAACCTTATTCAAGCATCTAAATGCACCATATAATCCCAACAAAATAAGCAATGAACATATTTAAAGTTTACACAAAATTTCATATGCCAAAACACCATGCTCTGCAAAATCTCACGTGCCTGAAAATTGGCTAAGTCTGATTTTTAAGAAAACTCAAAATTAGAAATTGCATCTTAACTCCTATGAATTTGGATTCTATCTCAATCATCTCAGAAGGCACCTAAACCCTTTATACAAGTATAACTTAAAGTATAAGAAATTTTAAAATACTTAAATGTTATAATTCTATAAAGCCTATTTTTCCTATCTACCTCCATTCACACTAGCATTCCTATCTTGCTCGGTTAACACTTTCATTCCTGTCTTCCTCAGTTAACACTACACCGACCTCCCTCAGTTACAACTACATCGACCACCCTCGGTTGACACTACACCGACCACCCTCGGCTAATACTACACCGACCTCCCTCAGTTAACACTGAACCGACTTGCCTCGGTCAACACTGAACCGACCCGGCTCGGTCAATACTAAACTGACAGAAACTGCAAAATGTGACAGTCAACTATGTCTTGTGGGTAAAAATGGGCATTATGGGGACTGTGGTTACCTAATCTAAGCACAACCCATTTGAGATCTCCCAGTTTCCCTTTAGAAACAGCTCATCAATCCATCTTATCTATTTAACAAAACTATTCTAGATCTGGACAAGAAAAGGTGGTGCATAAACCGACATGGACCAGTAAGGTTGAAACAACAGTTCTAAATTCTGGAAGCATTCATAATATGTTCAATAACAATATAATACACTATCCTACATGATCGAAACCACTTCTACCCTCCCAGAAAGATTTCACCACAGTGAACAAACAAACACTCATAAAAATTACTTCCCGGAAACATATTTCAAATACACAAAAAAAAAAAAAACATATATATATAGTTCTCATTTTCAAATAGAAATAAACCATCACATTCTCATCGAGTAACATATCAATTATATACATAATCACACACATGGGAAGAATGGAGGTACATCCCAGTTTAGACCCTACCTGGGGTCCTGCGGAGAATCATCCTCCCTTGGTTGGAGACTCTCTGCAAACTTTCCAGCCTTGAGTAGATGTCCTTCTGAAAATCTTCCTCTGGTAATCAACTCCAAGCAATCCTCACACATAAGACTTCACCAACCAGAGACTCTCAAACTCACATAACTTTCACCAATTTTTTTTGGAGAAACCATTTACAGGCCACTCAAAAGAAAAACAAATCTTCCAAAAATTATTATCCTCCTTCGCACACAAAATATTCA
The DNA here is from genome assembly GCA_027943335.1 of Chamaecyparis obtusa. NCBI lineage: Eukaryota > Viridiplantae > Streptophyta > Pinopsida > Cupressales > Cupressaceae > Chamaecyparis > Chamaecyparis obtusa. Next base: position 137,492 of record BSBK01001026.1, on the reverse strand, counting down.
AACATTTATCCTCCAACTATGTGGTTGGAGGAGTTGATTTACAGGAAGCAACTTCTCCAACTTCCATAGTTGGTTGAAAAATTAAACCAATTATTCCCATAAGCACTTAACAAATTTTTAATGAATTTAATTAAAAATAACCACGAAGGAAAACATAACAAGAACATCCAACAAGTAACTTTCAAGAAAACCACTTAGCACACATGGAAACCAACTAGCCTAGCTTCTAGGAGGTCTTGAGTTCAACTCCCTCCTAGATAGCTAGTTTTACTACAAAGAGCATTTATTTTTATTATTACTATTATTACTATTCTTTTCACTTTTTAATACATTTATTTAATACACTTCATTGAATTCACTTTAGATAACATACCACTAAAACAATCGATAAATCCATACAAATATTATTATTTATATAAGCATGGGTATATGCGTGTGCACCCACATATACACATACCTATATAGCACACAATCAATGTACACTTATATATAATAAATATATATATACATATATATACTAGTTAGGGATAAATCTAACACACATCATAAATCATAAAATGGCATCAAATCATAATTCACAAGACCACATCACATAGTGCATTCGGATCCCCCAACTAGGGTAACCTCCTAAAGAGAAACCTAAGTCCATGGTAACCTTGAGAGTAATCTTGGTAATACCTCCACACAACAACAATTCGAGGATTTTTAAGGCATGCTTAGACCTGTGTAGCCAGGTGGAGTCGATGCCTGGTACCTGCATCCTGCAACACCAACCAAGTACACCAATATATATATATATATATATATGTACAAGCAATTGCAAACAAGGAGGGAGAGTGCGACATTGTGTGGACCTCCTGGAGGAATAACTACGACTGCCTCCCCTCTTTCGACAGTCACATCAACAAAGCATAATTGGATTAGTGTGGTTAGTATCAAAATGATCTCTTTTCTATATTGTATGACAATAATGAATCATAACATAATCATGTAAATATAAATCATTTATGATCTTTCACAAACCCATTTAACCATCAGACATATACTAAAAGTGTCCCATTATCAAATCAAGACAAACAAATCATATAACCATAAATGCATCGATCATGTCTAATCCCAAGTAATGCTATTAGAGAAGGTAACCCATCTAACCCTTAAATGATTATAATCAATTAACCTAATGTACACATAAATATTAATAATGAGCATTTCACATAGAAACATATAGATCTATCAAGTGATCCTATCATTGACACACATGAAGATATAAAGGGACATACTTATGTAAGTATTGTTATTTCCCACATTAAAATATGAAGTTATGGTACGTTGGAAGAGGTTTGGTTTAAGAAACCATCTCAAGCAGGATCATTCTCACATATAGTCCTTCCTAAATTCAAGTGAACATAACCAAGACTTGATAGGGTTGGAGGGGCATTATAGGAGTAAAATTTAATTAATAAAATTAATACTTTACTCTAACACCCCCCCTTAAGATGAGCAACAATGCAGCTACAAACAATGCAAGAAGAAAGCAAAGAAAACTACAGTGCAGAAAGTAAAAAAATGAGTCCCGGCAACATGGCTTGATGAGCTACCCAACACAACCAAATCTCTGTAAAATAGAGAAATAGAGAAAACCCAGTGGGAAAAAAACCCTACTCCAAAAAGAGATAGAAAAATGTAGAAAAAGAAATGGCTCAAGAGACTCTCTCAAAACCATAAGTACAACCAACCCCCCCATGAGAGAGGGATGAGACACCAAAGCCCCCCTAGAATGATGGAACCCCTATGGAAATGATCGAACCAATGCAACTCCAATGTGGAAAAAACAAAGGAACAAAATAAGGAAACCCCTAAATGAGAGGTGAAACTAGAAGGCCTAACTGATGCTCAAAGGAGAAAACATGAGGATCCTGAAAGGGAATCCCCAATGTAGGTGGTGTGACAGGTGTGCTGACACTGTCATGAAAGAGGAGATGAACATCCTCTATAGAATCCTCAACAAGTGCAACTGGTGGCTCGATGAACGAAGCTGGAGGGTCAGGCAGTGCTAAAGAAGAATCCCGCTGAAGAGAAAAGACCTCAACAGGATGTGGTGTGGCAGTCAGAGCAGTGATCTCAAGAATAATACAAAAGTTCAAGTGACTTGACTGCACCACATGAGGCTCTCATGAAAGAGGAGAGCTATGCTCTGATAATGGAGATGGTGGACCAAAGTGTGAGAAGGTGTAGAGATGGGTGGAATGATCAACTGTCCCTATAGCAACAATGCCTCCTGTCGCACTATCTTGAATGAAGACTGAATCTATAGTGAACTCAACTGTCTTCCCTGATCCACTATGTGTAATATGATAAATCAAGAGAAGGTTTATCGATAGAGATGGAACATACAATACATCATTGAATGTGCCATCCTGAATGCCTACTGAACCTTTCCCGCAGACTGTTAGGACAATGTTATTCCCCATGAGAATATGATGAATGAGAGAAGCCTCAACAGTAGAGAAGACCCCTTGAGAAGATGCCATATGGTGAGAAGCACCTAAATCTAGTATCCAAGGGACCTGTGAAGGGGATGAAATGGATGCCCGTAATGCATGACCCTGTCCAAAATCTTGTCCAGATGTCGAAGATGTGGAAGAAGACTGAAAAGAAGACCCCTGTGAGGTAGAAGAGGATGGAGAGGAAACAATGCTCTTCTAAAGAAGAGCTTGCAAATCTGCAATCTATTTCTCATAGACATCAAATCTCTTCTGAAAATAATGTGACTCATCATGAGGTCCCTTCAGACAATAGGAACATGTAGGTCTCTCAGTCTTCTGTTTCTTCTTCTTAGAAGAAGATGGTGGGCCAATAGAGTGCTGAGAAGAGGAATCTGATATCTGCTTCAGCTTCTTCTTCGGCTTTTCTTTGGATGGTTGGGCAACCAATGCTTGGTTCTTTGATCCTGTTAGAGAGTCCAACTAAGTAAGCTTGGCCTGCTCTCTAGTCAAATGATCACATAACACCTCAAAAGTGGGCATGGTGAATGTAGGTCCCAAAGCATCCATGGTAGAATGAAAGGTAGAAGAGAAGATCTGAAAGTTTCCCTGAAGTTTAGATAGAATCAGATAAATGCATTCTTTATCAATCTTTTTCTTTCCACATCTATGTAACAAAGATATCTGCTATTTGAACTTCATCAGAAAGTCCTTAATAGAGGGAAAATAATCAGGTACAAGAGAGGTAAGCTCTGCCTCAATCTGAAGTGCTCTAAACTCATTGATGTTACCGAATAATGTCTCAAATTTAGCTCACATATGTAGAGGGGTAGTGCACCCATCAAGATGAAACTGCAAGCTGTTTGATACCTATAAAGCAATCAACCCCATAGCCTCATCCATCTTGTTTCGATGTTGCATGATCTTAAAGGGTCGTTGTAATACTGACTGCACTACATCTAGACAAGACCAAAGCCCTTTTGAACGGAGAAGCCGTGTCATCAGGGTTTTCCATGTGTGATAATTATGTGGGGTCAGAAGTTCTAGACAAGAAGAGGTCTCGGCCATAATTTTTTAGAAGGGGTTTTGTTTTGATAAATATTTGGTTGAACTGATAGAAACAAGAAAATAAACACCCCCCACAATCCAAATATCGAACCCCTAAGCCTAGAATGATATGCTTTATCAAGAGAAGAGAAAAAAGTTTCAGATCTGAATCTTGTGTACCTTGAAAAAATTCTAATGAAAATAGGTAGAAATCTAGATGGTGCTCGAGAAGAGCTTTCTAGCGCTTCTTTCGGATCGAAAAATGGAGCTAATTTGAGCAAATTAGCCCCCCCAGAATGCAAAAAAGATAATCTAGCTTTGACAATAGAAACAAAAATATAGATGACAAAAAAAACCAGATTAACTTGCATGAGAGCATCAGGCTCAGAACTAGCTTTCTGATGATGTCTCATTTGTCAAAAAATGATACTTGGAGCTCTCGAAATGCCAATTTCAGTGAAAGATGCTCCAAAAAATAAAAAAAACCCCCCCAAAAAGTTGGGTGAAAGCTCTGGCCCCCAGTCACATGCAGGGCCCCTGGTGCTGGCAGTAAGGGTTGGTCCAGGCAGTTTAAAACTTAATTGCTGGCGGTTTGGCTTGCCATCGGCGGTCAAGCCTGTCGCTAGCGGTTTAAGGCCTGCCGTTGGCGGTTTGGTGGTTTTCCTTGGGGGTGGTGGCGGTGCGTAGTTTTTTTAAATTTTTTTAATTTTTGCATCAAAATTTGTATGGAAGTTGCCTCAGAGTGCATGCACGACCCTCGGGCAAAAAAAAAAATTGCCTCTTCCTGCAACGTTAGCCAAATTTAAGTGTTTTATATCGAAATAGGGGTTTTTGGGCGCTATGAGCTCAATGGTAAGGTCCGTTTGAGCTCAAAGTGCACCAAAATTTAGGGACCCTCTAATTTCAATAAAAAAACACAAAAAAAGCCCTAATATGAAACAACAGATTTGACGAACATGACCGAATCTCTCAGGATTTCACATGCAGTGCCTGTAAAAAGTGCCAATTTTTTTTTTTTTTTTGTAGACAAAAAAGAAACAAAAAATAACGTCCTACAGAGAATACCAAATCTGAAAACTATAACCAAAACCTCTCAAATTAGCCGAAAAATCCCTAAGTTGAATCCTTCAAACGCGAACAAGCTGTAGTAGATTAGGCTATGATACCATGTAGGATTTGAGCAATACAAATCCACAAAATCCGAAGATCACCTGCATACAAAAACCTGTTACAAGGAAGTAGAGACAAGAAGAGGGCAAGGGTTTGACTCAAAAATATGAAGAAAAAAATATCCTCAAATAATGAATGAATTAAATGTACAATGGATCATCCTTATAAAGGAGATCAAAAGCCTTGAAAGGAAAACCCTAGTGCATGTAAGAATTAGTTAAATTATTACAAGACTAATGCATGCAAGTTTATATTTAAAACAACTAGTGCATGAGTTTAAAACAACTCGTGCATGTGTGTTTAAATATAAACAACTAAAGCAAAAGAGTTGACATTTTAAGAAGGGAGTAAAGTTAATTAATAAAATTAATACTTTACTCTAACATTTCTTTTTTTTTCTTTTTTTATACTGCAACTATATCTAGCGAAATTAACTTTCATTTTTATTTTATTTTAACAAATACCCATTGGGTAGATTTTTTGAGGGTTTATATTTTTTTAAAAATAAAAATTATTAACACTTTCAATATAAACAAGAACAGTAAATAGATTGTCCTAGTTTATAATTGCTTTATAAAAATTCTGTAGATTTACAAAGAAAAAAGGAAAATACTTTCATGCATAAAGTAATAAAGTAAATCTGATTTTTTCACCACAAAAACATTAGACTTGCTTTATAAAGATTCTGCAGATCTTAAAAAAAAAGAGAAATTTTATTAGTATTCTGATTTTCTTTTTTCCTGTTATAAACTAGAATATATACTTTCCTTATTTTGAAATTAAAAAAAAATAAAGTGAATTTGTAAACTGGTTATCTAATTTTATTTTGTATATATATTAATATATAAATATATATTATTAATTGTGATTTATATGTTCTTCACACATGACGATTTGGTATCAAGGTATTCACTCAACTCTTTTTTGTTCCTTCTGTCAAAGAATAGAAAAATGAGGTCAGTGTTCTACTAATAAGATGCTTTTAGGAAGATTCTCATCTAAAAACATGATTTATTTGATCCCGGGATGGAAGAGTAGTCGAACAGATATATAATTATATAAACAATCCTTTTTTACACTGGTCACCATATAACCTTTATTAAGGAAACACCTCGGCTCCCTCTTAGAAGGTTGAACAGTTGTGATGAGAGACACTTGGAATTCTATCAATCTTCGTTACCCAATAGGTAGGACACTCCCTATTAATACCCTGGGTCCATAGTTTTATACCCACTTTGACCCTCCATAAACAAAAGCATAGGATAACATGGAGTATTCAACTATGCTCACCTGCAGCAGGGGCCAATTGGCTTTCGAAGGAAAAATCAAGCCAAAACATGTCAAAAAGATGCTTAGAGATAAGCACACCCTCATTATTAGAGCTATCTTTTGTATCCTAGGCAAGGATTTTATCAACTCTGCTGATAAAATCAGGACTCTGACCAATATCACCTCCCATTTTGTTTCAGTCATTTCCTCATGGGGCGTCGATGAACAGGTATTATGGAGCCTCTGTAACAAAACTTTCAAAAAGAGATTCCTGGGCAACCTCAAATCAGCCCTACATCACCTTAAAAGGAACACTGTTTTCAAAGACTATGATTCAGCTCCTATCCCTATGCACTCATCCATCAATGACACTAAGGATATAGAAGACTTCAAAGAGAAAGAAGACATAGCTAAGAGAAACACTCTTTTTTTGATATACCACTTGCGTATACTTAAACCCGAAAAGGGAGACTGGTTCTACACATACTGGCATCTAGATGAAGTAGGAACTACAGATTTGGAATGCTTTGCAGAACTGGAATCAGGGAAGTTAATTGATCTCTGGTTGGATGAAGATACAAAATATTAATAAAAGGAATTTACTAATAAAATATGGACTGATTTGAAGAAAGTCCTTTAGTGCTTCAATAAATTAGGACTTTTGTTTACTTGTCCCTTTGGATTGTTGCAGCAAGGCCTTTCTTATTCCCATGAATTAGGGATAGTTAACACCCTATAATTTTCATAAGAATTTATCATCCTCACTCTTTAATTATATTGCCCCTATCTACACTACTAGGCAAGCATTATCCCTAGCTAAATTTTCTGCCGCTAAAATGGAACATTCATTATGGATATGTATACTTCAGAGGTATTGATTTTTACGCATGGTAGACAATTAGTATTGTGCAACTTAAATTAGGAGAATTTTGTACTATAAAGGATTTCTCCATGAAAACTTTGTTTAATTATATAGAGGGATACTTGAGGACCAAGCTCATAATTAGCCCCTGTGCCTGTGAATACATTAGAAACCAGTATTTAGCATCCCTCCTAGTATTTTTCTTTAAGGATTGTTATGAGTATCATAACAAACATATCACAAATTAGTATTGTAGTCTACCTCTTGCTAGGATCTCATGTTTTTAGCATATATGTTTGATATCTTTATTGGGTAGTCAATGTATGTCTTAACGTCAATGGAACCCCGATCTTGTTGTTTGGCTTAAGGAACATACCTTCTTTGAACATTGTTTGTTTGTAAACTTAAAGTACTTTGAACTAAAAAAGAAAGCTCTTCTCTTTACTAATTACTAGTTAGCTTTTAGGTAAGCTGTAATTTACTATAAACCATTAATAAGATGGACACCTTACAGCAACATTATAGCATAACCTATATGATATAGAAATCAAGTATAATTTTTGTTTAGGCATGACTAAGTGGACTTAAGATTAATAACAAATAATAGAGCAAGATGGTTTCTTCTTTTTGATATATAAAGGCTCATGGAACTTATGGTCAAGCATATTCTCCTTACTCTATAGCACTCAATAACATAAGGATTTCATTAGATTTTATTATCCTACTAAAGTAAGACCGATTTCCTAACCATGTGGTAAGCTTTTTATAGATGCTGCGTCTAGTATTTTTGTGTAGTGATTCTGTATACAGGACAGCTGAGACAGGGAAATGAGAGGTTTCGAGTACTTCACACTAGTATTTCAGAGTTACACCAACCTTATCAGCTACCACAAGAATAGAATATCAGGAATATCAAATTTTTATCAGGAGGTTGCCTTCAAGAAATCATTGTAAATGAGGGTATGCCCTCATAATATTGTATGTAATATTTTCTCCGGACTTGGGTCCCAGGCTAGACTGGAGGTTTTCTTCTCCATTCTTTCCTACCAGTGCTCGCATAGAATGGAGCTCTGTATTATATCTCTTCTATGTTAATAAAATTCTTTGGCCTAGGCCTTTTATCGATCAATATATATATATATATATATATATATATATATATATATATATATATATATATATATATATCATTGTAGCATTTATACATAATTTTATATTAATACATCAAGAAATGATATTAATATATATTTATTTATCTATTTATGTAAATATAGTTTTCTCAACTTATTTATATTTTATGTATGTTTTCATGAGAACATAATCTTATGGAGGAATATATGCATACTTTTAAAAGAAAATATATTGCTTTTAAACATAAGAAATAAAAAAGAATCTTATTACTTTCTAATTAGAAAAATAGAAAAATTGTTCTAACTATACTTGGAAGGAAAATATATTCATTTATTTTTTTTGAAAAAAAAAACTTTAAATCAATGTTGCAATTTAATTCTTTTCTCTATTTTTTTAATTTTTTTTTATAACAAGAATAAGGAGAAAAATAACAACAAGCTATTTATGCATTTTTAAAAGGAAAGAATATATATTTCTTTAAATAAATATGTTGCCATAACTATAGTTTATCCATTCATAAGACATACAATTTAATTTCTCTCATTTGTATATATATTCAAATTTCATTTTTAACTAATACATCATTTTGAAAATAATACATCTTTCTCTTTATTTTCTTTTACATGAGTTCATTGCAAATTAAAATACAAGAAAACATCACTTTACATAAGAGTTTGCAATGAATCAATGTTACCGTTACCCAAAAATTCCCTATCATTCATTTTTGGCCATGGTCCTATTTTTCAAAGAAGTGCTCAAGTGTCGAAAACCCAGTGTGTTTTCTACCTTTTGCTCTGAAAGCTCAGGATGTTTTCGACATTTGCTTGAAAGTCCAGTGTGTTTTTGATCTTCGGTCTGAAAACCCTCTATGTTTTCGACCCCTCATGTTTCACACTTCTACTCTGGCGTCGACACTTCCCTAAGTGCGCAACTCCGACCTGGTGGGGCCCCGTGGCTGGCTTTCCTCAAATTCTTGCGGTTGTCGTGTGTTCGCAAGGAATATTCCTTGCCCTTGCGATCATGTGATAGGATGGCACCTGTTGGTGGGCCCATTCTCCGTCTGCAAAAGTTAAAGCTCGGCAAAATCTTGTGGTTGTTGCTACACCGCTAAGGAAAGATGTTGCCTATTTAAGCGCGTGATGTAACGACGATCATCAATCTTCCTTCCGATGTGATGCTAGTGTCAGTGGGTCTAGGCCACATAATCCTATTCAGCAGCTCCTGATTCATTTGCGTCGTTCCGTCTCACCTTTCTATCAGTGGGTCTCATTTCAAAAGGCATCAACGGTGGTCGGTCAGCAGTCAAGCAAACAACGAGGTGGCGGTCAGTGGCTAACATCTTATGGTTGGTTGCATGATTGCATGGGCTCTTTCAAGCCCATGCGACCATGCGACAAACCGTCAATAGTTTCGATGGTGCCGCTAGTGGTCATCGGGTAGCATCTTCCGATTGGTCACATGTTCGCATGGGATCTTCCGAGCCCATGCGACCATGCGACAAACCGTTAGTGGTCAGCAGACTTTGGCTCCGGTGGTCGGTCTGTGGGAGGTGATGTGTCCGCTTCTCAGTGGCTGGCGGTCGGTGAAGGTTGTAGCGGGCCCGGTAGCATGTGGCCCTCGTAGATTCAAGATCTACGGTGGTCGCATGTTTGCATGGGATCTTCCGATCCCATGCAATCATGTGACTACTGTTGGATCCTTCTGGTGCTTCGGGCATTCTTTCGTGGGTCCAGCTGATGTGGTCAGTTCTAGTTGGTCCACGTGGTACAGGTGGCAGATCTTGTGGGCCGGGTGTCTATGCGGTAGTAGAGGCAAGTTTTTAAAGGGTTTCTTTGTTCGCATGTTTGCGGATATGATTTAGCAGGCCTCCAAACTTGGCAAGAGCGTGGTTGCACGGTTAACATGTTTCGCGTGGTTGCTGAGAGGAGCCTAGGATTAAGAAAAGTTAAAGCGACTTGGTGACCAAAGGGAGAGTGAGCCCGAGGTGTCTTGTGTGATCGGGAGGCAGATTCTCAAGGGCTTGTCACATGATCGCATGAAGCCTTTGAGGCTCATGCGATCATGCGACTAGTGGTATTTTCAAGCAGTGTGGCCAGTTTTGGTGGGCTTTTTTCTATGAGATGGTTGCAGCGGTGTGGTAGCTCAAAAAATTGATGTCGCTAGGACATTTTCTAGTTTCAGGTTGCGGAGTTGATGAGGGAGGTGTGGGCGGCCATTAGGGGTCGATTCTTTGTCCTAGTAGGGTACGTTTGTGCATTCATGGCAAGGCTAATTTGCAGAGAGGTTGATGGATCAAGGTTGTTGATCTGTAGGCAGGATCAGTACAGGCATGGGTACGCAAAGAAAGATATATCTGATCGGTTGAGATATTTACAGAATTACATTTATAATTAGATTGGACTGCTAGGGTTGGTTATTAAATTGGAAAATTTGTACCCTGGTTAACTTTTGACTCCTGCCTGCGTGCAGTTGAGTTTGTATATAACATTTTTTGGAGCCTGTAGTGCTCAGAATTTGGCAATTGTAAAAAAGGAAAGTTTCTTTCCCAAAGGTTATTGAAGGCATTCTTTCTGCCCCTTAACTTTCTGCAATTGTAAAATTCCCATTGATTGTTCAGATATTCCAAATTATTTTGTGGCATTTTTATGTCCCTATGCTTTCTTGTGTGGATTATCTCTTATTGGATCAAAGTGTATGCATGCTTTCAATGATATCTTAGTTTCCCTGATTCCTCTTTCTTTTTGCAATTCATGTGTATGTTTATAAATGATTTGATTCAAATGCTTTTGTGGGCATACTTCCACCCCTGGCAATCTGTCTCATTCCTATACCCAATTGCAGAGATGAATGTTTGTCTGCAGGTTGTAGTCTGTGTCTGACTCTTTAGGAATACTGCTATCTTGAGAAATTCCCTTTTCCCTGTATAGTATTCCTTTACTGCAGACCCCTCTATAAAATATTTATGCAGGCCTATTCATTGAGTTGTAATATACTAGACCTAAGTCTTTCACTGGTTTCATCCCTCTATACTGAGATCCAAACCCTAGTTTTGGTGCATCACCTAGTAGGTAGATTTGCTTTCCTATTATTTCTATTTCATGTATTCCTTCTATCCCTTTCCCTCAAAAGTTTACTTTCCTGTTTAAGAGCAAATCAGGGTGATTATCCAAGAGGAACCAGCCTAGAATCTAGAGGTCTCATCTCGGTTAGCAAAAGGTCCCACAACCTTGAGATGATTCCCATGTTATACTGGATTATCAAGACTACGAGAGCTTGAGATCAGAGGTGCAAATTCAGTGTATAACATTTCTGGCACACCCGGTGGGACCACAAAAGAAGACTACTTGAAAAGATATGGTATCTCAGATATGCTGATAACATATTACAGACCTAGAAGAGGTCATTTTGCTGTATATCTAGTGACTCTGGAAGGTCTACTAGTTTCAAAGGTCAAGTGCTGATATGTTTCAAATCTTTCATATTCAGATTCCAGCTAAATACATGAGTAGACATGTCAAGTTTCTATGGACAGTCAGATTACTCACCATCCGATTATGAGAATGATGCTCAATGGGTTGGTTCCCAGCCTTGTCAAAGCCACCCAAAGCCTCCTTTTACCCCAAGCTATTATACTTCTCAAGGGTATCAATATATCCAGTATGCCCCAAATGAGTTTGCCCTTGTGCAAAGTTATGAGCGGGCTCTCAGGCAAGATGGATCATGGGCACAAGAGGCACAACAAAAAATGGAAAGACAACTTCCCCATCATGCTTACCACCCACCCTCCCCTTCTCAGCCTATTTAGCAATAGATGCAGACTCTGAGCTTAGACTTCAAGAAGATGCAGGAGGCAAAGAGTCTGTTGCTTGATTTGATTAAGCAAGTATCTGAGCTCAAGGAGTAGAGAGAGCTGGAGGCTCAGAGTTATTATGAAGAGTCAGCTCCTTACCAAGAGCAGGAAGCTCAAGGTTATTATGAAGAGGAGTCAGCTCCCTACCAGGAGATAGAAGCCCAAAGCTATGAGCAAGGGGAAACTCCTTACCAAATGACAGAGACTCTTGTTGATGAGCAACAAGTAAGGCAATTTCAAGAGGAGATTAGATGTCGAGCTGACATTGAGACAACAAGGTTGAGATCACAAATTGCTCAACAAGAGGCTCCTAGGCCTAAGATTCTAAGCTGGAGGGCCCATCTGTCTCAAGAACCTACACATGTGGAGCCTGCAAAGCCTTCATTTCCAAGCTTCGGGACATGTATGCCTTCTACGTCTCCCTCTGAGCCCCCTCAGTTTCACACCCCAAGTTTCAAGGCAAAAAATTCATTTCAAGAGCTTGTGTTTGAGATGTAGCCCACCACTCTACAAGAGCAGCCTATTTAGAGAAGTGAGTTATCCCAAGAGGCCCCTCTGGTCTCTCAGGATGATGAGGTGATTTGGATACCCCAATGGACTCTCCCTCCTAGTTGTCAGATGCCAAGCCTTTGCAAGGACACTAGTCTGGTGTCTAAGCAAGGACTGGTGGTAAATGAGCTTTCATTTGAAGAGGAGGAGAAGAAATCTAAGGTATCAGTGCAGAGTGATGACTATGGTGAAATGGAGTAGCAAGGTGTGGTGATGGAGTTTAGTGCCCGGCCTGAGCTCTTAGCTAATTTTTATGATGAGCTCCCTCTTTTTGTTGATGATGAAGAAGAGACCATGCCATTGCCTATGGCTGAGGGTCAATCAGAATAGTAGGGTCACCATCAACAAGAGGTTGATACAGAAGAGGATGCCTTGTGCTTGTTAGATGAGCTGCCTTGTTTTATGGAGTAGGATGATGAAGCCATGGGAGAGGCTTTCCAAGAAAAGGACAAAGACAAAAGCCTTGAAGAAGAGCATGAATTTTTAGATATCATTGAAGTCTTTTGTGACAAATTGGATGTTGAACCCCTATTCTTTGGGGTAGAGGTTCAAGGTCATATGCCTATTGAAGAGGGCCTGGTCTTGGATTGCCCTTCTCACAAGGTGCTACTGCATGAGCAAGATTTGGAATCAGTTCCAAATCTTCAAGACATTGACAGCTTTGATGAGCTCTTGGCTGGTTTAAAGGAAGAGGATGACAATCCCCTGGCTGTGGATGAGGAGTTGACTTGGTTGTCCATGATGGAGGGCAACCACAAAGATAAAGAAGAAACCAGCAATGAAAGTCCTACCTTTAGACTTTCAAGAGGTTGCCCCATTAGGTACTTGGCCCAGAAGGAGTCCACTAAGACACCTCCATGTGATCCATTTGAGGTGAGTGATCTTAACCTGGTTTTTGTAGAGGTGGTCCATAACCATTTGCCAATCTTTTGTATGCCTCGTATCCTTGTAGCTATCCTCATGAGTCTAATGCAAAATACCCTAAGGAGGAAGGGTAGATACTTCAGCCTACCAGTGAATGGTTTTGTTTAACCAGGTCTCTGCACTGGTTATTTTAGGCTAGGTTAGCTTCCTTGCTCTCTAAATTAGTTTTTCTTGCTTTCCAAGAAGTGCCCGTGCACAGTTTGTCTTGCTGGTTCAGTTTTGTCTCTGTCAAGGTTTTTTTTGTGTTCCTGAATTGACCCCATGCCCAATGGATTGCTTCAAAGGCCACTGGTCTAATGTCTAGCAGGTTGACATCCTGCAAAGGTCACCAAAATGTTACCCAAAAATTCCCTATCATTCATTTTTGGCCACGGTCCTATTTTTCAAAGAAGTGCTCAAGTGTCAAAAACCCAGTGTGTTTTTTGCCTTTTGGTCTGAAAGTTCAGGATGTTTTCGACATTTGCCTAAAAGCCCAGTGTGTTTTTGATCTTCGATATGAAAACCCTCTATGTTTTCAACCCCTCATGTTTCGCACTTCTACTTTGGCGTCGACACTTCCCTAAGTGCGCAACTCTGACCTGGTGGGGCCCCGTGGCTGGCTTTCCTCAAATTCTTGCGGTTGTCGCGTGTTCACAAGGAATATTCCTTGCCCTTGTGATCATGTGATAGGATGGCACCTGTTGGTGGGTCCATTCTCCATCTGCAAAAGTTAAAGCTCAACAAAATCTTGTGGTTGTCGCTACATCGCTAAGGAAAGACGTTGCCTATTTAAGTGCACAGTGTAACGATGGTTGTCGATCTTCCTTCCGATGTGACACTAGTGTCAGTGGGTCCAGGCCACATAATCCTATTCGGTGGCTCCTAATTCATCCATGTCATTCTGTCTCACCTTTCTGTCAGTGGGTCTCGTTTCAAAAGGCATCAACGATGGTTGTTCAGTAGTCAAGCAAACAATGAGGTGGCGGTTGTGGCTAACATCTTATGGTTGGTCACATGATCACATGGGCTCTTCCAAGCCCATGCGACCATGCGACAAACCATCAACGGTTTCGGTGGTGCCACCAACGGTCATCGGGTAGCATCTTCCGGTTGGTCGCATGTTCGCATGGGATCTTCTGAGCCCATGTGACCATGTGACAAACCGTCAGTGGTCATAAGACTTTGGCTCCGGTGGTGGGTCCGTGGGAGGTGATGTGTCCGCTTCTCAGTGGTTGGTGGTCGGCAAAGGTTGTAGCGGGCCCGATAGCATGTGGCCCTCGTAGATTCAAGATCTACGGTGGTCGCATGTTCGCATGGGATCTTCTGATCCCATGTGATCATGCGACTGCCATTGGATCCTTCTGGTGCTTCGAGCATTCTATCGTGGGTCCAGCTGATGTGGTTGGTTCTGGTTGGTCCACGTGGTATAGGTGGTGGATCTTGTGGGCTGGGTGTCTATGCAGTAGCAGAGGCAAGTTTTTAAAGGGTTTCTTTGTTCGCATGTTCACAGATATGATTTAGCAGGCCTCCAGACTTGGCAAGAGCGTGGTTGCATGGTTAACATATTTTGCGTGGTCGCTGAGAGGAGCCTGGGGTTAAGAAAAGTTAACGCGACTTGGTGACCAAAGGGAGAGTGAGCCTGAGGTGTCTTGCATGACCGGAAGGCAGATTCTCAAGGGCTTGTCGCATGATCGCATGAAGCCTTTTGGGCTCATGCGATCATGTGACCAGTGGTATTTTCAAGCAGTGTGGCCAGTTTTGGTGGGCTTTTTTCTGTAAGATGGTTGCAGCGGTGCGGTAGCTCAAAAAATTGATGTCGCCAGGACATTTTCTAGTTGTAGGTTGCGGAGTTGATGAGGGAGGTGTGGGCAGCCGTCAGGGGTCGATTCTTTGTCCCAGCAGGGTACATTTGTGCATTCATGTCAAGGCCAATTTGCAGAGAGGTTGATGGATCAAGGTTGTTGATCTGCAGGCAAGATCAGTATAGGCATGGGCATGCAAAGAAAGATATATCTAATCGGTTGAGATATTTGCAGAATTACATTTCTAATCTGATTGGACTGCTAGGGTTGGTTATTAAATTGGAAAATCTGTACCTTGGTTAACTTTTGACTCCTACTTGTGTGTAGTTGAGTTTGTATATAACATTTTTTGGAGCTTGTAGTGCTCAGCATCTGGCAATTGTAAAAAAGGAAATTTTCTTTCCCAAAGGTTATTGAAGGCATTCTTTCTACCCCTTAACTTTCTGCAATTGTAAAATTCCCATTGATTGTTTAGATATTGCAAAGTATTTTGTGACATTTTTATGTCCCTATGCTTTCTTGTGTGGATTATCTCTTATTGGATCAAAGTGTATGCATGTTTTCAATGATATTTTAATTTCTTTGATTCCTCTTTCTTTCTACAATTCATGTGTATGTTTATGAATGATTTGATTCGAATGCTTTTGTGGGCATACTTCCACCCCTGGCAATCTGTCTCATTCCTATACCCAATTGCAGAGATGAATGTTTATCTGCAGGTTGTAGTCAGTGTCTAACTCTTTAGGAGTACTGCTGTCTTGAGAAATTCCCTTTTCCCTACATAGTATTCCTTTACTGCAGACCCCTCTATAAAATATTTATGTAGGCCTATTCATTGAGTTGTAATATACTAGACCTAAGTCTTTCACTGGTTTCATCCCTCTATACTGAGATCCAAACCCTAGTTTCGGTGCATCACCTAGTAGGTAGATTTTCTTTCTTGTTATTTCCATTTCATGTATTCCTTCTATCCCTTTCCCTCAAAAGTTTACTTTCCTGTTTAAGAGAAAATCAGGGTGATTATCCAAGAGGAACCAGCCTAGAATGTGGAGGTCTCATCTCGGTTAGCAAAAGGTCCCACAACCTTGAGATGATTCCCATGTTATACTGGATTATCAAGACTACGAGAGCTTGAGATCAAAGGCACAAATTCAGTGTATAACAGTTACACATAAAAATTCATCTTTCTAGGAAAATTGAGACAAGTGAAATTCTATGTTCCCAAGTAATATTCAATATAGATAATGCTTTCATCTTCCATCCAAACCAAACTTGCAATAAGATCAATTTGCAATATGACCATGGAGGCTCACCTCCCAACCAAGGCCATTACATGGCCACCCCCGAGCTAGGGGAAACAAGTAGGATAGGTAACATACAAGCAACACACTCACAATAATATGAAACCATAACAACACAATTACTCCCATTCCCAAGTATTGCACATAGGATCAAATTTGATCCAATAATGGGTGAAGGTGGAAACAATCCTTGGAGATGCCATACTCAAAGAACAACAAGTCCTCTTTCTCAAATACATAGCCTTCACAAGGCTCAACCCAAACAAGCTAGCTCATCTCATAGAGCACAATTCAACTCCCCTTATAGCCCCTAATAAGCAACACAAGTAGGCTTCATGGATGCCCATACATCCATGCTCTACACAAAAGATTTTCCGAACTAGTCCCTTCACCCCAAGACTCTCTCAAATCCTCCCAAGGATGAGTGTAGTTTTGCACTCCCATGACATTCATACAACAGAACATAGAGAAAACAAAAAAAACTTCATGTAAAAAATTTGCAAGCATAACACTACATTTTCTCACAATAATTCAACTAAACATTACATTTACATAAACAAGACTTCCATGATAGATGTACCTACCTTCCTTCAAGAATATGACAATTGTGAATTTGATGGAGAGCTCAATATTTCTTTCCCGCCTATGTCACCCACCTTTAAATCAGACACTTATTAACGTCCTTCTACCCCCCCCTTATAGTTCTTTAACACTAGTATTTCAAACATCACAATAGTCTTGCAGATTAATCGAACTAAGATTAATATGAAATAAAGAGTAATTTAAGTTTTTAGTTAAAAAAATTAGTTAATTTAAAACTTGATAATGTTATTTTTATGGGGCCAATATATGTGGCCACTATACTGATCAATGTAAAAATAGCATTACAGCTTAACCTAAATTATGTTGGAATCTTTAGTACTCCTGAAAATTAATGAATTACTCACATAAACATTAGAGTTCTATTTAACTAAAATAAATTTTATGCTTATATATATAAGGAAGTATAGGGTTTTATCTTCTTTGACTTTGTGAATGTATATTATGTCATGCTAGTAGAGCTCATATTGTCCTTTCTAAGGCATCCATCCTTCTAGGAAAAAACCTTAGTTAAGCGAATCCAATAGTAGGATGCCTCTAGTCACGTGTAGTGCTCACCGACGTGAGCGGAGACCCAGAGGCAGCCGTGTGGCAATTGAGGGAGATGATCATATAGTTAAGGGAGTAGGTGACATGCAAGGGCCCCCTCCTGTACCGCCACCTAATCCCAACCAGGACATCCTTAATGCATTACAAAATCTGGCCGATATAATTATGGATAGATTGCCTCTAGGAGGCCAGCAGGTCAAGGTCTGGAAGCAGAGTAGAAGTCCTCCACCTAGATGAGTAGAAGAGCTGGAAAATCATGGGGATGAGTCTATACACATGCCAAAACCACCACCAACAATAGTGTCGAGAGTGCCCCATGATATAGGGGACCAGATCAGAAACCTCTTACGACTTGAACCACGACCCTTTTTAGGATCTACAGATGGAGAAGATGTTGAGGCTTGGATTTTTAGCCATGAGAGATGTTTTGGGTTGCGCCCTTATGAGAGAAACCTTAAGGCATGACTTGCAGTTCACATGTTGAGGGGGACTGCCTCTACATGGTGGAGGCAGGAGGAATATAAGAGTCATCTAGTCATAGATACCCTCACATGGGAGGTCTTCGTGGAAAGATTTTGAGCCCGATATATGTCAGATCATTTTAGACAGTGTCACATCGATGAGTTTCATGACCTACAACAAGGAGGACTATCAGTAGCACAGTATGAGTGCAGGTTTCTTGAAATCCTTATGTTGATTACATGAAGGACAAGAAACTCTAGGTCAACCACTTTATTAAGGGGTTGAACTATGCCATAGCTAATAGAGTGCGGATGGTACCATCAGGTGACTTTCGTGATATAGTAGAGAGGGCCATGATAGCTAAGGAGATCCATAATAGGTCTCAATATGCACAAGATAGGTTACAGAACCATAGTTTCATACCATAATACTCTGGTTTCCAGAAATCCCACTGGAAGGGAGATCAGGAGAACTCCAACACACCATAGCAGCAACAGTCTCAGCAGAGTCCCTGACATGACCGGGGAGCTCAGACTTAGTCATCCAAAGACAACTTCAGTAGATCTGATATGACAAGTGGGCAGCAACAGTCTAGAATTCAAGGGAGTCAGTTCCAGGCTAGAGGACCATGTTATACATGTGGTGCCATGGGGCACATTGCGAGAGATTGTCCTTCGGGTCATCTAGTCAGCAGTCAGATGTCGACAGCCTCAGAGCTTCTTGGGAGGACACATCACAGATGAGAGATCAGTACCCCCACCTATTCGATGAAATCCAGGAGGAAGTTCATGCCTAGGGGGGAGGATGTGAGGTCCTACCTCGACCCATCTTAGCTCGACATTCATTTTGGCATTTGATTCATCAGGATGATACTTTGAGTAGAGACGTTTGACCTATTTTGGATTACATATGCTATCATTAGATCTTATGATATGATTGTTATTGATTTTTATGATGATGACATTAGTTGTACTCTTTATATATGCTCATTTTGGTTCCATGATTATCTATGATATATGAATTCTGCATTCTGAATTTGTTATGTTATCTTTCAGTATAATAAATATTGGTAGAATCATGGTTCTATGATTAGCTTAGGATTACATGCTTATGTGGAAATTGAATTAATATTTCGATGCTTAAAGAATTAGGGTATAATGTGGATTATGTAATGATTCATGGAATGTAGTTATTCATTATTGTCAAGTTTAGATGTTATTACTTCATTTTTGAAATGATTATTAATGCAAAATTTTATGATGTACTGACATCGAAATTGAGTGTGTAGGAATATGGCCATGGTCGTAAATTCGGGGAAATAAGAATGGATCTAAGTGCAATCACTTTGAAACCAAGGTCGACTCTAAGAAAAGAATGACCTCATCATAACGTGATTTTATTCGTAAACGTGATGCATGTGTGTATGTGGTTGACAATGTTTGTAAATGTATGTTTGTAAGTAAATTTCATTTTTGTGAAAATATAAATGTAATTTGTCCACTAAGCATGCCAAATGTGTTTTGTGATGTGTGCTTATGTGAGGTGTCACTTGACACCATGGTGATGATGTGGCATGCTTCAGTGGAATATGGACCCCACCCTCTCCTTAGTTGGTCTTGAGTATTGCTAAGCTAGGTAGGTGGTTTAAGGAACCAAGATTTATGTAACCAATACTCCATTTTCGGATGCAAGTTTAATTGAGGTTTTTGAGGGGTTCTGTGGAATACTAGGGTGTGGTTTAGGTTGGATTTTGGTGCCCCAAGGCTAGTACATGGGTTATGGGGCTTATTTCTTCTATTTCCACTTCCCTAGGCCACCTTTTTGTCTCTCCAAATGGGTCATTTTTGGTATAAACGAAAATGGAAATGTTCTCTAGGTTGCTTCACTTTTCCATGTGTTGAATTTCATCCCATTACTATAGCAAGGGCAAGTGTCATTTTCTCTTGGATCTAGAAACCTAATTTGTTTTGGGAAGGGAGATGAGAGAGGAATGTTTGAATGTCTTTAGGGGAGGGAGACTTAGGAAAGCACACACTTGTTCATCTTGTTTTATGCTAGATTTGGAGAGAGTGAGAAGAGGACTAGAGAGTGTTTGGGCCAGTAGATTTGAGAAGGATAGCAAGCTTGGAGTCAAGAGGAGCTCTGCTTCAACCTTTCAATTTTGCCTTTTCTTAGGAGGAGGTTGGTGGCTTCTATCATGTAATTATTTTGTATATGCAATGAAGAAATGTACTAGTGTGAAATTTGTAAATTGTAGTACCTTGTGTTGAATCTTATATTGTTTGGTTTCATTGTGTGATTTTTTTTTTCAATCTTGTTTGTCTTCTTGATTTACTTCATGTTTTGGGTGTGCAAGTTTACTCCTCATCCTTGGGAGGATTTGAGGAGGACTTGGGGTGAAGGGCCTAGTTGGGAATTCTTTATGTATGAGAACATGGTTGTATGGGCACCCATGAGAGCCTTCTTATGTTTGTTTGGGGGCCATAAGGGATGTGTTGATGCTCATGGATTTGAGTTGTTTAGTTGGAAGGGCCTTGTGAAGGCATGTGATATATATTGAAATGATGTTTTGTTATAAGATAGGTGTCTCCATAAGAGAAGTTTCCAACTTCACCCATCTATGGATTCAATCTTTAGAATCCTTTGTGCAAGCTTGGGAAGGGAGTAAATTGTGAAAGTCTTTGTACCAAATTGTGTTTGTATGTTTATGCTTTGTGTTGTTGTGTGTAACCCATCCTATTCTTGTTTCCCCTAGCTCAAGAGTGGCCATGTAATGGCCTAGGTTGGGAGGTGAGCCTCCATGGCCATGTGGAAATAATTTTTATGTTTGCAGGTTTTTGGTTTTCTTGGTGTAAAGTTGAAGTTCAAATGAAGATTCAAGTTTTAGCTGAAATTAAAAATTATTTATTATCCTCTTGAAAAGGATTTACTACTTTTGTAATTCAAGTTATTTCATTGTAAAAATCATTGTATCTCTAAAAGTTGAATTGTTGTATATTCTATGATGAAATTTTAAATCAATTTCCTACCTTTATGTCAACAGAAATTAATTTCTTTCAAAATGTTTAGTTTACATTTAGTGTAGTAATTCTACAAATTTCATAATTCTGCTCATAAGTTAAATCCTTGCAAAAAAATGCATTTGATGAAAATCTTAAGAAAATTATGTATAAATGGTAAATCTATTTTCTACATTTATGTTATTAGAAATTGTTTTGGTTGAAAACTTCTGGTTGAAATGTTCAGTAGATAATTGATTCTGTATATTCTATAAATCTGTTTCATAAATTTTGATATGTGGATGTAAATGAGGCTCCCACAAGGGTTTGAGCCCAGCATATCAGTAAGAGATGTTTTCAGTCACAATGAGATGTGCATAAGAAAGGAGAATCAAAAATATAAAGTAATTAATAGCTACAAATATTTTTTATATGAAGCATTAAAGGGACATTCACCTTGTTACATTCAAGATTTTTTCATCCTCAATTCTATTGTGTTACGTGGACCTGAATGATTGGCTTATAAGAATCTCTTATTTGTGAAATTGTTTATCATATATGAAATTTGTAAATTGTAAACTTGTTTTCTCCCGCCACGTGTATTGACGGAACACCATAAAACACAAAAACCTTGAAATTTAAAATAATGTCTATTCCTAAATAATGTGACATAAGCAATTATATGAGGCAGTCAAATGTCAAACACTTTTTTTGGTCAACTATCAACTTACACTTATCTAAATAATCGGTTTAAAACACTAGTTGAAACGTGTTTAAATTCTTGAGTCGACTCTTAGAAATCTTATTAAGGGTAAAGTGTCATGAGAACGGAAAATGGCAGATTGCAGTCATGAAGGTTCCAATTGAAAGGAAATCCTTCAATTTCAAGATAAATCTATGGGGTTTCTGTATAATTTTTTCATGTTTCCTAATGCCCACGCTGGCTGAATCTACATAGCGTTGCTTGAATCGTGATATTCAGTCCCTATTGGCCTTTAAAAGTGGTTTAATAGATCCTACTGGGGGTTTGGCTTCATGGAAATCTTCGTCAAATTATTGTCAATGGAGTGGGGTGTCATGCAGCACTCAGACAAGCCATGTAGTTGCCCTTGATATACACAATTCTGGCAGTACAGATGATTCTAAGAGCTTAACTGGTTTCTTTCATCCTGTGCTATTTGAGTTAAGAGACATAGAATATTTGGATGTTAGTTCCAATAATTTTACAGGCCAATTGATCCCAACGGAGTTGGGGATTCTGAAAAAGTTAAGATATCTTAATTTATCGACAACAGGATTCACAGGAAGGCTTCCATGGAAGCTGGGGAATTTGTCAAGCTTAATAGTATTGGACCTCGCTTCTTCTTCTTCCTTTGTCTTGAAAAGTACTGATATCTCCTGTCTTTCAAATTTGACAGCTTTGCAAGATCTGTCTTTGGACTGCGTTGATTTGTCAACAATAAGGGGAGACTCATGGGCATCATTAGTAAGTCATCTTTCTCATCTCAAAAATCTCATGATATCAGATTGTGGGCTCACAGGCATGGTTCCTGCTCCTCTGTAGAATCTTACATCCTTGGAAATTCTGCAACTCGATGGTAACTTGTTTTTTTTTGAGTTTCCCCGTTGGGTAGCAAATATGACGAGCTTGGTCTCTCTCCAAATGACAGGTTCATATTTGAATGGCTCTCTACCACTTGAGCTCTCAAATCTCCCTCACATCAGAAGGATCTATTTAGGATCTAATGAAATATTTACCAACATTTCTCAAATTTTTGCAGGGCGGTGGAAAAGCCTCACACTTTTCCAGATGCCAAGTAATCACTTGCAGGGCTCCATTCCATCCTCCATCGTCAACATTTCTTCGCTGGTTCAGCTTGATCTCAAAGATAACTCTTTGAAGGGAGTGATTCCTCAGTTACTAGGGTTACTTCCCAGGCTTAGAAGACTGGACCTCAGTTACAACAATTTAACAAGGTATATTCTAGTTTCTCTAGGGCGCTTGTCTGAACTGACCTTTATCGCTCTCACCAATAACAAGCTAAGAGGAGAAATCACAGTCTCACTTTAGCAGCATGAGGAGCCTCAAATATCTTGACCTATCTAATAAAAAATTATCCCTCAACGCTATGATCTCAAACTGGACTCCTCCATTCCAATTACAGGCGATGAGATTATCTCACTGCAAGTTAGATGGTGTATTTCCTCTCTTTCTAAAAAATCAACATAGTATGCAGATACTGGAGCTTGCCAACAACACCCTTAGGGGACACATCCCTTCCTGGCTATGGAACCTGCCTTTGCTAGAGGAGATTCTTTTGGCGCATAATCAATTGGATGACTCAATACCTCCGGAGCTTTATAACTTGTCTTCACTGAAACATGTTGATCTATGGGATAACCGGTTGCAGGGGACTCTGTCAATTCCTCCATCTTCTATTGCAGGATTTCCTTGGGCACTGGTGGAATTAAGTGCATGACAAGACTTAAAAAGGAATTTACACTATTCGAACATGAGGCGAAGGTTGGAATGAGCAGGGAAATTTCCTTAAGACGTAATGCCTGAGCAGAGGCGTATGCAAGAATAAGTGGTCTAAAATACTTGTTGAAAATGGGTACAAATTCCTGACACGAGCTCTACATAATATATGATATTATAGCATCGTGAAGTCGGAATGGTTAAAGAGAGCAATCGTGAAGGCTCCAATTCAAAGCAATTTCTTCAGTTTTGTTTTGGAGTTACAAGTGTAGAATTTTTTCATGTATTTTGGTGCCCGCAATGTGAAAACTTGAACAATGTTGTCTGAATAGCGAAATGACATTTCTGTTTGACTTGTTTTTATCTCTTTATTCTTGTATAAATATATTGATTTTATTTTGAAGTGTTAGTAATAAGGAGATTTGTCAAGTAAATTATTATAAAAATGAAAGTGATTTGAAATTTTGATGTATGATTTTGAGAAGGTGAAATTAGAATATTCAATTATTATATTTATTTTCTAACTGCTTTTTTCCCTCCTCCCATAAAGTGGCAAGCTATTAATAGATCTATTTTCTAACTGTTGTTAAATTTGTAAGATCTAAATTGATTTTGAAAAGTTCAACAACACTGCTCGATCATTTTTCCTTTTGACTAACCGAAAAATGTTTTGTTGCCAATTTTTGGTAACTCATCTTTATGCACACATGTGTATGGGTTTGAACAAAACATATTGATTTAGAATAATTTTTTCCCATGTGTAGGCCCCAAATAATACATGAATATTAATGCATGATTTAACAATACTAGCAAAAGGTAATCCATACTCGTAAAATTACATAGTGTGTTTAAAGTATGTGTGTAATTTTCTTGCACTTTTTTGTGTAGATGTGTGTGAAGTCATTATTGTAGAATTCTTCATGCTTTGGTGATGCATCTTGGTGTAAACTATGTGTGTAAGACAATATTATAATATGGAAGGTGTTTATATTGAATTGATGTGCAAACGTGAAAGCTACATGAAATTTAACATGGGTCAATAACATAATCACATTAAAATTTTACAAGCCAACATGGATAATATAAAACAAGACTGTATCTCATGTTGTTAGGTGTTACATCATATGTTTACTTATTTTTGAGCATAGATAACATTATAGTAAAATTTATACTTTAAAATGCTTACATGCTCTCTTGATTAAGCATGAAAAAAATCATGGCATGTTCTTGGTTGTTACATAAGCATGTATACTTTTCAATCCATGGAAATGTAAATATTATATCACACCATATGTCTCATGTTTTGGTTTTATGTGATAGAAATAATAAATCAATTCCAATTATAAAAAGATAAAACATTATGCATGGAAATAAGTAGGGGAATCACATTGATAATATGTAATATCATACCTTACATAAGACTTAGTCACAATTGTAACATGACTATAGTTGTAGCATTAGAGGATATTTTACATCATATTTACATGTATGGAATTCATTAATGCAATATAGACAACCTTTTAATAGATTTTCTAAACATAATAAAATGACCTCGATTGATATGACATATTATTTATAGCAATAATATTTGGCGTAACATCATTCTTAACAATAAAGTGTTGTAACATGACAATCACTATAATACAAGAGTATGTAGCACAAGGGATTGTAGAAAAAAAAAATACCATGACATGTGTAACTCAAAATAATTTAACATCCAAAAGAACTACATATGCATCTAGCTTGTTTTATTAAATCTATGTTAAAGGGATTTTTATTTCAAACTTAAAATCATTTTGGAATTATAGGAACATAAAAAGATGACATAGGGTAAGTGTACAAAGATGGGGGACCAAAAAATTGCCATTGAACTTATTTGGTTTGCAAAAACTACATGGCATGCACCATATTCTATATGGCTCACACCTTATGGTTTGGTGTTCCTAAGGCTAAGGCTCAGACACAAAAAGCCCATATCCATATATGGTGTCTTCTATATGGGATGCAAAAGGATGCCTTTGCATCAACATGACATACATGTAACGGCTCTACCATGTAATGGCTTTGTCGTGTAATGGCTACATAGACTGTGAAGCCCAATCTTCCTTCTTCTATAACCATTAGATTCCTTTATTCTTTCAGAGATGTTACGAGTGACTTTGACCATGGAATGTAAAAGCTTACGAGTTGAGAGCTGTTGTGTTGTTGTTGTAACAGACTTATTTTCAATAAGAGATATTGGCCCTACTTGAAAGTGGATGTAATCTAGAATAGTTGGATGAACCACTATAAACATTATGTCTCTTGTTTGTGCATTCTTTTATCTTTCATTTTGTTTTAATTAGTCTTTGTCTACAATTTTTTACTTTCAACAATTGGTATCAGAGCTGGTTAAGCTTGTTCGATTTTTCTAGAAATCGGTGAGGTTTTGCAGGTGCCATGGATGAAGTAGCCAAATGGAAGATTGAAAAGTTCTCAGGGTAGAACTTTGGATTATGGAAAGTACAGATTGAATCTCTGCTTATCAAGCAGGATTTGCAACTAGCATTACTTGGAAAAACAAAAGGAAAGGGTTCGATGTCGGATGAAGATTGGGAGAAGATCGATCAGAAAGCAAAGGCAACAATTTTATTATCTTTATCTAGCAATGTGATCTTCAATGTTTCGACAGAGAAGACCATGAAAGAACTATGGGATAAGTTATCTTCACTATATGAGATAGCTTCAGCATTGAACAAAGTATTCATCATCAAGAAATTATATAATTTGAAAATGAAAGAAGGAAGACTAATATCGAATCATCTCAATGAGTTTAATACTCTTGTTACTCAACTGATTTTGGTTGGTATCACATTAGATGATGAAATAAAGGCAATATTATTATTATGCTCACTTCTGAACAGCTGGGAAGGAGTTGTCATGGCTGTGAGCACTTCTATTCCAGCCAAGAGCAAGCTGAAATTTGATGAAGTTGCAGCCACACTACTTAGTGAAGACATGTGAAGGAAGCAACAAGAACCCTCTGCCGATGATGCTCTAACAAAGGTGAGCACAAGAAATAGAGGTGGAAGTCATGAGAGAGGAAGAAATAATAATAATAATGGAAGAGGTAGATCGAGTCATCACTCGAAATCAAGAGGAAGAAATGGCACATGCTAGTTTTGTGGAAAATTTGGACACACAAAGAAGCAATGTTGGAACTACAAAAGGGCTCAAAATAATATTATCAATGCCGGTGTTAATGCTACAACTGATGGAGCTTTGGTACTTGCAGCTGGCAACATGGATTCAAACTCGTGGGTTCTCAATTCTGGTGCCTCATTTCATGCAACTCCATGTCGGAGTGCTTTCACAAATTACCATGAAGGTATGTTTGGCAAAGTTTTTCTTGGGGATAATAAAGAATGTGATATTGTCAGAAAAGGGGATATTTTATTGTCGCTGAAAAATGGAAGCAAATGGATTTTAAAAGATTTTAGGCATGTTCCTACACTTAAGCGTAATCTTATTTCTGTTAGTCAATTATATACACAAGGTTGCAATGTTAGCTTTGATTTAGCTTCTTGGAAAGTGTCCAAAGGTCAATTAATTTTAGCAAAAGGGTAGAAAACTGGAAGTTTGTACACATTATAGTGTAATGGTGAAGTGGGAGCAGCCATGGCGGTTGCAGATAACAATGCTGAACATTGGCATAAAAGGCTCGGTCATATGAGAAAAATAGGTCTTGAAGTTATGCTTCGAAGAGACCAACTTCTGGGTTTAAAATTGGTTGATTTGGAATTATGTGAGCATTTCCTTTATGGAAAGAAAAATCACACCAACTTTGTAAGGACGGGTCATGAGAAGAAATCATCTCCATTAGAGCTCATCCATTCTGATGTTTTCGGTCCTATGGAGGTAACTTCTATTGGTGGTGCTAATTATTTTGTCACATTTCTTGATGATTGCACTCGCAAAGTTTGGGTTTATATGTTGAATAAGAAATCAGAAGTTTTTTCAAAATTTAAAAGCTTTAAGGCTAAGGTGGAAAATCAGATTGGAAGAAAAATAAATTGTCTACTAATGAGCAATGGTGGTGAGTTTTTCTCTTTGGAGTTTGACCAATTTTGTGTAGATCATGGTATTCAGAGGATTAAAATAGTCCCTTATACACCTCAAGAAAATGGTGTAGCTGAGAGGTTGAATCAGACTATTTTGGAGAGAGCTCGATGTATGTTATCTAATGCCAGTTTGGGGAAAGAATTTGGGCAAAGGCTTGCAATACAATGGTTTATTTAATCAACCAAACTCCTTTGTCACATATGGATTTTGACATTCCAGAAGAGAGGTGGTCTGGGAAGAGAATTTCTTTTTCTCATTTGCGTGTCTTTGGATGCGATGCTTATGCTCACATTAATAAGGAGCAGAGAATGAAATTGGATTTTAAATCCAAAAGATGCATATTTTTGGGGTATGGTGAGGATGAATTTGGTTATCGTCTATGGGATTCAATCACCAAGAAAGTGATACGGAGTTGGGATGTTGTCTTTAATGAGAAATCATTCTCAGGTTTGCACAATCAGAAGTCTAATTCTAATGACTTTATTAAATTTGATTTATCAGACAATGGCAATAATGTCCAATGCTTTCCCCGTGTTACTTTCCATCCCTCTACTGCTGCTATGCCTTTAGGCAATATAAATTCCACCCCAATCACTACTCCAATGCCAGTTCACATGACCACTCATCCTACCATAGTCTCCATGTTGCCAATTTTATCTAACTACACTGGGCCTCCACTAATTCCTACCGTAGCCCCTTCAAACTTCATCATAGCCCCTTCAAGCTCCAATCACAGTGAGAGAATAGAGTAGGAGGCCCTACCTCCCATGTTTCTCCAACCGCAAGAGGAATTCACGGGGACTTCTCACGTGGAATTCTCAGGGACTGCTCACAGTGTTGTCCCTCCTTCCTAGTGCACATAATACACTCCCAACATGAGGAGTAGCATGTGGAACTGCCTTCACTCTTTCCTCCCTTGCATGAGACCACCTCTCTCTCCTACTATGCCACCTGTACAGCCCCAACACAAGGAGAAACTTACACAGTCCCAGTCTAGCGCATTTGTCCAGAGACAGAGCTAGGCAACCAGCAAGGGGCCAGTCATTTACAAGGCTCTGCAAATACACAAGATTCTGATGTTGAAATTGATCAAAATGTCTAGTTGAGGAGGTCTACCAGAGAGAAAATGTCCAAGAAAATTTGATGACTATGAATTATTATTTTCTTTATGTTCTAATCAGGAAGAGCCACAAACATTTAAACAGGCATGTACTGATGTAAATTCAGTGTTCTGGATGGATGCCATGAAAGATGAAATGGATTCCTTACACACAAATCAGACTTGGGATTTGGTTTCTCTTCCGCCAAACCATAAGGCTTTGAAAAATAAATGGATCTATCACATCAAAGAGGAAGATGGAGGATGAAAGAGATATAGGGCCAGATTGGTAATGAAGGGATTTGCTCAACAAAAAGGTGTAGATTTTAATGAGATTTTTTCTCCAATGGTTAAAATGCAGACCATTCATTTGGTACTTGGCATGGCAGCAGCATGGGATCTTGAGCTTGAGCAACTTGATGTCAAAACAACATTTTTACACGGGCACATTGTTGAAGAATTATATATGGAACAACTGGAAGGCTTTGTAAAACAGGGGCAGGAGCATTTAGTTTGCAGGTTAAAGAGGAGCCTCTATGGGCTGAAGCAAGCCCTGCATCAATGGTATTTAAATTTTGATAACTTCATGACTCAACAAGGTTTTACTCATTGCAAATCAGACCCATGTGTCTACTTGAAAAGGCTTTCGACTAGTGAGTTTGTGATCTTGTTATTGTATGTTGATGATATGTTGACTGCTGGTAATAGTATGAGAGTCATTCATTAGCTAAAGACACATTTGTCTCTTCATTTTACCATGAAAGATTTAGGGGAAGAAAAGAGGATTCTTGGGATGGATATAATTTGAGATAGACATAAGAGAGAAATTCAGTTATCTCAAGAAAAATACATTCTTAAAGTTTTAGAGAAATTTAATATGACAAATGCAAAATCGGTTGCCACTCCATTGGTTGATAATTTTTGATTATCCTAAAAAATGTGTCCTTCTACTCAGGAAGAAAAAAAAAGAGATGGCTGGTATTCCTTAGTATTCCATAGTTGGGAGTTTAATGTATGCCATGGTTAGCACATGTTCATATATTGCTCATGCAGCGGGAGTTGTGAGTGGTTTTATGAGTAATCCTGGTAAAACTCATTGGCAAGTAGTTCAATGGACTCTTTGGTATTTGAGAGGCACTTCCTCTCATGTTTTATGTTTTAACAGTAAGGCCCCTTATATTTACAGATATGCTAATTCTGATATGGTTGGAGATTTAGATACAAGGAGGTCAACAAAAAGATATGTGTTTACTTTTGCCGGGGTAGTGATTAGATGGACTTCTCAGAAGCAACAAGTGGTTGTTCTTTCCTCCACCAAGGCTGAATACATTTCTCTCACTGAGGGAGCTAAAGAGCTGAAATGGTTAAAATGATTGTTTGGAGAGTTGGGATTTAAACAATCCACATTTACTTTATTCTCAAATAGCAACAACACCATTCATTTGGCCAAAAATTCAGCTTTCCATAGTCTCACAAAGCACATTAAGACCAGATTTCACTTCATCCATCATGCTCTTGAAGAGGGAAGACTACAGTTAGAGAAGATTGATACAAAGGTCAATCTGGCAGATGCGTTCACCAAGGTTGTACCATGAGAGAAGTTCAAATTCTATAGGACTTCTCTCGACATTGTGACGACATAGCCATAAGCACCAAGTGGGGGATATCTCTGAGTAGCTCACCTCGTAGCATTGATTGGACTTCAAGTGGGAGATTGTAACGGCTCTACCATGTAACGGCTACATAGACTATGAAGCCCAATCTTCCTTCTATTGTAACCGTTAGATTCCTTTATTCTTCTGGAGATGTTACGAGTGACTTTGACCATGCAATGTAAAAGCTTATGAGCTAAGAGCTACTGTGTTGTTGTTGTAACAGACTTATTTTCAATAAGAGATATTGGCCCTGCTTGAAAGTGGATGTAATCCAGAACAGCTGGATGAACCACTATAAACATTGTGTCTCTTGTCTGTGCATTCTTTTATCTTTCATTCTATTTTAGTTAGTCTTTGTCTACAATTTTTTACTTTCAACAATACACCCTATATGGTGTACACCCTATAGGGCATGCACCATATGTCATGCATGTAAGAAACATATCCTTTCTTTATCACTCTCTCTCTCAAACTCTAAACTTTGAATCCTAAATCTTAAATCCTATTAAAAGTTTCCCTAAACCCTCACCCTCACCCTCATCTCTCTCTATCTAAACCCTAAACCCTAAACCCTATTTCCCTCTCTCCTCTTCTCACTCTATCCATATAGCCCTAATCCATCAACCATAAACCCTAAATCCTAAACCCTAAACTAGTCTCTAAATACTAAATTCTAAGCTCTAAACCCTCCCCCCTCTCTCTAATCTCAAAGACCTAATCCCTAATCGCTCAACCCTAAAACCTAATCCCCCTTTCTCTCTAAACCCTAAACCCTAAGCCCTATATACTAGTCACTAAACTATAAATACTAAGCCCTAAAATCTTGCCCCCATCTCTCTCTATCTCTCTCTCAACACTAATCCCCCTTTCCCTCTCTCATTTTCTCACTCTATCCCTCTCTAAACTAAAATCCCTAAGCCCTCAACCACAAACCCTAATCCCTAAACCCTGTACTAGTCTTTATATGCTATATCCCAAGAACTAAGCCATTAATCATCTCTCCCATCTATCTCTCTCTCAAACCTAAAAACCCTTTCCATTCCTCATCCTATCACTATATCCCTCTCTACGTCCAAAGCCCTAATCTCTAAAACTCAAACCCTAATCCATAAAACCTATGCTAGTCTCTAAAGACTATATCTTATCCCTTAACTAATTTTCTATCTATCTCTCTCTCAAACCTAAACCCCCTTTCCCTCTCTCATCCTCTTACTATACCCCTCTCTATGCTTAAAGTCTTGAGCCCCAACCCAAAACCATAGGTCCTTAAACCCTCCACTAGTCTCTTAATACTATATCCTTAACCTTGTACCCTTAATCACTTCCCCCATACCTTTCTCTCTCTCAAGCCTAAACCTAATTTACCTCTCTCATCCTCTCACTCTATCCCTCTCAATTCTCAAAACCATAATCCCTCAACCCCAAACCCAAAGCCCTAAACCCTATACTGGTAACTCTTTCTATCTCCGTCTCTCTTTATCTTTCTCTTTCTCGATCCATCCTTCCTTACCTCTCTCTCAACCTTAAACCCCATTTCCCTCTCTCATTCTATCACTCTATCCTTCTCTATGCTCAAATCTATAAGCCCTCAACCCCAAATGCTAATCCCTAAAGCCCTACACTAGTCCCTAAACACTATCATAAGCCTTGAGCCTTTATCCCTATTGCACATCTCTCTTTAAGCTCAAAAACTTAATCCCTAAACTCTAAACCCTAGGTCCCCTTTATCTTTTTTTTTCTCTAAACCTTAAACCATATATATTAGTACCTAAACCCTCTCATCCATATCTCTCTCTTGACCATAAACCCCCTTTACCTACCTCCTCTCACTTTGTCCCTCTCTACACTTAAAGCATTAAGCCCTTTGATAAATTAGAGGATGCAACAAGAATCAAAGTTGTTAATGATTTTAAGAAGTTAAGGATGAAAGATACTCTTGATGGGATCATGATGCAACACAAGAAGGAGAGGATCCAAGAATGGATATACCAAATCTTACTTCAACAACAACATAGAAGAAACACAAGAAAAAAAATTCTCAAATAGCATCATACTATTTTCATTCAACATGTCCGGCTGTAAGGCCTTCCGGGTTACGACCAAATACAAATAATTATAGTACTAATTCTGAAAGACCTCACAAGATACAACTCCAAGCTATCCATATCTGTAACAAAAGACTACAACAACTACTAGAAACCCCGAGAAGAATCTAAACTTGTGCTCACAAGCAATCAAGAAATCTTCATGTCTTCCAAGCCCACACTTAGCTACTAGCTCTTCTCATTATCATTCCTCTTCGCTAATCTATTCTCCATGATCCCCCTTACTAACCTACCTATACCTTTCTTAAATATACTTCTCCAACCACAAGTTAGCTGGAAGAAAGTAACAACTCCTAAGCCAAGTCGACTCCTAAACAAACAAATATTAAATGCAATACAAGTTGGCTCTCAAAAGCCTTAAAAATAATTAATTCCCCATGATGGCCTCTAGATCTACCTAGGAGAATGCAACACAAGCTACCAACATTAAATACATTAAGTCGGCCCACCAAATCCATAAGATCTCTAGTTGGTAAGCCAAACTAATGAGCATCAACAAAATTACTGAGCAAGCATGTCGATTGAGCACCAAAAGCATTGCCGAGCACGGTTTCACCGAGTCCTTTAGTGACTAAGCCCATCATGTAACATTGTAACCAAGTAACACTCCTTCGACTGAGCCCCTGGGTCAACACTATAACTAAGAAGCACAGGGACAAAACACTCCAGCATGCAGGATTGCTAACTTTTCCATGATGCTCTTGCATCAGATACCCAGGTGCGAAAAGATGTTCTTAAAGGCTGGAAGAAAATATTATGAGATTCAACACATAAACCCCAAAATGGTTCTTCACATACGTGTCCTCCAAGTCTTCAACACTTTTACCCTGGATCCACTTCTGCTTTCTTTTCCTTCTCAAGTGTTTCTTTGACAATCCACAAGTCTATTATCCATATTGATCTCCAACCCTTTCAAGATATTTCAACTCAACTCAGATCCCAAAGCTCAGGTTCCTCCTACCGAGTGTTGTATCTAGAAAAGGCATCAGGGAAAACTTCCTTCCACCCTTCTCAATAAAAAAAACATTCTATACACAATCATGCACATCCCTGCAATCATACTACCAAGGTCTATCGAGAAATATGTGACAACTACTCATGTTCACATATCACATAATACTTGATCCTTATACAGGCCAATCTGAAAATAAAAAAGTCATTGCTCCCTCACTTCCAAAGCATGAACATCTTGCAACTAACCAATCCTATAAGGAAAAGGATGTCTCACTCTTTTCAAACCAATTTTTTGAACCATCTCCTCAGCTACAAGGTTATTAGTACTAACACTATCCATGATCACATTATAGAGTTTACCTCCTTGTACCGAGTTCTAAAAATATTACTCCTTTGACAAGGTTCCACCTTAGTACCGAGCAATGTTCTTCAAACCAGCAAGTTTTCTGACTCCACCTCAGGTTCATTCATTGTGTTCTCATTCACAACAACAACTCTTCAGTCACCAGCCTTCTGGGAACATTCATAAGCTCTATGTCCTTCTTCACACAATGAAAAGAAGTACCCTTAAAGGTAACCTTACCTATCCTCTTCCTTGGTTCAACAGGTTTTGGTTCATCTTCAACAATTGACTTATCCTTCACCGAGTGATCCTGTGTCTCCTTCCCTCGAGAATTACCATGTTGTCTTCTCTTCAACTTATCTTCTACCTTCAGAGCATATTGACAAGCATCCTCAACCGAATCAACCTTCAACATACCAAGCTCATATTCAATATTGAATCTCAAGCCATTCACATACCGAGCTACCTTTTCCTTACCGAGTTCTCTGTGTCTAGATTGAATAGTCAGCTTATAGAACTCTCGGTGTAGTCTTCAATAGTCAATTCTTTCTGCTTCAAATTTTGCAACTTATTAAAAAATTCAAGTTCATAGTCGACAAGAATGAACATAGCTTTCAATTTTTCCACCATCAACCTCCACTGATTGATCTTCATTTCACCTTCATCTTCTCTTTGTCTCTACAATTATTTCCACCAAAGAGCAGCATGTCCTTTCAACTTTTTTTGTGCCAACCTCACTCTAAGAAGATCTTCAATTTCTTCAAGCTCAAAGAAGTCTTCTAACTCACCAATCCAATCAATCAAGTCCTCAAGTCTCAAAGTACTAGAGAAACTTCTTGGAAGAAAAAAATTTGCTCTGTAACTTGTTGAAGGTCTGATCTCTCAATTTTCACACTATTGCTGATGCAGGTGGAGGGACCCGTGGCTCCTCCATACTGCTCCTATGGCGGCTTCTTTGTTGGGTGGCATTGTGTTGTTTTCTTTTGTCTTGTGCAAGGGTTTGTTGTGTTATTTTTTCTTTTTATTGTTTTGTGATGCTCGTTCATGTGTTCTCTACCCCTTCATCCTTTATCACTTCCTACCATTATTTCCCGCTGGGCTTCCGCTCTGTTGCACATGTGTTTTTCCCTCTTTTCGCTTGAGATGAAGGCCATCTAGTAGGAGATTTTTTTGACCTCCCACAATTTCTTTTGATGGCCATAGAGGGCATTAATGATGGAAGTGACAAGAAAAATAATGTTCAATTATCTAATGAAGGGATGAAGGATGGTAGTGGAGGAATTAATTGACCTTCATACAGAGCAGTGGTGGCAGAAGAAACGGTTCTTCCTGAGATAGTGCAGTTTGAGGTTGTTGGAAAAAATGGAGGAGGGTCTTCTGGAGCCAATAGAAATAGACCTGGAGGAAAAAATAGTGATGCATTTGCAGTGGGAGCCGAAGGAGAGAAAGAAGGCAGAGAGGAAGGTAAGAATCCGATGCTTGGTGCTAAGATTCTTGAACTCTCCCCGAATGCGGATATGGTAAATGCTATCAAAGCTGAACAATCCCATTTAAAGAATATTGCAATTTTTTTTGTTTTCATGGATTTAAAGTTTTTACTGGCTAGAAAGTTTCTTGATGACTGGATAGGTAATGTGTGGGGTAAAAAACTTGGCATCAGGGTTGGTTTTTGTAGAATGATTCAGAGAGGATTGTTTGTCATTTTTTTTAAAAATCATGCAATGTAGGAAAAAGTGTTAAACAAAGGCTATTGGAATGTAGGGTAAACTATGTTTAGGGCCCTCCCTTGGTCACCCAATTGCAAATCTGAGAAGGTCATTACCCATTCATCTCTGATTTGGGTTGAACTTAGAAATGTCCAACCAAAATTTTGGCAGTTTATCCCTCATTTACTCAAGCCTCTCAATTCTGTGCTTCAAGTTGAAGAAGCCAAAGTTACGTTGCCACATCTCAATGCCCGTGCCCTTCTCATTCTTAACCTTGACATTGTTTTTCCTAATGAAATTGCTCTGGACATTGAAGGTGATAAGTGGAATTGGGCTATTGCTAGATTAGGAGACATTGGGGTATGCTTCCATTACAAATTGAATGGCCATAATAGGAAAGATTGCCCTTTAAAAAATCTTTCAAAATTTTTTACTGAAAACTAGAATAAAGATAACAGTACTCCGACCAAAACCAAAGAAAATGGTAATTCAGTCAATAGTAATGATATCCCTAGTAATAGAGACATCGGTGACAACTCTGGTATACCTGGTGAGGACAATGGTAATACTAGTGTGCCTCATAGACCCAAGGAAACCCTTGACACCCCATTGGACAAGTTTGTCTCTTTATCTAATCCTCTATTTGAAGATGATTTTGAGATTGTTGCTGCTGTCTCTAACCATGTACCCCAGGAGTCCACTGCTTGTCAGCCTCAGTATATCCATGTTCCCAGAGAAAAAGTCAATGAAGATGAATCTCTCTTTCCCAATGCCCAACAAATAGCTCTATCCACTATCAAAAACAAAAATAAAAATAGCTCTATTGAGAGTAGGGCCGAGCAACAACAGTTGATTGAGATGGCTAGTCCTTGCCCTGGCACCAAGCCTCCCGATAAAGGCTAGAGAGATGGAGAGGTTGTGATATTGAATCAGAGTCTGGTGGGTGAAGAGTATCTTACCATGGAAGAAAGCCCCTCCCTTTATACTTGTAGTGAACTCAGAGGAGATGAGGATAAGTTTGTAGAAGTTATCTCAAAGAAGAAAAAAAAGAAAGACATATGAAAGTAGTAGCATTAAAAACAATGATAAAAGTAATAAGGTGAAAAGCATGGAGCTACCTGAATGTTTTAATAGGTTATGTATGAATTCTAACCCCCCCAAATCTTCATGATGATGCACATAAATAGTTGGAATGTCAGGGGATTGGAAATGCCTGATAGGAAGTATATGGTTAGGAATTGGTGTAATAAGGTCTACAATAAAGATATTATTTGTTTATAGGAGATTAAGGTTATTGGATATAAAACACATACCATTCTAAATTTTATCTAGAATCAAGTGACTTGTATTTACTCTGATCATGCTAGGGGTAAAGGAGGGGTAGCTATCTTGATAGGAAGTAAATGGACTGATAAACTTACTAATAAAGGTACATCCCCCTGTCAGAGAGCTATATGGGCTAAATTTAAAGTACAGGATTAGGAGATAGGAATTTGTAACATCTATGCATCCAATGATTATAGGGAAAGAGCTACTTTGTGGGATTGGCTTGCTAGTAACCTTCGTGACATAAAATGGATTTTCATCGGTGATTTCAACATGATTGAAAATAAGCAGGATAAAAGTGGTGGCAAAAAGCATGAATGGAAAGGTAATGAATTCTTCTTATGGTCTAAATTTAAAAGGAGATTTCAGGTCAGTGACCCTTTGGAAAATATGAAAAATGAATATAAGAACATATGGTTTTCCTGGTGTAACAATCAGTCCTTCAGAAGTAGAGTTTACTGTAGATTGGATAGGATTTACTTCAACAAATTGTGGATGGATTAAAGTGCCATCCAGCGAAAAACCCTATTGAAGTTAACCCTATTAGCATGTCTGATCATTCCCCAATATATGGGTGTATTTATATCAAATCACAACATACTCAGTCCTGTAGGGATAGGAGGCAAGCCCCCTTCAAACTTAACACTTCCCTATTGAATGATGAGGACTCTTTGCAGGCCATCAGGACTACTTATGTTTTATCTAAATTTTGCAATACCAACCTCTCTATTAGAGAAAAATGGAACTCTATGGTGGACACTTGGAAAAACATGTTTCAAGTTATTGGGGTGAAGAGTAAGTTTGATAGAAACCAAGAGGAGAAATTTTATCAAATCAGACTCAATCATATTGATACTCAGCTTCAAGATGTAGGGAAAGACCATAAATTGGAGCAATCACTCATAAATACTAAAGCCAGACTCAGAATGATTTAGAACTATAAAATTCAAGGGAAAAAAGTTAGAGCAAAGGCAAGATGGATCAAAGAGGGGGATAGAGGATCCAAATATTTCTTTAATTTGATTAGAGCCAAACACTCCAGAGAAGAGATTATGGGTATTTAGTTTGAAGGAGGAGTGACTAAAACTAACCAAGAAACATTGAGTCTATTTACAGAGTACTATAAGAAGTTGTTTTCTTCCGAATATAAAGAGGAAAATATTGAAGCCATGAAAAGATGCATCAAGCTTATTCCTAGGAAAGTGTCTCAAGAACATGCTAGAACCCTGGAGTAGGATATTAGAATTGAGGAGATAGATGAAGCCATTAGAGCCCTAGCTAATGATAAATCTCTGGGAATTGATGGGTTATCAGCTGAGTTTTACAAAAAAAATGAGTGGATTTCTAGTGAACTTCTAGAAGTGTATGAAGAAGCATTCAAAGTTAGTTCTTTAGGAGATAACATAAATAGAGGACTCATCAAACTCCTACCTAAGGATGGAGATAAATCATAGGTGAAAAACTGGAGACCCATCACACTGTTAAATATCTCGTATAAAATTATTGCTAAAATCCTTGCAAGGAGAATTAGGGATATACTCAAAGAAGTGGTATCAGTTACCCAAACTGGCTTCATAAAAGGCAGATATATCCTAGATAATCTCATTACCAGTTGGGAGGCTATGAAGTGGGCTAAAACTGACAAGCAGAATGCATCAATGGTGTTGCTAGATTTTGAAAAATCTTATGATAGAATTGAGTGGCCTTTTGTGGTTAACATGTTAGAAGCTTTTGGATTCCCTAAAGTGTTCTGTAAATGGGTCAACATTCTATTTAAAGAATCCTCTACTGTTATCAATGTTAATGGTGAACAATCTGAATGTATTCCCCTTGGGAGGTCTATCAGGAAGGGATGACCTCTTGCACCAGCATTATATGTCATTGTTGTTGATTCCCTCTCATTCATTCTCAAGGCTGCTGGTCTTGGAAACCTAGTTAAAGGAATTTGTCTTCCAAATGAAGAGAACCTACTCATTGAGAAGTTTGCTGATGACACTGCTCTATTCTTGGAGATGGAAGAAGAAAACTTTGACAATGTCATTGATAGGCTTAAATTTTTTTGTTTAGCCTCAGGAGCCAAAATTGCCCCCCATAAATCCATTATTCTTGGTTGGTCGGAGACTCCCTCAGGTTGGCTTTTTAGCAAGGAATGGAAGTGGTTAGGTCCCTCCACCATAGTAAGATACTTGGGGATCCCTTTTGCTATCAATCCTTCCATTAAAGACATGTGGGAATGGATTTATAAAAAAATTGAGAAAAAACATACTAAGTGGCAATCTCACATGTTATCACTGGCAGTCAGGGTGCAGGTTGTCCAGAAGGTACTATCCTCTCATGCAGTTTACTATGCTTCTACTTGGGTGATGGAAAATAATCAAATTAAAAAGTTGGAAAGGACCCTGAGAAACTTTCTCTGGTCGGATGGTCATGTTAATAGGAAAAGGCATTGTGTTAAGTGGGAATGGTGTTGTTCTCCTAAAAAAATGGGTGGCTTAGGACTAAGAGATCTTAAAGCTCAAGGTTATGCATTGGCAGCTAAATGGACCCTCAAGGCCATGAAAGGAAATGAACCTTGGAAAGTCTTAGTTAGAAACAATATTGAAAGAGCTACTATCAAGAAAGGTAGGAATTGGCGTGTTGTTCCCATAATGGATCTTATTATGGGGGATTTTGAGATTTAAGTTGCTGGTTCCAGGGCTTTTCAAACCATCTAGAAGGCTTGGTGCCAGGTCAAACTGCTTATGTACTCAAGAACTACTATTGGAAAGAGCTCGTACTATGTTGTAGTTGATAGATCTATTTGGTGGGGGGTCTATCTTAATGACAAACCTTTGGCTTTAACTCAATGCTGTTCAGCCAAAAGTGGCACAAAAAAGGGATAACTCTCATTCAGGATGTTATGGTTGACAAGTAGTTGGCCCCTTGGGAGGTACTAAAAGAGAAATTTAATATACCTAAATCTCAGAAGAAAACATACACCCTTATCTCTAAGGCAGTTTGGAAGTTTTTTTCGGGTAAAATTTTGAGATTAGAGCAAGTTTTTGATTTCATGAAATGGAATGATGGCAATAAAATGGAGAAATTTTCCTGTAAACAAATTTATAACATGCTTAAGGAGGATAATGGTATTGTGTACAGAATTAATTGTAGTTGGAAGGTAGATTGGTCTTCTACTAGATGGCATTTCATGTTTGACTTTTTCTAGCATGCTAAAGTGGAACCCAAAATCCTCTATTTTCGTTGGTTGCTACTGTTAAAAAAGCTAGTTGTTGGTTCTTTTTTGTCTTCAAATGGTCCTTAGGTCATTCATTATTCTTTGTGTAATTGTTGAGTCTTATGAGCATTTTTTTTTTAATGTAATTTTGCCAAGAAATTGTGGGCTAGTTTCTTAGGTAATCATGTTGTTTGGAACTGTTCTAATGCCTTCTCTTGGTTTGAAATCATTATGGGCTTTGTTTATGAGTTTGATTTCAAGTTGAATTCCTTTTGGTTTTCTCTAACTGCAGTTGTTTTATGGACCATTTGGAGGATGAGGAATGAAGAGATCTTTCAAAATAGGAATCGTGATCTTACTGATTTTTTCATTAAACTCACACATCTTTCTAATACTTCTCAGGTTGTAGCTATGATAGAAATCTTAGAAGAAATATTCCAAGCTTTGCTAAAGGAAGGGGCGATGATTATTTTCAAAAGGGATGTACAATCTACTTCGTTGGTGGATATACCACAGGAGCCAATCAGGGAAGCTATGGCAGAGGGTACACTGATGGAGAATAGCTAGAGGACTCCAGAAGAAGGAAGCAGAAATGAAGAACAACAAGAAGCAGCCCACAGTGAGTGGGAAAGTAAAAATGTGAATGATAATTGGAATTCTCTGAATCCAAGGAATAGTGAAAGTGGATGGGAAAGTGATATTATCAGGAATAGCACCAGTGGATGGGATGAAGAGTAACAGTTTTCCAGATTCTCCTTTTTGATATACATACATTATACTTGTAAATCGGGATCCTATTTTGGTTTGATGCCATTTTTATGGCCTTATGTACATATTATGTCCTACTAAGGTGCTCTTAGTAGTAACAAAACTTTATGTTGCTGTTCTTATCGGTTATTTTGTAACTACTCAGTTGATACTCTATTTTAATATTAAAAAAAAGTACCAGAGAAACTAGAAACTTCCATTTGGTAACTAGTACTGAACCGAGCTCCATATCTCTATAACCGACCAGTTATGTCTTCATCAGATTTGTTCCTCCAATCGGTTCTATCATCTCCACTAGATCTAGTAGCCTCAAAGTCTTCAACAACTTCCTCATAGCCATCATTAGTACCAAGATTCCTCGACATACCAATAATAGCCCTCATAATCTTAGTGATCATGTCATTATTCATCAATTCCATCTCAAATCTGACATCCAATCTGACCTTCTCAGAAATCTTTGCTTCCACAACATTAGAGAGTCACTGAAATTTATTGCCTTCTGGTCAATTTTTTGAAAGGATCCAAGACATCTTTTAAGAGAGAGAGTCTCTAATGTACTTATCCACTAAGATTGCAAGTCCCAAATAAATCACAAGGCAAGCATCTCCCACCAAGAAACCACATTGGAAGAAACAAACTCTTCATTTTTGAGTTTTCTAGCTTTGACGACATTCTCGAGGGCAAAAATTTCAGCACAGATTTCTGAGAAGGTCATAACAGATGTCAGATTTGAGATGGAATTGATGAAGAATGACATTATCGTTGAGATTATGAGGGCTATTATTTGTATGCTGAGGAATATTGGTACTGATGATGGCTATGAGGAAATTACTGAAGACTTTGAGGCTGCTGGATCTAGTGGAGATGATAGAACCGATCGAAGGAACAGATCTGATGAAGACATAACTGGTTGGTTGTAGAGATCTGGAGCTCGGTTTAGTACTAGTTACCGAATGGAAGTTTCTAATTTCTCTAGTACTTTGAGACATGAGGACTTGATTGATTGGATTGGTGAGTTAGAAGACTTATTTGATCTTGAAGAAATTAAAGATCCTCTTAGACTGAGGTTGACACAAACAAAGTTGAAAGGACATGTTGCTCTTTGGTGGAAAGAATTGCAGAGAGAAAGAGAAGATGAAGGTGAAATGAAGATCAATCGGTGGAGGTTGATGGTGGAAAAATTGAAAGCTAAGTTCATAAGGTTTGCCAACTATGAACTTGAGTTGTTTAAGAAGTTGTAGAATTTGAAGCAGAAAGAATTGACTGTTGAAGACTATACTGAGGAGTTCTATAAGCTGACTATTCGATCTGGACACAAAGAACTTGGTAAGGAAAAGGTAGCTCAGTATGTGAATGGCTTGAGATTCAATATTCAAGATGAGCTTGGTATGTTGTAGGTTGATTTTGTTGAGGATGCTTATCAGTATGTCCTGAATGCAAAAGATAAGTTGAAGAGAAGACAACATGGTAATTCTTGAGGGAAGGAGAGACATGATCACTCGGTGAAGGATAAGATGACTACTAAAGATGAACCAAAACCTACTGAACCGAGGAAGATGACATGTAAGGTTACCTTTAAGGGTACTTGTTTTCATTGTGGTGAAGAAAGACATAGAGGTTATGAATGTTCCCAAAAGGCTAGTGATTGAAGAGCTGCTGTGGTGAATGAGAACATACTAAATGAACCTGAGGTGGAGTCAGAAAACTTGCTGGTTTGAAGAACATTTCTTGGTACTAAGGTGGAAACTTGTCAGAGGAGTAATTTGTTCAGAACTCAGTGCAAGTTAGGAGGTAAACTCTTTAATGTGATTGTGGATAGTGGTAGTACTGATAACCTTGTAGTTGAGGAGATGGTTC
This sequence comes from Chamaecyparis obtusa, assembly GCA_027943335.1. NCBI lineage: Eukaryota > Viridiplantae > Streptophyta > Pinopsida > Cupressales > Cupressaceae > Chamaecyparis > Chamaecyparis obtusa. The sequence goes on along the minus strand of BSBK01001026.1, from coordinate 94,908 downwards.
AGAAACTTGGTTTGAAAAGAGTGAGACATCCTTGTCCTTATAGGATTGGTTGGTTGCAAGATGTTCATGCTTTGGAAGTGAAGGAGCAATGTCTTGTTGATTTTTAGATTGGCCAGTATAAGGATCAAGTATTATATGATATTGCCGACATGAGTAGTTGTCATATATTGCTCGGTAGACCTTGGTAGTATGATTGCAGGGCTGTGCATGGTTGTGTCAAGAATGTGTTTGTTGTTGAGAAGGGTGGCATGAAGTTTTCCCTAATGCCTTTGCTAGGTACAACACTCAATAGGAGGAACCTGAGCTTTGGGAACCAAGCTGAGTTGAAATATCTTGAAAGGGTTGGAGATCAGTATGGAGAACAAACTTGTGGATTGTCGAAGAAAGACTTGAGAAGGAGAAGAAAGTAGAAGTGGATCTAGGGTAAGAGTGTCAAAGACTTGGAGGACATTTATGTGGAGAACTAGTTCAAGGTTTATGTGTTGAATCCTATAAGATGTTCTTCCAGCCTTTAAGAACATCTTTTCACACCTGGGGTGTCTGATGCAGGAGCATCTTGGAAAAGTTAGCAATCCTGCATGTTGGAGTGTTTTGTCCCTGTGTTGCTTGATTACAGTGTTGACCAAGGGGCTCGGTCGAAGGAGTGTTTCTCAGTTACAGTGTTACCCTAGGGGATCGGTCACTAAAGGACTCAGTAAAAATGTGCTTGGCGATGCTTGTGGTGCTTAGTCAACGTGCTTGCTCAATGATGCTTGGCTTGCTTAGTAATTTTGCTGACGCTCGGTAGTTTGGCTTACCGACTGGAGTTCTTGTGGATTTGGTGGGCCAAATTAATGTATTTAATGTGGGTATCTTGTGTTGCATTATCCTAGGTAGATCTAGAGGTTGTCATGGGGAATTAATTATTTGTAAGGCTTTTGAGAGATGACATGTATTGCATTTAATATTTGTTTGTGTAAGAGCCAACTTGGCTTAGGAGTTATTTCTTTCTTCTAGCTGACTTGTGGCTGAATAAGTGTATTTAAGAAAGGTCTGGGTAGGTCTATAAGGGGGATCATGGATCATAGAGTAGTGAAGAGGAATGGTAATGAAAAGAGATAGTAGCTAAGTGTGGGCTTGGAAGACAAGAAGATTTCTTGATTACTTGTGAGCACAATTTTATATTCTTCTTGGGGTTTCTATGAATTGTTGGAGCCTGTTGTTATAGATCTGGCTAGCTTGGAGTTGGATCTTGTGAGGTCTTGCAAAATTATTATTGTAATTTTTTGTATTTGGCCATAACTCGAAAGGCCTTACAGTCAAGCATGTTGAATGAAAATAGTATGATGCTATTTGAGAATTTGTTTTCTTGTGTTTCCGTTGTGTTGTTGTTGTGGAAGTAAGGTTTGGACTATCTATTCTTGGATCCTCTCCTTCTTGTCCTCTTACATAAATATATAGACACTTTTGTAAAAGTTTGTAACAATGTAAGATGATAATATATGGATGTAATGTTATTAGATGTGAATTTGAAGATATTTAAAGGGTAGATAAGGGATCAAGAAGAAGGAGAACAAGAGGAGTTCTTCTAGAGATACTTTGTTAACTCTTTTTATTCTAGACAATAGATTTGTTGTAAGTGGTGTTGCACCTATTTTACACCCCTAACAGGGTTTGTCTTCCTCTAACAGGGCTAGGACATTTAATAGGGTTGATTCCTTAACAGGGATCTTATTGTATACATCCTCTAATATGAATCTTCCTATAATGTATTAATCAACTCCTAACAGGGCTACGACTCCTAACAGGGTTTCAAGATTCATAGTGCAGAATATTGTGGGAACCATCCCCACTGGGGTTTTCCTTGGCCAGGGTTTCCTCAAAAAAACATATGGCATTATGAGTTCTTCTATGTTTGTCTTTGTTGCATGGTTGTTCATTTTCTGTTACATCTTTATTTATTTTTAAGGAAAGTAAAGAAGTATAAGAATTCAGTGAAGTATTGTAACACTGATTCACACCCCTCTCATTGTTACCAAATCCTAACAAAGGATCCCCCTTGGCTCCTGCACTCTTATTCATTTCAGATGATACACTCTATTTACTCATCATAGATATAATCCTCTCCTCAAGAGTTCAACTTGTCACCATCCCTAATATTGGAGATGATCTCTATAATGTTCAGTTTTCTAATGATACAACTATACTTTTGAAAATATAGGAAGACAACATGGAAGCCTTAATGAGTAAATTATATCTTTTCTACAAAGCATCAAATAGTAAAATATCTATCTAAAATTTAGTCATGTTGGGGTGGAAAGACAACCCTACCATGTGGTTTCATAAATATCACTTGCATGGGGGTGGACTCAACCGTATGGATAGATATCTTAGAATATTTTTTTTTAGGCCGAATTTGAAGGAGACATAGAATTGGTTGAGAGAGAAGGTGGAGAAGAAGTTTAAAAAATGGAATAGAAAATATCTCTCACTAATATGTAGACTTCAGGTCTAGTTCCATAAGACCTTATCCTCCTATATTATTTACTTTTCTTCTTCTTGGCTCTTCAACGAGTACCAGATCAACTATCCGTAAAAGATTATTAGAGACTTTCTTTCATCTGATGGAAAAGAGACTTTAAGAATTGAGACATAGGGTAAAATGGGAGTGGTGCACATGATGATAAAATGTAAAGGAGGCCTTGGACTCAAAGATCTTAGAACACAAGGCATTACCCTTGAAACTAAGTGAACATTTAAATCCCTGTAACATATGGAACTATGGAAGGTATTGATAAGAAATAACATTGGTAACATTGTCCTCCTAAAAGGTCCTTCATGGAAAGGACTAGAATTTTGTGATCTTATTAAAAATATATTTCCACTTGAACTCACATGATCCAATGTATTCTAATCTATTTGGGAAGGTTGTGCACTTGTTAGAGAGTTCATTTGCCAAAATGACATTATTTCAGTTGATATTAATATATGTGCAAAAAGATCCCCGTGGTCAAATTTGATGCACAAAGGTAATCCCTTGGCCATATTTTTGGGCTTCTTTTCCAAGACATGGGCTAAAAATGTCAGCACATGTTTTGTAGACATTATAGTGGACAAAAATTTGTTGGGATGGGAGGAATCAAAGCAATGACTTAGTATCTCCTGGGTGCATTGGAGAACCCATTCAGTTCTCAGAGACACCTGCTTGACCTTATTCCTTCCCAAACCAAATTTTTAATTTTTTTTTGAGCGGCTCTCCTCCTATAGGTGGTCAAATGGATTATTGGTACACTATACTAAAGCCAAAAAAAATCTATGAATTTCTCATAGACATATTTTTTCTTCACTCACTTAATTCTTGTTTAAACGTTAGCATTGATAATAACTCTTGGAGGAAAGTCTTTACTAGCCTTTGGACTAATTAGGTAGAGCTTAAGAAAAATTGTTTCTATTATGAAAGTGGTCTTTAGTTATATCCTGAGCCTTAGGAAAGAGTTTAACAAATTTTGGTCTTGTTTTTCAATTGAAATCTTGTGGCTCATTTGGAAAATTAGAAATGATAATGTTTTCAATGGTAGGAATAGGACCCTTAAATTGAGTGTCCAAGGAGGCTCATTTGACCTATAATATTGAAATTCTGGTTACAACCACTCTTAATATATCAAGAACAAAGTTTGAGAGACTCCTTCAGGATGATACATTCATACAACTATAGTATTCAAATGGGAACCATCCCACGGGTACACTTCGACTAGGAGAACTGAGGAGAGGACCCTGTTCAAGGTTGCACTCCATAATTTCATGGTAGAAGTGAAGGAGAAGAACAATAGGAACACACACTCACCTGGTACAATAGATCCTTAAGAAGCTTTTCCACTCATGGAAGTACCAGGACATATCTTTCTTGTTGCAGAAGTTGTTGAACATCCTTAAAATGATTATATTTTGAAAAACATGATTTTATGCTAGTCCGATGGCCCGGTTAGATGCACAATGTGGGTAGATAGAGTTGAATTGTAAAATCTGATAGTCGTAGTTAGTATTTTGGTATAACTGTCTTGGTATATAATGCAATAACATATTGTATAGGGGTTTTAATAGCTTTTTATAGAGTCCTATGATACTATACAATGTAAAGATGATATCTCATTTAATTTCATTTTCAACATCTTATCATCAATAAAAGTATAGTGTCAATTTTATTAATAACTAAAATAATTAAGCAAGATCAAATTGTTAGAAAGAAAATGGGTGGCTGCAAGAAGTTGGGTGCCAATTTTTGGCAAAAAGTGGAAGAGTTTTTCCTATTTTTCAAAATTCGTGTCAATTGATGTAAAAAATTGAGGCACTTAGAGATTGAATCTCAAAAAACTTCACTAATAGAAATTATAGTACTCGGAGTTAGCTTTTCAAATATGTAATTTATTTCAATACCCACATTGCATAAATTAATTTTGGTAGGCATATTTAAAAACCACTTTTTCAGAATGCCTGTTTCAGGACCATACCTCACCCGTGTACGGCCACCCTTTTTTGACACAAATAAATCAATATATGTTAATCCTTTTTAGGAAAGATACCTAAGACACTATAGATTGATGAGTATATTTTTCCTTTTTTTTTTGTATATATTTTTTTTAATTGATTTTTAAATGACAATAAAGTATATTTTCAAAACCTCTAGTGTACGGCCACCATAATTTGATGAAATGTTCATATTTTTCAAAAACAAAAAAATTTATCTTGAAAAGAATAGAATGTAGATTGATGCCATATAATTTTTTTTTGCAGAAACCTTAAAACAAAAAAGTTATTAAAAGTTTAGTAAACCTCTGTGTTTCACATTTTCATACCTTTTTCTATTGATAAATATAGGAAAAATAGTAAAATTTATTATATCATCAAAAAATTTACATTTATAGAATCAGGACAATGAAATCTATAATGGGTTTTCATTTCATCAAAAAATTCAAATTGAAAGACGCTCAAAAAATTCGTTGAAGACAGAAAATTAATGTTAAAATAACTTAGTCAAATTTGTGGAGGTGAAGACATAGGGTCGGTGGGACCAAGCCTAAATCATGCCTATCCCGTACCAAAAACTGAGGCAAGTTCAGTTTTCCCGCCCCAAGCTTTTAGAAACGGGTGCCCGATTTGAAATTTTAAAAAACGGGTGCCCGTTTCAAAAGTAACCGTTAACAAAATGGGCACCCATTTTGTTAAAAAATGGGTGCCCATTTCTAATGAGTCCGTTGGAAAATGACAGGTGCAGAAGTATAGAGGTCCAATGATTGAATCATTATTCAATCATTGTACGACTGTACCCGTGCGCAGACAGAATGTTTTAATTAATTTAGACCTGGTTTTGTCTTGTTCTGGATTTGACACTTGTTGGATTAAAAATTCATCCAAATATGGGATCAAAGCAACGTAGAAAGAGACAAAGGATAGAAAATAAAGAAAAGGAAGCAAAACGTCAAAGATAAAGAAGAGCAAGAATTAGAGAGGGTAGTAATGCCGGAGCTTCGAGTTCAACAGTAGCTTTAAAGGAAGAGAGCATTGAGAACACTGTAATGGATGAAGAGCCAGAAGAAGGAAATACAAATCAAGAAAATCCAGGTGCATCTACTAACCCAGTATTGGGTACTGGTATGTCTTCACAACCCTGCATATATTCTGAAAATGAAATTCGTGATTTTTTTCAAGCGGGCTACGAAATAAATGATTTGGATTTTATTCATGGAAGTGTAGTAAGAAATGAAAGTCAAACACCAGTTGAAAAAGAAATTGAGACCCCACCTATGACTGAAAATCAAACCTCAACTGATGGTGAAAATAAAAGTACAGCTAAAATTGAGAGTGTGGATGTAGACATGGAAACACCAGTTGAAAATGAAACATGTTTAAATGATAATGAAATGGGTAATCTTTTTCAATTGAATAGTGGTGTGTTAGACAATCTTCGTGGCTTGGTTTCATGGAGGCAGATTAGGACATATGCTAACAGATTGTTCAAACAATTTTTTTATAACAAGAAATTTGGGTTTCAATGTCAATTGATGTTACAATTAATGAAAATGACGAAGATGCGGAAAGTGATGAAGAGGTTAGGAGTCAATGTGAAAGAAAAAAAAAAGGATGAGTCTTTGAAACAAGTTGTTTCGACTATTGCTAGTGCCTTTGATACAATTGGAAAGAAAAGTCATTCTAAAGATAGAAATGCGGCACGACGAGCAATAACAACAGCTTTAGTAAACAAATCAACCCATGATAAAAGAATGATGAGTAACATAAGTGGATATCTTAATATTCATCGTAAAACTTTGGCAAAAGATGTGAAGAGAAGAGTTGACTTTGAAAGTGATCCAGCTAACAACTTATGGACCTATAGTGGCAGACTCCCGAGATCTGATATGAAACTTACTAGTGAAGTGAAAACATTGATTGAAAGATTTTGGAAGGATAATACAAGAGTATCGCCAAATGCCAGGGATGTTCTAAAATTAAGAGTTGGCTCAATAATTCATGAACCACATCCAAAACACCTTTTGGACATGACTCAAACTGAATTATACAAAAAATTTGTAGATGAAAAGGTGTTATCAATCAGCATAAGTCAAAGATCATTTGAAAAGTGTAAACCTTGGTATGTAAGGGTAAACAAGGAAAGAGTCACATGTTGTTGTAAAACTCATGTCCAATTTCGTTACCATTATGATTTATTTCGATCTATACGTGGTACCATGCATACTAAAGAAATGTTACAGGAATGTGGTATCCAAATTCCACCTCAAGTTATAAAGGAGTTCATCTCAAGTTTGTTTTGTAACCCACATAATGACCAATATTTTCTTTTCAATGCATGTGTTTGTGGTGTATGCAATATATGTGGCAATCTTGCATTATTAGATGAGTGTTTTCATGAAACTCTTATAACTAAATTTGGACAACAAATGATTGATGTGCGGAGATTTAAAACTATTGAATATCCATTGAAGGATGGAAAGGTTGGAAGACGATGTGACCTAATAAATGAAAGCATTAGTGTTCACACATTCATGAATGAATTCAAGTGTAAGATCATACCTAAATATGTGAAACACTCTCATAATGCTAGATGGCTTGATGAACAATTTTGCATGTGCAAGAATACATTCCCAGTGGGTGGTTTACTTTCAGTAGTTGACTTTGCAGAGAACTATACTCTTGCACCACAAGATGAGATCCAATCTCAATATTATAATTCAGTACAAGTAGCCATTTTTGTTCATATTGTCTATAGGCATGCACCTGATAGTACAAAAGATGATAAATTTTTTTTTAGGGAGTACCACTTCTATATGAGTGATAATAAACTACACTCATCAGAGTTTGTGCAATACTGCATGGAGACATTTTATGACAATTTAAAGGAGAGACAAATTCAAATGACACAACATCTAATATGGTCAGATAATTGCACAGGTCAATTCAAGAAAGCTAGAACATTTTATTGGTTGAGTAGGACACATAAGAAAACCAATGTCGAACATATCTGGAGTTTTTTTGAAGCTGGACACGGAAAAGGAGAACATGATGGTGCTGGTGCATGTGTTAAGAGAGCCCTTTCAAGAGAACAACTCAAGTTTGAAGAAAAATCCAAATTTAAAAATGCACGTGAAATTGTTGAATGGTGTAGTACAAGTTTATCTACAGGATCAAATCAGAATTCTACAATCAAATGTTTCTTCTGGCTAGTAGAAGAGAATTATATCCTTTCAAGATATGAGTGTGATACGATAAATGGGTCAGCAAAATGGCATTCATTTAGAAGTTCTGATTCTAACACTTGGACTATATGGACTAGGGAGCTACTATGTTTTTGTCAATTTTGTGTTGCAGGTGAATGGGAACAATGCGAGAGTGCAGAATGGGTTGAAGAATGGAAACAAAGATCCTTAACACCTACTGAGACACAAGTTCCAGGTGATTCAACTAGTGAAGACCCAGATCATGCATTTCATTCAGAAGATTATGATCGTGTTTCAGATCTGATACAACCTGGTATTTATTTATTCAAATTTACATTTATAAGTGTAGGTTTTTTTACATACATGCATATGAAACTAATTATTTTTACAGGGCATGTGTATGCTATTGTTGCACTTGAGGATAATGATGAGCAGATTGAGTACTGGCTTGCTAGATGTGTGGAACCTAAGAAAAAGTTTATATGTCATCAAGTAGATGATGATGGTTTTCAGTATCCAATTGGGTCTGTTGTGGTTGTTGGTACATGGCTACGAAAATACCTAACAAGAAGAAATGGGTTACCAGCATTTGAGGACTACCAATCAGAAAAGAAAATTATGCAGTATTCTCATTTAGTGGTGGCAACGAATATCAAATTAGAAAGATACAAAGGGAGGCCCACCAATAAAGTCTTATGGACCCTTTCGATGGAAGAGCATGAGGCAATCATAGAAGCATTACAAAAAAGAGAGGATGCAGATGGTACACTAGGTTGAATCAGATTTAGAGACATGTGAGTGCTTTTTAATTATGTTGAAAGTTTATATAGTTAGTTCTATTAGACATTAGACATGTACAAGTTCAATATATTATTATGTCAAATTTGGAGTTAGTTCTAATTAATTTCTTGTTTGAATAGGTATCAACTACAACTTTACACGTGTGACACTCATATGCGGATGGTACACTCTAATAAATCACATGTGTACATGTGTAAGTGTTTTTTAATTATGTCAAGTTTATAGTTAGTTAGATATTAGACATTAGACATGTACAAGTGATAGATCTTATTATGTCAAATTTATAGTTAGTTGTGCATTAAAGATAGTTTTTCTAATTAATTTCTTATTTGAATAGGTATAAAGTGTACAACTTTACACACGTGTGATAGTCATATTCAGGAGCCCTAGAAGATGATACATTAAATTATTTCATTGAATGTTTATTTTATTTTTAATCATATTGTAATTGGGCTAAGAAGTGGGGTTTTCTTACTAGTTCTTTCCCTATGGAGCCCTTGAACTAGTTATATATATAAATAAAAATATCATTTATTGATGTACCATGTGTTATGATTCCTGTATACTTATTAATTTGTTCATTTTTTAATTCAAATTCTACAATTAATTTGATGTGACATATAACTTGAATAATTTGATGTGACATATTAATTAATGATATCCATTATCTAGTTATGTAGTTATGTAGTTATGTAGTTATGTAGTTATGTAGTTATGTAGTTATGTAGTTATCTTATTTTATCTCTACTTATCTGATTCACATTATATTTATTCACGTAGATTATTTACATGCAATCCATCTTATTAAAAAAATCTTAGATCTAAAACAAATATTCTAATTTAATCTATGACATGTACATATATCGATCAACCAAAAAAAAGCTAATCCACATAACATGTCACTCTAGTCCATATATAACATGTCCAAATAAATAGTCCAAATAAAACATGTCCATAAAACATACATCATTGGTCCAAATAAAACAAGTTCATATATAACAAGTCCATAAAACATGTGAATAGTCCAAATATAACAAGTCCAAATATAACAAGTCCATAAAACATGTGAATAGTCCAAATATAACAGGTCTATAAAACATGTGTTCATAGTCCATATAACATCTAGAAATAGTCCATATAACATCTGAATAGTCCATATAACATGAAAACACAAGTAACATCTAAGAGCCTGGATCGCCCATCTGATCTGCCGTCCTCTTTACTCCACGTGAAGAGGATGGAGATGTATCATCATGCTGTACACCATCAAGTGACTGTAAAAATAAATTATGAAGAGATAACATAAGAAGTGGGTTTAAACAAATAATTCACTTACAAACAAAATAAATATTGAATATACATATATCAAATAAATTACCGTGGAACCCTGCTGAGTAGTTTCCTCTATGGGAGGAGGACCTGGAGTAAAAAACATCGTTGTGGTAATGTCCTGTACAAAACAAATTGCAAATTTATTATAATAATATTCCCTAAAAATGACATGTGCATCATGATTCAAAAATATTGGAATTTAATATATTAATAACTATGACCTCAAAGGATGATGAGGCGTGCATCTGGCTGGGTCCTACACCATGACCACGTGAAACTATACTCAGTAATGGTTTCGAGGGTACATCAGCAAGGAATGATGTGGCGAAGGCCTACATAATTGTAAAAAATAGAAGTGAATTAGAATATACGCATAAATACGTGAGCATGTATAAATAGTTAAATTCAAATTAAAATGCAATATACATACAAGCGGTCTATGGGGAGTGTCCTCTGTGACCGATGGTAGAGTACCCATCGAACTGCTGCCAGGGTGGTATGAAGTGTGACCCTACAATATATATTTTGAAAACAAACATTATTAAAGTAAAGTTTCAACAGTAAATATTTCTAGGGGTCGAATAGACATGATAAAAACACATACAGTGAAAGGTGCACCAACATCTGAAGCAGTCGAATGGACATGGTGATGGTCCATGGATGTCGTGGTCTCCTTTGCCCCCTGTCTGACAAAAACAACATATTTTGGTTGATATGGTTTGTGTGTCTGTACATATATATGTAGACAAAATATTTTATCACTATTATATAGATTACCTCTGCGCTAGATAAATCTGCTGCGTATAGAAGGTCAAGAAATGATGACAACTCGGCAGGTCGATCCTCTATGTCATCATATCCTCCATGTGCACCCTCTGCATCATCAAATCCATCATCTAGCCCCTCACTCTGTGGACCAGTACATATGTCCCTGCAGCTGGTGCAAACATGTGCTATGCTCTGGGGTGCCCTAGCCATCCTGAACTACTCAGCTAGATCACCCGAAAGGGTGCTCAATGAACCAAGAGCAGAGGTGACTGCTCGGTGGTGTACTGGCACTGGAATCATAGGAGCTGGATAAGAAACAAGGGGCTCCTCATGTGGATGATTTTTGACTCTATCACTCAGCTTTGCCCCAGGCCTGTCCTGAGGCATGCCTCTACTAACCCCTTGAAATGCTCTCATGTCAAAATAATTGGGTTTTTTACCCAATTCAAAATCAGCCCATAATTTTCTCAAAAAGTACATGGGGACCTCGTGATTTGCATGTGGTGGATGGTCAAATACCATCCACCACCGCTCCCAAAAGTGCTGTGAAATCAACAGGTGCTTGCACCAGCAAATAGATATTCTTGATTTTTTGGGGTTTATTTCTTCACTTGTTTTCGAATTCTTAAACCACCGAGCAAAATCTACTTTGGTGATTTTAAGATCCTTCACCTCTTTATAGGTGAGTCCATTAGCATAGAATGTTCTCATGGAATCTCTCCATGAGTGATAACTGTCCAACTCATCATCGAGGGACTGGACAGAATCTACTATGCCTTGCATAGTATCTGCAAGGCGTAGTAGATGTGCGGAGGGGTGGGGATCATGTCTAACTATCTCAATGTCCCTGACAATAGAGGTGATATTACGCCTCATGTCCTCTCTAAGATGCTCTGCGGTACGAGGAGGTGGTGGAGGTGGGGGTGGTGGTGGTGGTGGGGGTTGACCTCCTGAATGCTCGTCCATCATGTGTAAACTGTACATATATAAAGTATTTGAACGTGTAAATGAAAAGTATTTAAACACATGAATAATCTAAACATATATATCTCTATCTTCACATGTACACATTTATAAAGTATTTGAAAATGTAAATGAAAAGTATTTAAACACATGCATAATATATTAGGTCTTAAGGGTGATAGTAGGTCCTATTACGTCTTACGAGTACATACTCTAGCTCCTATTAGGTCTAAAGGGTACATAATAGGTCCTATTAGGTATTAAGGTTACAGACTAGGTCTTAAGGGTCATATTAGGTCTTAAGGGTACATACTAAGTCTTAAGGGTCATATTAGGTTTTAAGGGTACATACTAGGGTTTAAGGTTCATATTAGGTCTTATTAGGTCCTATTAGATACTATTAAGGGGTTATATTATGTATATATTAGGTCCTATAAAGAGAGTTTACTTTGTAAATGTTTATTTCTTTTCAATAAGGTTATATTTTATATTGATTTAGTTGGTTTGTTAATATAATATTCTAAACTTGCTACGATGTCTTTGTTTAAAGATATATAATGTATTCCTTTATTGGTCAATTTGAAAATAATTACTTTTTAGTACATTGAACATGACGAGAGAGGAGACAGAGAGAAGAAAGTTCAAGGGAGAGAGATGAGATAGCGGAGAGAGGAGAGACCTGAGAGAGGACGTGAGGAGAGAGGAGAGAGAGAGATCGGAGAGAGGAGCGAGCAGGTGAGGAGAGAGAGAGAGAGAGAGTTCAAGGGAGAGATGAGAGAAAGAGAGAGGAGAGAGAGAGAAGAGAGTTAAACGGAGAGAGATAAGAGAAAGAGAGAGGAGAGAGAACACGATCAGAGAGGAGAGAACATTAGGTTTTCATTTACAATTATCTACATTTTAGGTTTTCCTAAATACAATTTTATACATTCTAAGTTTTCGTTTTTAGTTTTTAACAAATACATGATTTCTAAACAAATTGAAAAGTAAATTAAAACATAAATAAATGAAAAACTATAAACATACATTCATTTTTAAAATAAATTCGTATAATGCTATTTAAAAACAAAAATTAACTTTTTATATGTTTTAGGTTTTCGTTTACAATTTTAAATATGTTTTCAGTTTTCTACGTTTTAGGTTTTCGTTTTCAGTTTCATTTTAGGTTTTGTTTTCGTTTTCGATTTCATTTTAAGTTTTTGTTTTTTGTTTTCATTTTCAGTTTCATTTTAAGTTTTCATTTTCAGTTTTCTACGTTTTAGGTTTTCGTTTTCAATTTCATTTTAGGTTTTCGTTTTCAGTTTCATTTTAAGTTTTTGTTTTCAGTTTCATTTTTAGTTTTTGTTTTCAGTTTTCTACGTTTTAGGTTTTCTTTTTCAGTTTCATTTTCAGTTTTCATTTTCGGTTTTCCACATTTTAAGTTTTCATTTTCGGTTTTCCACGTTTTAGGTTTTCATTTTCAATTTTCTCCATTTTAAGTTTTTGTTTTCAATTTTCTACTGTTCAGGTTTTTGTTTTCTACTTTCTTACGTTTTAGGTTAAATTGTTTTCAATTGCACATTATTTCTAAACAAATTGAATAACAAATAAAAACATACATTTCATAATCTAAGAAAATACATTCATTTTTAAAACACAATCTTAAATAGCTATTTAAAACTAAAATTTAACGTTTTACTACTGAAAATGAACACAAAAAATAAAATAAAACAAGTCAAAATGATAAATACGTACCTGGAACTCGAAAAAATGTGTTTGTGGGGTCGGCAGGCGTTTAACAATCGGGTAGGTGATGTTGAAAAATCGTAGATCCCGTTCTCCTGTCGCTAGAAAATGACAGGAAACGCTGTAAAAAAAAAAAAAAACTTTTCAAAAACGGGCACCTATTTTTTGTCAAATCGGGTGCCCATTTTGGCTTGGTTGACCGAACCGAAACGGGCACCCGTTTTATTAAAGATCGGAGTGCCGAACCAAAACGGGCAATTGATTTGGAAAAAAATGGATGCCCGTTTCTAGCGGTGCATTTTTCCAAGTCGCGGACTTCCGCGGAATTGGCACCCAACTTTTTGCACGTACCCAAACACAAAATATGAACACAAATATACTACCTGAATAATGAAGAAATAATTGTACATATAGATGTGAGTTCATCCACAAAATGTGGGATGTACTCCTTTAACCTTGAGTGGTGGAAGAACTACTCAAGGTAATAGGGAGATATGTCAAATATCATTTGACACTATTGAAAAACCTATAACAACCTAGACATGTCACCTAGAACAAGTCAAATAGGGACACCTAACTAGGCTTAACAAAGCCATGTAGAAATATAGATGCACAATAAAACCCCCCCTTAAGCATAACTTAGGTGGACATGAAAGATATGAGTCTCGACAATAAGGCCTAATAAGGTACTCATTTACAATGCAAATAATTGAGAAGCAAGGATAAATGAGGAAAACCCAGTGGGAATAAAACCTCCCTCCAAAAAGAGATAAGATGAAATGGCATGTACAAGTGAAGAAGAAGAGTTATAGATGGAGGACACATGATAACCCCCTATAGACTACTATGGAATACTTCTATTAGAAAGTATAATATGTTCTCCCATTTAAGAGAGAAAGTAGAGAAGATCATATGACCCCCCAAGAAGATATGAAGTTATGAACTTCATGTAGTTTTGGTAGATGCTTGAAACTAGATGAAAAAGATGATCCATGAATATTGAAGAACAATCCTCCCCTCGGGAAGAAACAACACCATAAATGTGTGTAAGATTACTTCCCATTCTAGATAGGAATATGTAGGAAGCAAGATGAATGTCTCTGAATGTTGCACATAACCCAAAGACTAAAATGATGCCATTGATGTCTTTGAATGATGCTCAAAGATATCCAAGCTAATGCTGATGTGTGAGGGATCATGTACCATGAAATATTATGGAACATGGACCATGGATGTAAGGTCATATTTGGACCAATGTGAATCTGATACTACTATAAATGAAGATACTTGAGTTGGATATCACAACTCATGAATGTCTATACAATGTATCATGATAGGAGCTGATGTAGGCAAGGTAAGAGCAATGTCCAAATCTGGAAATGGTGATGCAACTTCATGAAAGCCATCACCAAATAGAAGATGAATGTCTTCAATGCTGTCATCCAAATCTACAAGATGGTATTCTACAAACAAAGATGTTATGTCTGATAGATATGCATCCCAATGTGGTGGATCTGGTATGAAAACAACAAATTTAATTAATGCAAAGAATCTATGGAGCTCATGGATGAGTGAGCAATAGATTCAGATGTAGAAACAAGTGATGGTGTCCCACTATATGGCCAAGTGAGATTGGATGGTGTTTCTGTATGAGTTGGAAAATTAAGGCAACACCATGATTGAGAAGATTTTGTTGCATTTACTCAACTTGATGAAATCAACATTCTTTTGCTGTATGCCTATACTTTCCACAATATCCACATTTGATTTTCTATTTATTAGGAGGATTCTACAGAATACTCAAATGGAACGGATTATATGTGAGAGACATGATCTCTTGAACCAAAAAAATTAAAAACAAAAAGCACACCATGATTGCCCCCTAGATTATCTTTCCCCCTTGTTTTTGGAACTTTATAGAAAGTAGTGCATTATACCACTCCCATTAAGCATAAAAATGATATTTTATAATAGTACGAGAATATTATTGTTGAACTCGTCTCCCTAACAAAAGTTATCAACAAGTTTGTCTACTAAATACACTTTTTTATAAGATAATTTATTAAAAAGATGCCTTATACAGAAAGAAAAAAAATATTAAATGGAAATATATTAGTAAAGCCCCTATGATTAAAAAAATATTAATATGATCGATTTCCTCTTGTTAATTCGAGCACAAAACGAACTTCCAAACACCTCTTGGTGCACTCAACTACGGAGGAATACGTTTATACCTTGGTGGTGGGCTATGTAGGTACTCTGCTAGTGGGAGTATAAAAATAGAAAGCTAGGTCCTTATTCAAAGCCCATCGCCTTCTATAAAGCCTGCAACATTTTTTTTAAAAATACATGTACTTTTTCCAATAGAAGTAGTGCCATTTTCTAAAGGCCTACAATTTTGTCAAAGGCTTGTAGTTTAGGGTGGGTCAAAGAGTGGAAACCCTTCATTAAAAAAACATAGACCCAGATGATAAGAAATGGCATATGCTGGTGAAATAAAAACTACACCCAGTCATGAAACATTGCCATTTTTGGACGCTCCCTATGCAAAGAGACCATCACTCACGTGGGATAGGAAGATCGGGCCAAGAAGATGGTGAAAGCTTGCAGATGCAGCCAAAAAGTCACTGATGTGGCCCTCCAAATTGCAAGAAATGTTGACTGCTGCCGATGCAAGGAAATAGCACGTGCACAGAGGGAAAAGACCTGTATTTGGGTGCACAAGGTACATTGGTTTGTATGCCTTTGACTTGCAGGCGCTTTAGGATTCTGAGCAAGCAGAGAAAAATTCTACTTTTTTTACAATAAACTTCATGCCGTTCAAGAAATTCTTCGGCTTCGATTTTCGTAAAAAGGCAATAGACATGCAAACAAAAATTGAGCCTCTGATACCATGAAATAATTAAGCAAGATCAAATTGTTAGAAAATAAATACAAAATGTGAACAAAACTCTACTAGCTGAATAATGAAGAAATAAGTGTACATATTTATGTGAGCTCATCCACAAAATGTGGGATAGACTCTTTTAACTTGAGTGGTGGTAAAACTATTCAAGGTAATAGGAAAATATGTCAAATAACATTTGACACCACTCACAAAATTATAACAATCTCAACACATCACCTAAAACAAGTCAAATAGAGACACCAACACTAACAAATCCATGTGGAAATATAGATGCACACTAATAATAATCATATTAAAATACTTTCTTAAAACATAAATGTAAAATATATTTAAAAATATACATTTTACTAGTTTACATATCACTTTCTAGTGATTCAATTTAATCATTTGGGTCAAAATTAGTCGTTGCCTTTATAAAAATGTGGCACGTCTTTTAACTTTTACCCCAAGTTAGTGTTAGGAATGAGAACACTGAGAGGAGGGGGGGGTGAATCAGTGTTCTATATATTATTACTTTTTCTTATATCTTGAAACTTAACTTAATTGCTTAAGTACTGAAATGAATATCAATGCAAGTAAGATAAACAACCATAACACATAACACCAAATATGATTACGGGGAAACCCAAATAGGTAAAAACCCCGGTGGGAATTGACACCCACTAAGAACTACACTAGAGTATTATGATCCCTATTAGAAGATCTTAAAACTCTGTTAGGAGTTGATCTTTACAATGCATTAAGTATGGTGACTTGGTCAAGGGTTAGACCCTATTAGGAGTCTTTTACAATAACCCTATTAGGGGTGGTGGCTCACTACCAGATCTCACTACTCAATGAGAAGGCTACAACCTCTTGGATATCAGATACACACTATATCTTCCAATGGTGAACTGTTTCTTCGACATTGCTTTACTGATCAGTTCCTTTTGTGCACTAATGGTTTAACCTCTTATAAAGCTCTACAACATTCTAACTGCTCTTCACATACTTCTGCTCTACTTCTATCAACTCTATATCTCATACCATACATAAATACAAAGGCACATGTCTTATTTATATGTGCAAACAAAACTATTCACTAGGTCGGCCTTCAACCTATTACATACAATGCTTCCAAATGAATTGGCTCAAGCGTGTTTACATACAATGATATTAATATGTCTATAACCTAAATACAATAGGTGCATAGCCTTTACAAAAGAATATTATACATGCTAACCAAAATACCAACAGTTGACTCCATGCTCTATTCTGTTCTACCGCTCGCTATCTATGTCACTTCATCTGGCTGTAACTTCTTCATACTTACTCATATGATTATGCACTTTTATACTTAGCATGATTACATACTCAAAAGCTTATCTCTAAGGGCACAAGCCATAACTCAGTCATACACATGTGAGCTGATTCTCTGTTCATCTGGTGCTTGCTGATTGTCCAGTCTTCATACTTAACCAAATTCTGATCTTATGAGTAAGTGCGCTGACTCAAAAAATTCATATGAATTTGTTGCCATAATGAAAACACTTAATTATAGTCATATACAACAGTATAGTCAACTTTCCAACAATCTCCCCCTTTGTCATTAATGGTAACAAAGGAATATGGCGAAGTTACTAACTGTATCTTTATACAAAACTTTCTAACATATACTCTATCTTATATCTCCCTTATACTATATACTTCACTCCCTTTTTACATCATATATAGTGCTTCATATTCTCCCTTCTAGTATATATTCTATTCCCCCTTTGACATTAATGACAAAGGTGCTAAAAAATGTATCTACAAGTACTTACAAAGTGAGTACATCCGGATATGCGATCTTCAAGTTCTGGATCTCTTGTTGCCAAAATGCTTTCAGTGCATTTACAGTCTGAAGATGGGTGTACAAAGGATAAGTTAACTTCTCCATCTTCTCCAAATCTGAACTTGGACCTTGATCATATGTCACCATCGTGTCATCAATCTCCTTGATATTCTGATTCAGCACATCTAAAGAGGGCGCAAGTGCATTTCTTAACTGAGTTTGCCTTGCCCTTATTTTGGCCATTTCTCTTTCTGCTTTCTCAATTTTGTCTAACTGACCTTGATAGACATTATTACACATGTTTACATCTTTGGAGGGATCTTCTATTGATTTCCTTACTGCCTCCATCATTGATTCAGCTTCCTAAATTTTCTTTGAGAGGTCTGTAGTTAATTTGGCCTTGTTCATACAATCAACTATGATTTTTCTTCCTTTAGCTGCTATCTCCTTCAACAAGGCTTGACCAAATTTTAAAGAACTAAGGTCAAGTGTGAAGTTATTGATCAATTCACTTAACCTCTTTTTAAGATATTTTTCTTCTACAACCTTGGATGAAAATTCTTCAAGACTAGAGAAATTTGTTTTAAAACATGTCAGGATGGTGCTGACATCCTCCACTGAGTGTACACTGGACACTTTCTTTTCGTCAGGCAATAGGCTATTAAGAATGTTGACTGATTCAATAGACAATGGATTTCTCATAACCTATTTCTCTTTTGCCTTTTCCATTGCTAGCACACTGATCTTTATCAGGTCTTCTTCTCCCCATGAGTCTAGACTTGTTGTGTCAGGAGTCAAACTTGACAACAATGACATTGATGGTATAGGAGTGAGAGGTGTTTTGTCCATCACTTTTGTCTTTACCCTTACAGACATTTCAACAGAGAGTTCATTTGCTGGTTCATTTTCCTTTTCTTCTTCTTTTTCCTCTTCTTTTTCTTTCTCTCTTCTTCTTCTTCTTTCTCCTTTTCTTTTTCTTTCTCCTCTTCTTCTTTTTGTCTAGTTATATCTTCAATTTATACATCTTCTTGCTTCTTGGGTGAATTATCAGTGCATAAGATTTCTACTTCTTCAGTTCTCACAAATGCTTCCTCAAACTTGTCCAAATCCTCATCTGTTGCCGCCATGGATATTTCTACATTATCTATCATAATTGTGTCCTCCTTGGCTTCAGGCATGAGTGTAGAATCCTATGGACATGTCATAGGTACATTTGGGATCTCAACTACTTTTAATTTCTTAGAGGGTACTTGAGTTGTGGGCTCAAATGATGGATGCATGCGTTGTTCCAAAAATACCTTCTCAAAGGATTTTTCTATTTCCTTTGCAATCAATTCATAGTCCTTATTCATAATATGCAGAGTTCTCATCTTGGTTCTAAGGTGCAGCTTCACCAAATCCATTAACAAAGACTTTTCTTCAACTGAACATACTGGTAGGTTATCATCCAATGTCCTCTCTCTTATTTTGAAATATTCTTCAACAACTTGTCTCTTTAGTGTATCCAAAATGTCCCAAACTTTATTTGGAATGACTATCTTAAGTTCTAGAATAGTCTACTTAAACTTGATCATATGCTTGATTATCATATCATGGATCTCAGATTTATCTATCTCATGATATTTGTCATAAAACTTAGCTATTTGATCAATTCTGCCCCCATCCACTACTATTGTTCTCAATACTTGTAGATTTGGTAGGAATCCTACCTCAGGAGGTGGTTTTGCCTCTACTTCTTGTGGCTCTTGTTGATGGATGGCTTGCGACAGTCTTCTTTTTCCTCTTAGGTATCTTTCTTGTCTCAGGAGATGCTTTAGTGGACTCCAGATCAACAGTAGGAATGAGCGCTGAAGTGCTATCAACAGTATTTTCCTTGGGATCATCTATTTTTTCTAATTTTACTTTCTTCTCCTTAGGGTCATCAGTCTTCTCTATTTTAACTTCAGAAGAGGGTGCGCTCTCAAGTTGCATGGAAATATTGGCTTCCCTTGCCTTATCTAGGTCTTCTTGAGTGACACCATGAATCTTTAGTATCTCAGAGGTAACTCTAGATGCTTTCATCTTGGTCATAGCATTATTTAGGACTGAATCAACCTATCCAATATTTTCTTCATAAGTACCCCATCTTGGTTCATTGGGATCTTTGGGCACTGATAGTAGAACTTGTGCATATCCTTCTAAAACCCGTTCTTCTACTTCATAACCAAGTGGATGGATCCACTTAGTCCTAGGCTCTACAACTTCCATATAAGTTATGTCTGTCTCCACCATGAAACAAATGTTATCCTTGTACTTTTCAACTATTCTCTCAAGTATCCTATACCTTCTCTGCATCTTTATCCTGAATGTTTTGATTTCCAGTTCCATGAAATCTTTCAAGCTACTCTCAGATGATGCCTTGAATGATATTTGAGGCATTGTGGGAACAGTCTTATCTAGATAAAGATCTGACACTTTACCAATAATATGGAAATACATGTAGATGATCAATGATATAAATCTAAATATCTTACTCTTGTCATGTTTGATTTCCCTGATATTGTCCATCAACTATGTGCACAAAATCTCACACAAGTTGAAGTCTCCATTTTCTTTTACAATCCTTATGGCTGCTAGACTAGTGGTTGCGGATACACTATTTACCCTATTTTCATGTTGGAACTTATATCCAAGTATCATAGACATGAGCTTGATGTCTTTCTTCTCAATCGACTTAATGGTCATGCTGCGCTTATCACTGCGTCACTTACAAGCTTGTTCCACCAGTTTTTTGACATCCTTTCCAGTGGGAAGGATGGCACCGGTCTTAGGTAATCCAGTCATCTCATGAATGAGATCAGTAGTTATTCTAATAGGGACTTCACCAATCCAGAATAAGTCATCATGAGTTCTGCTCAAAAGAATCTTAATCCATTCAGATTCATAGAATTTATATGTTGTGGCATACTCAATAATAGGGTTGTCTTCCAAGTGCACAAACTCATTAGTGAATGTTTTGTCTGGATTCATCATGGTTTCCATGTGTGACCTGATTCTATCCAATCTAATAGGTTCCTTCTTGTAATAAATATATGCATGTATGTCCTCTACGTGCATGACTCCCATAGGAGTGCTAGAGAAAGCTCCTTCCAAATCATCTACGGTTGACCTAAATGGATGCATTTTAAATAAATATCTTTTCCTTTCAGCAACATCAAATACAATAGGAGTGGCCATAACTTACTTGATCAGGCTTATATAGGTTTCCAAATGAATTCTGAATCGTCATGTCCGAACAAGGGTTTCACAACCAACTTTCAAACTTCTTCGCTAATAAACCAACTGCAATCTTTCAACTCTTAACTACTTGATCTCCTATGCTCTCCAAAGGCTCGAATTCAAATGTAAATGTGCAGATAAAGGATCTTAGATGACTATAAAAACACCTTTCTACCATTAATGCTTGTCGCGTAAACACATAATTCAATAGAGAATTCCAATCTTCGCTTCTGCTATCAATTAGGTAGTGCACTCTCACATATAGTATCTACTAGTCTCCAAACAGTTATAACCAAAGGCACATACTCTGGGGTTGAGTATACCAACCATGCAGGGGTTTAGAGCTAATCTAGCTCCCCTTATGACCATGATGGTCATTTAACCATAAATAGGTGCGTCCATTGCGGATGCATCCTCAACTATTTCACCAACATTAACTACTTTTCTTCCTTCCAAATCAAGCTCGCATCTTCTGTAGCTTTCACAAACATGACTTCTCTAGATTCATCCAGAATTGACTTTTGTGACTTATTAGGGCTTTCTTGTCAAGTTGCATTTTTGATTTGCAAAACTTAGAGATGTGTCCAACCTTGTTACAAGAGTGACAAATAACTGGAGGCCTTATATTCCTCGGTGCATTGATGTGAGTTGCCAATTTTCATTGTCTAGCTGTATGACCATTATAATTACATATCTGACATGTAATATATTCTGAGGACTTCTAACATTATGTTGTGGATGACTTCTTTGATTTTTCTATGTCTAATTTCTTTGATTTGATCTACAATTCATAGCTCTCTGACCAAACTTATTCATGAATAACAGTAACCATTGAAAGGTCTTACCTCTTTACAATCTCTTGCTATGTGACCATGCTTGTTACCAGCATAACAAGTTTTGTTTATTGACTTGCACTCATCTTTAGATGGTTTTGCTTTAGCTTCAGTACGATCTTCAGTCTTCTTGGCTTCTGTAGATCCTTCTAGTGCTTTCATTCTTCCTCGCATATCATTGATTTAATTTTGTGCTTCATTGAGTCCAATACTAGAGGTATCTCCTTTAATCTTCTGTGCATACTACTGACTCTATTAGATCCTTGCTTGTGTGCAATTTTTCAATATGATTCTTTGCTTCAGTCAATTCAGATTCCACTTTCTTCTTGATGTTCTCTAACTCCAAGATTTTCATGTTTTCTTGCCTGAGTTCTTCATCCAATTGCTTGTTTTCTTTGACTTGTTCTTCATAGGCTTCTTGATTGTTAAATAGCTTTTCATCCAACTCTTCAATCTGATCCTTTAGAGATGTGTTTTCCTCATTTATCTTTTTGACCATTTTCCCTAAATCACTATTTGAACAATCCTTCAAATCTTTTCTCAGTTTCTTGATGAATACTTGAGAACCACTAACCTTTAATTTTAGTTCTTCAATTTCCTTTTCAGATCTGTCAAGGTCTTCAAGAGCTACTTCAAGATTCTTCTTCAGATCTTTCACTTCTTCCGAACCCATGATCTCCTCAAGTGGTTAAACTTGTCTTCAGAGGACCAGAGCTCTGATACCAATTGTTAGGAATGAGAACACTATGAGGGGGGGGGGGGGGGGGGTGAATCAGTGTTCTATATATTATTACTTTTTCTGATATCTTGAAACTTAACTTAATTGCTTAAGTACTGAAATAAATATCAATGCAAGTAAGATAAACAACCATAACACATAACACCAAATATGATTATGGGGAAACCCAAATAGGTAAAAAACTTGGTGGGAATTGACACCTGTAATACCCCAAAAATGGGCTATAAGTTCATTAACCTCCTACATCGACAAATCGAATGAAATCGACATCAAAGTCCTAATCTAAGGCACATCTAAACATCATCAAATCATAATTGATTATCTTAAATTCTGCATCGGGGAATATTCCTAGTAATATTCCTAATCATCATAATTATCTTTAATTTTATAATTATTTGGCAATAAATCACATTTATCCTAAAGTTTGATTAATTGAATATTTTCATATTTAATTAATTAGATTTAATATTTGCCACTTAATTGTTTAATTAAATTTAATTCTATCTATTATTAATTGTATTATTTAATTTTGACAATAAATCTAATATCTTATGAATAATTGATTAAATTCTTATTTAATTAATTAAAGCAAGTTGTCATTATTTAATAATATAGTTTTTAATAAAAGTTTGATTAAATAATTGATTAACCCATAAATCAATTGTTTTATTTTTAAAAGCAGTTAAGTTGGAAATAAATCACTTTATTTATTAAATTAATTTATAAATAAAACATGCACAATCATAAAAGCAAACAACTATCAATTATCAATTAAAGCTAAACTCTATTTTGAGTTAAAACTTAGCTTTTGCATGTTTTTGTGAATTAAATTATCTTTATTATCAGATAACTCAAAAATCAACCTGAGTTATTTGAGTGATTTATGGCTTTTTTTCATGCACCTCCAAATCCTTGGATTTCTATAAAAACAAGGCTCATCTCTTCATAATTCATCTCTCTTAATCATCTCTCAAATTTGCATCCAAGCATCCACATATTTTGCACAATCACGCTGGAGAATTGGAGGCTGAGGAATCAACTTGCGAATTCAAAGCTTTGTGAGATCAATTTCAATTGCATAGTTTTTATATCTTAGCATAGAATTTCATAGTTTTCATATCATTGTTAGAATCTTCATTGTTAGATCATTTAGCATTAATTTCATATCAGTTTTCAATAGCATTCATAGCATATCAGTTTATCATTATTATTGCATAGAAAATACCAAAAAAATAGATTAATTGCATTCATATTTCATATCTAGATCAATTGCATTCAAATCCTTCATTTAGGTGTTGTCTAGGTCACTGATCTTGATTACTATCTGAGAACATCAATCTCGCACCTATTAGAAGGCAGTAAATCACTTGGTTAGAGTAGATTTCAATTTTGCATGATTTTGATTATCACTAACCTCTAATGTTTTACTGAGTGTTGTGTCTACAGATCAGGTACAAAATTCACACACACAACACCCACTAAGAACTGCACTAGAGTATTATGATCCCTGTTAGAAGATCTTACAACCCTGTTAGGAGTTGATCTTTACAATGTATTAAGTACAGTGACCTGGTCAAGGGTCGGACCCTATTAGGAGTCTTTTACAATAACCATGTTAGGGGTGGTGGCTCACTACCAGAGCTCACCACTGAATGAGAAGGTTACAACCTCCTAGATATCAGATACACATTATATCTGCCAATGGTGAACTGTTGCTTTGACACTGCTTGTATGATCAGTTCCTTTTGTGCACTAATGCTTTAACCTCTTGTAAAGCTCTACAACATTCTAACTACTCTTTGCATACTTCTGCTCTGCTTCTATCAACTCTATATCTTATACCATATATAAATACAAAGGTGCATGTCTTATTTATATGCACAAACAAAACTATTCACTAGGTCAGCCTTCAACCTATTACATACAATGATTCCAAATAAATTGGCTCAAGTGTGTTTACATACAATGATATTAATATGTCTATAACCTAAATACAATAGGTTCATAGCCTTTACAAAAGAATATTATACACGCTAACCAAAATACCAAAAGTCGGCTCCATGCTCTGTTATGTTCTATCGCTCACTGTCTGTGTCACTTCATTTAGATGTAACTTCTTCATACTTACTCATATGATTATGCGCTTTTAGACTTAGCATGATTACATACTCAGAAGCTTATCTTCAAGGGCACAAGCCATAACTCGATCATACACATGTGCACTGATGCTCTATTCATCTAGTGCTCTGCTGACTATCCAGTCTTCACACTTAACCAAATTCTGATCTTATGAGTAAGTACACTGACTCCAAAACTTCATATGACTATGTTGCCATAATGACAACACTTAATTATAGTCATATACAATAGTATAGTCAACTTGCCAATAGTTAGTTCTATAAAAATATGGTTGAGATGAAGATTATTTTGAAAATGATAAAATGATTATTTCATTCAATAATTAGTAGATTTATCCTACCTAGAGAAAGGATTAAATTTGAATTGAATAATCATTCTTATCTTTTAGGTTCTAGATTTAAAGGTATGGTGAATGGAAGGTTTTCCTTTTGAGACTTCACAAAAAAATCATTTAAATTTATAATATTAAGGAGGTAGGATGGAGGAAGATAATTAAATATTACACACCATTCTAGATTTAAGCAAAGAGGAGATAATTATATGTTTTATCTCTCAAATTTAAAGGTTCAAGTAGAATTTTTTTAGATAGAGGTTCAAAACATATCTATAGTAATTTATTTAAGATTATTTAATTTTTGTAGAAACCAAATACTCCTACCAACTAGGCTTTCAACTCTTAATTTGGGGTATTCAAGTTTATATCATTGTATTCAAGGATATTTTACAATTTAGCATTTTTATTTTTTAAATATATAATTACATTTTTTCCACTAATCATTATCATTTGGATTTGAAGCAATACAATATCTTATTTTTTTCATTCGTTAATGCTTATTCTAGTTTAAAGATAGATGACAAATCATATGTAACTAGTCCTTTATGATCTTCATTGTCTACCTATGTAAGGTTTGGTGGTATTTGAAAATAAATTAGATGTAAATTATTAAAATTTAAGGGCCACATTCTCTTTCATCAAGAATATCAATTCTAAGGTCTTATGTGGATAACAAGTATGCGTGCAAGAAACCTAGATATAATTTTGAATGCAAATGCCTTTATTTTAATGTTCTAAACCAAAGTTTTCTAATGAATATCGATAAATGTTCTTGTTGCATAAATGAACATTTGTTATTAATTAGATTATAACTAAACACGTGCAAAGTATTTCTAATCAATAATTATAGAGATTTAAAGTCAAAGTCAATAAAGGTTTTTTGAAAACTAAATGTTAAAATTATATATTTATAACATTCAAAGAAAAACAAAACAAATTGAATGTTAAAATTATATATTTATACCATTTAAAATGAAACAAAGTGCATACAACTAAAAATGTGGAGAATGCGCTACACAAACCTATCAACATAACACGAACAAGCGTAATTATTGTTAACATCATACATTCCTCCCACATGCATGCAATCTTGTTTAGGCTTGCATGGAACTAAAAAACTAATTAAACAATTTATTCTAGACAAAACTTAAGTTACTTTCTGGGAATTTTGAAGTATAGTGCATGAGATTGTTGATATCTTTTATTGCTATTTTTCATTTTCTAATTCTAGTTTCCAAGATCTCATGACATTTGTGCAAGACCTCTATATGTATATTGAGGCATTTACAATGAAATTATTATCTTTGATATATATGACCATTTGATTGTTAATCTATATGATCAAGAAGGGTTTGTTATGCTTTGAAATGAATAAAAAGATTTATTTGTTGTTTGCAATAATTTTGTGTTCTTGTTAATTTTGTATGGTATTAGAGCATTAATTAATTAATTCATTTTAAGAAAGAAATATTTTAGATAGAATAATCATATTTCATTAATTTTGGTGATAAACATAAACACTTTTAACTCTTACTTTCTACCCATTATAGTGGAGAGGTAGAAAACACATCTTCTCTTCCTAGTAGAATAGTTTTGAATATAAAAAGTTATGTTCAAAGTTTGGAAACAATATCATGTTCCTACTTTTTAAATTGATCCACACGCATAAGAATTGGTTATCTGCAAGTGCACAAATGTTCGGAATGTGGTTTCCACAATAGTCAAAATGAGTGCATGCCCCTATTTGAAAAATAATATCTCTCAATTTTTCTAATGGAGAGAATGCTCAAGAGGAGACCATTGTAGATTTTAGAGAGAGAAGATCTATGAGGCTTGTCATACTCTTGACGATGGCCAAGATAGTTTAGACTTCTAATATCCCCATTGAAGAGAAAAAGAAGTCTAATGATCCTTCTTTCGATGAGGATGAGAGTGAAGAAACTAGTAATGTTTGGTTCAAAGATAGCTAGAAAAGTGCTAAAAGGAAAGAAAAGAAGGATAAAGAGATTGAAGCAAAACCAAAAAGACTTTTCTATTAAGGATGGTAGGGGATCTTAAAAAGGATGATCAAAGATTGGGCCTCAATCAAAATTAGAGCCTTGTGGGTTCTCCTTTTTAGCTATTTTTAATCTGGTTAAAAGTTGCGGTAGATGACGTTTCTTAAATTGTTGTTTCTAATCATTATATTTGTCGACAATACTCTCTATATATTTTAATAAAACTTTTATTTGGCTTACAAAACCTTCTACCTTTGTTAACAAATTATTGAAAGATTCATAGCTAGTTATTTTTACATTGTCACAACATTTTCTCATTGTTCAAAATATTTTTGCAATTTCTACACCTTGATATGCATCATTAAATATTTGTCCCGCTCTTAGAATGAAAAGCACCACTTATCTTAGGAAAAAATACTCAATCAATTGCACCTTGAATAAAAAAGATGTTTTCATCATCTTTTTGTCTTTTTTCTTTATATGTCTTTTTTTTGTTGATCATTTAATGCACTAAGCACATTTATATCTTCTAGTTCTAGATACCTTTGTTGTACAATATTCCACAAATCTTTATGTTTGAATAGGGTTTCCATTCTAGTATATAAAATATGTAAAACCATCTCTTTCAAAGATAGGAATTATCATACTAATCATTAAATTGTCTATCATATTCTCCATTAAAAATGCACACAACGATCTAAAGGCTCAATGCAAAATCATAGAGAGATCTCTACGAATGAATAGTTTCCTTGCCCCTTCAAATGAAATCCACATACAAAAAGATTTTTTATGATTTTCTTTTGAAAAATTTCAATTGAAAACACACCAAAAATCATTATATGACTAAAAAAACTTGAAAACATGGAAAACACACTGGATTTTAATGAAATTTTCAATATTTGTTCTTCATGATCTATAACTCCTGTACTGTAAATCCACAAAAAAAAATTTAAAAAAATACAGTAAGTTTTATCAATATGATTTTTTTTTAATATTTTTTTTCAATTTGTATGGAGCTTAACCAGCACCTCTTGTCTATTTAAATTGTTCACGGAAACCTTCACAGCCTACGTACTATCCTTTCTGAAGTGAGCCAGTAGCCCGATGTTACAGACGGCCAGCTTTACAAGCTCTTCTACAAAACAGGTTAAAACTGAAAAACTTTAACTGGAGTAGAGCCTTCACGATGCTATTCCATTCATATAATATGTAAAGTTTGGGCTGATTTATAAGTGCAATAACTATAAAACACGTAGAGATGGTAGGACAATATATACTGATGTTAATTCGAACATCAGATATTTCTGTTTTATTTGAACAGTGGAGATAATTTGCTAATCATACATGGCCTCATTATCATAGTTTGCCATTGTATTTCAATAAATAATATCATATTTATATTTATTTGTTGATCGAGAATAAAATTAAGATAATCCTGAAACGTTTAAATTATAAGCGTGAGCTTCTCACCTGGCAGCGCTCGCATCCCCAAACAACAGTTTGACGACAGAATCAAGACACCCAAAATATTTTCTTCTGCATTTCCTGCAAACGCCGAGAATTCCGATTGTACATCCAAAACCTAATCCGCATCCCAATCCGATTCCCACTTGCCACGATTTCCACCAACACCCATCACTGCTCTGCAAATCTTTTTCTCCTGAAGAAGATGGAGGAGATTCAGAACAGTTTGTGGGCAGAGGCTTTCCGCACAGCTCTGGATTTCCCAAGAACGAAGACTCTCCAAAGGTGTCCAAGTGACGCGAATCGGGAATCCTTCCCGATAAGTTGTTGTTGGAGAGATTCAAAAAGCCCATGAAGTCCAGTTCTGCGAGCGTTACAGGAATTCTTCCACTCAGCCGATTACATGACACATCCAATGCTTCCAAGTTTACCGAATTCCCAATTTCGTCTGGAATAGTTCCACTGAATTGATTGTGAGACAGATTCAGATTCTGTAAACTTCGAAGATCTCCTATATCCCCGGATATCTCACCACTCAAACTGTTTGCCGACAGATCTATGGAAGTCACAGTGGAGAGAATGTACTTGTACGCCCTCTCTGCACCCTTCACCATGAGATAAACCTCTTCCTTGTAGTACTCTCCGTATCTGAGCACGGTGGATATGGAAGAGCTGAGGTTCTCACTCTTCATTGCACTCAAGTTTGAAAGATGGGCAGGTATGGTGCCCTGCAGCCTGTTCATTGCCAAGTCAAGAATTTGTAGATTCTGTAAGTAGCATACCTGGATTGGTATCTCGCCCTGCAAATTATTTGATCTCAGAACTAGTATCCGGAGCTTTGAAAGGCTTCCTATCCACTGGGGAACTGACCCATCTATAGTGTTGTTGCTGAAATCCAGAATTTCCATGTTGCTGCAATTGTGTAGAGAAAAAGGAATATGACCGCCCAGCTTATTATCATCCATGTGCAGCACCTGGAGCTGCGTCAATTTACCTAGTTCCCCTGGTATATCTCCTTGTAGTTCATTATTTCCCACATTCAATACTCTTAAGAAAGAACAATTGCCAACGGCGGACGGCAGTTTGCCAGAAAGTTTATTGCTGGAGAGATCCAGTACCTCCAAATACTGCCCTGCCTCGCAGATGCAAGAAGGAACTTGGCCTTCAAGTTTATTGGATGCAAGTGATAAGAAGCGTGAAGAACGCAGAATGGCGCAGATTTGTGTGGGGATTGTGCCCTTTATGTTGTTGATGGAAAGATCCAGTGCCCAAGGAAATCCTGCAGCAGAAGATGGAGGAATTGACAGAGTCCCCCGCAACCGGTTATCCCGTAGATCAACATGTTTCAGCGAAGACAAGTTATAAAGCTCCGGAGGTATTGGACCGTCCAATTGATTATGCGCCAATAGAATCTCCTCCAGCAAAGGCAGGTTCCACAGCCAAGAAGGGATGTGTCCCCTGATGGTGTTGTTGGCGAGCTCCAGTATCTGCATACTACGTTGATTTTGCAGAAAGAGAGGAAGAGCGCCATCTAACTTGCAGTGAGATAATCTCATCACCTGTAATTGAAATGGAGGAGTCCAGTTTGAGATCATAGCGTTGAGGGATAATTTATTATTAGACAGGTCAAGATATTTGAGGCTCCTCATGCTGCTAAAGTGAGACTCTGTGATTTCTCCACTTAGCTCATTGTTGGTGACAGTGATAAAGGTCAGTTCAGACAAGCGCCCTAGAGAAACTGGAATATACCCTGTTAAACTGTTGTAACTGAGGTCCAGGTTTCTGAGACTGGGAAGTAGCCCTAGTGAGTGAGGAATCTCTCCCTTCAAAGAGTTATCTTTGAGATCAAGCTGAAACAGCGAAGAAATGTTGACGATGGAGGATGGAATGGAGCCCTGCAAGTGATTGCTTGGGATCTGGAAAAGCGTGAGGCTTTTCCACTGCCCTGCAAAAATTTGAGAGACGTTGGCAGATATTTCATTAGATCCTAAATAGATCCTTCTGATGTGAGGGAGATTTGAGAGCTCAAGTGGTAGAGAGCCATTGAGAAATGAACCTGTCATTTGGAGAGAGACCAAACTCGTCATATTTGCTACCCAGCGGGGAAACTCAGAATAAAACAAGTTACCGTCCAGATGCAGAATTTCCAAGGATGTAAGATTCTGCAGAGGAGCAGGAACCGCGCCTGTGAGCCCACAATCTGACATCGTGAGATTTTTGAGATGAGAAAGATGACTTACTGATGATGCCGACGAGTCTCCCCTTATTGCTGACAGATCGACGTAGTCCAAAGACAGATCTTGCAAAGCCGTCAGATTTGAAAGCCAGGAGATATCAGTACTTCTCAAGACAGAGGAAGAAGAAGAAGTGAGGTCCAATACTCTTAAGCTTGACAGATTCCCCAGCTGCCATGGAAGCCTTCCTGCGAATCCTGCTGTCGATAAATTAAGATATCTTAACTTTTTCAGCATCCCCAACTCCGCTGGGATCGATTGGCCTGTAAAATTATTGGAACTAACATCCA
Organism: Chamaecyparis obtusa; assembly: GCA_027943335.1. NCBI lineage: Eukaryota > Viridiplantae > Streptophyta > Pinopsida > Cupressales > Cupressaceae > Chamaecyparis > Chamaecyparis obtusa. The sequence goes on along the minus strand of BSBK01001026.1, from coordinate 63,604 downwards.
AATATTCCATGTCTCTTAACTCAAATAGTGCAGGATGAAAGAAACCAGTTAAGCTCTGAGGATCATCTGTACTGCCAGAATTGTGTATATCAAGGGCAACTACATGGCCTGTCTGAGTGCTGCATGACACCCCACTCCACTCACAACAATTTGACGAAGATTTCCATGAAGCCAAACGCTCAGCAGGATCATTTAAACCACTTTTAAAGGCCAACAGAGACTGCATTTCACGATTCAGGCAACGCTGTTTAGATTCAGCCAGCGCGGGCAGTAGGAAACACGAAAAAATTATACAGAAACCGCATTCAACTGTGTCGAAATTGAAGGATTTCCTTCGAATTAGAACCTTCATGATTGCAATCTTTACGGACCGCTTTGCTATTTCCGGTAGCAGGACACTTTACCATTAAAAAAAGTTTTGTAGCAGTCAAGTCAAGAATTTAAAACCATTTATTATTAGATAAGAATGGGTAGCATTTGACTGGTGCATAGAATTGCTTTCGTCACATTCATTTGTGAATAATATTCTATATTCTTCTACACTTTTTTTTAAAATCATTTATTATTAGATAAGCTTGGGTAGCATTTGACTGGTGCATAGAATTGCTTAGGTCACATTCATTTGCGAATAATATTCCATTTTCTTCTACACTTTTTTTTAAAACCATTTATTATTAGATAAGCGTGGGTAGCATTTGACTGGTGCATAGAATTGCTTACGTCACATTCATTTGCTAATAATATTCCATATTCTTCTACACTTTTTTAAAAACCATTTATTATTAGATAAGCGTGGGTAGCATTTGACTGGTGCATAGAATTGCTTACGTCACATTCATTTGCGAATAATATTCCATATTCTTCTACACTTTTTTTTAGGGTTGGTGGAAAAAGACAACTTTATTGACCCACAATTTACTTAGAGTTCTGCTAGAACTATAGTCCCCGCCTTATAGTGGAATAGAGACGCAGTGATGACATAAATACTTTTTTTTTTAATATTTATAATATAACAAACAGTCTGAATACAGAAGTAAGTGATTAGTACAAAACCAAAATATTTGTTTTTTTACAGTTCCAATTTGTTTTTCCCAGAGAAACATTGTGATGTCTAATCGCTTGATCAACAGAGTTCTATTGTAGGTCGAATAAGCGAGAAGCAAAATCAGATCTGCATAGTGAATATCACAAAAACATCAATTTTTTTTCATAAAAAGTTGAAGAGGATTAAAATGATAAAAAATTATCAGACAAAAGGATAAGCAACAAATTGTGTATACCTAGAAGCAAAAATATCAAACAAAAAGTTTTGTTTTTGTGAGGATATTGTGTTTTGCGATGCAAATGCTATATATCTGCATACAATAAGAAAAATTTGTTAGCAAATATAGCATAGATCGCAAAATGCTATATATCTGCATACAATAAGAAAAATTTGTTAGCAAAGATAGCATATATGGAGTCTTTGTTTAATGCTATAGCTTATTGTTTGGCTATGGTTTTGCTAGTGATTTTTCAAATTTTGGATGTGCAAAATTGAAAAAGAAAAAAAGACTTGACATGTGTTGTGTATGTATGTAATAGATTTAGTTGGTAGTGAATTATTTTAGATGTGACATTTAGAAATAGAGGCAAAATCCATGTGTGAATTGAATTTGATAGGATTTGTTTCAGTCTGCATTAGTTGTATTATTGTATGATTATGTATTTTAGAACAATTTTTTATATTTATTTTGTATAGCACTAGCACATCAATCACTGAGACAAGAAATTAAGACAAGGCGATGAGCAATTATGCCTTTAGCAGAGCATAAGTTATCAAAACTTTTGCAAATGCCAAAAAATTGTATTTTGTTATCTGTAGCTTCCTTTTAGACACTCTGCAATTGACATAGAACAACAAACTTAATGCTGATATTTAGTGGCAAAAATTGTTTTTTCAAATTGAATGGGTGGAGAATAGTAGTGTTCAAAATATTACATTTGTAGTTTCCTATGTGTTGGTTAAAAGATTTGTCTTCTTTAAAATGCCTTCCCAGACTCCTAAATGTCTAAACTGGAAGACAAAATCAAAACCAATAGTTGAGCCACTTGCAATGGTGATGTGCAAGTGCTCTCTGAATTTTGATATGAAGGTACAACTCCCTTCTTTTGATTTATACTGAATAAGATATTGATTATGTCTTTAACCCAAAGACAAAAGACACACTAACATTCACCCATCAACATGACATGAATGTGATTGCAAATTTAAATAATTTAAAAGAAAACTAAATACATGGCACAAAGACCATTTACTCAATCTTCCCACTATAGAGAAATGAGAGAAAGATTAGATATTTCATTTCAGATATGTGAGTAAATAAAACTCACAGATTTTATGAAAGCACATACACATTCAAATGAAACAAGACAACACCTAAAAATGACTGAGATAACTCAAAGATTAGCTTCAATCAGAGAAAATATATTTAAACTCAAAGATTTAGCATACATTCTCTCATTTCTTCAAACACACAACAAATAACTAGGATTATATTGCCCCTGTACCAAAATCATGCTTTGAAAATAAAACATACATTCTCTCTTTTCCCTGTTACAAACAAAAATAAAAAAATTCTCCTTCCCTATAGCACATAGACTCACAAGAAAAAGAAGAACCCCTTCCTCTTCAAAATCCTTTATTTTATAGTGCTCGATGACCTCTTTTATTTTGGTAACTTATTCTTGAAATGACAAGTTTTAAATATTTAATCACAACCTTTGAGTCCTGTGGATATTTCCAACCAAAAGGTCATAACCATATAATATGGTTTCTCACTACTATTCATTTTTTATTTAATTTTCCAGTCTTCAAAGCAAGTGATTGGCTCCTTATATATATCCACACAGATCTTCAAACTCAGTTTAATGTTCCTTAATTGCTTTTCAGTGCCTTCTATCTTTGATTGAAGAACACTTGATTTTTGCATCCATGTTCATTTCGAACATACGGATCATGTGCCATTATCTCCACCCGGGCCTCCATATTGGAGCTCTGTCATTACTCACCATAACACCAAATTCGAGTGCACTATTGGTGACAGAGATAATATCAAAATATAGTATTGCCCATGGTATTCTTTTTCATTACAAATGACAGCATTTGGAATCTATGTAATGCCAGTGGATAGCATGATTAACCCATCTCAAGACATTCATTTTTAGCTTGTTTTAAAAGTCCACATGGGAGCTCGATTCTCTTTTTTATAATGTTATTGAAATCTTCATTGATCAACTATGAGGTGACACTTGATCATTATCTCAAACAAATTTCATGCTCCACCAAAGCTGAAATAAATGTGGGATGACAGTAAGAGACCGGGTGTTGCTCCTTACCATGCTATCGACATGCTATGTTGCAATGAAAATCATGATGTCAATTCTGAGACCAAATTGAGTGCTCTTGACCCTTGGTCCATTTCACCATAGACCACTAACTCGCCACCAATTTTTCAAATATGCAACATTTTCCAATCGACTTCAAGTAGTGCCTAATAATGACAATATCATTTATAAAGTACAAACTATTCCTTTCTTTTCTATTCTTAATTTATTCATCACCCACAATAATAATTTGCCATAAGCCAGAGATTGTAATTATAATAGTGAACCTGCAACAAAAACATCACTAATTTTGGTGTCTCCACAATACTATATAACAGGTTTGTTAATAATATACATTGACATCTCCTCTCAAAAAGAGTGATGACACCTCATTTTGTACCATCATCTGTATTGAATGAGTCTGATTGATATTTTAAACAACATCAGTCCTTATGATACATCAGGCCTTTTCTCAAGTTCAAAACTTTCTCATGTATTAAATTTCCTTTTCAATGAAGTTTTGTTGAGAGAAGTATTGTTTTCATTTGAACTTGAATGATCAGAAGCTCGATCTTGCATGCCCTTAAATTCTGAATTGGCTTCAAATTTCTTTCTTTAAACTCGGACCCTTTGAACCATCTTAAGTGCTTGAACCTACTGAACATGCAGGAAGAGATGAACCTTGAACTTTGAACCAAACATAAAAGATACAATGGTTCAAGTTCACTATCCACCGATCTTTTTCACACTCATCATATTTTCATTCAAAAAAGACTTAGGTTTGAACTTTTGAACTTGTGAGCCTTTAGAACTCTTCGAACTTTGGAACTTTGAACTATTGAACTCTTTGAATTATATGAACCATTGAACTTGTTCCCTTTGAACTATGATTATGAATTATTGAATCATTCGAACCATTGAACCTAAATTGTTTCTCCTATGATTCAACAATTATTTTGGATGCACCTTTATAAAATGTCATTTTTTTATAAAGGTGATGAGAAAAAATCAACGAGGGAGATTTGGGATTATTATGTAGATTTAACCTTTGACGATGAGATGGAGCTTGGTTTTAAAATTTTTAATTGGGGGACCATAAATGGGCCAACACTATGCAAAAACAATGATAAAGTTATGCATTGAAATTATAAAAGTCCCTTTTATTTGAAATTTTCACATGTCATAGACAAGTGTGGACATGTCTTTCTTGTAGCTTTCAAACAATACATTGGTAAGCTCTAGAAATTTTTATTGTAAGAGGTTGGTATGAAAACTACAATGAACTGTGTCATTTGTAGTATCAATAATGCATTGCAAATATGGTTGATATGTAAAAGTTTTTGTGTCTACACATGTTGCGCATTGACTATTGTTATTCACACAAGTGTTTGTCAAAGATACTATGTTGTGGCATTTGACACAAAGTGGTTGGTATGGTGGCACTTTTTGTTTTATGTATCCCAATGACCTACAAGTGGGGAGAATATAATGATAAGTGTTAAAGTGTGATGGGTTCAAAAGAAAAGCCTAAATTACAATCTATTAAATATGAAAAGTTTTGTTGTGTACCTATATATTTGACAAAGAAATTTTTTGAAGGGTTTCTTTTGTTCAATTATCATTCAGTTCATAAATAAATATAAACAATTTTGATTTTATGATATTTGTTCCTCTTGGTCCATTGCAGGCAACATTTTTTAACAAGAGAATTAGTGTCTTTGCTGAAGCAAGAATCCTTTCAAGGGTTGCATATGCATTGGTGTGGGTGTTTAAAATAGTAACCTACAAAATAAATGAGTAGGTTTATTGTTTTTGAACATGAGCTACCCAATGCACAAACCATAGAATAAATGCTTATGATTATATGAATCACTTATAGTAGTCATGCCAGAAAGCGATTCTTCATCTTTTACATGTAGTTGAAATTGGGTTGGACTTTGACTATGGCTTGCTACAAGACTTTCTATTGTACCAACCAAATATGAATTGATTGAGTTGATTAATTGGGATATTGTTGTGTCAGATGTAAGTCTATGTTGTTTATAGACTATGGAAATATAGGGGAAGTGACCTAGATAAAGCATTGCTGCTCAAATCCATAATTTCTATGTTGCTACAATTGTGTATCTAGTCAAAGGAATATGACTCCCAACTTATTATCACTCGTGTGTAACACTTAGAGATGGGTCAATTTTCCTATCTCCCTTGGTATCTCTCATTTTAGCTCATTATTTCCCACATTGAATACTCTTAAGAAAGAGTGATTTCCAAAATGTTTATTGCTGGAAAGATCCAGTACCATCAAATGGTGCCCCATCTCATAGATACTAGAAGGAACTTAGCATTCAAATTTTTTAGATGCATGTGATCAGAAGCATGAAGAATGAAACATGGACTAGATTTGGGTGGGGAGTGTACCCATTATGTTTTTCATAGAGAGATCTAGTACCCAAGGAAAACCTATAACAGAAGATGGAGGAATTGGAAAAGTCTCTTGCAATCGATTATCTCGTATATCAACATGTTTCAACAAAGACGTGTTATAAAGACTAAGAGGAATCAGACTATCCAATTCATTATGCACACCAAAATAATCTCCTATAGCAATAGAAGGCTACACAGCCAAGAAGGGATGTGTCCCTTAGGATGTTGTTGGAGAGCCTCAATATCTTCATACTACACTGATCTTGCAGAAAGGGAGGAAACATGCCATCTAACTTGTAGTGAGAGAATATCATCATCTGTAACTAAAATAGAGGAATCCAATTTGAGATCATAGAATTGAGGGATAATTTATTCTTAGAAAGATTAAGATACTTGAGGTTTCTCATATTGCTAAAGTGAGACTATGATTTCTCCATTGAGGTCATTTTTTGTGAGAGTGATAAAGGTTAGTTTAGGCAAGTGCCTTAGAGAAATTGAATATTCCCTTTTAAACTATTGTAACTTAGGTCCATATTTTTAATCCTAGGAAGTAGCCCTAGCGAGTGAGGAATATCTCCCTTCAAATAATTATCATTGAGATCTAATAGAACTAGGGAAGAAATGCTGATGATGGAGGATGGAATGGAACCCTTCAAGTGATTACTTTCCATCTGGAAAAGTATAAGGATTTTCTACTAGCCTACAAAAATATGAGAAATGTTGGTAGATATTCCATTATATCCTATATAGATCCTTCTAATATGAGGGATATCTGAGATCTCAAATGGAAGAGAAACATTGATATGTGAACCTGTCATTTGCAAAGAGACTAAGCTAGTCATATTTTTTACACAATGGGGAAACTTAGAATAAAATAATTTACTATCTAGATACAAAATTTATAGGGATGTAAGATTGTACAAAGGAGAAAGAGTTGCACCTGTAAGTGCACAATATGACATTGTGAGATTTTTTCTTGATGAGATGAGTTGCTAATAATACCCATGAGTATTTCTTTATTGCTGATAGATCTATGTAACTCAAAGAAAAATGTTGCAAATCTCTCAAATGTTAAATCCATGAGATATCAGTACTTTTCAAGATAGAGGAGGAAGAATACACAAGATCTAATACTCTTAAGATTGACATGTATTCCCCAACTTCTATGGAAGGCTTCCTACAAATCCCACCAAGGACCAATTAAGATATCTTAACTTTTTCAGCATTCCCAAGTTTGCTAGAATTGATTGGCCTAAAAAATTATTGGAACTAACATCTAAATATTCCAAGTCTCTGAACTCAAATAGCACATAATGAGAGAAACAAATTAAGTTTTGAGGATCGTTGGTAATATGAGAATTGTGTATATCAAGGGAAACTACATGGTCTTTATGTTTGTTCCATAACACCCCTCTGCACTCACAAAAATTTGATGAAGCACTCTATGAATTCAAATTCCCAACAATATCACTTAAATTAGTTTTAAAGGCCAACAAAGACTACATTTCACAATTCAGACAATCATGAAGAAGCATGAAAAAACTATACAGAAACTGTAGGAATTGTTGTAGTTTATGATGTTGGCATTCATTTTTTTGTCATTGATGTCAACATATGTTTCAGTAAGAGAATCTAGAAGTGGCAAACAAATTGGATAGACATGGTACAGAGAATTGTATAGACAATGTATGGTGACTTAGCTCATGCAAGCTGATATTTTTTTATAGACTGTTATGCGAGCTGAGAATTATATAGACTGTTATGTTCCATATGTTTATATGCTCATTTTCTCAAGTTATGAATGAATTGGCGAAGACTGGTTACAGGGTCAATGATTAGGAAACTCACATAGTTGGTCTTAGTATTTGTAGTATTACTTCAATGGGGAAATAGAGTAAACCTTGAGGGTATGTGCAAGAAAATGAGGGGCCAAAAAGTGGCAATGTGAAAAATATTCACTTTTCACTCGTCCAAAAGCGCATGAAAGTGCTTGTTGACTTTTTAGTAGGCCTGGGTGTTAGTACACCTGGGCAAACCTGCCACCAAAGCACATGCCTAATTGGGTAGCCGATACTTTTGGGTACCTGATAACTGTGGCATATATCCGGCACCCGCGAGCCTTATTCTTCATTTCCTAGTGCGATTCTATGAATTTCTAACCACAATTTTTTGATACCCGATATATTTTCAGATACTCGATATATTTTCGGATACCTGATATTGGAAACCCCAAATTCAACTTCAAGCATATTCGGTAAGTAGTTAATTGTATATTTTTATTAATTTATTTCATTTTCATTCTAAATGTAGTGTTTTTTTTAAAAATAGGGTTTTGTATTTATATTTGTAATAATATTTGAAACTTAGATTTGTTTTTTATTTAATCAGGCATGGCTAACAACAATGAAGAAAATAAATCTCCAAATAACAATCCTGAAAATAATCCCCCATATCTAAACCCTAAATCTTTACAAGATTTGATACAAGAAAATTTGAACACAATACAAGGTTTCCAAAACACGTATCAAAATATACCTACATTAGCTCCCATGCTTGCCACACTAAATACAATTGTTGGAAATATTGACACACTCACGCAACAACATAATGTTTCTCTTCATTGGTGTGATGATATGCACGACCAATTTGATGACGGGCTTGACCATGATGGGATTGTGGCCCTTAATATAACTAAGGAAGATATAGCCGCCCTTTTTGTCGATCCTAAAACTGGAATACCAGTTGACCCCAAAAAGCCCAAATTATCAATAAAATGGTGCACAAATGAAGCAATGCGCACAAACTTTTGGGATCGCTGGTGGATGGTTTTTGATAAACCACCACATAACAATTTGGAGGTCCCATTTTATTTCCTTAAAAAATTGTATGCTGAGTTTGTGCTTGGTCAACATGTTGATTATTGGAGTATGAGGCCCAACATGGGCGTAGGCAGAGGAGCTCCTCAGACTAGGCCATCTTCCCAGCACCGAAAGGCCACTACCTTTGTCCCCCCCACTGATGTTGCACCCCCTCCTCTAGTGCAACATCCTGATATCATTAGAGAGGCTACTGAATAGACTATTAGGGCCATTCATTTACTGAGTGATCAGTTGATCACACAGACTAGGTCAGTGTTGCCTCCTGTGGATGCTGCTGGCGCATCGACATCTTGTCAGAGTTCACATGTATGCGAGCCCCATATGTGCATTATGTGCAGGCATATGTGCCTCGAACCGCTTACTGATTCTGATATATATCAGTTTCATGATATTGATGAGGGAGATACAAGAGAGGCTGCAACACCTCATGGAGCATCTACATCTTATGAGAGTGCTTAGGAGGTGCACGTAGAGCCATTGACTCCTGTTGATATGGTAAGAGTAAACATTATAAATAAATTTGTCACATGACTTATTTAATTTAAAAATAATTTATTTATTTAGATTAGTTTTAATGATTGCATGCACTTATGTATATATATTTTTTCCATTTATGTTCAGTCGATGACACAGGAGGAGGTGAGACAGGTGGATGAGTCCACACTTTTGGCCATTTCATTTGGCCTTGATGACTATACGGTATATTATAAATTATGTACCCATTAGTTTTTTTTTATATCATTTGGTGTACATGCTTAAATCTCTATCAATTAGAGCAATAAAATTCATACATTTACTAATATATATTGTCATCTTATTGTGTTCTTGCAGGCTACAGCCGACGTTAGTGGGGGGCGTGAGGGGGTTCCTTCATCAAGTGTCGACAAAGGAAAGGTAGTTAATTGTTTAAGATTAATTATGCATGCATATGTATGCCAGTTGTGTGTAGTAATAAATATTTTACTTGCACTTTATTGTATAGGGTGTGGCTATTGATGATGTCCCGACACCGGTTTGGTGGTGTAGGGTTATAGGCATCTCGATTCGGAGTGATAGCCCGATTGTATGTAGACTTTTACATATTGTTATTTATATTTTGTAACTAGGGTTGCTATGATGAAGTACATTGATATATAATTGACAATCTTTTTACTCTCATAGGTTACTCCGACTGTGAGGGAGGTCCCACAAGAATCTTTCATTTCTTTGTTGACCCAACCCACTATTCCAGAGGAGGGATCACCAGATGTAAGTTTTAATTTTAGTTCAATCAATTTGTAATTTTATTATGCTATCATCCTATTTTGTAGATTTATTACTCTATGTTGCACCAGTCTACTAATCTCATTATTGCAAATATATATTTATAGGTCAGAGTTGGTATTGTTGGCATGGTCCCTTCGCTACCCAAGACTTATGCTAGGACACCTAATCATGGTAGGCGATCGAGAGACCAAGTACAAATTTATTTGTATTAAGTTATAATTTTAATTAAATTAGTGTTTGAAAATTATGAATTATATATATATGTACAAATCATATAAAGTAAGCAATCTAACTTTGGTTTGAACTCATTTTTTATGCAGGATCAATCAAAGCCCAACACTTCTTCAAAGAGGCTACATTTTGATGATCCCCCTACAACATAGGATGTAGTTTTAGTTTTGTGGTCATTTAGAGATGAAACTTGGCACATTTTGAGATGGCATATATGCCACATTGTACACCTTAAAACATTGATTTTGTAGACATTTTGAAATGGCATGTGCCATATTTGTATATGGACATACTTTTGATACATTTGATACATATATAGAACATATTCATTTATATGTTATATTTGTGTCATCTTTTGTATATACATATTTATTATTCATGTTTATGGAATTGAATGGTGAAGTTATATCTTGACTATGATTATCATTATGATTTAAATTATATCTTGTTGAAGTTACATTTGTTTTTCTTTACTCTAGAATACCCTATTCATGGAGTTGATTATGTTTGAGGTTTAACTTCTTGTTGGTGAACAGATTTTTCTTCGAAAGAAACACTTACAAAATGACCCTTAAAGCCCAAACAAAAAGACTCAACCAACACCAATAGTTGGGTCACTTCACTATTGAGAAGCGTAAGCACCCTTTGAATTATCCGAGTACAGCTCCCCGTGCAGGATTTACAATGAATCAACTAAACTATAAATGATAATGGTTTTAACCTGAAAGCAATAAAGGCTTACAAACATCTATTCGTAAACACGAGATAGATGCGAAGGGATTAATTTACTGAAAATAAAAGGACAGTAAATGCTACAAATTTCATTTTCCTAAACAATGCATTACAGAAATAAACTAAGAGAGAAAGATGAATGGTTCTTTCCAAATACACAAAAAACTATAGCATAAAGTCCACAGATGATTGTGTTGATGATCAGACGTAACAGATACACATTCAAAAGAAACCAATATCATTCAAAGATGAATATCAATCAGAAAGTGAGCATTTAAAATCAAAGTTTTAATATGCTGACATATCCTTCTTTAAACACAGCAAAACAACAAAGATTCTGCTGTTCCTGTACATTAATTATTATCTGAAAATAAATCCCTCTTTCCTTGCATTACAATAAAAATCATAATCTATCCCTCCCCTGGCACAAAGTCTCTCGGGTCAGGCAGAATCTGGAACCCCCAAAATCTCCTCTACGAGCCTTACTTATTTTCCCCTTTTAGTTAGTTTCTTTCCTGTTATAATAACTAATTCTTGAGGATGTGTCTATCCACATCTTCTTTCTCAAATACATTAAAGTATCCCTTTGTGAGTGCCTTAGTAATATTTTGTTATGAAAGTCCATGCTACTTGGCGCTCTACATCTTTCAAAATGGATCTATTCCTATAGAATAGTGCCATCTGGATCTTATTGCAACACAAGTGTTAATGCCTATGTGTTTTGATTGGACGCTTGGTGCTATAACTAGAGCGTGTCATTTCTGGCTCTCCACAAACATACCGCTTCATGCAAGTGACACCAAGAAACATTTGTCGAAGCCATCATACATATGTATTTTGGGATTCAATTGCGAGCACGTCCTCCTCAATTTTCCCACCCTGTGAACTTGAAGCCAACATCTCTGAATCATGACTGATATCAACACAAAGAACTGCATTATCATGCGTCATGAAGGCATCATCAGCTTGGTATTGAAAATCGCTCTTAAGTTTCCCACTAATATAGTCCCAGACCTCTATGAATCCAACAACCAAGCATGAAACAAGGTTCTGTCCATCAGGGAATATGTTGGGTCCTCCTTGACATTCGGTGTTGGGGCATTCTCAGGAAATGATAATGTCTTAATATTGAAATTGCGTTATAGATTATCATGTTCTCGAATGCCAATACTATTGATGTGCAAAACTAATTCTCATTGTCATCGACCAGTCTAACCTGACAAAGCTTTGGAAACTTCATTTTTGGATACCTTTTACTAGTTCTACTGCTCCTATCTGTAATTCCATATGATGTGCTCTGCTTGTGGGCATTCTGTCAAACAGTTTACATATACTGTCTATGCTTCCAAGTCATAATTTTTATGGGACTCGATAGTTAAAATTATAACTGACCCCGAGGATGATGGCATGTCCTTGGATAGACAGTGGCATTGATAGCCTCTCCAACCATTTCAGTCTACCTTCATAACCATACCAAATAGGACAGTGTCTGCTCAGAAAAATTTCTACTTGATCCACGAGCCCCGGAAGATCCCTGCCCAATCGTGCTTAGTGCACCTTGGGGTCACTTGGGTCGAGCATGGTCGCGAGTGTTTCGGTGATTTTGTGGGAAGAACGGGGTTTTCATTGGTGTTTACCTGGCCAACTAGAGCCGATGGAGTAGACGGTTCGATGCCAGGTCAGACGGTTTGAAAGATATGCTACTAAGCCACTTTCAACTAACCCTGACTATAAGTTTTGGCATCGACTGAGATCGCCTTGTCAAATGCAAACAAAGTTGAATCACCCAAAACTAAGAGAGGTTATTGTAGACCTCAAAAACATGATCTTGTAGCACCTGACATTTTGTCGATGGCTCTCATGAGGTCCGAGATACGAGCACCAGAAGATCGCTGCCAAATCGTGCTTAGTGCACCTTGGGGTCACTTGGGTCGAGCGTGATCGCGAGCGTTCTGGTGACTCTGTGGGAAAAATGGGGTTGTCATTGGCATTTACCCATCCAACTAGAGCCAATGGAGCAGATGGTTCAATGCCAGGTCAGATGGTTTGAAAGATACGTTGCTGAGCCACTTTCAATTGACCCTGACTGCAAGTTTTGGCATCGACTGAGATCGCCTTGCGAAATGCAAATGAAGTCGAATCACCCAAAAATGAGAGAGGTTATTGTAGACCTCAAAAACATAATCTATAGCACCTGAAAATTTGTCGATACCTCTCACGAGGTCCAAGATACGAGCCCCAAAAGATCGCTGCCCAATCGTGCTTAGTGCACCTTGGGGTCACTTGGGTCGAGTGTGGTCGCGAGTGTTTCAGTGACTCTATGGGTAGAACGGGGTTTTCACTAGTGTTTACCAAGCCAACCAGAGCTGATGGAGTAGATGGTTTGATGCCAGGTTAGACGGTTTGAAAGATGTGATGCTGAGCCACTTTCAACTGACCCTCACTGCAAGTTTTGGCATTGACTGAGATCACCTTGATAAATGCAAATGAAGTCGAATCACCCAAAACTGAGAGAGGTTATTGTAGACCTCAAAAAAATGATCCCATAGCACCTGATAGTTTGTTGATAGCTCTCACGAGGTCTGAGATACGAGCCCCAAAAGATCGCTGCCCAATCGTGCTTAGTGCACCTTGGGGTCACTTGTGTCGAGAGTGGTCGCGAGCATTCTGGTGACTCTGTGGGAAGAATGGGGTTGTCATTGGCATTTACCTGCCCAACTGGAGCTGATGGAGTAGATGATTCGATGCCAGGTTAGACGGTTTGAAAGATACGCTGCTGAGCCACTTTCAGCTGACCTTGACTGCAAGTTTTGGCATCCACTAAGATCACCTTGCCAAATGCAAACGAAGTTGAATCGCCCAAAACTGAGAGAGGTTATTATAGAGCTCAAAAACATGATCCTGTAGCACCTAATGGTTTGTCAATATCTCTCATGAGGTTTGAGATACAAGTTTGAGAAGATCTCTGCCCAATCGTGCTTAGTGCACCTTGGGGTCACTTGGGTCGAGCGTGGTCGCAAGCATTTCGGTGACTCTGTGGGCAGAACGGGGTTGTCACTAGTGTTTACTCGGCCAACCAGAGCTGATGGAGCAGACGGTTCGATGCCAAGATGAACGGTTTGAAAGATACGCTACTGAGCCACTTTCAACTGACCCTCACTGCAAGTTTTGGCATCGATTGAGATCGCCTTGCCAAATGCAAATGAAGTCGAATCACCCAAAACTGAGAGAGGTTATTGTAGACCTTGAAAACATGATCCCGTAGCACTTGACATTTTGTCAATACCTCTCACGAGGTCCAAGATATGAGCCCCAGAAGATTTCTGCCCAATCATGCTTAGTGCACCTTGGGGTCACTTGGGTTGAGCATGGTCGCGAGCGTTTCGGTGACTCTGTGGGTAGAACGGGGTTGTCACTGGCATTTACCCACTAGCCGGAGCTGATGGAGTAGATAGTTTGATGCCAGATTAGACGGTTTGAAAGATATGATGCTGAGCCACTTTCAACTGACCCTCACTGCAAGTTTTGGCATCGACTGAGATCACCTTGCCAAATGCAAACGAAATCGAATCGCCCAAAACTGAGAGAGGTTATTGTAGACCTCAAAAGCATAATCTTGCAGCATCTAACAATTTGTCGATAGCTCTCATGAGGTCTGAGGTACGAGCCCTAGAAGATCGCTACCCAATCGTGCTTAGTGCACCTTGGGGTCACTTGGGTCGAGCGTGGTTGCGAGTGTTCAGGTGACTTTGTGGGTAGAACGGGGTTGTCACTGGTGTTTACCCGGCCAACCGGAGCTAATGGAGCAAATGGTTTGATGCCAGGTCAGATGGTTTGAAAGATACGCTGCTGAGCCACTTTCAATTGACCTTGACTACAAATTTTGGCATCAACTGAGATCGCCTTGCCAAATGCAAACGAAGTTGAATCACCCAAAATTGAGAGAGGTTATTGTAGAACTCAAAAAAAAAATCATGTAGCACCTGATGGTTTTTCGATAGCTCTCATGAGGTCCGAGATACGAGCCCCAGAAGATTTCTGCCCAATCGTGCTTAGTGCACCTTGGGGTCACTTGGGTTGAGCGTGGTCGCGAGCATTCCGGTGACTCTGTGGGAAGAATGGGGTTGTCATTGGTGTTTACCCAGCCAATCAGAGTTGATGGAGTAGACGGTTCGATGCCAGGTCAGACGGTTTGAAAGATACGCTGCTGAGCCACTTTCAACTGACCTTGACTACAAGTTTTGGCATCGACTGAGATCGCCTTGCCAAATGCAAATGAAGTCGAATCGCCCAAAATTGAGAGAGGTTATTGTAGACTTCAAAAATATGATCCCGTAGCAACTGATAGTTGTATACACCTAGAAATGGTCACCTAGACTATTAGCCCCTTTTGCTTAATCATAAATTGCTTATTCTTGATCAAATCCTAGTTCTATCATTTATTTGATTATTTTCTATGGGCTAACCATTTTATCTTAAGTTTTTATTTATTTAAAAGGAATATTTCCTCGCCTTTTAATAAATAAAAAGCTCCCACTTTTCCTCTTATCCTAAGTTGCACAAATAAAGCATTATTCTTATTTTATAAAAAGGGAAAAAACACTTTTTGTCTCATATGGACACAAAAGTCAACTCTTATTTTCCTATTAGAGGATACTTGTGCACATGGATTGCTCCTCTTTGATGCTCCACCCTTGATTAAATCTTTTACCTCTTAATCTCCATGGTCCATTCATTTTCATTTCCTTTAAAAGGAGAGCTCTCTTCTTCATTTTCATATCTTAGGTTTTTATACTAATGTTATGCTGCAGGTTTTCTAGGTACATTTGGAGCTTTTGAAGATTTGGAGCATTCTTGGCTTTTGCATCTACATGTTATCATAGTTTCATTTCTTGCATAGTAGCTTCATTTTCATGGCATTCTTAGCTTAGATTTCCTTTATGTTTTAGATTAATTCATCTAGCTTAACTAGGAGGCTTGGTTGTTCTTTCATTTTCACAGCTTAGCTTGCATTTCCATTTCTAGCATAGCATTGCATTGCATTTTCATTCTTGATTCTTGAAGATATTGGCATTCTTTCCCTTGTCTTCATTTGAATCTCCCATTGCATGGTTTACTAGCAAGGTTATTGGCTTAATAGCTCTAGCTGAGAGCATTCTTAAAAACCCTTGCACTCCATGCCTAGGGAGCTATGGATCGATTTTTGAGACCTCATTCTTGAGTGTTCTTGAATGTAATAATTCATAGAAGTGTGAAACAATTATAGCACACATTTTTTGTAAGGAAACTCAGGTGCGGAAACAACTTCCTACGCTAATCTCTATAGGAGAGTATTGTGCAAATTCTTATAAATCCTTACAATTTCAGATTCGTTAACTACTTTAACAAAGATATTGCAACCACATACAATGCATACAGAAAAATAGAGAATGACACAATGATATACCCTGGGGAAAACCTTTCGGTAAAAAACCCCAGCACTCCAAAACTTGCACAATGTATTATCTTCAACACAAAGATTACAATACACTTGCAATGCAAGTTCTTTCAGGAAATGAGAGACAAAGCCAACAAGACTTAAATTTTTGTTATTTCTCTCCCATAGGAGCAACGTCGTATATATAGACTCCTCTGGACCCAAAAATAGGCACAACCACCAAGACCCATGCACAAAGCCACATGTACATAGTTGTTACATGCAATCCCAAGAATAGGCATCCATCCCTAGAATAGACTATGATAGCTTGTCATAGAATCTGCCAAAAATAACGGTCACAAGAGAAGTGTAAGAGAATCTGTCATACCAACCTATTTTTGGCATATTCTCTTACACACACCAACCACTTCTTCTTGGGCGCCCAAATAGGCCCAAGTCATAAGATGCTCTTACACCTATCATAGCACATTCCTTAAATAGTTCTTACGCGTCATATGAATCCGTCATGACCGTTTCAGTCATGATCTCCTTACGCACAAGATGTCGACACATCAAGTGGAGTGACACATCAACATGCCAACTAGACATGTACACTCACACTTAATTACATTATTTGCAAAAAAAAATACATTTACAAAACAAATAATAAGAATAGGAATTGTCCAAGGTTGAGACACCTTATTCCTAACATTTTTGGCACCCACCATGGGGTAGAGTAGATTAGCTTTGTCCTTTAATTCTACATTTTCTGTCAAAATTTTTGTCAATTTTTGGCTTTATTTTCGGTCTCTGGTTTTTTTGTCTCAGAGTGTCGTGCGACATTTTTTCAGTGTCGTGCGATAGTTCTTTGTATAGTGGCATGACACATTACCAGTTAAAAGTTTCACCCCCTTTGACAGAAAGTGTCACACTGTTTGAGGAGTTCTGTCACTTGCATATAGCGTGAATTGTCGCCCAGAGATAAAGTGTCACACCTATATACGGAAAAGTGTCGCATGACATTTCTGGTGACTGTGTTGTCGCTTGTACCTTGCAGTGAGCTTGTTTTTAGCTTTTTTTGTTATCTTGCAAGTTTCAGGTTCTCTGCTATCTTTTTGAAAAAATTTAAAAATTTCAGTGTTTTCAAATCCGTGCCTCTAGAAAATGGGTGCCCATTTTTGAGAAATTTTTGCAAATGGTATCAAAAATTGAAGTGTGATATATCATTGGAAAGGTCTTTCCGAGCCTAATCCAACCATGATGGTTTCATTTTCAGATTTTGTCATTTGATCAGTTATTTTTTTGCAGATTATCTAATTTTTCATGTGCTAACCATTGTTAGATTTTGGATTTTCCTAACCCTTGTTGGTCTAACAAGATTGTTTTGAAGGTGCTCTTGCTTTCATGTAAAATGCTTAAAATTTCTTGAGGTACTTTGTTCCATCTCTACAATATTTGGATTTTGGGATTAAAATTGAACCTCTCATGTGTTTGGCTTGAGTGTTTACATGCTTTCATAGAACACATTTCAATTGATGCTCTTAATGGGAAATGAAAGAACATAGATTTATTTTTACAAGTTTGTGTAAGTGAATGCTTGTGTTTAAACCTTAAGTAATTCTTGGTTCCAATATCAAATATCTCATTGATTGATTAAGGGCATGGATTCATTCCTTGTTTACATAGGGAGTTAAATGCACCACTTTGTAGACTCACTCTATGTTTTCTTGGAAAGTTAAATATTCCATTGATTCAACCCTTTGTCATTTATGAGTAGTATTGATAAGTAACTTTAGATTGCTTTTGATTGATCTTGTTAGCTAAATTGGGTGTTGGACTCACTTATTTCTAATCGCCCCTCATTACCGCCCTTTGGATGCAAGATCAACATTCATACATAGGGGAGGGGTCTACTTGAAAAGAGCGTTAAGTGTTCCACAAAGTTTCCCCCTTTTTATGCTTTCTTGATCTCATTAGTTTTCTAAGGTGTGGAATCACTTTGAGTTTGTGTGAGGAGTTAAATGTTCCACTTTTGGACTCACTTTGAGTTTGTGTGAGGAGTTAAATGTTCCACTTTTGGACTCACTTTGAGTTTGTGTGAGGAGTTAAATGTTCCACCTTGTGGACTCACTTCACATTCACTTGAAGAGTTAAATATTCCACTTTTGGACTCACTGCACATTCACTTGAAGAGTTAAATGTTCCACTTTTGGACTCACTTCACATTTACTTGAAGAGTTAAGTGTTCCACCTTTAGTGCTTTAAATACTTTTGATAGTGAATTACTTACTTTTTATTTCTAGAAGGCCTGCTTGGGGACACACCACCTCAAGGGACGACCTTAACTCCTATGTTCTGGCGGAGTATAAATAGTGAGAGGTGAATTAAAAGACATCTCTCTTGGGAATTGAGTTTGATATCACTCTTGGCTAAGCCTCAAAGAACTTTATACCTTTGAGAAGTGAAGGAGGAGATTTGGGTTACCATCTCCCCCCGGCTGTGTGATTTCGGATTCTTCTCATCTATGGATTTGGGCCTCACGTACCTTGCGTATATCAAGGACTCCCTTTAGCAAAGCTATGTATATCCCTGTAGACAGCTTGATAGGATGTTGTTGTGTTCTAAGTGCCTGCTAAAACATTTTCAAGAACATACACAAGTAGAATCTTTAAGGAGTAGAAATACTAAGTCACTATTCTTGTTCATGTGCAAGGTTGCTTTGCCTCTTGCTCATTGTTTGAAGACAATTGCTTGCTTGAACTCCTTGATTTCTATCTTATGTGCTTGATCCATGATAAAAATATATTGA
The DNA here is from genome assembly GCA_027943335.1 of Chamaecyparis obtusa. Classification (NCBI taxonomy): domain Eukaryota; kingdom Viridiplantae; phylum Streptophyta; class Pinopsida; order Cupressales; family Cupressaceae; genus Chamaecyparis; species Chamaecyparis obtusa. The sequence goes on along the minus strand of BSBK01001026.1, from coordinate 44,481 downwards.
TATGCAAACTTGGTCAAAACACTTTAAAACTGAGATTTTTATGTTCATTAGTCATAGAGTCATACGACCCTGGAATAGTGTCGCACCTTGTTCTGAGAAATATCGCGCGACAGTTCGTCCCTGCACAATTGTCACCCCGCTTGCCTAGAAAGTGTCGCTCGGCCTTATTGGAAACTATTGCTCGGCTTAGGGTGAAGTGTCACCTCGCTATAAATTTTCACCTTGTCTGCCTGGAAAATGTCGCCCAGAACCTTTTTGCTGTCTTGTTGCTGTTGCAATCCGGAGCTGCTAAACTTGCATTTTAACCTATCGTAGAGTGTCTTTTTCTGTTCTTACTTGAAGTTGGTCTATTATCTGCATGCTCAAACTTGTTCTAGACTTAAATAAATGAGCTAAAACTATTGGATTTGAGCTTAACAAATGCTACTCTTGATCACTTGTCGCATCACGGTTACCTCTCTAGCTACTTGCTTATTGAGCTTCTTGCTCACTGCTCAGCTTTAGTCAATTGATTGTTGTAAGTGCTTGAGCACTTTTGATGAGCCATCTCTCTATTGTTATACTTTGACAAGTGATCTTTATTAGCTTTGCTTATCTCAAATCTAAGAAACTTTATCTCATTCTATTAGTCAACCAACATCTCTTTTCATGCCGGTTACAACTCGGTCTCAATTTGAGCAGGACAGTCACCCTCTGTTCAATTATACACAGTTACCTTCTCCAACTAGATGCTCACGAGCACCCATTAGCAACAACAATTCTAGTTCTAACCAATTTGAGGATTCTAAGGCTACCCCATGGTACAAAGGAGGTTTCCTCTTTTCCGCATTCAAGACCCCCAAAAACACAAACAGTGTCTCACTCACTTTGACTGAACAAGAAAAATTCCAATGCTTGCAAGAACACTTTGAGCATAAGGATAACCAAGTGTGCTTAGACAAAGAACACAATCAACAAAGGATGGATGTTTCTAGGCACATGGCTTATAGAGGGACCTTTCATGAGCAACCTGAGACTAGTAATCATGAGCATAGACCTCTTTTTATCAATGGCAACAATGGCAACAACACGCCACCAAGATATCCTCCAAGACCCACTTTTGGTATGCCTTTTTCACCTCCTAGACCTCCTCCCTCTCAACATGAGGCAGAGGCTGATGATGAGATTTCTAGTGAGCATCTTATGAGATTTGAACAAGATGTGGTCTCCCAATGAATGATGCATAAGCTTTTAGAGCGTAATGGCAACCAATATTTTCAATATATGACTTCTAGAGGATACAAGCTTCCTCCCGGTTATGATGTCAGACAAATTGTCCAACAAAGAGTACCAATTGAATTGGAAGTCCTTTAGGAAGAACTGCGTCGGACAAATCAATGCCTTACCCAAATGGCAATAGACAGAGAGCCTCCAAAAGTCTCTTTTTTAGAATCAATTTGTGCTCTTCCCTTTGATAGGAGTCTATACATGGTCCCGTTTCCTAGGGATATTGAGGTTCCCAAATATGACAAGTATGATGGAAATGGTGATCCCCATGACCATGTGCATCACTTTTACGCTCTTAGCATGGACTTCCTTCATGAAGACACATTTCTTCTATGACTGTTCCCTAGAAGTTTAAGAGGCCAAGCTTTGGAATGGTTTGCAAAATTGACACCACCTCTTAAGACTTTTGATGAGTTAGCTATGTGCTTCACACAACACTATTCATACAATATCCAACAGCCTATCACCATGATAGATCTTGGTGCTTTAAGACAAAACCAAGGAGAGTTATTTGCTACTTATTTGCAACGTTGGAGGTCATTGTATTCTCAATATCCTCGTCAGCTACCCGAAAGGGAAAAGATTGATATTTTTGTCAACACTCTTGTGCCTAAGTTGTATTATGATCTAAGGAAACAACTGTTCTCCTCTTTCAATGACATGGTTGAAAGTGCATATCGGATTGAGGATGTAGCTATAAGAAAAGGGGATATTGTTATTAATAAAGATGCTAAAGGCAATGGCAAAGAAAAGAACAAACCTTGGAATAAAAACAAGTATGTTGTTAATGATGGGGTTGTTGATGCTCCTAAAGCTAAAGATCGTGCTTTCAATCTCTCCAATGCTATCTATGCAGCAAAACAACAAGAAGCTGCCAATGCTCATAGTACTCCTAAACCTCAATATGTAGATAAGCCTAAGAAGTCATTTCAAAAGTGAGTCTATACCAAGTTGGTAGAACCTTATGATGTGATCCTTAAGACTTTGGTGGATAATGGATATCTTACGCTTCCTGATAAACCTGGTAACTGGGATCCGATAAATAGGCCTGATTGGTGGCGAGAGGATTCTTATTGTCATTATCATAGAAACAAGGGACATCCGACAGATAATTGTTTTAAGCTTAAGGATGATATTCAAGATCTTATTGAGAATGGCACAATCTCCACTGATGGCTTAACTAAAAATTATGATCACACGGCTTTCAAAGATCCTCTACCTAAGCATGATAAGGGGGAAACCTCTCAAGCACATAAGAAGAATCATGATGCTAAGATCAATTACACGTATCCTTCTAATACACCTGTGATCAACATGGTAGAGCCCGTTGAGAGTGTTTTAATGATGAGGTCTCAAGAGGATAATAAAGCCAATCATGGTAAGCCAAAGTTGGTCTTGCAAACACATGGTAGTTCATCTTCCTGAAGTGAGACATTGAATGCTGTTACTAGGGGGCAAGCCAAGATTGTCCTTAAAACTATGCAAGATCCCAAGCAAGCTTTGCCTTCCAAACAAGCGGCTCCTTCAGCCACCCTTAGCTATGATCTTGTCCAACATTTGCAAAAGACATCAGCACATATATCTATCCTTGAGTTGCTTCGGTTATCCCCTTCGCATAGAGAGATTCTTGATGAGGCTCTATGTACAACACATGTTCCCAATGACATTGATCCAGATCAATTTCAGGCTATGGTCAACCACATTTCATCTCTACTATCTCTCTCCTTTTCTGTAGAAGATGACATATCTATTTCTCACCCGCATAATCTAGCTTTACACATTGAAGTTCTAGTCTACAATACCCAAGTCCGCTGAGTCCTAATAGACAATGGTGCAGGGTTAAATATCATTTCTTTCAATGTCATACAACAATTGGGTTTGTCAGAATTTTCTGTGGATTCTAAGAAGAAGATTACTATAAAAGCTTATGATGAAGTGGAAAGATCTTCCAAAGGTCTTGTCACGCTGCCTGTCCGAGTGGGCCCTATCACGAAAGATATTAGCTTCCAAGTATTGGACATCCCACTCACATATAACATTCTTTTGGGTCATCCTTGGATCCATGACATGCAGGCTGTTCCTTCCACTTATCATCAGTGCATCAAATTTCCATATAATGGCACTGAAGTTGTGATTCCTAGAGACCATACTATTGTTATTAATGCTCTTGCTGCTACTAAAAAATTTGTTCCTCATAATGAACCTTCTGTTGATCCTAGTACGTCTCTAGTTGCTGCTGAGAAAACACTTAAGATGATGAGTCTTGGTATGGGTGAATATACGCTGGATTCCTTTGCTTCTATACCTATTTCTCCTAGTTCATATGGGAGACCTTCTGATCAGATGAAGCCTTCCACTTCTACTATGATGATCTTTGATATTTTTGTTCCTTCATCCATTCCTTTAGAAGAAGAAAGAGAAGAACAAGCTATTCAAGAGTGGATCTATAGAGAAGATGAGGGTAGATTTTCCCTTCTTGATAATTCCAAAAATACTCCCATGCTCAGTGATTCAGACACAGATACAAATGAGTCACCGCTACACACTATGACTCAAATGGGAGATGATATTCCTTCTACTTCACTTCTTTGGGGAGAAGAATGTATATTTATTGATGATATAGCCAAGGCCTCTATGTCTAGAACCTATGTGCCTAAAGAATCATTGAACTATGATAGACAACGTCACAACATAATGACATGAGTATCTCTACTTCTCAGCATCTTAAGCCTCTTCCAGAAGATCCTCCCATGATAGATATGGATGTTGATGTGGTTCATACCTCTCGTAACCCACTTGACATAGTTGATGAGTCTCGTGTCGGGTCTGATGAGTTTGTTCCCCGTATTGCCTTAGTCAACTACGTTGGTCCTTCTATGACAACTCTAGATCTAGCTACTTTTGGAGCTTACCCTATAGGCTTGACCTCTCTTGTCACCAGAGATGACATCCCTCACATAAATGCTATTGAACCAGTCACTTCATTTCATCTCGCATCAACACCTATTACTTCTTCCACCAGTGAACTAGCAACAAAAAAGATTGAATCAACAATCAAGTATCATAGTCATCACGTCAAAAGAAAAGAGCAATGGTCGGATGGTGAAAACCACATTGTGGTGGTATCTAAACCTAAGAAAAGTAAAAATAAAAATCTTCTCAAAAATAATGATTCTCAAATAAAAGATGACAAGCTGATTCTCTACAAAAAAATGGTGCACTACTTCAAGCATGATCTCATATCTCTTACACTTCAGCCCATTCCTAGAGCTGAGAACAAAGTTGCTAATGCCTTGGTTACTTTGACATCCATCTTACAAATGAAAAAGCATAAATTTCACTTCAAGTTCCTAGTGGATGAATTACGCTATCCCACTCACAAATCTTACAATCCTACCATCTTTTCATATCTTCCACCTCATATTCTTCCTGACAATCCACCACGCCATTCTTTCTGCCATCCCTTACACTTTGCCTTTGTCTCTGATGACTTGTATAGGAAGGGTCTAGATGGAACTCTCCTTAAGTGTCTAGAAATAGAAGAGTCAGAAAAAGTGCTAGCTGAAATCCACAATGGCATATGTGGATCACATTCTAATGATCCTCCACTAGCTCAGACATTGCTTAGGGTTGGTTATTATTGGTCGAACTGGTTGAGACCTCCTATGATCAGAGTTGCACCATTTGGGCCTGGGGCCTATCAGTTCTCTACATCAGAGGAAACAGATTCTTGATGCCCATTTTTGTCTGGGGCATTCTTTGTACATACTTTATGATCCTGAAAAAATTCCAAAAAAATTCATATATGATGCTGAAAAAATCCTAAAAAGCATAAAAAGTACTGAAAAAATGAGCATCCTAGTGAAAACCTAGCAATAGGTGCTTTGATGTCTCACCAAAAAAATAAAAAAAATAAAAAAAATTTGAAAAAGTGCCTTGGTGAAAACCTGGAAACAGGCACCTTGGTAGCAAAAATACAGAAAAATTATAAAAAAGTCCTGAAAAAAATTGCAATAAATCTATCAAGTGGTGAAAACTTGGAAACATGCACTGCTTGAGACCCTCTGCACCTATGTCTATCAGTCTTGTGTGGTGCTCATTCACTCCACTTCTCACTTTGCCTCTCCTAGCCTGGAATTGACTCTTTTCTTAGTCTAGGGGGCATACATTGTTTCAAGCTTATCTTGGGTCTCTTTGTGCGTTTGGGTTTCTTAGGCACCTCGCAAATGGTGTTTTTCAACACCACCCCAACTATGTTTTTCAACACTACCCTAGCATCGAGTGTTTCTGAACACTTATCAGATGTCCTACTCACAGTCTAGATGATGCAATATTTCTCACTGGCAGATGTGATACTCAAAGTTTGACTCTATGACCTACACACACGCACTTGACTCACTGAGATTTGTTTGACTTTATTTCTTTGTGTGCTATCTATGATGATTTCTTTGCTGAGTGTTCTCCCCCTATGATCATTTTCGATGATGCATAGCTAGAAGGCTAAGGGAATGAGAACATGTTTTATTTGCTTTCTACCTGTGGGTATATTTTGTTGATCCTTACTATCATTAGCATTTATGCTTGTTCCACTTAACATTGGGATCTACAAGGTATTATCCTTGACTATTTTGCAAGTGCATGCTTATAGTCATCTTGAATTTCTTGTATCTCGATGCGAGCATAATCTTGCTATATCAAAATTTAGGTGATCTCACTACATTAGTCATCTGGACCTACATGTCTTTGATGCCTAGGTGGGATTTCCACATTTTTATCTGATAGAGATCATATTCATATCCACATAGTTATGCTAGTGTGTATTGTATGATCTTGCGACGCTACCAATAATGCTCAATGATGAATATTAGATATCTATTGGCTTTGTAACCTTGCAAGTAAACCACTTTTCATGTAGCTTGCATTCTTAAGTTCATGTTAGTTAGTTTTGCATCTTGCATATGGAGAGAGCTCTCCTTTCATCTTTCATGGACTTGTTAATCAACTGCGTTCACCTATCACTTCTTCCCAATCATGTCTTTCACTTCTGGTCTTTCATATCCCATCATTTTCCTTTCATTTCGGGATCGAAACCAAAATCCGAGTTCACCTTGATCATCCAAATCACCTTTTCCCCCTCTTTCATGCAGTTGGCTGACCTTTTGAGGCCTGATCCTTCGATCTTCACTGGGGCACTCTTCACCTCTTCATCTCCATCTCTTTCAAACTTCTAGTCTTTCATTCACTTTCAATCCCAAGTTCAAATCCCCTCTTTGTGGTGTTTACGGGTTGAGGGACCAATAGGTTCGTGCCCCGTGTCCCATGTGTGGGGCATCTCTTCACTGCTTAATGGTTATTCAGTTCTCTTTCTTTGATTATTATTTCTAGTGATTTGATCATGTCTCTCTTGCTTCTACTTTCCCTCTACTTGGATTTTTCTTTCGATCCCGAGGGGGCAGACACATCATATCTTATTGGCTATCTCTTTCTTAAGTGTTCAGTACTGTCGCTAGCAAGCTGATCATGCAGGATTTTCTATCTCTCTGCACTTCATTCTTTGGAGTCAGATCGCTATCTCTTGCCTTCTTGGCTGATCTATTCTTTGACGTAATGTGTTCCCAGATCGATCACACATTAGTCAAAGAGGGGCAAATGTATACACCTAAAAATGGTCACCTAGACTATTAGCCCCTTTTGCTAAATCATAAATTGCTTATTCTTGATCAAATCCTAGTTCTATCATTTATTCAGTTATTTTCTATGGGCTAACCATTTTATCCTAAGTTTTTATTTATTTAAAAGGAATATTTCCTCCCCTTTTAATAAATAAAAAGCCCCCACTTTTCCTCTTACCCTAAGTTGCACAAATAAAGCATTATTCTTATTTTATAAAAAGGGAAAAAACACTTTTTGTCTCATATGGACACAAAAGTCAACTCTTATTTTCCTATTAGAGGATACTTGTGCACATGGATTTCTCCTCTTTGATGCTCCACCCTTGATTAAATCTTTTGCCTCTTAATCGCCATGGTCCATTCCTTTTCATTTCCTTTAAAAGGAGAGCTCTTTTCTTCATTTTCATATCTTAGGTTTTTATACTAATGTTATGCTGCAGGTTTTCTAGGTACATTTGGAGCTTTTGAAGATTTGGAGCATTCTTGGCTTTTGCATCTACATGTTATCATAGTTTCATTTCTTGCATAGTAGCTTCATTTTCATGGCATTCTTAGCTTAGATTTCTTTTATGCTTTAGATTAATTCATCTAGCTTAACTAGGAGGCTTGGTAATACTTGTTCTTTCATTTTCATAGCTTAGCTTGCATTTCCATTTCTAGCATAGCATTGCATTGCATTTTCATTCTTGATTCTTGAGGATATTGGCATTCTTTCCCTTGTCTTCATTTGAATCTCCCATTGCATGGTTTACTAGCAAGGTTATTGGCTTAATAGCTCTAGCTGAGAGCATTCTTAAAAACCCTTGCACTCCATGCCTAGGGAGCTATGGATCGATTTTTGAGACCACATTCTTGAGTGTTCTTGAATGTAATGATTCATAGAAGTGTGACATGATTATAGCACACAATATTTTGTCAATAGCTCTCATGAGGTCCAAGATACGAGCCCCAAAAGATCATTGCCCAATCGAGCTTAGTGCACCTTGGGGTCACTTAGGTCGAGCATGGTCATGACCGTTCCGGTGACTCTGTGGGAAGAAGGGGGTTGTCACTGGTGTTTACCCGGCCAATCAGAGCTGATGGAGTAGATGGTTTGATGCAAGGTTAGACGGTTTGAAACATATGTTGTTGAGCCAGTTTCAACTGACCCTCACTGCCAGTTTTGGCATTGACTGAGATAGCTTTGCCAAATGCAAATGAAGTTGAATCACCCAAAACTAAGAGAGGTTATTGTAGACCTCGAAAACATGATCCCATAGCAACTGAGCATGCCAATGTATCAAAAGGGGTCACAAGGACTCCCTAGGTGTCCTAACACGTGATAAGGCATACTAGGACCCCTAGGGAGCCCCCGTGACCCCTTTTGACACATTGGAATGCTCAAGTTTGTCCTAAGGTGTCCTAAGACCCCTTAAGACAAACTTGAGCATTTGAATGTGTCAAAAGGGGTCACGAGGGCTCCCTAGGGGTCATAACACGTGATAAGGTGTACTAGGACCTTTAGGGAGCCCCCGTGACCCCTTGTGACACATTGGAATGCTCAAGTGTGCCTTAAGGGGTTGTAGGACTCCTTAAGGCACACTTGAATGTTCCAATGTGTCAAAAGGGGTCGCGGGGTCTCCCTAGGGGTCCTAACCTATGATAAGGCATACTATGACCCCTAGGGAGTCCCTGTGACCCCTTTTGACATATTGGAACACTCAAGTGTGCCTTAAGGGGTCGTAGTACCCCTTAAGAAACACTTGAGCATTCCAATGTGTCAAAAGGGGTCACGGAGACTCCGTGACCCCTTTTGACACATTGGAACACTCAAGTGTGCCTTAAAGGGTCCTACGACCCCTTAAGGCACACTTGAGCATTCTAATGTGTCAAAAGGGGTTGGTGACCCCTTTTGACACATTGGAATGCTCAAGTGTGCCTTAAGGGGTCCTATGACCCCTTAAGGCACACTTGAGTGTTCCAATATGTCAAAAGGGGTCACGAGGACTCCCTAGGTGTCCTAACACATGATAAGGCATACTAGGATAGCTAGGGAATCCCCGTGACCCCTTTTGACACATTGCAATGCTCAAGTGTGTCTTAAGGGGTCTTAGGACCCCGAAGACACACTTGAGTGTTGCAATGTGTCAAAAGGGGTCACTGGAACTCGCTAGGGGTCCTAACGCATGATAAGGCATATTAGGACCCCTAGGGAGTCCCCCTGACCCCTTTTGACACATTAGAATGCTCAAGTGTGTCTTAAGGGGTCGTAGGACCCCTTAAAGTACACTTGAGTGTTTCAATGTGTCAAAAGGGGTCAGGGGGACTCCCTAGGGGTCCTAACGCGTACTAGGACCCCTAGGGAGTCCTCGTGACCCCTTTTGACACATTGGAATGCTCAAGTGTGTCTTAAGGGGTCCTTTTGAGACATTGGAATGCTCAAGTGTGTCTTAAGGGGTCCTACAACCCCTTAAGACACACTTGAGTGTTCAATTATGTCAAAAGGGGACCCCTTAAGACACACTTGAGTGTTCCAATGTGTCAAAAGGGGTCACGATGACTCCCTAGGTGTCCTAACATGTGATAAGGCTTAGTAGGACCCCTAGGGAGTCCCCATGACCCCTTTTGACACATTGGAATGCTCAAGTGTGCCTTGAGGGGTTGTAGGACCCCTCAAGGCACACTTGAGCATTCCAATGTGTCAAAAGGGGTCACGGGGACTCCCTAGGGGTTCTAACGCGTGATAAGGCTTACGAGGACCCTAGGGAGGCCCCTTGACCCCTTTTGACACATTGGAATGCTCAAGTTTGTCTTAAGGGGTCTTAGGACCCCTTAAGACAAAATTGAGCGTTCCAATGTGTCAAAAGGGGTCACGGGGGCTCCTTAGGGGTCCTAACACATGATAACACATACTAGGATCCCTAGGGAGCCCCCGTGACCCCTTTTGACACATTGGAATGCTCAAGTTTGTCTTAAGGGGTCTTAGGACCCCTTAAGACAAAATCAAGTGTTCCAATGTGTCAAAAGGGGTCAAGGGGCCTCCCTAGGGGTCCTAATGCATGATAAGGTGTACTAAGACCCCTAGGGAGCCCCCGTGACCCCTTTTGACACATTGGAATGCTCAAGTTTGTCTTAAGGGGTCCTAATACCCCTTAAGACAAAGTTGAGCATTCCAATGTGTCAAAAGGGGTCACGGGGGCTCCCTAGGGGTCCTAACGCATGATAAGGCATACTAGGACCCCTAGGGAGCCCCCGTGACCCCTTTTGACACATTGGAATGCTCAAGTGTGTCTTAAGGGGTTCCCTTTTGACATAATTGAATGCTCAAGTGGGGTCGTAGGACCCCTTAAGACACACTTGAGCATTCCAATGTGTCAAAAGGGGTCACGATGACTCCCTAGTGGTCCTAACGCATGATAAGGCATACTAGGACCCTTAGGGAGTCCCCGTGACCCCTTTTGACACATTGGAATGCTCAAGTGTGCCTTAGGGGTCCTACGACCCCTTAAGGCACACTTGAGTGTTCCAATGTGTCAAAAGGGGTCACAGGGACTCCCTAGGGCTCCTAACGCATGATAAGACACACTTGAGCATTCCAATGTGTCAAAAGGGGACCCCTTAAGACACACTTGTGCGTTCCAATGTGTCAAAAGGTGTCACAATGACTCCCTAGGGGTCCTAGTACGCTTTATCACACATTAGTACCCCTAGGGAGTCCCTGTGACCCCTTTTGACACATTGGAATGCTCAAGTGTGCCTTAAGGGGTCCTACGACCCCTTAAGGCACACTTGAGCATTCCAATGTGTCAAAAGGGGTCACGGGGGCTCCCTAGGGGTCCTAACACATGATAAGGCATACTAGGACCGCTAGGGAGACCCCGTGACCCCTTTTGACACATTGGAATGCTCAAGTTTGTCTTAAGGGGTCTTAGGACCCCTTAAGAAAAAATTAAGCATTCCAATGTGTCAAAAGGGGTCATGAGGGCTCCCTAGGGGTCCTAACATGTGATAAGGCATACTAGGACCCCTAGGGAGTCTCTGTGACCCCATTTGACACATTGGAATGCTCAAGTGTGCCTTGAGGGGTAGTAGGACCCCTTAAAGCACACTTGAGTGTTCCAATGTGTCAAAGGGGTCACGGGGACTCTCTAGGGGTCCTAATGCATGATAAGGTGTACTAGGACCCCTAGGGAGCCCCCGTGACCCCTTTTGACACATTGGAATGCTCAAGTTTGTCTTAAGGGGTCCTAAGACCCCTTAAGACAAACTTGAGTGTTCTAATTTGTCAAAAGGGGTCACGGGGGCTCCCTAGGGGTCCTAACATGTGATAAGGCATACTAGGACCCCTAGGGAGCCCCCGTGACCCCTTGTGACATATTGGAATGCTCAAGTGTGGCTTAAGGGGTCGTAGGACCCCTTAAGGCACACTTGAGCATTCCAATGTGTCAAAAGGGGTCACGGGGTCTCCCTAGGGGTCCTAACACGTGATAAGGTGTACTAGGACCCCTAGGGATTCCTCGTGACCCCTTTTGACACATTGGAATGGTCAAGTGTGTCTTAAGGGGTCCTTTTGACACATTGGAATGCTCAAGTTTGTCTTAAGGGGTCCTACGACCCCTTAAGACACACTTGAGCATTCAATTGTGTCAAAAGGGGATCCCTTAAGACACACTTGAGCGTTCCAATGTGTTAAAAAGGGTCACGATGACTCCCTAGGGGTCCTAACATGTGATAAGGCATACTAGGACCCCTAGGGAGTCCTCGTGACCCCTTTTGACACATTGGAATGCTCAAGTGTGCCTTAAGGGTTCGTAGGACCCCCTAAGGCACACTTGAGCATTCCAATGTGTCAGAAGGGGTCATGGGGACTCCCTAGGGGTCCTAACGCATGATAAGGCATACTAGGACCCCTAAGGAGTCCCCATGACCCCTTTTGACATATTGGAACACTCAAGTGTGCCTTAAGGGGTCATAGGACCCCTTAAGGCACACTTGAGCATTCCAAGTGTGCCTTAAGGGGTCATAGGACCCCTTAAGGCATACTTGAGCATTCCAAGTGTGCCTTAAGGGGTCCTACGACCCCTTAAGGTACACTTGAGCATTCCAATAGGTCAAAAGGGGTCACGGGGACTCCTTAGGGGTCCTAACATGTGATAAGGCATACTAGGACCCCTAGGGAGTTTTCATGACCCCTTTTGACACATTGGAACACTCAAGTGTGTCTTAAGGGGTCCTACGACCCCTTAAGACACACTTGAGCATTCCAATGTGTCAAAAGGGGACCCCTTAAGACACACTTGTGCGTTCCAATGTGTCAAAAGGTGTCACAATGACTCCCTATGGGTCCTAGTATGCTTTATCATGCATTAGTACCCCTAGGGAGTCCCTGTGACCCCTTTTGACACATTGGAATGCTCAAGTGTGTCTTAAGGGGTCGTAGGACCCCTTAAGACACACTTGAGCATTCCAATATTTCAAAAGGGGTCCTAACATGTGACAAGGTGTACTAGGACCCCTAGGTAGTCCCCGTGACCCCTTTTGACACATTGGAATGCTCAAGTGTGTCTTAAGGGGTCCTACGACCCCTTAAGATACACTTGAGCATTCCAATATGTCAAAAGGCATCACTACGACCCCTTAAGACACACTTGAGCATTCCAATGTGTCAAAAGGGGTCACAGGGACTCTGTAGGGGTCCTAACATGTCATAAGGTGTACTATGACCCCTACGGAGTCATCGTGACCCCTTTTGACACATTGGAATGCTCTAGTGTGTCTTAAGGGGTCCTACGACCCCTTAAGACACACTTGAGCATTCTAATGTGTCAAAAGGGGTCTTGGGGACTCCCTAGGTGTCCTAACATGTGATAAGGCATACTAGGACCCCTAGGGAGTCCCCATGACCCCTTTTGACACATTGCAACACTCAAGTGTGTCTTAAGGTGCCTTAGGACCCCTGAAGACACACTTGAGCATTGCAATGTGTGAAAAGGGGTCACTAGGACTCGCTAGGGGTCCTAACGTGTCATAAGGCATACTAGGACCCCTAGGGAGTCCCCCTAACCCCTTTTGACACATTGGAATGTTCAAGTGTGCCTTAAGGGATTGTAGGACCCCTTAAGGCACACTTGAGGATTCCAATGTGTCAAAAGGGGTCATGAGGACTCCCTAGGGGTCCTAACATGTACTAGGACCCCTAGGGAGTCCTCATGACCCCTTTTGACACATTGGAATACTCAAGTGTGTCTTAAGGGGTCCTACGACCCCTTAAGACACACTTGAGAATTCTAATGTGTCAAAAAGGGTCACGGGGACTCCCTAAGGGTCCTAACGCATTATAATGCATACTAGGACCTCTATGGAGTCCCTGCGACCTCTTTTGACATGTTGGAATGCTCAAGTGTGTCTTAAGGGGTCCTATGACCCCTTAAGACACACTTGAGCATTCCAATGTGTCAAAAGGGGTCAGAGGGACTCCCTAGGGGTCCTAACGTGTGATAAGGCATACTAGGACCCCTAGGAAGTCCTCGTGACCCCTTTTGACACATTGCAATGCTCAAGTGTGTCTTAAGGGGTGACCCCTTTTGACACATTGCAATGCTCAAGTGTGTCTTAAGGGGTCTTAGGACCCCTGAAGACACACTTGTGTGTTGCAATGTGTCAAAAGGGGTCACCGGGACTCGCTAGGGGTCCTAATGCGTGATAAGGCATACTAGGACCCCTAGGGAGTCCCCATGACCCCTTTTGACACATTGGAACACTCAAGTGTGCCTTAAGGGGTCACGTTAAGGCACACTTGAGTGTTCCAATGTTTCAAAAGGGGTCACGGGGACTCCCTAGGGGTCCTAACGCATGATAAGGTGTTAGAACCCCTAAGGAGTCCCCATGACCCCTTTTGACATATTGGAATGCTCAAATGTGTCTTAAGGGGTCCTACGACCCCTTAAGACACACTTGAGCATTCCAGTGTGTCAAAAGGGTTCAGGAGGACTTCCTAGGGGTCCTAACGCATGATAAGGTGTACTAAGACCCCTAGGGATTCCCCATGACCCAGATGAGATGTTAGTGAATGACTTAGATTGCTAATACTACTCTTCCACTAGATCCAGACTTCAACCCTTTTGTGGATCTATAGGTTCAATCATGAGCCCACAGAATTGGCCAAGAGAAAAATGTGATTGTATATCAACTGATTACAAAATGTTCAGTTGAGGAGAAAATATTACAATGATCAAGAAGAAAGTTGGCTATGGAAAATCTAGTTATGAATTCTGTTAAGAATGAAACTATTAAGGAATGTCATGAATCACAAACCATGAAAATAACCTTCTACAACAAAGAACATTCAAGCTATAGAATTTATTAACTTTGAATTTAAACATCTTATCAGCATTCATGGAAGAGGTTTCATTAGCATCCATGGAAGAAATTTCATTAAAACTTTAGACAAAATCATCTAAAAAAATTCATTAACTTCAGGCAAAATCATTTAAGATAGACAAAAACAAAATCGTATTACTCAGAAATAGCAGAGAAAGAAAATGAGATAAACCAAATTTATCAAATTCTTGCAATCCGGAGCTTCTCTCTGAGCGCAAAATGAAAATCCATGGATCCAAAATTATGGTAAAAATTAAATTCTTCGAGTAAGTCATTCAGAAACCTGCAGAATACTGTAACACATGATGATTTATAGAGAATTTATGACGGACTATGCTGTGCAAAAGCCCGCAATCCGGGCTACCATATCTCAGAGTACTGATGAGAAGCAATGGCAAATGTCTTAGACAGAGGCGGTGTTGGCATTGAAGCGGCAAGACATTCTTCATAATATCGGGGCAGTGCCATCGAAATGGCAAGGCTTTCCTCATAATGTCACACCGCCGCTGATCTCTTCTTTAAATTTATTAATGCGGTTAGTTCTACGGTGCCTACATAATTTCTAGTACATCTGCTCATTTTACCAAACCCTTCCCCGCTCTCCATAATCTTTGACCGGTTCAAAGATCTGTCCGGTTGTTCTTGTTTAACCTCCTAATGACTCTGTTGAGTTGTCGGATTATCAACAACCGTGTTTACAACTGTCCGGTTACCAGAATCTATTTCGAGAACCTTTGCAATTTAGCGTTCCAGTTGAAAAAGTAGGGAAAGATACCATTTCACAGCCATAGGCGGTGGAAACAGAATGATTCTCTTGCCCTTTGCTTCTATAATCCGCTTCTAGTGAACTATTCTTCAAAGCCTCCATTTCTGTGTAGCTAGGGTTTTCGGCACCTGTAAAAGGCACAACTATGCCCCTGTAGGGACTCATGCTCATGCTCAGAATCATATTAAATAATATTTAAAATGTAAAATATATATTATATAATATATAATCTAATATATAGTTTTTGATATTAATATATAATTAAATAATATTTAATGTAACATGTATATTATATAATATTTAATATATAATCTAATATATAGTTTTTAATATTAATATATATTAAATAATAGTTAATGTAAAATATATATTATATAACATTTAATATATAATTGATATTATATAATATTTAATATATCTAATATATATCTAATATATAACTAATATATAGTTTATGAAGGATGGAGAAATGGGAGGGAGAAAGTGGGGGCAAAATGAAAATTCAAAATTCAAAATTTGGGTGAATATCGGGTACCTGAAAATATCGGGTACCCGATTAGGCCTGGTATTGCTTTGTGCACCAAGCCTACATGGTCAACTATTGGAATGTCTCAAATACGTGTTTTTCCCCTATTTCTCTGAGTTCTAGACTTTGACAATGTAGCTGACGACTTTTTTTTCACCCGAATTTGATAAAATGAAAAGGGTATCTTAAGGAGATTATCAACTTTCTATCAATATAATTGCTGTCAAATTTTGAATTTGGTAAATAATTATTAGTTATTTTCTAATTGACCTACCTCTAAAGTGTAGATTTATATACTGATTGAAAAATGACTATAACTTTCAAATGGTATAACATTTTTGAAATCCGAAAAATGCATCACATTCTATGCTTCACCTACTATAAGGAAAAATAAATAGAAAGTTGAATTTTGTAAAGTTTTGAATGAGTTAAGGTGGTCAAACACGAGAGTTTTTTTATTCTGAAAATGTTGTAGCAGAAAATTCATAATTAATTATTTTTCTGGAATAAAATTACAAAAAAATATGTGTCACATCCAGGCATGAGTCTACTACTTATATATAAAATCTTATAATAAAATATTATTATTTGATTATGACCAAGGTGGTCAGACATACACCTACTTATTTTTTTTTCTAAAATTTTTGTACTACTGCATTGAAATCTATAATTTTCACCAATCATATTAACTTTTTCTCAAAAAAGGCCTAGTAATTTAGAAACTACATTCAATTTTCTATAGATTCTATTCTTACAACTTTTTGATATTAGGTTCATAGCTAGTTGAAATTTTCATGTCAAGTTGACTAACCCTGATTTGCTGATTTTTCATTGCCACTTAAGGGCATAGTTTGGCCCCTCATGATCTTGCACATACCCTTGAGAGCTTGGAGAATGTCAAAGGACACATGGAAGAGTCTACTATGTGATCACAGAGTAATAGTGTGATTGGTGATGCCATATGTGGAGAGTACTGCAACAAATATTTCTTTGGAAGCCGACCTAGGAGTGGTAGCATGTTCTTAAATAATTAAGCATGGATTAATGTTATGGACGACTATTTCATGATTTGTAATTGTTGTAGAATTATTAAGGATTTTGTGTGTATCCTCACATGGGTCTATGTAATACTTTTTTTTATAGGAGAGGTCCTAAAATGGTTGACCCAAGAATTATATTTGTAACTTGTATATAACGAAGTCTTTCCTTGTAGTTGCAAGTGTATGAATCATGTGGATTATTATGTAAGCTTTTGGACTAGAAGGACTGCTGATGTAGGGTAGAGGATTGTGCATTAAGGCACAAGGTTGGAACTACCTTGGAAGTGGACATACTAGAAGCCAATTCAAGTATTCATTATGATATTTCTTCAAATCTAGGATAGTGAGTCTTGAAGGTAGATGTAACCTTCTCTTGTATTTCGGTCGGTGACTAGTTGTAATACCTTTAATAGGGTTTTGACTCCTCATAGGTTCTTTCCTTTAATAGGAACTTTACTAAATTGTAATAATCAGCTCTGAACAAGCTATAACTCTTTACCAAGTTACTATACTCATAGTAGTGATTAGTGGGCATCATTCCCACCGGGGTTTTTCCCTTAATAGGGTTTTTTGTGTTATTGTGTTATGGTTGTTTTACATTCAGTTGAGAATAATGTTATAACTAGAATTAATTTAAGTAAGTTTAGAATCAACTAATTTAGGCCCCCCTCTTAGTTGATTGGAACATTTTTATTCTAACAATTGGTATCAAAGATGTTGGTCCTCAGAGAGAAAGCTTAACCACTTGAGGGAAAAGATCCAAGATGTCTTACTTCAAGAAGGGGAGTCCCAAGTTTGATCTAGAAAAATTGATGCATGGAAGGAAAAAATGAAGACACATTTTTTCTATTTGGGATTGGATTACTAGTTAATAACTAAGAAAGATGTCATACTCAAGGCCTAAGATGACCTGGAAGATCCTAAGACAACTGATGAAGAAAAGAAACTATTTTAGTACAACATGATAGCTAGAGAAGCATTGATAAGTCCATTCTTAGAAGGATAATTCATTGAGATCAGAGATCTGGACATAGCACATGATATATGGGAAAGGTTGATAGAATTATATGAAGGAGATACATATACTAAAGGATACAAAATGCAAGATTGGAGAGAAAGGATGGAATCACTTTAGATGAAAGAAGATGAGATAGTGAGGATGTTTATTCAGAGGGATACTAAATGTGTGACATGAATCAAGAACAATGGAGGAATTGTTAGGAATGGGAACACTGAGGGCGAGGGGGGGGGGGGGTGAATCAGTGTTCACTGTATTTTATCTTTTATCTTAATCTTTAAATTGAACTTAAATACTTAAGTACTAAAATGAACATCCACATAAACATGAAACATGAAATCAACACATAACACCAATATGGTTATGGGGAAACCCAAATAGGTAAAAACCCCAGTGGGAATTGACACCCACTAATATTTTGTACTAGTGTTTTATGATCCTTGTTAGAAGATCCTTAACCCCGTTAGGAGTTTCTTTACAATGCATTAAGTACAATAGACCTTGTCAAGGGTCGGACCCTGTTATGAGTCTTTTACAATAAACCCTATTAGGGGTGTGGACGCACTGTCCTAGAGCTCACTGCTCAAGTGGTGAAGGCTACAACCTTCTGATCTCAGATACACACTATATCTATTGGATGAAGTGTCACTGTGACACTGCTTGTCAGATTAGTTCCTTTGATGCGCTGATGCTTTGACCTCTTGCAAAGCTCTAATACATATTATAGTCTCTTTGTATAATTCTACTTTTCTTATCACAACTCTATCTCAACTTTCATACCTGTTACAATGGGTGCATCTCATATTTGTATGCGCATACAAAACAAATAACTAGGTTGGCCCTTTAATCGATTACATACAACACTTCCAATTGAATTGGCTCAAGCGTGTTTACAAAAAAAAATATTTACATGTCAGAAACCTAATTACAATAGGTGCATAGCCTTTGCAACATTAGAATATAACCGCAAATCAAAATGCTAACAGTCGGCTGCTTACTCTGTTCTTCTCTGGCACACATTGCTATGTAACTTCAATGGTCTGTAACTTTTTCATACTTGCATATTTGATCATGCGCTCATAGAATAAGCATGAATATAGTCTAACCAACTTATCTTCCAAGGGGCACACCATAACTTGGTCGTACGCATGTGCGTTGATGCTCTGAGCTTTAGGTACTATGTATACTGTCCAGTCTTCAATACTTATCTGATTTTTGATCTTCTCATTAAGTGCGCTGACTCCAAACTACTATATGACTTTTTTTCCATAATGAAAACAATATACTAAGTCATATACACCAGTATAGCCAGCCTTCCAACAATCTTCCCCTTTGTCATTGATGGCAAAAAAGGAATATGGCCAAGTTGCTAATTGTTCCTTAATACAAATTTTTTTTGTCTTATAGCTCCCTATACATATCTTTCTATCTTATATCTCCTTATATATATCTATAACCATAGTCTATACATACTCCCCCTTTGACATTAATGACAAAGGTGCTTCAAAACTATATCCACAAATACTTACTGTGATAGAACATCTGGATATGCTATCTGCAAGATTTGGATCTCCTTCTTCCAAAATGTGATCAGTGAATTTACAATCTGTAGATGGGCGCATAATGCATACTATAGCTTCTCAATATTCTCCAAGTTTGTGCTAGGACCTTGATCATATGTCACCATGGTGGCATCGATCTCCTTGATATTCTGATTAAGTATGTCTAATGAGGGTGCAAGAGCATTCCTTAACTGAGTCTTCCTAGCCCTTATCTTGGACATCTCCTTTTCTGCCTTCTCAATCTTATCTATCTGTCCTTGGTAGACATTATTACACATGTTCACATCAACTGATGGATCTTCCACTAATTTTCTTATGCTCTCTATCATAGCTTCAGCCTCTTGTATCTTTTGTACAGATCACTAGTTCGCTTGTCTTGGTTCATACAATCAGCAATAATCTTTTTGCCCTTTGTTGCAAACTCCTTCAAGGATGCTTGACCAGTCTTCAATGAACTTGGGTCAAGTGCAAAGTTGTTAATCAATTCACTTAGTCTTTTTTTCAAATACTTCTCCTCTGCAACTAGGGATGCTGATTCTTCTAGGCTAGAGAAATTGCTTTTGAACTATGAAATGACTGCACTTACATCATCAACGAAGTGTACCTTGGACACTTTCTTGTGTGCAAGTAACAAATTAGTCAGGATGGTTATTGATTCTACAAGGAGGGGATTTATCATCACCTGTGTCTCCTTGGATTTCTCCATAGCTAAGACATTGAACTTGATTAGGTCTTCTTCTCCCCAAGAGTCCAAACTGGTTGTGTCAAGTGTCAAACTTGACAACAATGCTACTGAGGGAGTGATAGGAGTGCTATCCATCACTTCTTGTTTTACCTTGATTATTTCAACCGATGGTTCATCTTTTTGCTCACTTAGTTTTACCTCTTCTTCTCCCTTTTATTTTTCAACTTCTTTTTCTTCTTTCTTTTCTTCCATCTTTTCTTCTTCTTTCTCATCTGTTATATCCTCAATCAATACTTCTTCTTGTTGATTGGGAGGAGTGTTACTGCATAAGTTTTCAGCCTCTTGAGTGATTAAAAATGCCTCTTCAAACTTGTCCAAATCCATATCTGTGGCCACCATAGTAACTTTTACATTGTCAATGAAGATTGAATCATCCTTAGGTGTCTTTGTCATGGGTGCAGTCTTCTCTACCTCTGTGGATGTGTCAACTGCATGTGCTGAATCTTGTGGACCTATAGATTGTACATTGATGGTCTCTGACTCTTTATCAATCATAGTGGGTATTTGGGCTTTGGGCGCAATAGCTGGATACATATGCATGTTCATGAAGACCTTCTCAAATGCCTTCTCTATTTCCTTAGCAACTAGCTCATGGTTTTTGTCCATTATGTGTAGGGTCCTTGTTTGTGTTTTGAGGTGTGGCTTCACTAGATCTAACAATAACTTTTCTCTTCTAGCTCACATACTAGAAGGGTTTCATCTAAAATCTTTTCTCTTATCCTTAGATCTTCTTCAATAGCCTATCTCTTTTGGAACTCTAAGATGTTCCACACATTATCAGGAATCATAGTCTTCAGTTCTAGGACTGTTTTCTTAAACTTCAACATATGTTTAACAATCATTCCATGTATCTTTGATTTGCCAATCTCACTGTATTTTTCATAGAACTTTCCTACTTGATCAATCCTTCCTTCATCAATGATTCTTGTACTTAGCACACTGAGACTAGGTTTGAAACTTACTTCAGGAGGTGCTTGAGTGTTCCTTGTTACTCTCAAGGATGGATGACCAATGCTGATTTATTTCTTCCTCTTAGGCATTTCCTTATACTCAGGAGGAGCAATAAGGTCAATGATTTCTTTGGGCGTAGAAGGAGTAACATTAGTAATACCCTTCTGAATATAAGACTTTTCTATCTTCACTTTCCTTAGCTTAGGATCTTTTGATTCAGTCTTTGTTGTTGTTGCGCTCTCAATTTCCAAAGAAATCTTTTATTCCCTTGCTTTTGTTAGGTCTTCTTGAGACACTCCATGAATTCTCAAGATCTCTAAGGTAACCTTAGCAACCTACCTTTTTGTTGTTGCATTGTTTAACACTACATCAAGTTCTCTTATTTTCTCTACATAGGTTCCCCATCTTGGCTCATTGGGGTCTTTAGGGGCTGAAAGCAATACTTGTGCATATGCTTCTAGGACTTGTTCCTCAACCTCATATCCAAGTGGATGAATCCACTTTGTCCTTGGTTCAACTGCCTCCATGCATGTTGTGTCTGTCTCAACCATGAAGTAAATAGTATCTTTGTATTTTTCAACTATTTTCTCTGGAATTTTGTATCTCATCTGCATCATGACTCAAAATGTCTTCAACTCTAGTGTCATGTAGTCTCTTAGAGTGATCTCAATAGATGCCTTGAAGGATATTTGTGGCATGGTAGGAATAGTCTTGTCTAGGTATGAATTTGACACCTTTCCAATAATATGGAAGTACATATAGATAATTAGAGATCCAAACCTAAATATCTTGGTCTTCTCATCCTTGATTGCCTTAATGCTATCTATTAACTATGTGTGCAAGATCTCACATAGATTAAACTCTCCATTTTCCTTCACAAGTCTAATAGCTACAAGAATTGTGGCTGCAGACACACTGTTCACCCCGCTAGTGTGTTGGAACATGTAACCTAGTATCATGGACATCAATTTGATTTCATCTTGCTCAATAGGCTCTATGGTCATTCCGCGCCTATCACTTCTTGACTTGCAAGTTTACTCAACATTTTTTCTCACATCTTTTCCAGCTGGAAGAATGATGCCTATTTTAGAGAGGCCTATCATCTCATGAATTAGGTCACTAGTAATTTTGACCGACACCACCTATCCAAAATAGGTCATCATGAATCTTTCTTTGTAGAATCTTGATCCATTCTGATTCATAGAACCCATATGTTGTATCATACTCCACTATAGGGTGATTATTCCACCACGCATACTCATCCATGAAGGTTTTCTCTAGTTTCATCATTGTTTCCATGTGTGCCCTTAATCTGTCAAATCCTACTAGTTCTTTCTTACAGTATATATATATGCCCTAATGTCCTCAACATGCATAACACCTATAGGCGTGTGAGATAATGCCCCTTCTAGGTCATCTAAGGTGGATTTAAATGGGTGCCTCTTGAATACATATATTTTCTTCTCTGCAACATCAAATACTATAGGAGTAGCCATCACTTACTTGGATATCACTTTCCAAATTATCTTGAATACTTCTTGAATCGACGCGATGAACTAGGGTTTCTGCAACCGATCAAATGCACAGCCAATCACTTGATGAATCAAACTGCAATCCTTCTCAATCAAATGATAGGGCTCTTCTTCTCTCCAATCACTCTGAATTCGAATTTAATGAGAGATTTACAAAATTCTATGTACTTTAAAGTAGAAAATCTTCCATTAATACTTATCGCGTAAACCAGGCTATCACTTGAAAATTTCTAACTTCCATTCTACAACCAATTAGCTAGTGCACTCTTGCACATAGGTTCTACTAGCCTCCAAAATCTTATGTCCAAAGGCCCATACTTTGAAAGTGAGTATACCAACCACACAAGGGTCTAGAGCTAAATTATCTCCCCCTATGACCCTGAGGGCCATTCATCCAGATGTAGAGGGTGCGTCCACTATGGATGCATCCAATACATACTCATCAACCTTGTCCTTCTTTTCTTCTGGCCAAATCAATCTCACATCCTTTGAATCTTTCACAAAATTAACTTCTCCTTCGGGATCTAGAACTGGTTCTTTGGGATTTTTAGGGCTTTCCTGACCTTGTGTCCTTGATATGCAAAACTTTGAGATGTGTCCAGCCTTGTTACAAGAGTGAAAAATGACTAGAGGCCTTATATTCCTTGGGTGCATTGACATGAGTCACCATTTTACATTGTCTAGCTGAGTGACCATTATAGTTACATATTTGACATGTAACATTCTAAGAACTTCTTACATTTGACTGATTCTGATTTCTTTGATTATACTGAGTCTTGTTCTTTTGACTTGTCTTGCAATTCATAGCTCTATGACCAAATTTATTGCATGAATAATAGTAACCATTGAAAGGTCTTACCTTTGTACAGTTCCTTGCTATGTGTCCATGCTTGTTACATGCACAACAAGTGTGGTCTACTGGCTTGAGCTCATTATTAGGTGGTTCAATATGATCCTTAGTCTGACTTCTAGTCTCCTTAGCATCTGAGGTGTCTTCTAGTGCTTTCATTCTTGCTCACATGTTGTCAATCTGATTTTGTGCTTCATTGTATCCAATGTAGCTAGTATCTCCTTTAGCTCTTCTTGCATATAGTTGAGATTCTATCAAATCAGAACTGGTGTGTAATTTATCAATGTGATTCTTAGCCTCTTTTAATTCAGATTCCAAGCTTTCTTTGTTGTTCCTTAGCTCCAATATTTCCATGTTTTCTTGCCTTAATTCTTCATTGAGTTGAAGGTTCTCTTTGACCTGTTCTTCATAGACTTCCTGATTGTTAATCAACTTATCATCAAATTCTTCAAGCTATTTTTTCAAGGATGCATTTTGTTCATTCAACTTCTTGACCATTATCCCTAGATCACTAGTAGATCATTCTTTCAAATCCTTTCTTAGCCTTTTGATGACTAATTGAGAATCACTGAGTTTTTCCTTTAGTTCTTCAATTTCTCTTTCAGATTTGTCCAGGTCTTGAAGAGAAGCTTCAAGATTTCTTTTTAGATGTTTCATTTTTTCTTTGTCCATGATCTCCTCAAGTAGTTAAACTTATTTGCTAAGGACCAGAGCTTTGATAACAATTGTTAGGAATGGGAACATTAAGAGGGGGGGTGAATCAGTGTTCACTATATTTTATCTTTTATCTTAATCTTTAAACTGAACTTAAATACTTAAGTACTGAAATGAAAATCCACATAAACATGAAACATGAAATCAACACATAACACCAATATGGTTATAGGGAAACCCAAATAGGTAAAAACCTCGGTGGGAATTGACACCCACTAATATTTTGTACTAGTGTTTTATGATCCTTGTTAGAAGATCCTTAACCCTGTTAGGAGTTGCTTTACAATGCATTAAGTACAATAGACCTTGTCAAGGGTCGAACCCTGTTAGGAGTCTTTTAGAATAAACATTGTTAGGGGTGTGGATGCACTATCCTAGAGCTCACTACTCAAGTGGTGAAGGCTACAACCTTCTGATCTCAGATACACACTATATCTGCTGGATGAACTGTAACTGTGACACTTCTTATTAGATCAGTTCCTTTGATGCGTTGATGCTTAACCTCTTGAAAAGCTCTAATACATATTATAGTCTCTTCACATACTTTTGATGTGCTTATCACAACTCTATCTCAACTTTCATACCTATTACAATGGGCGCATCTCATATTTGTATGTGCATACAAAACAAATAACTAGGTCGGCCCTTTAACTGATTACATACCATGCTTCCAATTGAATTGGCTCAAGCGTGTTTACAAACAAACATATTTACATGTCAGAAACCTAATTATAATAGGTGCATAGCCTTTACAACATTAGAATATAACCACAAATCAAAATTCTAACAGTCGGCTACTTACTCTATTCTTCTATGGCACACACTGGCTGTGTAACTTCAACTATGCGTAACTTTTTCATACTTGCATATCTAATCATGCAATCATAGACTAAGAATGAATATAGTCTAACCAACTTATCTTCCAAGGTGCACACCATAACTTGGTCATACACATGTGCGCTAATGCTCTGAGCTTCAGGAACTTTGTATACTATCCAGCCTTCAACACTAGGATGATTTCTAATCTTCTCATTAAGTGCGCTGACTCCAAACTACTATATGAATTTGTTGCCATAATGATAACACTATACTAATTCATATACACCAGTATAGCTAGCTTGCCAATAGGAACCTATATTGAACAATAAGTCATTGCAAAGATACTGAGATCTTTGACACCAGCTTACAAAACAAAAGTGCATGATATAGAAGAGATCATTCCATTGACAAAGAAATTCACAAGAGAGATGTTAGTATCCAAGATAAAAACATTTGAGACTGGAGAGATTAAAGAGGCCTTACCAAAGGTAGAGACAACATTCAAGGCAACTGTACATAGAGACAAAGATGTAGGATCAAGTCTTTTCGGTCCGAGTATAACAAGAAAATACAATGAAAAACTAGGAGAATATGCTGAGTAGTGGGAGAAAATTGAAAAGCTAGAAAATAGTGTGGATGACAAGATCCTAGCCATGATCACAAGAAGAGAAAGGAAAGGTTAAAGTAAGTTTGAAGGCAAATTACCTTTGAAGTGATATAATTGCAATAAAGTTGGTAATTTTGCTTCTAGATGTCCAGCTAGGGTTCCTAAGCATAAACCTAAGTATGGGAAATACATGAAGGATAAGGAATGATACTATATTAATGATGGTGTATCTGATGATGATGATGATATAAATTTTATACTTTGATTTTTGGTAATCAAAGAGGAAGAACCTATTAGAATGATTTTATAATAACTGGGGGGGGTTAATTAGTTATCCTCGGGTCCATATGTACCAATTCAACTTTCTAGCTCATCAACAAACTTAGATCTACTCAGTTTTCAACTCGGTCTCTATAGAATATATCAATAACATAAAACTTAAAGTCCACTGTCCAAAAGTAATTAACTTGTAGAATATAAAACTTTCAACAACATTCACATCAAATAACATTCACACAAGTATAACACCAAGGTTTATAGTGGAAACCCAATTTGGGAAAAACCACTTGTAACATGCTTCTGATTTTCACTCTTCTGAAGTGAGCTCTATGACAAGCTAGCCATGTTAAAGGTTTACAATATAAACTATTAGGTTTGACCCTGTTAAAGGATTTAATCATCATATTAAGAGTGGCCTAGTTAGAGGGCTTAAGAACATTCCATCAGAATGTCACCTTGATTAAAGGATTTACAAAATGGTTGTTAGGTCAACCTTGATTAAAAGATTCAGATTGATACAATGGTTAGAAAGTAACAGTAGGTTCTAATATGAAATATACAACTCACTTTACAAATACAGATCCAATTCACACATATGTTGATTTACTGACTGACCTTCATTTCCATCTCCATCTCTAATCTGCTCAGAATTATGTTCAAGCAATCACCTCAAATCTGTTCAGCTCTTCACAGTTTCACCTTAGCCTTCTACTTGGATTCATTAGTCAATAACATCAACCTTTTCCACTCATATTGTAACCTTATAATTAGGTCATCCTTATGCCTCCTTGATCAGGTAGATTAATCTTTTACCACTTAATCTCTTTCGTAGATCTTAGTTTTAGGTCAGATTCATTGAATCCTACCATCATTTTTTTCTCCTTCTTTTCCTGCTAGATACATCTCCAAACTTCTCTTTGAATCCATAAGAAAATGGTTTATCATGCATTAAATACTCCATACCATTCATTAATAATTTCAACACATTTTACATATCCCAAGAATTAAACTATTTTGGATGGGATTCTTAATTCTTTCACAAATTGTAAATTACTGACACTTAGTCAATATTATGTTCTTCTGCTCAGTCATTACTGGATATCTCGATCATCGCTAAAAATTTCCTTCTCGGCAAACACTATCTTTTCTCAGTAATTATCTGTTGCTTGACAATTACTAATGCTCATTCGACACTAGATTTTTTGGGCTTATACTAGTGCTCGATTGACACTAGCATCACTCAGCTTAAACTAAATTTCTTCACTTTTTCTCAATTAAGCCTATGTTTCTAGTCTTTCTTCTACACTTGGTTTTAAAGATAAACAACACATTACCTTGTCAATGTGCCAACTAATCAAGTAACGATTGAATTATCACATAACTCAACCTTTCCTTAGGTCCTCTCGTTATCTCCTATTTCCAAATCCTCTTCATCATTCAAAAGATATGGTACTCTCCTATATAGAAATTATCTTACCAATTAAGGTTTGACATTAATGACAATATAACAATTGTTTCAATTGTAGTTTCCAACAATCTCCCTCTTTGGCATTGATGGAAACAACATATGAACACCACATGATTTACCATACAATCCAAAATCTCTATCCATCAGACCTTCATTAATATCCTTAGCTTCATTTTGATTCACATCCAACACATCCAAGTACTAGCTCCCTCTTGGATCATTTTTATTTGTTTGTGCACTGAATCTCTCTCTTATTCAATCACTCCCTCTTTGCTTAGGGTCATTTCTTTTGAATCTCTTTTCTGTATCTCTCTCTCAATATTGTATCTCTCTGATTTATTGAATCTCTCCCTCTTTGACAACAATGCCAAAGAAACTTGTATATGTCACTTACATCTTTACCATGTAGATGTCTTCATGTAATTTCTTTATGTTGTATACTCCCTCTATCATCTTGCTTATGATTGATTTAAATATTTGCTTTACTTCTCACAACTCTAGACAACTCTAGGCTTTACAATTCTATTTTTCTCGAGCAGTTCTTTTATAGATTTTTCACTTTCAGCAGAGCTGCCACTATCAAATAGTCCTATAGTATCCTCTTCTTGATATTGAGTTTCATTCTGTTGTATAGCCAATTCTCTTCTTCTACTTAAGTATTTATTCAGTTCACCTCTAGCTACTTCAAGTTGATTTAGTGCAAGGTGAATGTCAATCTTATGATTCTCTATAATATTTCCCAACTTATAAACCTCCATCTCAAGATCTTTGTCTCACAAGTTGTTAGACTTCTTTAAGAGACTTAGCTCTGATACAAATTGTTGGAAATCTATTATGGGAAAGTGAGATACTGAGAGGGGGGGTGAATCAGATATCAACCAATTGTTCAATTTTGACATAAGCTAACTTGCATAACATAAACATCAGATTTAATACTGTAACAGATCTAATATCCTAATCATCATCCATGAAAATAAAACATAACACAATGATTTTGGTTACCCAAAAACCCTTGAAAGGTAAAAATAGGGTGGGGATGACACCCACAAATATTCACTACTATAGTATTAAAATCGTCATGTTAGGGCTACAAAATTTGGCCATTAAATAATGATCTACTCTATGAGGGGTCTGACTTGTTAAGAGCTTTTCGACTTATACAATCTACCTTGCAAAAGGATTTAAACTTACAATAAAGTAAGCACTTGGTTAAGAGATTTACTTAGGTCTGTTAAAACCACTCTATTAAGAGATTTGCCATGATTCACTTGTTAGAATTTCTCAATACCCGATCCTTCAATTTGCACTGTGATGTTGATAACAGATCTTCTCCTTGTAATATAGATTTGATCTTCTATATCAAATGTGTTTGTGTTCTATCCTTCACTGCTCTAATCAGTCACTGAACTCTATCTCTGATAATCAATACACTTCTCTATTCTACATGCATGAATTCCCCTTCATACTGATACTCTCCTTGAAATGTTTTATGGTTCAGATCTCATCATATATTTAAAAAATTGATCAACTCCAAGATTTGAGATCTATGATCTATATTGTCTGCTTATGCCACTTAACCATTCCCTATTTCTGATTAGTTCCATAAATTACATAGGGATCCATGATTACAATTCTAAAGCATAATAAACTCTATGATTTCCTCAAAAAATGATAAATATAATATAGATGTTGGCCAAAATGGTTTACCTCAGTGTTTGTGCCAATACAAACACATGTCAAATCTATCTTACTCAGTAGTTGATATCTCTAGTACTCAGCACTCACTGTTCTTCATACCCTGGTGCTTGGCACTAACATCTCTACATAACTCGACATATATTTAAGTACTCAGCGACCTCTGATTTTCTCGACAGTAACTATTGCTCAATAAATGTACAATATACATGACTCGGCCTATACATGACTTGGTTGCAGTGATGACAGACCACCATTTCCTAGAAAATGACTAAGTGTAAGATACTAATAGACACTAGATTTTCTCAGCTTATAGTGGCACTCGGTCGACACTAGAATCACTCAGCTTAAACTAAATTTCTTCACTTTTGCTTGGTTAAGCCTATGTTTCCAGTCTTTCTTCTTCAGTTGGTATTAAAGATAAACAACACATTACCTTGTCAATGTGCCAACTAATCAAGTACCCATTGAAGTATCACATAACTCAACCTTTCCTTAGGTCCTCTTGTTATCTCCTATTTTCAAATCATCTTCATCATTCAAAAGATATCGTACTCTCCTAGATAGAAACTGTCTTACCAGTTAAGGTTTGACATCAATGACAATATAACAATTGTTTCAATTGTAGTTTCCAACAATATCCCTCTTTGGCATTGATGGAAACACCATATGAACACCACATGATTTACCATATAATCCAAAATCTCTATCCATTAGATCTTCATTAATATCCTTAGCTTCATTCTGATTCACATCTAACACATCCAAGTACTAGCTCCCTCTTGGATAATTTTTTCTTTGTCTGTTCACTGAATCTCTCTCTTATTCAATCACTCTCTCTTTGCTTAGGGTCATTTCTTCTGAATATCTTTTATATCTCTCTCTCTCAATGTTTTATCTCTTTGGTTTATTGAATCTCCCCCTCTTTGATAAAAATGCAAAAGAAACTTGTATTTATCACTTACATCTTTACCATGTAGATGTCTTCATGTCAGTTCTTTATGTTGTATACTCCCTCTGTCATCTTGCTTATGACTGATTTACATCTTTGCTTTACTTCTCACAACTCTAGGCAACTCCTAAAGTGTGACCTCATCTGGATCAATTTGTCAGATATTCTGATTAGCACATTTGATGCAGTTCTCCTATATATTTCTAGGTAGCCTTAGTTAGTGGAATCACCCCTAATTTACCTCTAAGGTATTCATGAGAATCTTTAGGTAATGATTTTGTGAATATATCTACTAATTGTTCCTTTATATTCACATATTCCATTCTCACTTCCTTGTCTTGAACTAACTCTATCAAGTAATGATACTTGATAGAAATATGCTTAGTCTTAGTGTACATAACAAGATTCTTTGATATGTTAATAGCACTTGTGTTATCACATTAAATAACATCTGGCTCAATGATTTTCTCCTTCATACATTTTAACAATTGCTTGATCCACACTAAATTTGAATAATTCACTGTTGTTGCTACATATTCAGCTTATGTTGTAGATTAGGAAATGCAGTTCTGTTTCTTTCTTGTCCAAGAGACTAATCTCTTTCCTAGAAAGAATCTGCCACCACTTGTACTCTTTCTTTCATCCACATTTCCTTTCCAATCTGCATCAGTGTAAACTTTTAGTTCATACTTATCATTCTTCTTGTTATACAATCTAGACTCCTATGTTCCTTTTAGACATCTCAATATCCTTTTCACTGCCATCATGTGATTCTCTTTAGGATTTGCAGAAAATCTTGCAACAATCCCAATTGCTAGGGAAATATCTGGTCTTCTATGGACAACATATTATAGCTTTCCAATCATAGATCTATACAAGGTTTGATTCACTTCAACTATATCATCAGTTTTAGATAACTTTTGTCCAGTACCAATAGGTGTACTTACTGGTCAGGAATCTTCCATACCAAAATTTTTTAGTATCTCCTTGATATGCTTAGATTGAGTAATATAGATAGCTTTCTTCATCTGATAAACTTGCAAACCAACAAAGAATTTGATCTCACCAAACATAGACATTTCAAATTCAGTTTGCATCTCATTTGAAAAGGTTTGACATAGGGAATCTTGTCCTCCAAATATGATATCATCAACAAAGATTTCAGCTAAACAAATCCCTTTACCTTTTTGAGTCTTCAAATACAGATTTCTATTTTGATTTATCATTACAAATCCAATCTTTATTAGATAATTATGTAGTCTCTCATACCATGCTCTGGGGGCTTGTTTTAATCCATACAGTTCCTTGTGTAACTTACAAACCATATTCATTTTTCTTGGGTCAAAAAATCCTTCTAGTTGTTCAATGTATACTTCTTCTTCTAGTATCCCATTCAGAAATGTAGATTTAACATCCATTTGATAGACTTTGAATCCTTTATATGCTACATATGCATGTAGAGTCCTTACTCCTTCCAATCTTGCAACTGGGGAAAATGTCTCCCCATAGTCAATGCCTTCTTCTTGTGCATATCCTTTGCATACCAATCTAGCTTTATTTCTAGTGACTTCTACATGTTCATTTAGCTTATTTTTGAATACCCATTTTGTTCCAATAACATTCTTGTCTTCTGGTCTCCGCACTAGTGTCCAAGTTTTGTTCTTTTCTATCTGCTCTATTTCTTCATTCATGGCTTGTATCCAATCCTCATTCTCTAAATAATTTTTTTTGGTCTTAGGCTCAAATTCATATAGTAAGCATGTATGATCTTTCAACTTACTTCTTTTCATAACTCCAAATTCTTTATCTCCAATAATTTGTTCTAGCTTATGATGTCTTCTTACATATTGTGCCAATGTAGGTTCAGATTTCCTTTCTTGATTTTGATCTTTAGGTTCATCTTGCAGATTCTCTGTCTCTTCTTCTGATCGCTTGGCAACATCCTCCTAATGCTCGACATTTTCTTTCTATGTCTTGGCAAATTCATGTTGTTCCTCAACATTGAGTTTAGGTGCATTACTATCCTCTCCTTCTTCTATGTATATAAAAGATTTATAATCTTCAGGCTCTTTCTTGCACTCAACTTCATTCTTTTCTGCATATTCATCAACTCTTACATTTTCACTTTCCACAACTTTGTTAGTGTTAGAATTTAAACACTTGTAAGCTTTTCTCTTAGTGGAATATCCTAAGAATAGACCTACATCACTTTTAGCATCAAGTTTTCCATTTCTATTGTCTTTTAGTATATAACATTTACCCCCAAAGACTTTAAAATATTTCACATTAGGTGCATATCCATACCATAACATAAAAGGTGTAGCATTTGTACCTTTCTTGATTTGTGCTCGGTTCAAGGTATAAACAACTGTACTTATAGATTCTCTCCAATATTTTTGTGCAACATTCTTCTCAATCATTAGTGTTCTAGCACAATCCATAATTGATCTATTTCTTCTTTCTGCTATACCATTCTATGGAGGTGTCCTAGGTGTAGACATATATCTCTTTATTCCTCTATCATTACAGAATATATTGAACTCATTTGATATAAACTCTCCTCCACTGTCAGATCTCAAACATTTCAAGCTTTTACCTGTTTCTTTTTCAACTTTTTCCAAATACCACTTAAACAACTGGAATGCATCACATTTCTCTTTTAAAAACATTGCAATCATCATTCTAGAATAGTCATCAACAAACATAATGAAATACTTATCACCACAATAACTTTGTACACCCATAGGTCCACAAAGGTCAGTATGAACTAGTTCCAAAATATTGTTAGAAGTATATGTCTTTCTCTTAAAACTAGACTTTGTCATTTTTCCTAATTGATATTGTTTACACATCACATTATAAGGTTTCTTCAATCTTGGAAAACCTCTAACTTTCTTCATCTTACTAATATTCACCAAATTGTCAAATTTCACATGACACAACCTCTTATGCCATAACCATACATCATCAAATTGTGCAAACAAATATGTTTCTTTAGATAGGTCTAGATTGAACAAATTACCTCTTGTCTATTCTCCACTTCCAATTAGTTCACCGGTGGCATCAAATATTTTAGCATTTTTTTGATGAAATTCAACTCAGTAACCAGTACTATTCAATTGTGCCACACTCAACAAATTATAGTTAAGACCTTCAACCCAATAAACATTATCACATCTGATCTTATGAGTTAACCTTATTGATCCCTTTCATTTCACAAGGACATGGTGCATCATTACCAAACTTAACACTTCTACCTTTTTAATGATCTAAGGTTTCAAACTTACTTTTATCACCAGTCATGTGATGTGAGAAACCACTATCAATAATCCATTTATCACCTTTACTCACATATGAAATAAGTGTAGTTTTCTCATCCTCATCATAATCATCTTTCATAGCAACATAAACAGCTTCTATATTGCATTCATCAAATTCACTACTTTCACTATCAGTTTCCTCTTCAACAATATAGTAAGATTTCATACCTTTGTCTTTGTAGTCTTTGTACCTTCAGTGATCTCTGTCATTTCTCTTGTCTTTGTACTTTCTTTCCCTTCTTTCATCCTTGTTAGTTCTATCAGGGCATTTTTCTACAATATGGCCAACTTTGTTACATGAAAAATAGATTATAAGAAGTTTACCTTTGTATTTTCATTTTCCTCTCTGCAACCTTCTAGCCATAAGTGCCTCAAGAACATCTAGATCATCATCAGAAGTGTCACTATCACTGTTGCTGTTGTTGTCACTGCTCACACATCTTTCTTTTCCCTTGTTAGGATTATGAAGAGCCATTTGAGACTTGAATGTAGATTCAATATTGTGAATAGTGAAATTATCACAATTAGACATCTCAAAAGTAGTAAGGTTGCCAACAAGAATTTCCAAAATTAGGACATTACCAGGGTTACATCTTGATTCTTGAATTTTAGAAACTCTAATAGCATAGATAGGAAGAAAAGTTCTCAATACTTTACTGATAATAGTTTCATCATCAATGTTTCCATTAGCTCCTTTGATAGCATTTACTGCCTCCTTAATTATACCACAATACTGCGCAATAATTTCACCTTCTTGCATTTTCATTTCATCAAACTTACCTCTCAAACTTTCAGATTTTTCTCTTAGTACATTTGTGTCCCCATCATAGATAGATACTAGAGTGTCCCACATTTTCTTTGCATTAGTACAATCCTTAATAACCTCAAATTTAGGATAACTTAGGGCAAATGCAATCTCCAACATTTACTAATTGTGTTCTTGTTTTGTTCTCATCTCCTTGGTAGTCAAAGGTGCACATAGTCATTTAACATAGTATTTTGCTAAATCACAAATACCAACTAGATGCAATTTCATTAAACTCTGCCATGTAGGGAAGTTCTCCTTGTTCAGCTTCGGTACCTCCTTTTTGTACATCTTGATCATTAGCTTCAAGTACCTTTAAAAAAAATTTCTACAAGCACTAACAAATCTGATACCAATTGTTAGAATGATTTTAGAATAATTGAGAGGGGTGTGAATCAATTATCCTCATGTCCAGATGTACCAATGCAACTTTCTCTCTTCAACAAACTTAGATCTAATCAGTTTTCAACTCGGTCTCTATAGCATATATCAATAACATAAAACTTGCAGTCCACTGTCCAAAAGTAATTAACATGCAAAATATTAAACTTTCAACAACATTCACATCAAATAAAATTCACACAAGTATAACACCAGGATTTATAGTGGAAATCCAATTTGGGAAAAACCACTTGTAACATGCTACTGATTTTCACTCTTCTGAAGTGAGATATGTAAGAAGCCAACCCTATTAAATGTTTACAATACACACTATTGGGTGTGACCCTATTAAAGGATTTAATCAACCTGTTAAGAGTGGCCTGGTTAGAGGGCTTAAGAACATTCCATTAGAATGTCACCTTGATTAAAGGGTTTACACAATGACTATTAGGTCAACCATGATTAAAGGATTTAGACTGATACAATGGTTAGAAAGTAACCGTAGGTTCTGATCTGAAATATACAACTCACTTTGTAAATACAGATCCAATTTGCACATATGTTGATTTACTGACTAACCTTCATTTCCATCTCCATCTCTAATCTGCACAGAATCGTCTTTAAGCAATCACTTCAACTCTACTCAACTCTTCACATCTTCACCTTAGCCTTCTTCTTAGATTCATCAGTCAATAACATCAACCTCTTCCACTCATACTGTAACCTCATAATTAGGTCATCCTTATACCTCCTTGATCAGATAGATTAATCTTTTGCCACTTAATCTCTTCTATAGATCTTAGGTTTAGGTCAAATTCATCGAATCCTACCATCATTTTGTTCTCCTTCTTTTCCTTCTAGATACATGTCCAAAGTTATCTTTGAATCCATAAGAAAATAGTTTACCATGCATTAAATGCTCCATACCATTCATTAATAATTTCAATATGTTTTACATATCCCAAGAATTCAACTATGTCAGTTGGGATTCTCAATTCTTTCACAAACTATAAATTACTGACACTTGGTCAATATTGTGTTCTTCTCCTTGGTCATTACTGGATATCTCGGTCATTGCTAAAACTTTCATTCTCAACAAACACTTGCTTTTCTCGGTAATTATCTGGCGGTTGACAATTACTAATGCTCAGTCGACACTAGATTTGATCGGCTTATACTGGCGCTTGATCGACACTAGCATCACTCGGCTTAAACTAAATTTCTTCACTTTTTCTTGGTTAAGCCTATGTTTCTAGTCTTTCTTCTTCACTTGGTGTCAAAGATAAACAACACATTACCTTGTCAATGTGCCAACTAATCAAGTACCCATTGAAGTATCACATAACTCAACCTTTCCTTAGGTCCTCTTGTTATCTCCTATTTTCAAATTCTCTTCATTATTCAAAAGATATGGTACTCTCCTAGATAGAAATTGTCTTACCAGTTAAGGTTTGACATCAATGACAATATAACAATTGTTTCAATTGTAGTTTCCAACAAAACCTATCTACAAAGTAAAAGAATTAGTATCTCATGTTGAGAAGAGAGATGATTGGATCATAGACAGTGGATACTCACAACACATGATAGGGGATAAGGATAAATTTTTTAATCTAAAAAAATATGATGGTAGTGTTGTCAGACTTGGTGACAATACTCCTAAGATGATTGCTAGAAAATGATCTATCACTTTGGATGGTAAAATTAATACTCATGATGTTTAATTTGTTGATGGTTTGAAACAAAATCTGTTGAGTGTTGGTCAATTGGTAGACAAGGGTTATAATTTACAATTCAAGGATGAACATTGTACAATCATAAGTGCTAAAGGAGATTTTATTGCATTTGGTACAAAGACAAAAGGAAATGTCTTTCAGTTGAACCTTACTGAGGTAAGTTGTTTTGTTGGTAAATTTGATTACAGTTGGTTGTGGCACAAAAGGCTTTTCCAGATAAACTTTGATAATATTGTAAAAGTAAGTAACATCAATGCAATGAGAGATCTACTTAAGATTGTGAAGCCAACTAACACAATATGTAGAGAATGTGTAATGAGAAACAAAAAAAGGGGTAGCTTTTACAGAAAGGTTTTTTTAGCCAGAAACAAGTTGGATGTGATTCATATAGACCTATGTGGACCTACTTAGACTAGGTCATACTTTGGAGACATATATTTCATACTCTTTATTAATGATTATTCTAAGATGATGTGGGTAGGATTTCTTAGATAAAAATCAGAGAATTTTGAGAAATTTAATATTTTGAAGGAAAAAGTAGAAAAAAAGACAGGTTCAAGGATCAAATACTTGAGATCAGATAGAGGAGGTGAATTCACATTAGGTGAATTTAATGATTTCTATGAAGAGCATGGTATATTAAGGTAGACATATGCACCTAGGACCCCATAGTAGAATGGTGTATCTGAGAGAATAAACAGGTCAGTTGGACTATGTTAATTGAAGGAAGAGTTTCACACATGCATTGTAGAGAATAAATCAACACTGTAGTGTATACAATGAATAGAGTTTAGATCAGAGATGGTACTAGTAAGACACACTATGGGTTATGGTATGGTCATACTCCTTCTATTAATTATTTTTAGAATTTTTGGTAGTAAATGTTACATCAAAAGGGATGATAGCATAGAGATGTTTTATGCAAGAAGTTATGAAGGTATATTTATTAGATATTCCACAAAAAGAAAGGCTTATAGATGTTATAATTTGAGAACAAGGAAGATGATTGAAAGTGAAAATGTCAAGGTTGATGAAAAGTTTCAGGTATAAGAGAGAACTTGTAAGTTCAATCCTAATGACCCAGATTGGTTTAGGTGTGAAGAAAGACTAATTCAAAATAATTAAAATCAGAATCAAGAAGAGAAAGATCAACAAGAAGATTGGGATAATTTAAAAGAAGTTTTGGTGACATATAATAGCACAAATATGAATATGTATGAGAAAATAGAAGTGTCAAGGATACCTAGATATATTGTGAGGGATCATCCATAGGATTAGAACATTGGAGATAGAAGTAGAGGCACTAGGACAAGATCACATATCAGAGATGCATTTTGTTTGATTTCGTAGGTTGAACCAAAGACTCCTGATGAAGCATGCATAGATGAGTCATAGATCAAGGAAACATGAGAAGAATTAGATCAAATACATAAAAAGAACACTTGTGAATTAGTTCCCATACCTATAGACAATAATGTTAGTGACATTAAATGGGTATTCATAAATAAGATGAATGAAGATGGTGTTGTGACCAGAAAAAGAGCCAGATTGGTATGCAAGGGATATTCACAATAAGAAGGAATTGACTATGAGGAAAATTTTGCACCAGTTGTGAGGTTGGAGGCAGTTAGGTTAGTCTTAGCCTATGTTGAATATAAGAATTTAAAGGTCTATTAGATGGATGCCAAGTCAACATTTCTTAATGGTGATTTATAAGAAGAGGTTTACATTGAGAAACCTAATGGTTTTCCTCTATTTGGTAATGAAGGAATGGTAGCTAGACTGAAGAAGGAACTATATGGTTTGAAACAAGAACCTAGAACTTGGTATGCTAGATTAGACATCTATTTACTACATCTTGGTTTCAAAAGAGGTAATGTAGATAGCAATTTATACTTGAGATGTAATGATGAAGGAATTTTGATAGTACAATTTTTTTTATAACATTATCTTTGGAGGTAATGATGCTATGAGTAACAAGTTTTTAGAAGAAATGAAGATTGAATTTGAGATGTCTATGATAGGAGAGATAAAATTCTTCCTAGGGATGCAAATAATTAGAGCAAGAATGGAATTTTCATATCTCAGACCAAGTATCTTAAGGAGCTACTAAAGAGATTTGACATAGATGACAATAAACCATTTGGACCTCCTATGGTAAAATGGAATAAGTTGTCTACTTTAGATGAGACAAAAGGTGTTCCTTAGATAGGATATAGATCTATGATAGGAGGTCTTCAATATTTGACACATACTAGACCTGATATTGCAAGTGTTGTTGGAATTGCTACTAGATTCTAGATAGATCCAAAGGAAATACATTTTGATGTAGTCAAGAGAATATTTAGATACCTAAAGGGCACATTTGATCTTGGCCTATGGTATGATAGGTCAAAAGAATTTTCATTAGAAGCATATACTGATGTAGATTTGATAGGCAATATAGATGATAGGAAAAGAACTAGTGGAGGAGCATTTTTACTTGGGAAAAGGTTAGTTTATTGGTTAAGAAAGAAGCATGATTATATAGCTCAGTCAACAACTGAATGAGAGTATGTCACTCTTGTAATTAATTGTACACAAATTGTGTGGATGAAACAAATGTTGAAGGAAATTGGTGTGAACCTTGGTAAACCTGTTATCATACATTGTGATAACAAAAGTACAATGAATATGTCAAATAACCTAGTGATGCACTAAAAAACTAAGAATATTTCAACCAAGTATCATTTTCTAAGGGATAAAGTGAAAGAGAAAGAGGTGAAGCTTGAATATGTAAGCACAAAGGAGCGGATTGTAGACATCTTCACCAAATTACTGAACAAATATACCTTTGAATATCTCAGAGGTAGGCTTTGGGTTATAAACCCACCTGAAGGTAATTAAGAAGATGTAGTAAGTGCTTAAGTCCATTAGAATCAAAGATATATCATTTGTGGACTTGATGCAGAGGTCAACTCCTCAGGGGGAGTAGTGGTTTGAGCATAAATGATCAGATCAAGGTGATCTTGTACCTAGAAGATTGAAGGTCTTGAAGATTTGAAAATGTTACACCTAACAAATAAAGTAGACAAGGATGTTTGTAATGGCACCCTTTTCAATTTATGTTGAAGGGGGAGAGATATTGGTGAAAAACCCTTATTGGTTTAGGGGAAGCCTTGAAGAGGATATTGTGAAGGTTGTTATGACAGGATACTTTTGGGTTGACAATTTTTCACATATGTTTCCATCAATGCCAAAGGGGGATATTGTTGGAATTTTTTTATTCTATGATGTTGGCATTCATTTTTTTGTCATTGATGTCAACATATGTTTCAGTAAGGGAATCCATAAGTGATAGACAGACTGGATAGACATGGTACAAAGAATTGTAAGGAAAATGTATGAGGACTTAGCTCCCGCGAGCTAAGATTTATGTAGAATAACATGTTTAATACTGATTGTTATGTTTTCATATGTTTATATGCTCATTTTCTCAAGTTATGAATGAACTGACAAAGACTGGTTACAGGGTCAGTGACTGAGAAACGTATAGAGTTGGTCTTAGTATTTGCATTATAACTTTAGTTGGGAAATGGAGTAAACCTTGCAAGCTTGGGGGATGTCAAAGGACACATGGAAGAGTCTATTGTGTGGTCATATAGTACTAGTATGATTGGTGATGTCATCTATGGTGTGTACTCCAATGAAGATTTATTTGGAAGCTAATCCAGGAGTGGTAGTGTGTTCTTGAATAATTAAGCACAAATTAATGTTATGGCTGACTATTTCATGATTTATAATTGTTGCGGCATTATTAAGGATTCTATGTGTATCCTCACATGGGTCTATGTAATACTCTTTTTATAGGAGAGGTCTTATAATGGCCGATCCAAGAATTATGTTTATAACTTGTATATAAGGAAGTCTTTCCTTGTTTCAAGTGTGTGAAGTTTGTGGATTATTATGTGATCTTTTGGATTGGAAGGACTGCTAATATAGAGAAAAGGATTGTGCATTAAGGAAAAAGGTAGGAACTATCTTGGCAATGGATATAATGGAAGCCAATTCAAGTATTCATGATGATATTTCTTCAAATCTAGGACATTGAGTCCTGAATGTGAATGTAACCTTCTCTTGTATTTTGGTCTATGACCAGTTGTAATACCTTTAACAGGGTTTTGAATCATAACATGTTTTTTTCCTTCAACAGGGACTGTACTATTGTAATATTCATCTCCTAACAGGGCTAGAACTCTTTACTGGGTTACTATAGTCACAATACTTATTAGTGGGCATCATTCCCACTGAGGTTTTCCCCTTATCAGGGTTTTCCTCAAAAACAAAAATTGGTGTTATTGTGTTATGGCTGTTTTAAATTCAGTTGAGCATAATGTTAGAATTGGAATTAAGTTAAGTAAGTTTGGAATCAATTGATTCACCCCCCCTCTTAGTTGATTGGGACATTGTTATTCTAATAGAAACTAAATTCAACTATGTCAAAATTGAAGGATTTATTTTGAATTAGAACCTTCATGACTACAATCTGTACACACTACTTTGCCATTTTTGGTATCATAACACTTTACCATTATTATTTTTTGTAAGAGACAAGTCAAGAATTTAAAATCATTTCTTATTAGGTAAGTGTGGGTTGACATTTGAGTGGTGCACAAAATTGCTTACATCACATTCTATTTTTATGAATAGGTCATTTACATTAATATTTGATTAAGTACAAATAGACTATTCATGAAAAATGTATTAGAGGATATGAAATAACTCCACGAGAGCCACACAGGCAGTGCCCAAAAGTCAACAAAAAACAAAAACATGGGTAGAGCCTAGAAGAAACAACACAAAAACAAACTACTTAAGAAACTATAGAAACACCAGTAGAATAAGGAGGATCATGATCATCCTTCTTTCCCCATACATCAGTGGGGTTAGGATTGGGGTCTAGAAGGGACCATCCTTCTTCTACATTCTCTTATTCTTTAGTCTCCTTTATAGTCAGAGAAATACCCAAAGTCAGTTGCAGGAAGAAATTTGAAAAACTCAGCCACCCAAAATTACTATTAGATCCTAGCTAGCTAGATTCACCAAGATTGAAGAGAGCAGCACTATTAGTAGGCCAACCAGAAGCTGAGCCACCATGGGATGGAAAATATGAGTGATCAAATTGGAATTTTGTTCCCTTTCTAGACTATCAGGGAGGGGACTAAGAGTGTAGCATATGTGAGCATAATATGAATGAACTATTGCTACATCAGTGGCCACGAGGTGAACACTTGCTGGAGGCAAAAATATTTGACTATGGCACTCTAACAACCATACAAGGGGAATTACCCCAATGCTAAAGTGATTCTTGCAAGTGGGCCATGTCAAGGGCCACTTTTTTATTTTGTACTTGAATCTACATCATAACATTATTACATATACATGCTTTAGCATATAATTAAACAATAATATCAAGAAAGTTGTGAGTAAATAACATTGCATTTCTATCCTTCCATAAAGTGAAGATGGGTTTCATCCTAAACGCGTGCCATATCTACAAAAATTTGAAGGGAAGTTTACACGGATCTCCTAGTAAGATCTTATGCTAGGAGAGGGGTTCTGGCCTAAAGGCTAAAAAAAGTCATGAATCCACATCCACAACTGGTGGGATCTTTTACAATACCAAAAAATATGCTTGAAGGTTTTAGGATGTCCACAAAAGGACACCTAGGGTTGGACACACCTAGATGTCAAAGGTGAGGGCCCTGAGGAAAGCCTTGGAAAATAATACACCAAGTGAAATGAGCCACTTTAGGTTCAACAATGGAAGACCAAATAGTGAGAAATTTGCATCACCAGATGGACTGAGTAGAATGAAAGTACCATTTCTAGTTCAAGGTGGGAACCGTAGGTAGGTGGGGAACCATTTTGGGGATATA